>CM057813.1:125172978-126372978 GCA_030067965.1 Latrodectus elegans
TAATTCTATAATTCTTTACAAGCTGAAAAACAATATAAAAATATTTTTATATTGCAATTCTTATTGTTACAGCCTTAAAATGCAGAACTATAAAACTTATTTTAGATTATATTATATGTTATAAATATGTATTACTCTCAAATCATATGTTGTAAGAATATATTATTAGTTAGTAATAATATATACTTACAATATGTAAGAATTTTTATTTTTGTTAGTTATTATGCACATGTGAAAACTGTTGTTATATATTACTTACAGTATACTATAATTTAAAAAATAGTTTCTCTACGGTCCTTTTTTATAACACTACATGCAGGTATGTATTATTTATGTAAGTTATAACATAGGTTTATATATTGTAAGTATTCATTATTGCTTGTCAGTAATATTATACTAATATACTTACTATATGCAAAAAAAGTTTGTTTTTGTTTCTGATATTGTTTTTTTTTTCTTGTTTATTAGTGAAACACAATTTAAATTCTTAAAAAATATTAAGAACAGTTTTTGCACATTAAAAATCCTTTTTAAAATTTATAACGGGAGAAAATATTACTTTAGAAATGTATCAAACAAACAAAACAAAAGTATCAAATGTAAACAAACGTATGTAAAAATGTTACATCATGCTAGTTTTATGGCAACCATTGTGTTTGTGACGGGTCGGGAAGTCCATGCGTCAGCTTCCCCTTTTACAGGAGCCTTACCTTACAGCGTCTCAGTCTTACTCTTGCTCTCTATTGAAATTATCGCGCTTCTGGAGCCTCTTCCAGAGCGAGCACTCACTCTCTCTTTCTCTCTCTCACACACCCTCACATTCTCTCTCGCTCACGCACACACTCTCTCTCTCACACACTGAATGAGTTATTTTAAATTAAATCAGTAATACATATATGTGTGTTATACCTTGATAATATATAGTATTATCAATAGAATATGTAGTTTTCGTCACGTACACAAACATATGCCGTACACGTATAATATATTTATACTTTTGGCAAAAATTGGATACATCTTAAAAATAAATGAATGACGCGTAAGAAAGTATATTCGTATACAGATATCTGTTCACAAAGTTTGCAAATTATTATATTTTTCAAGCAAATATGAGCTAATTCTTGTCACTGCTCACATTTCTTATGTCTAACTCACGTGTAATAAAAAAGTAAACCCATTTCAGAATTTAATCACAACATTGCTGAAGACATCATAATCATCAACTGAATTTGCTCTTTCGCGAATCTGGATTCATGAGGGGAGAAAGCAATCTTCAACCTTATCGTATTGCATACGGATGGATTTCTATGCTGTCAGCAATGACTGATGAAAGGATTGCCGATGCAATGTAGGCTTTTGAAGTGCAAAGTAAGATCACATGGTAGTAATCCAGAGGGGAACCGCCCATACTTCCCCATTGTCAGCTACACTAATTGCTACTACTGGTTCTGTACCACTCACAGAACCTTTCACCATCTTGAGGATCGCAAATTTTTATACCACCAGCTTTTGACCTCATTAGAGCCACAAACGTCTTGAGAGATCATCGTACATTCCAATACATTGGCACTTAGAGTTCAGTGAAGAAACCGGTTTCCTTTTTAGTTAAAATGAATATCTCGAAGGACACAAGCCTAGTTGCGTTAACCAACCTTTGTTTCACACAGGCAAGAGTCCATCATTCCTCCATTTGATGTGGGAGAGGATGACGGCAGGTAACATTGTATTATACATATAATTTTATCCGAAAAAAAGTAGAGCATTTTTTGCACAGCATTTATTTATAAGACACAATTTTCTTTCAGAAAAACACTTCTTACAAAAAATAGCAAAACCAAAGTAAAATCATTTAGCATTACAACAAAAATAAAGATATATTTTTTTAAGATATTACTTAAAATTCATTCCTGATGTTTTACAATTAATATCTAAAAATATTTGATGAATGAATTTCTGTCATTATTCTTTAAAAGTAAAATAGCTCAAAGAGTTCTAAGCAAGAAATATGTAATCCTCCTTCCCTATTGACTGCAACTTGTTATCTTGTTGTGCTTCTGGTAACTACATTGGTATTCTGGGATTTTGTTTCATACAAAAAGAGAACTCCTTCCATATGGATATATTTTTAGTAGGTTTCGTGTGCAGCGGTAAATTGTGGGAAACACACTGATTGAAAAATCAATGCTAATGGCGGAAAAGTTCTTGTGGTTAGTGCTCTCCTTTTCATACACCTCATTCTCTGTTTCTCTCTTAATAAGTCTTTTTTTCTTAATATCTTTTTCATAAGATATTATTTTTACAGGATAGATTCCATATATATTTCTTTCTCCTTTTCGAAGTATTTAACCTTCTATAAAAATATAAACATATTTATTTAATAAAAGTAAGACAACAAGGAAACAATACGGCATTAATTTTCTTATTGTAGCTGAATAGAAAACGAAATTCCTTATTCAGTTTGCATTCTCTCTCTCTCTCTCTCACACACACAAACACACGCACACACACATACACACAAACAAACACACGCACACACACACACAAACACACGCACACACACAAACAAACACACGCACACACACACACACAAACACACACACACACACACAAACAAACGCACACAAACACACGCACACACACACACATACACACGCACACACACACAAACACACGCACACACACAAACACACGCACACACACAAACACACGCACACACACACAAACACACGCACACACACACACAAACACACGCACACACACACAAACACACGCACACACACACACACACGCACACACACACGCACACACGCACACACACACGCACACACGTACACACACAAACACACGCACACACACACGCACACACGTACACACACAAACACACGCACACACGTACACACACAAACACACGCACACACGTACACACACAAACACACGCACACACACACACACACACACACGCACACACACACACAAACACACATACACAAACACACGCACACACACACACAAACACACGCACACACACACAAACACACGCACACACACACACAAACACACAAACACACGCACACACACACACAAACACACAGACACAAACACACGCACACACGTACACACACACACACGCACACACGTACACAAACACACGCACATACACACACACACACACACATATATATATATATATATATATATATATATATATATATATATATATATATATATATATATATATATATATATATATATATATATATATATACCTCCCCGAGATTTTTGTTGGAAAAAGCTTTAACTACTTAAATTATACCCATTAGAATTTTTTTATACAGCTATCTAAACTTTATTAAAATAGTTATTGTAAACTGTTTTAAACTAAAAATAATGTTAATAATCCTTTTTTAACACAACATATTATTTCTAAAACTAGAGAGCTCAATGTTTATATTATTGTTTATATTTGTTTTGGAAATCAAATTAAAAAATATGAATAAAAAATTTAATGTATAAAAACACACAGTTGAAATATATTAATACCTTTTTACCATAAAATAAAGAATGATACGCCAGAATAATATAATAGCAATTATTAACTCTTCAACTATTTTAAAAATAAAGGCATTCATATTTATTATATCGGGAGATTCAAAAGTCAGTACGAACTTTAAAAGTCCATAATTCGAAAACGAATCAAGTTACAAAATTACAGAGTTTAGACCAAACGAATGGAAAATACCTTGAGTTATGTAACAACGAATAAAGCTTTGCTTATGACCAACAGATGGAACCGTTTGATTTTTGATGCAGGGTTATGCAAATCAACAAAAAATATAGAAAGGAGCAACTGTAGTTGGTGATAGTAATTGAAGCTTACATGCATCGAATACTCTATCGATAGTTGGGAAAGTCCTCTTAGTAAAACTGTATTATAAGAATTTGGGAAGTAGCATTGAGAGCATATCACTATTTGAAATTATGCGAGATAGCATAGGACAAATAACGACTTCTGCACTGAACAAAAGAATAACGAAATCTGAAGCTAGAAGTTGTTTGGCATCACGTTCAAGAAGTAGAAGTCCCTAAATAGCCGTTGCTATTGCCACGACAGTGGAACAGATCGTGCATGGTGCAACCCATGTCAATCAATTTTCTGCACATGGGGAGTACAGTGCTCGAGATGTTTCAAGGAATGTCATATGGAAGTATTTAGATAGCAACGCGAATAACTCTGAAACAGTATCCCTACAAATTTGTAACATAACCAAGAACTAAAACCTCATGTGAACTCGATTCTCACCAAGATTTTGGAAATTTGGTTTCTAATTAAGAACGAGGAGCACTACGGTCCTTATACTGCATTTTAAATAGATGAAGCGCATTTTACACTCTATGACACTGTTCACACCCACAACTGTCGAGTGTGGACCACAGAAAATCCACATGCATTTATTGCGATACCATTGCAACAGCCTAAAGTGATAGCCTGGTATGGCGTCACTGATGATTTCATAATTGGTTCATTATTTTTCGAACACATACGGGTTTCAAAACACTTATTGTCACTGGTCAGAGATATGCAACTCTATTACAGAACAATATTATTCCTAAACTGCAAGCGTGACAGTCACTTTTATGCAAGATGAAGCATCACCTCATGCCTGCGCAACTCCTAAATGAAAATATATTACAAGAATTAAAAAAATTGTTCTTATGATTAAAAATATATTTATCATGTAAATTCGAAAAAGTTTTTTTTTTTATATTTGTTCCATATATATTTGCCAAAAGTATTAAGATATTTATGGTTACCAATACCACAAACATAATGATAAATTGGGATATTTATCTTTAAAAATTTCTTAATTAAATATATCTTGAGTTAAATAATAGAATTAAAAACATTCAAATTATTTACATAAATAATGCATTACAATAAGTTCTGAATCAATTATCTATAGAAAGGGACCAAATATCACAAACTCTTTATATTAATTGAAACAGAACATATAAAACCGACATAAAATACATAATCTCTCTTTTTAAATATTCTGTATAATTTATACATCATTTAACTAAACCAAATACTTAAAACATTTTTAGAAGATTTCTATTTCAGATTTACATACATCTTCCATTAAGGTATACAATGTAATGATTATTTTCAGAAAGATATATTGCTTTAATTAGGTAATAGTAATAATATTTTAAAACTATATGTATATGAAATTACATTTTATCAAACACATTTATGATTTTTTCAATCGATATTATCCTTAAATTATTTTACTGATAAATTTGCTGAGCTAAAAAAAATTAATTTCTTGTAACATAAGTTCTATTATTTTAATTCTTTTGTACTACAAAATAGTGCATAAGCATAAAATAAATTACAAGATCGAAGAAGTAATTATATTTATGA
Organism: Latrodectus elegans; assembly: GCA_030067965.1. Lineage (NCBI taxonomy): Eukaryota > Metazoa > Arthropoda > Arachnida > Araneae > Theridiidae > Latrodectus > Latrodectus elegans. The sequence continues at coordinate 125,178,401 of CM057813.1, forward strand.
TATTTTAGACGCTACTTATTTAATGAGCTTTTTTGCATCTTATTTGCATAGATATGTGTTACAGATGTCAATAGTTTTTACTGAACATTATAATATATAAATATTAATAGCAATGATATATATATATATATATATATATATATATATATATATATATATATATATATATATATAAATGTGAATATATATATATATAAACTGTGTGAATTGAAGATATAAAAATAATATACATTAAATTTATCAGTAAAACTACTGCCGTAATTAATCTTGCAAATTCTTTTTTTTCATTCACTAGAAAGAAATAATTTCTCATTTCTTACCCACAACAAAGGCAAATAATTTTTCGTTCTCAAAAGTATTTTTTTAAATAATATCATTAATTTCCCTTTTATCGATAGTGAAAAAGCTTAATGTCAGATCATCATGGGATTTTTTTCACTGAGTTTACTCAAATGTTAAAAAAGTCAATTCAATAAAATTTACATTACACTACAGGCTATATCGTGACACAATAATGTGCTATGACAAATGCATAAGCACTTCAATCACAGATAAAATTATACCTCACAAATCAGTAAAAATCTGTTTTAATACATTATCTTTGATTCAGTACTTGTAAATAAAATTTGAAGTTTAAAAATATATCATGTAAAATAGAATGTGTTTGCAAAAGTAGTGAAAATCAATGAGAGCTGATTAGTTGAAATCAATACAAAAATTTAAATAAAACTTCCCAAAAATATTGATAATATGGAAACGTGAGGTGAGGCTTATTATTTTATTTTTAAGATCATAATTTTTCTAAACTTTCTCAGAATTTTTTTTAAACATTCATCTTCAGTCTCTTCAAAATTTTCTAAAATGCTAAGCTTTTTGTTTTATCGATAGCTTTGTAATCAGTTAATGTTGAAGGATGATTAATAATTTAGAAGGATTTTTTCGTACAAAGAGATATTCTTGAGTCTTCTGAAAAGTTTGCATAAATTAAAAGGAAACTTATCTTTTCAACATTGTATTCGCAGAACAGAAAAATAAAACAGAGTTTCTTTCATATTGCAGGGGAAACATGTTTCTACGTGTATTTTGCCAAATATTTATTTTTTTTTCCAAATAAGTGTATACATCAGAGTACGGATAATTGTTGCGTTGCGTTGCGATTGTGATTTATCATTCATTATTCAGGAAGATACATGTTAACATTCATAGCATGCCGAAAACTTTTCAGCTAAAATTTCCATGAGTAAAAGTTAATCTTTTCCAGTTTAGCAAGTGTGATTTATTTTCCTGTTTTGCAACCAAACACAAAGTATCATTTTAAATGTTTCGAAAGCTTGATTAAAAGAAAGCTCGAAAGCATGTCCAATTTATCTTATTATTATTACATGCTAATTATTTGTTTCTTCACAACCTTGGGAAATTCATTCGGAATTACTGTAGGAAATTTATAACTTTCAGAAACGGATATTGCTTACATAATGTGTAATAACTTATTTTAAGTGACAGAGGAATGGAAAACAAAAGAAGCGCTAAAATTGCATGCAAGAAGAATATTTTGCTGAGTTAAGATACATCTGTTGAAAAATAGCGTTTTAATATAAAACAGAGAAATATTTAGATGACTGTTTACTTGTTATTTTTGTTTAATATAGGTTACTAAATCCTCCTTCACATTCAGTATACCGAGAATAAAGATATTAGTAATAAGGTTATTTCTATATAAAAATAGTGGAGTGAAAATTAATGCCTGGTTTTGAATTAATGATGAATTTGGACGAGAAAAACATTATACGAATAGAGTATATAGAGGTCATAGAAATAGAAAAAAATTTAAATAAAGAGATTTAGTGGGAAAGTTTGGAAGAAATCAGTGATTCAAATATAGCATCTTTTGAAAAAAAAGCCTGAAAGGAAGGGAACACCTACTACTGTTATGGAAAATAACCCTAAAATAGAAGAAGTAATATTTGACTTTTTAACATTATAGTTTTGAAAATATGCCATTATTATTTATCAACTTTTTTTATTTTCTTTCAAGTTTTATTAAATCTGGATTAGTTTCTTCACCTTAATACATTAAAATTTTCAATATTGATTAAAGCTTTTTGGTTTATCGGAGCAACTAAACTACGAAACGGAAATGAAGTATCGGAATCAATCAGCTATTATACAATTTTCTAATATTATTACAATTTATTAACATCTGGATTATGAGTTGTGGAATTTACATATTTACAAAATCAAAATTTTAATTTTTGTATATAAATCCTAAACTAATTGAGCTCTATATTTTGTTTATTCTATGAAATGCTTTCTTGTTCAGAACACCTGATTCAGCATTTATGAAGCAAAAGGCAATCTTTATAAATAAGCTCTAAATGACAACTTTCCGGAAAATCAATAAAAAAGGATTTGTTTGATGACTTAAAATTTATTTATGAATTCAGAGAGATCAATTTGTAAGAATATTTATATGTCATTTTGATTTAGTTTTTTCTTTAGATAATTGTTACATATATTACATTCTTATCAATCTTTCATAAAAAATATACGAAATACTGTTTAAGAAAACCTGAAAATTTTGAATTATATTCTTTTGGTTACGAAAATACATTTTTATAATACCGTTTCATTTAAAATAATTAATATACAGGGTGTCCACTAAAGTCCCTTGCCACCCTCTTAACTTCGGAACGGCTGCTGCTATATTCATAAAAGTGGTGTGTAGTTATAGTAAAGCAGCCATGAGCTACTGAATAAAACTACAGCGCCACCTGGTGGAAAACAGCGGATTTGGCATTCCTATTTTGAAAACGGAATGAGATGGAGAGAAAAAGTGATTTACACAGTTGTAGAGCATCCTCGATTTAGTACGAAACGATACCTTGTAAGCATGAATATGAAGAATACAACGGTTAAAACGCGCATTTCTTGTATCGTGCTGTGACGTAGCACATCGTACGTGTGCATAATTAAAAAAACAAAAAAACGTTTCGTATATAAATTTTTCACTTTTATTTCGAAATGGAAGGAACGGAAGTATTAAAAATAATTCCAACATTTTGAATGCAGTATGCAAATATGTAAGAAACGTCACGCCTGTTCACCTGAGACAGCTATAAAAGAGTCATCTTCTTGGGGCTTTAGTATATTGATGCTCATGATCATGGCTGAGTATTCCAAAGTTGAATATTGTGAGATGGTTTTACTGTACAGTGAATGTCGACGCAAGGCACGATCAGCAGCAATGTTGTACCACCAACTTTTCCCTGCAGGCCTGCATCCATCTCATCAAATATTCCTAACTGTTGTAAAACGTTTAAGGGAGACAGGTTGCATTACTAGTCAACTTCGATCTGGCAGACCAGCTAAGGTAGGACGGCAAGTTCAACCGGGTGAGGCATTAACATATGCACTCGCATATCCGAAATGCAGCGTAAGAGAGATCAGTCAACACTGTGGTCTCTCCAAAAGTCAGGTTTGGAAAATCCTAAGCGAATCAGGTGCTCATCCATACCGACCAACGCCTGAACAGGTTTTAATGGACGGTGATGCCGAGTGACACAATGCATGGTGCAACTTTGTCTTGAATCAGATATAGGTCCATCCAACTTTCTTGGCAGATATAATGTGAACGGATGAGGCATGCTTTTCACGGAATGGTATGTACAATAGGCAAAACACCCATTACTGGGCCCTGGAAAATCCTAAGTGTTTCGTTGACGTTCAACATCAAAGGCGGTATGCTATTAACGTTTGGTGTGCAATTTACAATAACAAGCTGATAAGCCCAATATTCTGCAATGGCACGCTAACGGGTGCACAATATTTACGATTGCTACAGAGTGTATTACCCGATTTTGCGCAGAATCTGCCGTTGTTTAATCCTAAAAATCTATGGTTTCAACATGACGGCGCGCCTGCTTACAAGACATCTACAGTGAAGCAGTAGCTCGTCAAGGAATTTGCCAACCAAATACTAGGGTATGGTGGTTTCGAAGAGTGGCCTCCACGCTCTCCTGATCTCACTCCACAGGAGTTTTTCCTGTAGGGATAATTGAAACAGAAGGTGTATGCTACACCTCCACACAATTTGCAGGACCTTAAACGACGTATTACGGTCACAAGTTCCAACGTGTATGCTCCATTATGTGCAAGGTAATCTTCAAGCGAGGATCCAAATTTGCATTGGAGCTGACGGTGATAAGTTTTAACATCTTAAATAAAGTATATCGTTATAATTATTTCCTTTTTTCTTTTTTAGACCGTTTTGTGACTTCACAGCACGAAACAATAAATGCGTGTTTTAACCGTTGTATTCTTCACATTAATGCCTACAATGTATCTTTTCGTACTAAATCGAAGATGCTCTACAACTTTGTAAATCACTTTTTCTCTCTATCTCATTCCGTTTTCGAGATAGGAATGTTAACTCCGCTGTTTCCTACAGGTGGCGCTGTACTCTGTTTTATTCAGTAGCGCATGGATGCTTTACTATACTTAGACACCACTTTTATGAATATAGCAGCAGCCGTTCCGAAGTTAAGAGGGTGGCAAGGGACTTTAGTGGACACCCTGTATATTTCTATATTTATAAATAATTTTTCTTATAGTAACAATATTTAAGAAACTGCAAATTTTGTTTTGAATCTCAGAGATCATCAAAACATCAGGAAACTTCTATTGCCAACTGAGCAGTAATGGCGTCAAATTTTGATTGCATGCTACAACACAAGAAAAAAAATTAATAAAAAGTTTTAATTTTCAAAATTAATACAAATGCACGCGCATCAAAATTAAATCTTGTGAATATATGTGTCCTTCTATAAAGTTTGCTAATAACATAGATAAATATAGGTATTGGTGAGTTTTACATTGATCATTTGAATAGAATGTAAGTGGAATGCTCCAGAATATGAATCTCGAGATGAATAAGATCTTCTCTGAAAAATTCATTATTTTTGTGAAATTAAGTTATCTAAAAATTTATTCTTTTGATATTGCAGGTTAAATTACACTACCATTGCAAATTAACACTGAAGGAAACGTTGTTTATTATTATATTATTGCGTTATTTATTAATGGTATACAAATACCTACTCCCAAGAATAGTGCATGCGACTTAGATATTTATAATATGCATATGGGTGAAAGACATCATTAATTTGAATTGGGCTCCATAATCATATTGAGCCATTGTGTCAAAGTGATGTTTCAGAATTGATTGATGGTGCTCTGAGGTTTAACATGAATCGGAGGGGAGAAGCAGCTTCCAGTGCTGTTTTCCTATACATCACGTGACTTAGAAGACAAAATTCTGCGCACAGTCACCAGCGAGGAAAGACAACATGTCTGAGAATTGCTTTCCTTTCGCTCTATTTTCTCTCTTTCAGTAAATTATAAAAATTTAAGTTTTGATTCATCCAATAGCATTTTGAATTACACTTTTAAAGAGATCCCATCTTGAAAACGTGAGATGTCATATTAAACACTGTTAATTTAACTATGGCAAATAATGCATTTTAGTATGAAGTATTTTTAATTAATATATTAAACAAGCAATTTGATTTCTTAATCAAGTAGATTTGAAAAATTAAATTCAATATTAAATCAGCTGGTTATACGAAATTTTGAGGAAAATAAAATTTCATTATTTTTTTCTATCGGTTTTAATTTATGACATTTACATACGAAACAGTCTTAAATTTTTTAATTTTCATGTTCATATTCATTAAAACTCAAATGGCAGTCTCTTAAAAATACAGTTTTATTTGCTCTAAAATAGAAATTTTATTTTGTAAAATATAAATTGCTATGCTTTTAACACATTTTAAATTAACATCATTTTTTGCTTTATAAAGACTGAAAAATTTAAGTTGAAATTCAAATTTCATAAAGTGATGGCACAAAATTATTGATAAAATAAAAGGAAACAATCACTTGCTTCTAGTTAAGATTCAATAAAACTAAAGACATTTGTATCTTTATTTGCAAGTAAATACATTTTCCCTTTAGATTAAGAAACAATTTCTAAAGAAATGTAATTCATTCAAATATTGTATAAAAATCACAAATATATGTATAAAAATCACAAAATGGTTAAAAGTTTTAATGAGAATTAATATTTTGATCATAATTAATTTTAACCATTCCAATAAATCTTTTTTAAATATCAATATCTTTTGTGAATAAACTTTAACATAGCTGCAAGATATATTTACATCGAAATAAAACGAAAATTCTCAAAAACATTTTGAGCTACTTCACCTCCCCCACCTTCTACAATGAGTTCCAGTGGCCCAGTTGCTTCCCGTAAAGATCAGCAAAGTAAAGCATCATTCGTCAAGGGCAGTGATTGGGAGGTTGACCACATTCCCTCTCAAATAGTTGCTTTAGCTCCGTGTATTACGGATGTGTTCACTTTCACATCTGTGACTTCCAAAGTCTTTCCGTTGACGTAGCGTTGAGGTGGAGAGGAGGCTGCCCGCTCAGGTGTGACCTCGTCGCCCAACTGTGGTTCAGAATTACAAGGCTCTTGTTGGTGGGTGAGTATTCTAATCTCATTAACCTTCAGGTACAATCCAATGCTTACCTGCACCGCTATGTACGTCTTTGCTTCTTCCACTGGTACACTGATAGTGTCACATTATGTAACAACTCAAACTTTGTAGTGGCGAAATGTGAAATACTTCTAATGGTTCAAAGTTAGGAAAAAAATTATTTTTAAAATGAATTTCCGAGAAGTAAAAATTTAATCCTCACTTGAGAGTCTATTTCAGATATACATTACGTTAATATTCTGATGGAAAATGTAGAAAGAAATATATTTTAAAAATTATGCTATAAGTTTTAGCGTAATAAATGTAACTTTTATTTTTTTTCTTCATTAAACTAATTTTTCTTTTATTTTCAGTGCATGAATTTTATTTATATCACTAAGAAAATATTATAAAATAGTTCTTAAGGATATTTGGCCTGTGAAAAAGTAAAGGACACCCGCAAAAATATTTTCATTTTGGAATTGGAAGAAGTTTAATATGTTAAAAACATAGTTCTTTTAAACTGTCTCTCTCTCAAAAAATTAATTTTGTTGAAGAAAATCCTCAGTTTTTGTACAGTTGAAATGCCTAGGGAGAAACCTTTAAGTGAATTTCAAAAAGGCTAAATTGTATGATGTAAAGATGTGGACAAAAGTGCAAGGGAAATGGCAAAGCACTTACACGTCAGTCTAAATGCTGTTTCGAACTTCTTGAAAAATCCGAAGAGTGAGAGGAAAGCATAGGTTGGCAGACCTATAACATTGACTCTACGCAATCAAAACATTTTTTTAAAGAATTTAAGAAAACGTGTGGAAGCATTGGAAAAGCACAAGACGTTTCTAGGATCACACATGTTACCAGAAGAGCGCTTTACAGCTACATAAAAAGATCGGATACGTTCATATTCAAAAAAAGAAAGCGCCATCCCAGATGGAACGAAAAACACATTAAGCATGGTTTACAGTGGGCCAAAGAAAATAAGTCTTGGTACTCTCTTATTTGACAAAAAAATACCTAGAATCCTACTTTTTTCCAGCAGTGAACATAAATGATTTTATTTTATATACCATCGAAATTTCATGAAGATATTTATACATTATTTGATATTCAAAATGCTTGGAATTCTAAAAATTGGATAAAAAAAAACTGATGCTCAAAAAATATTTTTTATAATCAAACAAAAAAATGACCAAAATGTATTGATGCTATTCATATTTGCATAGTTAGAAGAGAATCAACTGAAGAAAATTGTTTAAATATTTTTTTTCCAACGGTGGGCACTTGGGTGACGAACCCTATACCACAACAAGTCCAGAAATTGCTACTCATTTGTCGTTACCCAGGTGGCACCTGTGAACCAAGTCACGGAGGTGAGTAGTGTTGCCGGTGCCATACCACCACAAACCCGTTTATAGGGTGGGTAACATTCATACATCATCACAGAAGAATGGACAGAGAAACACAGACAGAACAGAGAAAGAAAGTAACATCAATGCCCTGACCGGTATTCAAACCCGGGACCCACAGCTCAGGAGTCAGAAACGCTAACCACTCAACAGTCGGTCGGCTGTTTAAATATTATTACCGTATATTCTGAATAACTGTATATGAATCTGTGTTTTTTAATTATACATTAAAGTATATATTTATCAGTGTTATCAATTTTCGAATTTCCGAATCTGTTTCTCAAAATGTTTAATATTAATATACTTTGTGTAAAAACTTTCAAATATTATCATGTGGGTGTGTGTAAAGACATCACATCATAAAAAAGTTTAAACAGATATGTTATCAGATAATTTGCTGTGTATCACCTGTATACAGTATTATTCCTTTAAAAATATGCTTCCGAATTCGTTCTCTCCATTTTAGTAGCATTCTTGACAATTTCAGTCTAAAATATGACAATCACAGGCCGATAGGTGAATGGTCCTTGACTGGTTCCGGGTTCAAATCCCAATTCGGGCATGGATATTACTTTCTCTCTGTGTTTTTTTGTCTTTCCTTCTGAGAGGGCGAATGAGTGTAGTCCCCATTTTAAATGAGTTGTGCCCCATTTTAAATGAGTTTTAAGTGAGTAAGTGGTGGAGTTACGTGAGTAATGCTACTTGCCTGCGTGACTTGGTTCACAGGTGCCAACCAGCTAACGATAAATGAGTAGCAGTTTTCGGCCTTGTTGTGGTGAAGGGTTAATCACCCTGTACCTGCCGTTAGAAGAAAAACTTTAGACAATTGCTAATCATGATTCTCTCTAAGCTGAATTACCAATTAATCCCATGACACCTTATCCCTCGAGTCAAGTGACCTGATTGGTTAGGACGTCGTTCTCACAATCGGAATGCAGTGAGTTCGAACCCCGGCTTAAAAAAAGATCCATTGTGTTCTTTAAAGTCAGCTGGGACACGTTAAAACTGGGCGTGGTCGCAATGCCTCTGATGGGAAATGATACCTCTGGGGGTGTCAGGCCCGGTATTGGAGGTCTTCTACTTGGTCCCTGCTTCCAAATCACAAAAATTCCACTAAGCTGCTTCTATCTAACTGGTAGAGCCCGACTCAAGACTTTGTACAGGGAAGCATACTGGTACAATAACATCGCATTATGTCTGTATTTCCAGTTAGGGCTCAAGTCTTACTTACTTAAGATTCATAGATAATTCTGGCAAAATATTAAGAATGGATTTTCTTTAATATGCAATCATTTAATGAAGTTCCGTATTTCATGTTATTGCATTTATAAGGAGAATCACGCGTAGTAGTATTCTCTGAGATAACTGACAAGATTTCAATCAAGTTATAAGAAATTGCGTTTTTTATACATATAGCTCTAAGAAAGTTGATATGTTAGATATGATTATACGTACCCCATGCTAAGTTACTAGCTGATATTACTATTAATTGTGCTATAACAAGACTGCTTGAAATGCCATGTGTTAGCACTGAGAGACAGCAAAATAATTAATCTGAAATGATTAATTACAGGCATACTTTAATATTAAGTAGTTCTTTAATTACGAAATTTACTAAGTACACTCGGTTAATAAGAAATCTAGCTGAGTTGGTTTCACTGCAAATTAATATGCAAATAACAATATAGGTTTGGGGAGACTCCCTAAACCAAGAAAATCAACTAACATGAAATAAATTTGTTCTTACATATATTGCAATTAGTACATGAATGATTTTCAATATTTTTTTTGAAAAATACTTTTATACAGAAAGAGGCATTATAAGAGTTCTGAAACTTTTAATATAAGATAGGAGAGATTTTTAAAAATATTTTGCAATCTTATTTCCCAAAATACAATAATTCTAAAAAATGAACATTATACAATCACAGAAAAAAGCTTTAAAAGAGATATAAATAATTAATTTTCACAATCAAACCAAATTTGTTTAAATGAATTTCATTAGAAATTTTAAAATGAAATCATCAACCAAAACATAAATAATAAACGCCAACATTCGCACCGATTAATTGCTTTCATCCGTATAATTCTTTTCAGAACATTTCATCGCAATATTTTTTTTTTGTTTTATACATATAGTATTTGGATATCGATACTTCCTGGGGTTTGAAAGATTTACATTTGGCTGTTATTGGCATTTATTCGATATCAGTTTTGTTTCAATCATTTGTCTGAAATGATTAATTAAGCTGACACAGTTAATCTAAATTATATTTTGAAACTTGATTTCAGTGCAGACTTAATTTTTTTTAAATACTTCATATATTTAATAATTTTGACATTTCTATCGTTAACAGTTGCTACAAAATTAATAGCTACTTCAGAAAGAATTCTTTTTTCATATTTGCCTCCCATTATAAATTTATAATATAGTAAATTTGTAAGACTTAGTTACAATGTCAATCTCTAATATAAAAATGTCAATTCCATTAAAATTACATTTATATTGCTCAAAAAAAGTTTGATGTGTCAATATTTCATGTAATAGCTTAAATTGAAAGCATTAATTTTTTTACTCTTTTCGTGTTTCTAAAAACAATAAATGTGCAGTTATAATTTATATAGGGTTTAAAAAATAACCCAATGCACCGATTGTTGGTATGTGAATATTTCATGCAATTATTCATAGTGTAGGTGTTAGTTTGAATATTTTTCATTCTTTTTATGTTTTTAAAAACATTAAATGGACCTTAATTTCATATGATTTAAAACACAATCCAATTCATCAGTAGCAGCAATATTTTTAAAGGTAACTTCAGTTTCAGTGTTTAAAAATTATTTTCTTGATAGTAAATGACAACACAGAAAATGAGAGCAATAATTTGTGAAGAAATGCTGTTTATTATTATTAATAATAATAGAATAAAGTCTCTATTTGATAAGTGAGTTTATTAACTGAATGAGCCAAATTAAATCAAGTGATTTAATATGGCTCCTTGAATGTTTTCAGTCTTCAAAAAATAATGAAAATGAATGTTTTCCTTAGTTTTTATTTAAATGCATGTCCAACTAACAATTAGTTAATACTTTAAAAACAATACTTTATTCATTTTTAAATAGTAGAAAGAAAAATTAGAGCACGTTAGAAAGAATTAAACCTTTTAAGAAATATTTATATTGCGTTTCTGCACACACAACTGTCAAGAAGGATGCTTGTTGAATTCCCCAGTTTCATTCTTTTGTTGAAATACATAAATCTGACTTATTTATGAAAAATCTTGCTGATGAGCAATAATATAGGAAGTATTCTTTAAAAGATCAAACCATATTTAATAGCTCAGGGCCTAGACAATAATGCTTTGAAGTAGAGATGCGGGTAATAAATAAGATGCTTCATGTGATTTGGAAGACATATTTTTCATTATTTCATCTGCTTTCTATTTGTTAAAGATTATCATGCATTATTAATTAAAATATTATGCCATAGTACTTTCATGGAAAAATATGTTGATATTTTGATCGTGGTACTTCAATTAAATAACTTGCTATTAAAATGTTTTTACTATTTCATAGATAGATTCAAATTTACCAGATTATTATGTGGTACTTATTTTATCTATTTATACATTTTAAGTTAATCTATCTACATATTTTATCAAACATATGGATAGATTAACTTAATTTTACATCATTTCTATTCTATAAACAAAAACCATTAAATGATTATTTTTTTCGTTCTAGTTGAGATCATGATTATGCCACTTTATTATAATTCTCATTTTTTAAAATATCCATAACTTCATCTAAAACGTTTCATCTACGTCATTCATAATTAACTACGACATACATTGAGACGGCGTGGTAAATCTGACTTGTCGACGAATTTGCTACCTGGTTTCAAATTGCATTCTTTGCGCTGCTGCAAACAAAGCGAACTTCACCATCAAATATTTGAAAATAGAGTCAAAGTTCATTTTGTTTATAAAACGATTCCTTATATAAGGAGCAAAGCTTCTGTTTGAGAACACATTTTTCATTGATTCAAACTATTAACACATAGACAAGAGAACAAAATAAAAACCAAAATGAAAAAGACGAGACGAAATCATCTACTATTTGGTTAATTTAAATTGGCAAGGATGATTTAAATTTTAAACTTTCATAAATGAATAGAATTCTGAGTTAATAATTGCATTATTTTTAAGCAATATCGTAAATTTTAAGACTAATGTCTCAAAATTTAGAGTTCCTTACGGCAACACTAAAAAATTATTAATTTTTCTTTTTTTTAATATTTAAATAACACGCTGAGAAAATAAGAAAAAGAGTACTTAAATACTTTGCATGAATATAATTTTCCTGCCTATTAACTTTTTCTGTTTGTCTTTTCCTTCTTATACTTTTAATTTAGTTCTCATGAAATTTAAAAAAAAATTTATTGGGTTTTCCTTAAAAGTGATTTTTTTTATTGCAGTATACTGTATCTTAGAAACTGCAAACTTCTTCGGTGTAAATTACTTAATTATGAATTAAGTACTTAATTTGATGCAATTTCTATTTTTTAAGTAAATAAATTAGAAGATTCAAATTATGAAGATTAAAAGATTAAATTACTTCAAACTCATGCGCTAAATTTTAATTTCTTGCAAAAATATGGTATAAAGTAAATAAAATAAAAGAGTAATTGTACCTTAAAAATAAATTGAGTAAGCTAGAGCAAATTATTCTTGTAAGAACTCTTCTCCAAGATTTGTAGATGTAGTTGCTACTTATAATACATAGACAAGCCAAATTAGCTATACCATTGTCTATGCAAATTTAAGACTTTCAAGTGCGTCTTTCATTTAACCAGAGCTCCACGAAGGTGAAAGTACGACTTTGTTCTAAACTCTTCCGATAGCTGTGACATTGATCTGAAGAGAAAAGAAATTTTCTCCAGACTATTACACCCATGGTAACTGTTCAGCGACCGACTTACTTTATAATTGCTTATGAAAATTATATTTATTTACAGCAGATTCTTTTTTTTTCAGTAAAAACAATACAATTTATGCATTCCCATTTTTCCACAGATATTTGTTCTTGCAGAAAACTTGAAATCTTTGAAGTAGAATGCATGTAACTAAACAGTTAAGGGATGACGTTTAAACATGCTGGATCATCTATATTTATGCATTATTAAAATTTTATGTTCACTCAAGAATGCTTTTAAAAATAAGAGTATTTCTAGAAATGAAAAAAATAAACGTATAATCACCTATAAAAACGATAAAGAAGATTATTAATGTTAATATAATTTAAAGTGATCATTAATATACATATTATAATTTTTAATATTAATAGAATTATATAATGATAATTTAGAATGATCATTAATATATTTTAGAGAGAGAGTGAAAATTTGCGAGCTTAATCCAATTATAGTACTTAAATCATTATTTCTATTACTGAATAATCTTTTAAAGCTATAACCGACCAAAATAAACTTTATTTGTTGAAATTTAAAAATAAATTTTCTGTATCTAATTTGAAATACATTTAATTATATAATGAATTTTGCTTGTAAATAAAATGCATTTTACAATATATGTGAATATATGGCTTCATAATGAAAAAAATGTTTGTTGAAATTATAATGTTCCCATAAACGTTAATTATATGCTCATAAAAAATCTTAAACAGCTTTTATTAACATTTTGTGTTTTCCAATAAAAATGTAACTTTAAAAAAATACATGATTATAAAAAACATGAAAAGTATAATTTAGGGGTAAATTTATGTGCATTATTTACATACTTTCTAGGCGGAAAACCCAGCACTGAATTCAGATTTTGATATTTTTTTAAAATTATCTTTCAGGAGAACATTTTAATAAAGCTGTGAATATTTATCACATGTTGTTAAGGACAAATGCCAAGAAAGTTCCACAGTATGCATTTTTATGCAATTCATACATTCATTCACTTATTTGTTTTTTCAAGGCTATTAAATACAGCGTCTTTTCCTCAGAAATAAAGGGAAGTTATTACTCGGTCACTGTAAGTTCCTTGAGAAGCTTTTCATTGTAACCGAGGATGCCACAATCTAAAAAGGCTAACATTGATGCCACAATCAATCTTGCTATGGGTAGTAATTTTCTACAAGTTGTAGATAAAATTAAATATCTTGGTGTTGTTGTCGACAGTAAACTTAACTGGAAGGTACACTTGAAATACATTGTAGCTAATATTAACATTCTTACAAATGCATTGTATAGAATTTGCAATAACAGTTACGGTATTAAATTCGAAGTTTCAAAATTGATTTATAAACAAGGCATTGTTCCCGTTATTCCTTATGCATCGCGAATTTGGGGAGACAGTTTGAGAAAAAAGTAAACCGAAAACTTATCAGGAAAATACAAAGAAAACTGCTCTTGAGGATTGTCAGAGGATACAGAATAATCAGTTATGATGCTCTCTTCATTCTTTCATGTCTTCCACCTCTTGATGTTGCGGTACTTCATCAAAATGAGGCTTATCATTATGCTCAAGACTCTTTTTCTAACCATCTTGAACGTGATTTGAACTTTTCTTCCCTACCTCATCCATCTTCAAGATCTCCTGCTCCACTTGCTGCATTTGATAACGTTACAGAAGAAGACTATGATCTAATTTACTTTACAGATGGGAGTAAAGTTAACGAAAAAGTAGGTCTTGCATACGTATGCTTTCAGAATGGGTTTGAAGTGAGTCATCAAGTATACCGCATAAGTGATTACAGTTCTATTTTCCAAGCGGAGTTACTCTGCATTAATCTTGCTGTTAAAAATGCCATAAGCAAGCCTTATAAAAAATTTTAAATTTGCAGTGACTCGATATCATCCCTACTGGCTCTGCAAGATATAACTAGTTTTGAAAAAATTATTTACGAAGTTCAGACTTCAATAAGTATGTGTGATATGAAAAATATTTCCTTCACTTTCTCCCATGTCAAGGGTCATAGTGGTGTGCATGGAAATGGAAGAGCGGATTTCCTGGCCAAATCTTCTTTCACTTCTAAATAAACTTAATACCAGCTTACCAAAGTCTTTTTTCAAAACCACTGCTAAAAAGAATATTATCACAGAATGGAACTCAGGTTTTGTGTCTTCTCTTAATTGTAAGTGGCCAAAATCTTTTTTCCCATCAGTTCCCATCAGAATTAAGAACTACTGGTTCTACACCGACTTTAAAATTACGCAATTCCTCACTGGACATGGAAAACTCAATAGCTATCTTCACCATTTCCACATTAAAAACAGAGAGGTGTGCATGTGCAACTCTGGGAGTGACAACCCTTCTCACATTCTTCTTGAATGCCCATCTGTTTCAAAAGAAAGAAACGAGCTTTGTAAAGACTTAAATAACAAATCCCGATTTTGGTGGACTCAGTAAAGAAAGAGAATTTTGAATTTTTTAAAAAATTTATCCATGCTGTTATCCAACTCCTTTTTATTTTTATCTCTTTTTTTTCTCTCTGCCTTTTTTATTATTTTTATTTTCATCTCATGATTTATTTGGAATTGTTATGTAGTACATTTGTAGTACCTTCGGGCCCTGTGTAGTATTCCTTGGTGCACAAGGAGATATTTTTGTTTTCCCAAATTAAAAAAAATGTATTTAAGAACCATGTGCCATTATCGAATAAGACGGATATTCGATTGGATCGGGATTTGAAACTACTTATTTTCGACACAGAAAACAAACGCCCTAGCCAACCAGGACACAACCAGGAAACACTCTAGGAAAGTTGCAAAATAAATAAGAAAAACTTTTCCTCTGAATCCTAAAAGATCTCATAAGCAATGAAACTTAGCATTTTTTTTGACACAGTAATTTGACGACTTTTATGATTGTTACTTTGTTTTGTTTTCAATACATTTATAACTATATATAAAATACTGAAGATGTATTCGTTAGTGATTTGTTTCATTTAAGTTTCACAGCGAATGTGTACAAAATATTGAGTAATTAGAAAACTAAGCCATTATAAAATAAATACCTCTCTCTGTATTTGGGCTTAATTATTCTTTTAGGAAGTAAATTAAAATTATTTTTAATTATTGTAGTCTATTTGAAAACATTGTATTGCGTAAATGTTGCTTTTTTAAGTTCTTTAATTAATTTCGTTCAATGCCAAAAACGTTGTCTTAGGGTTTGAAATGTTCTAATGCAACACATGAAATTGCTTATCATATCGATTTTGTATAGCAATAAATATTGTTAATAAATAAAAAAAAGTTTATCACTATAATATTAGAGTCGACTCTATTCATTGTAATTGGATATATATTCGATGCACGTGGAAATACTTTAGAGGTTCTACATTGAACATCATTTGTACTGCCTGAGTATTCGTTACGCCCGTGTCAGAAGCAGACACTATCCATTTGAATTACACTTCGTCATCATTTCTCACCAGCAGCCGATTACCGGGGGAATCGAGAGATGGTGCGGCATCGCGAGTTCGACTTCTGCGGCATAAGAGCAATTGGTTTCCCCGAGATGTACTTAAATGGACACGAGCCACGTGGTACACTCACATATGATCAGAGTTGTGTTCACGACAAAATTCAGTTCCTTACTCTCTAGTCCACTAATTTATTTATAATAGTTTATATTGACGTTCAAATTATTTGATTCTTCTGCTCATCCGTTAATTCTAACTATTGAGTGAATCTCATTTAAACCCTCAATTAGATTTAGGTTTAGGTATCTATTCCTTCTTAAATATAACTTGAACATTTATTTTTCATATGCTGAAAACATAAAATCACATTAAATTTTATAGTCTGAACTTATTATCTTAGGTTAAATTCTTTCATTCATAATATTCTTAGCTTTAATTTTTTTTTTTGGAATTTAACGATAAAATTTTTGAATGTTTGTACTATAAGGAAAATGCGACTGTTAAATTTAAAATTCGAATTTACTGCTAATAAAAGTTTTGCACCATTCCTCAATTTCTGTGAAATGTTATTAAACTTTTATCAAAAATTACGCACATGAATTATGGGAATATTTTGCTGATAATGATGGTGTTTCCAAAATATTCAAAAATTAACATTTGCAGTGAATTGAAGCCAATTCTTTCTTTGTCAACTTTACAAAAAGAATGTTTTCTTTCTTTCATTTCCTTTTTAAGCAATTATTTTGATGTACTCTTAATTGCTTTACTTATCTTTGAGAAAATGCTCCTGAAATAGGCAAAAACCATTAAAATAAAGAAAGATAGAAACTGGAGCTCATTTTATTTCTTTGCCTCTCGGGTTTCTAATGATACCGTTTATTTGATCATTTTTCATCATTCGAAGTTTATCGCGTAGAAGATTGGTATGGACAAAAATATTCCACTCATAAGATTAGTTGCTGTTTTTGGTAAGTATTTTCATCTGTTGATAAAAGTATAGAACTGATTCCAGAAAATTTCATTACTTTGAAGGATAATTCATTGTGACATATCTTGACACAACTTAGAAAAATTTCTATTTCCCACGAATCTCATTCAATTTTTTGAAATATTATATCCAATGATACACATAAAGTTTATAAAGCTTGTAAATAATTTATAGCCTAATTCAACACATATTTCACTTTCTAAGCTGTAATAAATTTAGAAGACTACAGATTTTAAGAAACTGAGTATTATAATTTACGTTGTTGTTATAGCCTATTTTGCCAATATTGTTGCGATACATTTGATACCTCTGCACATCTGCTAATGATTATTCCAAAAATATTTCAAGCTTTCTTTTCTTTCGTTTTCCCTAGCATTTAAGGAATTTCCTTTGCTTCCAATCTTCAGGACAGAAAAGATCGGAATTGAGGGAAAGTTATGCAGTGAATGTGGAACGTCATCGTTCCAAAGACAAGGTCTTCGTGATTCAGGCACAGGGACCCTGCAGAAGACTTGGCTTAGCACTCGCAGAGGCATCGCTGTACTTGTTGAACTTCATAATCATGAAATATTTTACGTTCTAAATCGGTGATTTGAGATAGATTTTGGATTGGGAATTACCCTTGAAAGGCATACTTTTTCCTATAAGAATCGGGAATCATGTAACATTGTTACCCAGTAACATAAAAGAAAAATGTGTCTAAACAAGTAAAATTACTGACCCCGATATTCAGATATGGTATTTTTTATAAACCAGTATCAGAATTTAACCACAATACTCATTTCTTCATCTCAAATGATATGGAGAAGTCTCAGTGATAATGAATACATATTATTATAAAATAAAAGAAATAATAATAATCGTATGAAATGTAAAGTATAAATACTATTGGTGAATAATTCTTTTTAAGTTTGAGGAAGTTTTACAGCTAAAAAACTGTGTAGGATAAGTATAAAAATAAAGAACTTGAAAGTCAATCAATCAATCAATCAATCAATCAATCAATCAATCAATCAATCAATCAATCTCACACACACACACACACACACACACACACACACAAACACACACACACACACACACACACACACACACACACACACACACACACACAACACACACACACACACAATTATCTCTTGTTCACAATAATTGAACTTATTAAAAACAAACAAATATTTAGGAAAAATTTACAGAACTTAATTTTATCATTAACTTTATTAACAGTTAAATGATAAAATTAAAATTTGTTTAAGTGTGTTAAAAATTAAATGATGATTTCTTTAGATGAAATGTGTGTTGACATACAAATATTTTTTATTCATTATAATATATTATTATCATCATAGAGACAATAAGTATTATAAATACGGTTAAAGATAAGCCTTGTTGTTGTATCAGTAGTTTTGAATGAAGTGAAATTTATTCTATTTACTGAAGAAAATTATATAAAAACAAAAGCAGAATTAAAAAATACCATAAACTCATGCACATAGAATGATATTAGATTAACATAATCATTTTCTTTCTTTGACGTCTATCATACACACTTGTCTTTTGCAAAGTTGAAAAATAGTAGTATTTTATTATATCTTACAGTAGGTAGACTTTATATTTTTAATGTCTACCTACTGTAAATGATGACATGATGACAAATGAATATTTGTCATTATGAATATTCCGAGTTTTATGATGCAGAATTCTCCTCTTACTAATTACGCATTCGCTTGCGATTCGTAATGATGTGTGATATTGAAAATATCCTTATTTACAATTGAGCAAAGTACCTATAGTCAAAAGAACCTTCACTTTTGAAGAAAACATATTGCTTATGTACATGCAATCGAACATAAAAGAAGGAAGATTACTAAGGTCTGCATATTAGCGAAACTCCTTTGAGGGATGAAATATATTTCTTAATATCAAAGCTCAGTTTAATAATACTGCTGACCGATGGCCGAGTACTTAACGTCTCAAACTTCGAAGGTAGTAGGTGACACCGGATTCCAATCCTGGTTCGAGCATGGATCTTCTTCTTCTTCTTCTCTCTCTCTCTCTCTGAGTGTGTGTTTCTTTATCTCTTCAATTTCGGGACGAAGATGGCACACCCATTGGGTTGTCCAACTGTATGAGATGCCATCACATTCACTACTTTTACCGCTGAATAGTTATATCCTAGTCAGTGGTACAAGCCGGGCATTATAAGTTTTTTTAAAACAATATCTACGTATTTTATAATCTAATGACAAAAATAGTTTATCCATAACAAAAATAAATTATCCATCACTATAACATTTTTCTAACGACGAAATTTCTATGTTGATTTGTTTAATTTTTAATGTAAAAATTATTGTCAGTATGTTAAGCATTCAAGTATAATATATCATTTAAATAATGAGTTGTACCATGTAATAAAAATATTTCAGTGTGAATTTAAACAGGACAAAATAATAAATTCTCACGATAAGCTTACTCTTTGCACGGCTACTAGGGCTTAGATGCTGTATAATTTAGGATGCCAAATTCTGAACTTAGTGTTTTCGGCATAATTCTTGTAGGCCTCCGTATCTATACCGTAATAAAAGCCAGATTGCAAAATACATATGAAAAGATTCAGAATTTGGCATCCTGGATTATGGGGCATCTGTACTACTAATTGTAACAAGTTTTCAAAATGGTAATTCATTGAAAAATTTTCTAAAATTAATGCTTGAATTTTTGATAACCGTTCAAAATATTTGTAAGGTACCCGTATACGTCGAAAACGTCACTATCAACCAAAAATGATAAATTAATTTTATTCTTTCGTTAAATAAAAAATTCAAATAGCTTTCTAAAACAGGTTTGTTTTTGTCTCTACGTTAATTAGATTCTGAGATATAAAGGATTTCGTAAATATTAGGAAACCAAAAGTGGACATATTTAAAGGACCAGAAGTGGTCGCTTAAAGGGCCAGAATGATATTAAAAATTAGTTTAAACAGTGCTTAATTTTGAAATATAAATTTAGTAAGCTTTTAAAAAATACATAAAATAATTAGTGTTCCGGAAATCAATCAGAAAATCAAATAAAAAAATTAATAAGCAAATATGAGAATTTCTTATAAAGACACAACACTTTAATCTATTAATGCGATTTTCTCAGAACTGGCTTTTACCTATAATTTGCACGCTTCAAAAACGATAACTCAAAATATGTTTATAATATCACTATGGAATTTCATGAGCGCGTGATCTGTATATTGTTTTCTGGGGAATGTACTAAAAAAAATTTTAATCACTAAAATATATCCCAAATTCTGTTATTCGAATAATGGCATAGAAATTTTGGTTAAAATTTCAGTATAAATATTCAACTGGCCGTAGTTTTTTTAATTTTTTACCAAAAACTTAAAATTTTAGTACTTGCTCTAGATAACAACATATAGATTATTTGGTATTAATTTTTTCAAATATGTTTAATAGTTTTTGATGTATCACTTTTTAAATGTTTTAAAAAATGCTTAAAATTGTATACATATTTAACATTTCTAAAGAATAATATTGGAATATATCAAATTTTAGTAGCTCAATACTAATGTTTTCTAAAGTGAAATAAGAAAAATCATTACAATGTATACATGCAGTGTATTTAAAAAAAGTGCTCTGAACGTGTTCCGGTACCTTAAATATTTTCTTATATATTTTTTGCTATGCAATCTCTCATCTGCTTTTGAAATGGGAAATCAATGAATTGATGTCATTCATCAATTTGATTTCTGCGAGAATAAATATTTAAGTTTCGTTTTATTTTGTGCATTATTCTTAAGGAATGAAATCTGGAACTGAAACTTTGACTTTAAAAATTCTGTAAATTTGAAAACTTCTAAAAAAGTTGCAAAATTTTTGAAAAATTGAAATGAAAATAAATTCAAGAACATAATTTTATAAAGTAGTTTTATCAATACAAATTTTGTTCGTTTTATCCATAAAAATTTGTGTGTTTAGTATGGATTAAGATGTCTGGAAGAAATTCAGAACTGTCTAACATTTAAAATATTAATTAAAATTTGTGGATTTATGTTATTGGAGAATAGTATAATTTTTCTGAATTATACATCATTTTAAAAAGTGTAATTAAAATGCTTGAAATCTAGCGAAATAGGGTAAGTAAAACAATTAAGAAACGTTATTTGAGACAGACACTGAAAGGGATGTAAATCACACTGTTTTTTTACAGTAACCAAGTAATAAGAGTAAGTTCCTTGGAGTTGGAGGCTTAACGACCGTATACATTTTAAGACTAAACTTTGACAAACTTTTATAGCAATAATTTCAAGTCAGACTTGTAAGACTGACAAATCATTCTCTGAGAAAATTATCAAATGATACTTCACTTTTGAAAACAGTACGATATCATTTGTGCTGCTTAGACAATTAAATAAATCTTCTTTTGCCAGCATATTGGAGCATTTTACATTACGTCAATTGCGAACAAAATCTTAATGACGACCGGTCTGCGTTCTGAGAAATGCTCAATGGAAGCTCTTGCGACTCATTAAACGCTAATGGTGAGTCCATGAGGTGCGCATTTCTGAATCCTGCAAAAGTGCTATTTTTGGAAAACTTCAAAGGACTGCTTTGAATATCAGTTTAAATGATGTGTAAATCTCAGTATCTTAGATAGATTGATTTTTCAGTCTGTTGGCACTTAATGGAAAAAATATATAATATACTGAAAATATATTATATATATATATATATGAATATAAATGTGTAATATATAATTTTATAAATTGAATTTATAATAATATAATATCTTGTGAGGAATAATGATTTTGTTGTTTAATTAGCAATGCTAATTAATACACAAACATGCATGCGCATACATGTTATTTTTATTAGTCTGTTATTTTTACTAATAAAATTTATCTTATAAAAATTTAAATTAAATAATTGGCTTACTAGACTTATAAATAATGAAGACTTATGCGAATCTGATAAATTGAAAGTAATTTCATTTGAAAATTTCGAATAAAAGAAATTGTGCAGTTCGTAGAAAACTTAATGGTTCCAAATCTTACCTCAAAGAAAACTTTTTGAGCGCTTACAGAGCCCATAATAACTATGAGCTACCTTATCTGAGGTCTTTTTTTAACTTCATCTTTTTCACGATATCTTGGAAATCCTAAAGAAAACTATTTATCAAAATCTTGGATGGTGAATTTCCGTATTACGATTAAGCACAAGAAGAGATGTGAAAAAAACTGTAACTGAAAGTAATAAATTTGATAAACGCTCAAATGATAGGACCCACACGTCAGGAACAGAGAATTCATGGGAAAAAAAGAGCCATTCAGCTTTTAAGAAAATTACTAATCAGATGGAAAATTCAAACATTAATCTCCTTATTTTAGTTTTTGAATCTGAATTATCGTTCTTTTTCTTTTAATAACTTAATAGTTCTATAAAAACTTTTTAAAAGGCAAATAAGTGAGGGAAATAAAAAAATGATTGATATCTTTTAATTAAATTATACCAACCTGATATTTAAGTGTAATGTTAGAGCGAAAAAAATTACAGTAATTTATTCTTATTTTCTTACATTAAGGAAAATCGAATTGATCTTATTTATTTCCTGCTGAAAAGTTTTAATGATAGGTTAATATTATATGCTATAAATTTAAGAAAACGGAACAAACTTAATTATACCTTGTTAATTAAATAAAAAGAGGTAGAAAAAATTATGTCATATTTTATATAAATAAAATATTTATTTTTTACATGCAAAGAGAATTTCTTTATTCATTTTAATTGAAAATTTTCTAGTAATCTTCCTCAAAAAATAAGTGTTTTTTTAATTTAAACTGAAATATTAAAATAGATATTTTAAAATTTAGCAAAAATCACCATAAAATTTCTAAAGTTACTATGATAAATAATTCAGATCAAATAGATTTATTAATTTACACTTTAGGCACACAACACAGAAACAAAATATGATTATGTACATAATTTCGTTTGTAAGTTTACTAATACCAAAATTCCTAATAATTTATTACAAGTTATAATTTTTATACCTATTTGGTACGCATTTAATATCTTGTTTAGCTTTATTTTCATTTAAATCTGATTACCTTAAATCCGCTACTTTTTCCGCGTGTAGTAAAATATTGGAGTAATTTGCGCAGATTTTACTTTTTTAGTGTTATAAGATTATTAGGTGAAGAAATTTATAATTACAAAGCTGCTTCATATTAAAAAAGGCAAACAGATATTTAAAATAATCCACATAATTTTAACAATCATCAAATATAGAATTTATTGAAAGGCATACTTAAAAATATATTTTGTTTTTTTACTTGAGATTATAGTTCACAAGTTTAATTAGCTAAATACAACAACTTGTCTTATAATGTTGAAGAAATTAAGTTATCTTTAATGAATGTAATTTATTTTAAGTGAGCTGAAAAAAAATAAAACTTATGATGATATGTGGAAAACATTGATCAAAATAATTGATTTCAATCTTCCGTGGTTGATTGACTATGATCAACATTTGCATAGGAGGGATAAATGGACCGGACAAGCACTTTAAAGTGGACTCAGAATCCCTACCTATAAACACTCACGCTCAAACTGAGAATTGAACCCACGAATTCTTAAACACAATTTTAAAAAGTTAGCAACTCAGTAAATAACTTCCATAAAAGATGTAACTTTGTTTTCTGAATTTTTTTTTTGATAGTTTTTGTTGTTGAAGGGATATTTTTTCACCAGAAAGCGGATTCAAAATGTATGTGTGTCAAGTAAAATAAATTTTTAAATATGCATCAAATTACTAAATATCCTAATATTTATTGTATAAGTTAATTTTCAGCTGTCTATAATTATATCTTGAATAAGAAAATATCATTAAGATCAAAATAAATAAATTATTAAAAACACTTAAAATGTTAGACGATAACATGTTTAAAATTTTAAAACTCGTAAGAAATCATTTTTATGATGCATTTTATAAAAAAGTCACAATCAAAATGTATGAAATCTGTTATAATTTTTCTTCATTTCTAATTTCATCTTTTTATCAACACTTATTTCTTTATCTACGAAAATGATTTGGCCTTAAATCCTTACATTTACTGCCAGTATCTTAACAAACAGCTAAAAATA
This sequence comes from Latrodectus elegans, assembly GCA_030067965.1. Lineage (NCBI taxonomy): Eukaryota > Metazoa > Arthropoda > Arachnida > Araneae > Theridiidae > Latrodectus > Latrodectus elegans. Next base: position 125,202,912 of record CM057813.1, read on the forward strand.
AATGAATCCCAAAGTATTATTACCTTTAGAAAACGATACTTTGTCCCTCTGTAGTAACGACCGATTTTATAAGGCCTTTTAATACAGAACACGCCTCCCAAGAAAACTCCTCATAGATTATGGGCCCTATTTTCGTGTCGCAAAGGAGGAAATCTGGATGACTTTAAAGCACACATCTGAACACACGTGTTGGCGGAAATTCAATATCCAACTGCCATTAATCTACAGTAGCAAGGATTGAACATGGATTCTATATTCCAAAGAGTACTGTTTTCTACCACTAACAATCTAAAATTTAAAAATAATATATATTTACTGTTATCCAAGTTCTATAATGATCTCATAAACACATTTATATTTTATTTCAATCCTATTTAACAAACTGATTTATGTGTGGCAGTTTAGAGTGTCATTAGATTTGAAAATTCTTTAACATTAGGGCAAATAAACTGAGATTGCCAGCACATCGAACGCATTTAAGTTCAGAAAAATCCAGTATCTGTCACCAAAATTTTGAAATTACTTGAAAGCCTATATTAACAAATCAAATCAAATCATGGTTAATGTGCACTACTAGTTTAAGGAATAAACTACGACGCACAACTAAAAAATATCTGTATTCTTAGGTGACGGAGCATTTGTCGTTAGTTAACAGAATAGGCAGTTTTATATTAATTTAAGTAAGACTTTTCATTTAACAAAAAACTAAGAACGATGAATTAATATCCCATTCAGAAATTTTAATAAACATCATTTTCAAATAGTAAATACTTTGAGCCAAAAATAAGTATTTTTCCATATTGAAACACAACCCGTTGTAGTTTTGTGTGAAATGGTTTAATATAAAATTATTCCTCTGTACTCTCCAAATTAACTGAAGTCAAAACAGAATCGCAGTGACTTTTAAGAGTAACTTATAATTAAATAAACCACAAAAATAGAGATTTATTTACTATGAGTTGTTATTTGTTTTGCAATCAAAGGAAACCTATTAAATGAAATCGAATAGAAGAACTATATTTAATTTACCAAAGGTATACTGACCATCTGAATTATAAGATATTTAGTTGCCTCAAGAAGTAAAAAAAAAAGAAATTACATAACACTATATTAGAGCTCTAGATTTCTAGAGAAAATACTAGAAATCTCTTAAAATGTAAATATTTATAGAATTAAGCTTAAGATTCTTTCCTGAATCAAATTCAAAAACATACTCTATTTTTTCCGCATACAATTCTTCCCCAAAAATATGTTATACTCAGAACATCCCTATAGCGAATTTATTATTTAATAAAATGGGTCACAATTTTTTCTTTCAACATTTCGTTTTATTTTATAATATAAAGACGTTAACTCACATTGAAAAAAACCAGTATGCAGTAATTCAAATTTAACGTATGAAATTAAAAGTTTCATCAAAACACCTTTAATATGAATGTAAGCATATATCTATCTATATATTTTCCTAATTTTCTTGGATGCATTTTTTGATTCTTCTTCGAAAATATAAGCATAATAATTTGGTCAAAAGCTTAATAAATCTTACACTCATTACGTTGGCAGATTTACGATCAGATTAACCCACATTGGTCTATTAATTTCATTTTTATAATTTTAGCGCAATGAGAAATGTATCTTTATAATAAGTATGTACTATGTACATATTAATAATTTTCTCTAAATTTGGGATTTACATTTAGTTTTTTAAACTGTCAAAAAATTGAATTCTGTAATTACGTCTTCGTACAGTAAAAAAGTGTTTTTAGTTCTGAATATAATTCAAGGAAAAATGAATTCAATGGTCAAAAATATATATTTAAATATACATATTAATAAAATTCGGAAATCGTTCAAAAGTTTGATTTTTTTCAGACATTCAGTCAAAAACAAAATAAGATTTTCAGCTATTGAATTTACATTTCTAATGGAATATTAAAGAAAATGTATTTAATTTATTCATCTTCATTGATTTCGACAACAAATTTTTTCTGAATTTTGTTTTGAAATGTAAATTAATGAAAATGAAATTCAATTGATATTGAACCTTTATAACCACAAGATTTTACAAAGAATTTGCTAAATGAATTAGTATAATTTATATGTCATTTTCTAATTTCATTTACTCAAATTTTAATAAATATTACTACAAAGATAATTTTAAATATAAAAATAACCTTAGACTTTGTTTAAAATGTAAAAATGCAAAAATGTTAAGAAAAAGTTACTATTTCATTTTAATGAAAATTAAGCAAATATAAAATTAGAAAGATAAAGATCTAAAAATGTTTTTCATAGTATCTTCTTTTTCTCCCCCGTATAACTTTAATAAAATTTGTGAAACTTTATATTAGAAAACAAAAGCAATACTAAAATCTTCTTTTACAATCTTATGATGACGATACAATATTAATGTCTCAACGTAAGCAAGTTAAAGAGGGAACTCTGACATGTCATTAAGCAACTTTGAAGAGGCTTAAGCAGAAGTCATTATGGCTGTAATCCGAATGCAAACAGAGAAGAACCTCTTTTCCGGAGACCATAGAGGACGAGTGTCAATAGAAAGATTAGATGTCCCTCTTAGCCGAAGTAGAAGGTGAGATGGGGGAGGGTGAAGAGAGAGATGATGCTGCGAAGACCTGATACTGATTCATTGAAATTAAAACTTTGCTTACATTACATGCCATTCCGTTTTGAGCCATTTCATATTGGATGGATAGATTTTCTCTGAGGTAGCCTGTAGCTGGATTATTAATTAGGGAACAATAAAGTTTGGTGATTTCAAACTTTCTATTCCAATGTTTATATATTTAATCGGAGCAATGTTTGATAGCATATAATACTTAAATATTCTATAAAACTATAAATAACGGTATAAATTGCAACGTAGTCCTTATAATCAATTAAAAATATGGTAGGTATTGAAATTCACACTCTTGTACAGTTTTACACGTCTTCCGATATAATATTTTGCTTTTCTTTACGTATCAATGAACCTCTTTCCATTTCATTCGGGCCACTTGAAATGCTTAGATAATATTAAAATAGCATTTGAGAAATGTTAGATGTGTTCAGAATAGTCTCCTCCAGTATTACACATTTGTAGAAAAAACTGCAAAGATTAAATTTTCAAATATTTCATTAGGTGAAATCCATGAAAAAAAATGCATTCATAGAACACAACAGCATCACCAATAGCATGGAAAGAAACATTCTTCTAAATTCTTTTTTTAGATAAAAAAAACTAGAACTATTAAATAAAGAGAAAAACGTTCCATTGTTATGATGTGTTTTTGTTTAAAGAACTCACAGCTGCTAATCCCGTTGAATGGACAATGCATTAATATAATAGAGAACATAATTCTTTTCTGATCTTACTTTAGTCCTAAGTTATAACATTTTTTAGAAGGTGTGTGGAGTGGCATCAGGAAAAACTGTCCTCCATCATCATTCTCGACATAACTTTGACCATCTCTACGTTTTGAAATCGAAACGGCATACATTACGATTTGTATATCACAATTGTGATAAAATTTGAATTTTTATTATATTTTCAATGGTGAATACAATAAAACGCTTTACACATACTATCTTTCATCCAAAATAACATAAAATTATTTGTTTTAAAATTTCAGCTTGAAATTAATTATTCAAAAAATTAAGAATTTAAAAATGTCAAAAATTGTTTAAGTTTTTAGTCCCAATCTCAATCCCGAAAAAATCTGACTATATTTTAAATTCAATTTAAATCATAATCAAAATTAAAGAGTTAAAATGTTTTTGTATTTCATGTTTAGTTAGTATTTTATTTTAAACTTACGGTGGTTATAAAAAGTTTAGACAGGCTTATAAGAGAAAATTTCTAACCAAAAATAATCTAAAAATTTCAAAACTTCCTAAGCATTCGGCAAAAAAAGTATATATATATATATATATATATATATATATATATATATATATATATATATATATATATATATATATATATATATATATATATATTCCCTAATAATTTGAGAAGACCCGAAAAAGACACCTCTGAATCTCAAAGAAACATTTTTTTCATAAAATAATTTGTTTTAAATTTAAATTATAATATTTTCTCAAAACGGTTATTTTTCTAATATTTATTCATTTAAGCCATTTTCTTTGCATCTAGAATAAATGATATGAATGGAGTATTAAATGAAAGCAAGATTAAAAGAATATTTTTAAATTGTAATTCAAATACACATCTAGACATGTGATTAAAAGACAATAATAATTAAGTGTAAATGTGCAAGTGCTGAAATTGCTTTATTCTTAATATTCCTTTTCAGATAATGAACTTTTATCTCGAGTGAATTTCAATTTTTCTGGAAACTAGAGTATACTGCATTTTTTTATGAAATTCGAAAATTTCATCCTTATTGCTCCTTTTTTCTTGTACTATGATTTCTGTGATTATGTAAATCTGTTTGATTTTAAATCATTCAGTTTTTTTTCTTACAGAACAAAAAAAAAGTGTTTTTAACGAACGAAAAACAAAAGGGAAGATTTTGTAAAGGAACAATTCGACAGAGAATTTCTCTTCTAACCTTTCGCAAAATCCCGAAAGTTCACGAGTCGAATTACTGAGTGATCGACTAGTTAAATAATCCCTTGCCAACAAGCTAAAGGGAAAACTCTTGATTCCTGGAATACAAGGGGAGGGAAATCGGAATAGGATACTTTTTTAGGAAAAACGAAAGGCTCCTTGAATCTATTAATGTAGTGCATCGCCGTGGAACAATGATTGTGTTAACAAAGGAAATTAAATTATTCAAAAGACAAATCATTTATCTTCGCAATCTCTGTTTTATTTCTCCGTTTTCAAACTATACAAAAGAGGAAATTTAACAGAATTTCGGTAAGAAATGGAAAGACAAAAAAGATTTTTTTTATCATTTCATTTGATTTATTTACTTCTAATTTATCAATAAAATAAGAATCAAATGAATCTGTGTTTATTCATAGTGGGAAATGCTATGTATACTCATCAATAAATTACATAGTATTTATTGCAAAAAAGTATTAAAAAAGCAACTGATGTATATTATGTTTTAAAGTGGATACATCAAGCGTTCATTGTTAGATTAGAAGAAATGTTTCACTGTTAAGCTAAATATTTTTATAAGAAATGATTCCAAGCGATTGAGATTTCTGAAGATGTTAGTCTTGGAATGTTGGAATGTGTATTTTAGAAAAAGAATAATTGTTTTCATAAAGTACTCATACGCACCCATAAAAAATTCTCTCGTTAAATTAGTGGCATCCGTTAAATCTATAAACTGTGTTTTCCAGGTCATCACATATCTCTGAAGGAAAATAAGATTTTTGATTCTTTCATGATATTCTATTTGCAAAATATTATCAGAAGATTAAAAGCGCAATGTTTTCAACTACTTGAATTAAATTTGAATTTGTATCATTTAAAGTTAATAATATTTCTGAGCTTACAGCTCAAATGATGTACTTCAAATAAGCAAAATAACTGACTATGTTTAATGGCCATGAATATTTGAAAAATAATGCTAAAAGGCATTCAAAATTGCATTACGCTTTGCTTCCTGGGAAAACATTTTGTACAGTTAATATGATATATTCATGTCACACAATAGAGGAAATTCGGAAAATTTCAGACCTCCATTTTGAAAGGTGTGCACGCAAGTCGCAGACCATTATGCAAAAATCACGGAAACATGCTTTTCTTTACAAAGAGCATGATCATATTTTTTGACCATACATACCTACTGTACTGTTGCTTAATGCTTTTGTACTTGAAAAACCAATCGTTGAAGAAGCTACCAAAGATAAACCTGTTGTTCAATAGAAACTAAGCTTTTTATGAGAGAGATTAAACGTAGAATGTTTAAATGGCTCTTTCTTCATCAAATAATATATTTTATACAAAACTGAATACGAATCACAAAGAAAAAGAATATTATCAGCTGTGTTCTACGCGCGCGCGTCTTGTCGTGAGGATTACATCATGCAAGTTGTTGCGGCGTAGTATCCCAGTGGGGAAGTTTCATAGCAGAGCAACGTGTTGTGAATACTTTAGTCAATCGAAGATCACTGAACTGAAAACATTAATGCATGTAATAATGCCTTGTAACAGTTTCTTCTTGTAGTATGTAGTAGTTTATATTTTGTAAGTCTTGTATTTTTCCAAAAGCACAAAAGGTTGTTCCTCCTCAGATTTTTAGAGAGAAAATTTATAGGAGTCTACCTATAACAAATGTGACCACCTTGATACATTTCCAGATGCATGGTATCAAAAGTCATAACAGTTTTCACAAAGCGCAAAGAGAAACTCGGAAAGGCAAAATAGAGGACGGAATAAGAAACTCGGTGAAAGAGACGGACAGGTATGGAAGTGGATTTTACATTCCTAACTTTGGCAAAAGTGACTGAAAAGCTCAATCAGCATTTGTATTCTCCAGTGTCAATGACTACTGTTAGAAGTCATTTACACATATAGGACTTTTATGGCAGAGCAGAAATAATCAAGGCATTTGCCACTGATTTTAGCGCCAACTATTGTCTATATTAGTGTCACGTTTGCAAAACCTGGTTGATTGGTATGTGAAATAAGGAAATATGGTCTGACGGATAGTCTTTCACACTTTTCCCTAAGAAAAGGCGTGTGAACACTGGAAAGGCAACTGCATAAGCATTTGATCATGATAGTCTACTTCCAACAGTAAATCAGAGAGGTGCACCTGCCTTGATATGGGTAGCTGTGTCTCAGAGTTTTCTGCAGAACTGAAGGCAATCTGAAAAAGAAAGATAATTTGTGTAAAGTATAGAAAAATATTCCCTAATCAAATCCACACGATAACGCAAACTTTGTTTCCTAATGAAAATTGAAGTTTCTAAGATGATAATGAAACAATCCTTATAGCTGGAAAGGTCCAGTCATGGTTTTAAGAACATGAGAACGGAAACCTAATACGTACCTTGGCTTCCATTACACCAAACTTCAAAATAACTAAAACTTTATGGTCTGTTTTACGCAGTTCATTACGGAGTCCCTATCCGTTGTGTGTGTGCGTGCGGTCTTCAATTTCTGAACTTTCTCAATATTCCCATGAAGAATAGTACGTTACTCATCTTAATACTATTCAGCACCTATATAAATCGATTCTTAAGTTAATAAAGGCAATATTACATGGCAAGAGAGATGATCCTATTCCCTAACAAAGAGTTCTAATTTGTTTTAATAGATTTGATAACCAACTATATTTGAATCAAAACATATGTTTATTCACAAATGATAAATTTCATTTCCTTACATGTTAGTGAAATATATTTTCCCTTTAGTAAAATCTGTTCATTATTTTAATGAAAGAGCATTTTATATTTACCAATAAGGTATGTCAACTATTTAGTGTGTCGAAATATTTCCATCGTTTATTGATTAATTATGTACGGTGTGCTGCATCTTATATTATTTTCTTCATATATTTAGATTTCTTTTCGAACGAGCTTACAAAGTGGAATAGTTTCAGATTTTGCTTCGAAGGTATATTAATTTGTATTTGGAAGAAGTTTATGCGTTTGTGTGATGGGATTTCTATATATTTATATACTATTTTTAATTTAGAATTGATTTTCAGTTATATTTATGTTGAGGCTTCTTATTTCGGCTGTGAGGCTTCTGGGTTACGATTGTCTCGTTTCAGAAAAAATTGTGATGAAATTTTAAAGAAGTTGCAATTCCTAAATGGATCTAAAAATTTATTTCTATTTTATTTCTTTTTCTTTTAAATTTGGATTGTTTGATATTTCCGGAATATTTTGTTATCTAACTATATAAGCAGTAGCAAATTTTTCTTATAAGTTTGATTATTTAATTTTTGGTTGATTATTTACTTTCAGGTTTTCTAAAAGTGATTTTACTTTTTTCTAATACTATGTATTTTCAAATTATATATTCAATATATTCATTCCTTATTTTAAAATGATTAATTAAATTACCATAAGTAAATAACATAATAAAAATAAGGAAATTAATTCAGTTTTTAATTCAGTTTTCTTTTAACAAAGACATAAAAATGTTTAAGGCTTCCTTAATAGAACATGAAACGAATGATGATTGTTTTTTCCTTTACAGTACATTCGTTTAAAAGAGTAATTATTCACATAGCAATCAATCAAAAGTTTTCAAAATAGTATAATAATTCAATTAATTGGATGCATTCTAATTAAAATCCAGAGAAGATTCTGAGTAATTGGGAAATTCATCTTGACATATATTGAAGATCATTAGTTTAATTGTTTCCTAACTATAAAACGTGCAAATAATCTTAGATATGCATTATTACAAACAAAATTATTAGTGTCGATAGCGAAAATACCTTTCTTCTACATGCAACATAATTTACATAATCAATTAAATATAAAAATAATCAGCAAAACTTTATTCAAAAAGTTTTTTTATGAATTCATAAATTTTTAAGTAAACATATGGGGATTCATATATTTAATAAATTATTATTTTGTGAATATTGTACTCTAAATCACAAAAAAAGGAAAACAGAGTTGCAAATTCTTTATTAAATTTATCTGATTAGAATGAAAAGCTTTAATTCGAAAACATTTTGACCAAACTTGCAAATTTATAAATGTTAGTAAACAATAAAATAGTTGCATTAGACACAAATCTTATGCGATAGAATTATAAATCAATATGAATAACTTTTATTTGTTATATTAATTTATAGTAAATTCAGAACTGCAAAATCCAGATTTTTTCATTTAAATCTGCTATTATTAAATATAGTTTAACAAAATATCAGTGGACTTTTTAAACAAAATCATGAGTGAAATTATTTTGCATTGAACAAAATTCTTAAATTTTATAAAATATCACTTTTATAATTTCACAATATTAATTTTCATAAAATTATCTTAATGAAAATAGTATTAAAGCGTGTATTTTATGTTGTGATGATTAGTTGACTTTTGATTAGAAGAATCCAATCATTATTAGGGAAAAATAAATACATTGAAAATTATTACTTAAATAGGTAAAATATATTCCGTTATTAACACTATTATTATATTACAATTGGAAAATTATTGTTTTGCCATGAAAAAAAAAGATGTGGTTAAATTACCATTCTTTATAACGTGTAATATTTGCATATTAAATAAAAGTTTCATGAAATTTTATCTATGGATTGTAACATCACTTGTATTTTTAAAATTTAAATAAGCAAATAATAATTCAGTGAATTAAAGTAAATATAACGTGACTTAATATTTTACACTCCTTAGTGGAAAACCTAGGAGTGGAAGACCCATCTTAAGCCTTTTCAATATTCACAACGTACTTTCAATAGATTGTGAACTGTATTCTCATGCCACAAGAAAAAAGTCTATAAAATCACCGAGCTCGCAGCCAGATATATGCGATACATGTAGAAAGAAAGTCACGGCAACCATTTTCAATTGTTCAACAATGTCTCAGACAGAATGTGGCATCTTCTACTCTTAAAAACATGGTTCTAACATTATTCGACCACGTGACTCTAAAATATTTATAACACTGTAACACACATTACCAATTTTAATCAACTTTATTTAACATTGTGACAGTTATGTACTATAAGATACCGCAATGTGGATGTAAATTCATTGAGGACATAACTATGAACTCTTTTTTTTAAAATTCATTGAAGACATAACTATAACTTAGTGTAGGTTTTGATTCACAGAAAAAAATTTCCACTTCCCAGCTTTTCTCTGGGTTACTCACTGAATAAGAATAACAAAATTATTTTGTTTGCGACCCAGTATATGAAAGCAAGAACCGTATTACTTGTAAAATTAAACATTAATAACAAAACCAATAATTAAACTATAATAATATTTTAATATATTTTTTATATTATACATTTTTTAATATTATTATAGATGAATTTAGTTTTGAAAATAATATTTATTTTAAGTACGTTATTATCACTTTAATTAGATAGTAATTATCATTTCTCTCTAATCAAGCTGTCTAGTCGAATATTTATAGCTGTGTAATCTTGTACACTTTGTTAATGGTATAATACCATAACTCTCAAAATATTATCTCGTTTATTTAAATTTCTAGTTTTATATTGTATCGTGAACATTTGAACTTCTTGCAATATCAGAGATAATTCCAAGATAAGTAAACAGAAAAACCTGACTGGAAGAAATATTTATTTTCAGTTATTCGAAAATCAACAACATTCCTCTCCTGTAGATAATGATTCCACCGGAGAGTAGAAACATAGAAATCAACTGAGAGTTTCATCTTCACAATTCTTAAAAAAACAAATAGAAATGGAAGACTTAAACTATTAAATTGGTGGAAAATTACTAATAGAAAAATCTACAAATTCAAATAACACTTAGAAAAGTCTAGCTGATGACTAGTTATAATTTTCTTTGACTTTACTGGAAAAATAAACTTTCCAAATCTTCATAAATTTCACAATATATATATATATATATATATATATATATATATATATATATATATATATATATATATATATATATATATATATATATATACGATTATATATATATATATATGGTTTTTCCTCTTTATTAAAATGTTTATTAAACATTTTTTTAAGTAAATAAGTTATTTGCTGCTTTATGATTTTGACTGTATGTAAAAGTTTGCATTGCATACAATTATATGAAATTGAATAAAATGACTTAAGTCTAAACGTTTTTATATGTTAAGAAATCTATTTTGCTCTTTTTTATTTCATTATTTTATCAACTTTCAAATATGTATACACAGAGAGTTATATTAAAAAAGTCAAGAAAATTACAATGATTAAAGATTAAAACTCCCTACTTATTCATAACCCCTATTTAGTTATATTTCTAATTTATATATTATGTACAAATCAACTTGACTGGCCGAGTTCAAATTCTTGAGTACGATAACGAAAAAATTCGGCATTCTAAATAATTTTTACTGTCCCAACTCTATGTATCTACTTAGAAAACTAGCTATTTTACAGTTATTTTTCTTGATAAACTTTATACTTTCGCTAATTGTATAAATATCTTTCTTAAAATTTTATGTTTCAATTAATTGTCTGGCTTGATATAAATTATATAACAAAATTTTTTCTATAATTTACGTATTAAGATTTCAAAGAAGTGATTATATCAGTTATTTTTGTAAAATGAAATAATTCTATACACGATATTTTGCCTTATTTTTTTAAATATAGGATATCCCCTAGTGTAAGCTTTCCTACACCAGGTTCAAAAGGTCCCGACGCACAAGCTCCGCGTAGATTTTATCCTGCTCAACTCTAAAGGCGCCTAGAGAAGTAAGAAAGTGAGCAGAACCGGCAGAAAGGGAACAGGAACTAGGAGAAAAAGTCCTATTTCCATTAAGAAACATTAAGCTTTTTAAATGTCCACTTCTAAATTTTGCCATGGTTGACTGAAATGGCCGGGGGCCACCACAGGATAGTCACAGACCCGAACTGCTTTCAGCATACCATTGATGTAGCGGGGAGATGACGCCACGCAGTGAGCAATTTCCGTTTATTGAAGTAGTGGATTTCCGAGGGTTAATTGGTTGGGTATTCTGGCGCAAGGTCAAAAAAGGACAAGCTGTGCCGTCTCATTTCCATTCACCCCAAAATGCGATGGAATCCACTGCAGGCATATCGAATTTTACCTACCAACCTCACATAGAAGTCTTTAAAATACCTTGGTCAACATACGACTGATCCATTTGGCTTAGGGTAGTTTGCAGCTTAATTTTGAAGAACCACAAGAGCAGAAGAACCTGTAGCCATTGGCTGAGCAAAAATAAATGGCCGTGGCACCTTGGATGACCTTTTACTTTGTCCCATCCATCCAGGTACATTCCCTCGACACCATGAGGCTGGCTGCAGGACTTGAGGGAGCATATTAAATATTAGTGAAAGTATAATACAAACACTGTTCCTATTAGACATCAAGCTGTACTATATATTGAATGATTTTTGCAGCAATACATTTAAATTTTTATACAAGCCACTGTCACCAAGAAATTGATATTACAACATTTATTGATGAGAATTCATCATTTCTCTCTTATAACATTAATATTTTCACTTCAACTGATTAGAACCCGTTAGAAAATACAGAAAAATAAGAAAAGAATTATTTTACATAATAAAGTAAATCAAAAAATAAATAAGGAATTATTTTGAATTTCATTTTAATTAATATTTTAATTTATTATATAAAATCAATTTTTTCTTCCGTTAACTATTTAACTGAGAAACATTTATTCCACCGGAAGCGAGGGAAAAACAGAACATGGATGGATTACAAACAAGAAAATAACTGATAAAAATATAAGCTTTTTTGCGTTAAAATACAACATATTATTTTGTGGCTTAGCTTACACTCTAGGCACATTTATTGAACAGTTTTCATAAACAAATTATTTTATCCGTGCTTTCTTCTTAGTGAAGCATCGTGACTTAGTGGTAGAGTTTCGTGTTCCCAGTGCACCAATTCAAGGTTTGATGGCCGATTCAATTGATCCCATCAGTGAAATGATAAACCGAGTGCTAAGCATACTTGGAGATTGGAAGCACTGGGGATTTTGCGTTAGCCTGGTAACCTAACCGGGACTTATGATTCGCACCACAGGGCCCTCGGTCAAGAATATAGATATAGGAACTAAAGACCTTGTTCTATATATAAGGAAACGTGCCATAGATTTGACTTTTCTTTACTTACGATTCTCTAGGATGGAATCAACTTTACAATTTTTAATTTCTATACACGTTTCAAGTGAACCATTAAACAATATTAAAGCATTAAAAATAAAATTAGATCACATAAAATAATTACATTTTACAATGTTTGAGAAAAATTGAACTCATGAAAATAATTTAGTTATTTTTAAAGTTAAGAAAATTTAACATATAGATAAATATAGTTCAAACATTAAAGCATACTTTTTATTATGAGCATTAAGAAAAATAAAATTATTACATACAAAGAGAAAAAATTTAAGATACTTAATATGTAACTTATAAACATTATATTGAGTTTTTTCAAATATTGATGGTTTTTTTAAGGTTTTTAAATCTATTTGTGAATGCCAAAACTGTCAGACTTGGATTTAAAACAGTTACTATGAAGCGAAATTGAATATTTAATAAACCAATTTAGTAAAAATTAATATAAATAGGTTAAGTATGAAAGTAATAATAATCCACATGGCCTCTTTTTTGAAATATTTAAAATCAGGATTACATAAAGATTGATTTCTTAATGAATATAAGAAATTATAAATATTCTTAATACATTCTTAGTACAATATTTTCTTTAATTAATATAAAAAAATGATTGTAATAGCCAAAAAGCGATGACTCATGCATTGGTTCGAATCTCATCTCGGATGGGGAATTTTTGACACGAGATGTGCTTTACTTTGACATTCAAAGAGAAAATGCCTCAAAGGAGGATTCTTCATGAAGAATAGGCCGTGTCACTAGCATTCATTTCATTGATAGGAAAGTAAGTTTCACTAGAGGCGACATCTGAAAAATTCTCAAGCACTTACTTCGATTGACACATATGTAGAAACGCACATATCCTGCTGTTCAACTATGACATATCAGACCCTCAAACCTTTGATGAGTAATATAATACGAATAGACCACGGTGTGTCAGATGTAGCAGTGATATAGAATTTCCTTCAAACTATAGGTTCTTATCCAATAATCTAACGTGTACAAAAAAAATGAATATAGAACCAATCAACACAAGTAAAAGACTTCAAACTTAAGGGCATTTTTATAAAACATTTTTCTTTAATTTAAAAGAACACCAATACAAATTATTTCGAAAATATTACAATAACTGCAAGATTTTTCGACATGTTCCCTAAAATTAAAAGCGAAATATAAAAAAAAATTCATTAAATAAGAACAATAAGAACATTTGTATTGCGAATGTAAATTAATATCAAATAATGATATAAATGATGCTAAAAAACTAAAAAAAAAATATTTACTAAAAAACATTAAATAAATATTTACAATCCTTACTTACAATCAACTGAAAAAAATTCAAAAAAAAATCAACTGAATATAAAGTGAAAAATGCCCTAATCATTTTTCATATATTGTTTTTCTTCAATGAAAAAAACTAAACTAAAAAAATACTGAGACATAAATCCCACCGTTTACCAATCAAAAATCTAGTTCTTAAAAAATGAAAAAAAATTAAACTTAAAAAACAAAATAATTAAAAGAATTACATGTTCTAAACCAGATTATTTTGATTCTAAAGACGTGATTATATGTTTTGTTACTTTTTGCTCTTTCTTAAATAATTTAAGCGGAGAATCTAATCGTAAGAGAAACTATATATGAGAATAAAGTATTTGCGTTATTTTTCGGAGGTTACTCTAGAGGGGTGGTCGGAGGTCATTCTAAAGAAATTTTTTTCACTTAAATAAAAACTTTTTATTATAGAAGATTTGTGACAGATGATTGACTATAAAGCAGACCGCTTTCTCATGGAAAAAAAAATCTTATATTTATGTCTATCGTATCGTAAAAATGATTTTTATATAAAAATTTACTTAACGTTAGAGTACTTTTATTGATTTAATTTTGAAAGTGTATCTCAATATTTCATATTTTTTGCCATATAAAATGTTTAACAAGGAAATACAAAAGCTAACAAACAGTATTTTAGATATTTTATATAATGATAAACTTGCATAACTTATAATATATTGAATGTTAAAATGCAGATAAAATTTTTAGCTGATTGGTTTATGAGTTAATATGTTGTAATCTATTGCCACTTTTTCGAGTGATTTGAATAAATTCCGTCCATCGGTCCGCTTCATTTCACAGAATAGGTATTTGAATCTTCGACTTGGAAGAGATAGTTATGTTAAAATTTTAAACACACAACCTTTAAATATCATTCGTTATTTAAAATTAAATTTTCTTTTCTATTTTGAGCGTAAAAATTAATTTGATTTAATATAAAATTGGATTTTTAAAAAGTCTAAACCTTACTAACTTATAAAAACAATTATTATTTTGCAATACATATATTATAAAATATATTTAAATATTAAGAAAAAAATTGCAATATAAAACAAGCAAGTTATACACATAAAAGTTTTTAGATAGCATTTTCTTTACCAAATAATTTTTACTCGAAAATATTATATAAAGGAAAATTTAAGGAATAAAATCTTAAGGAAATCATATGTAAAATTAACTGATTGCATTTAAAAACTACCAATAACTGTGAAGAATTAATTTTCAAATTATGTGTTTTTTTAAATTTTGTATTATAAATGACTATTTTTTTTATTTACCTTTTAAATGTTGATAAAGCAATTAATTTTAATCCATATAAAAATAAATTTCTAAAGCAATTAAAAATTAATGGTTTTTTCCTCCAATTATCAAAATTTCGATGTAAATAATAAATTTTATTTCCTATTAATACTTTTATGAATTCACTTTTCATAATTAGAGATGCCAAGGCAAGCAACATTCGTAAAATATCCAAATCACTGGAAAAATTGGTGAAAATTTTCACCATTAGGCGCCGTTTTTTAACTCACTATTTTTGGTTACATTCGTAGTAATTTAATATATTTTTAAAACCTCGCCAAAAAGCCCATTTCGTCATAATACTTTCTGTGTTATCTCATCCATCGTGATGATATGAAGATTCCCGGGACTGTTATACTTTTATCTCAGAAATTTAGGTTGCCAAGTATCAAATGAGAATTTCAAGTGCCTTGTTAGGGCATAAATCAATGTTTTCCTTTTTTAAAAGTAGTTTCATATTGTGATGCAGCTCACGTTCTGAACTTTCAGCAATATCAAATTTCCTTAAGAAAATGCTCAACATTTGATTCGATTCATAACATTTCTATAACATTTGATTCCAACATTTCTTCAAAACATGCCATTTTAAGTACTTTTATATATTAATTTGTGAATGAGCCTAAATTTTATTTGGCAACGATGATCTGCTTTCCAAAATCCTGTAGTTGTGAGACCTTTTCTGGCCATTAACTTACACATTTTCCCTTCGCAATTTAAATCCTGCCCAGAACCGAAATCATTTGTTCTGGGGCTTAAAAGAGCGTTTAATAGCTTCCCAAGTGTAAATGAAGCGACTGGTTGTGAAAAATTGCTCTGGCAACAATAGATTTTCGGAAAAGATGAGAGGATGTGCTGTGTTTATAAGCCGAGATGAAATTTTCCTTCCATTTTCCTCCCTGCAACTTTTAAATTACTTGCATTTTTGGCTTTTATTGAAGACTTTTCAATTGTATTTTCTAGAAAACACGCAATATCGCTTACAGCTTGGCTTTCACTTTAGGAAAAAGGATTATAAAGGAAAGTTTTTTGAGAAAACTCTATGCTTCCTAACTTCATTTTCTTACTGGATAGTTTTCAATGTTAATATCTAACCATAGAAATTGGTAAATGCTCCTATTAATTTTATCTCTTGAATTTAATTAATCACAAGGCATATTTTTAAATCTAATAGACATTTTTTGGTTGATTTTGATGTGGTAAATATTGAATAAAATCTTTTTGCATTTAAAGAAGAGTTAAAACGTTAATAATTTCCAAAACAAAATAGAAAAACTAACTGTATTTGTTTCATTTTCAAAGCCTATAATTCTTAAGATGACAAATGCAAAGAAAATGTGGGTCTAGTAAAACATTTCTTAAGCAGTCATTTATAATCAAAAAAGGAAACAACATTTAAGCCCAAAGAAATGTTTTTCTTGTTAATATTAATAATGATTTCTTCCCATTATTCAGTTGGCACAATATGTCCAATTTTGGACCTTGCGCCAGAAAACCCAACCAACCAACCAATCCCATTATTCAGTATGTGTTGTAATAATATAGAGAGTATAAAAGTTCCTATTGAGCTAATAATAAAAATTATTAGTAACAAATGCATTTCATTTAAAAATAATGAAGTGTTAATGGAAATATTTATCATTTCACTTATCTATCCCTTGAAGCTAAATTCTAAACGAATCATTAAAGCGGCAGGTTATACTTTCCTTCATTATATTAAGCAAATTTTTAAGTGTAATGTAGAAATAAATAAAACCAAGTTAATTTCTTTCCATGTAAAATAAGATTTCAGAAAAGAAATTAATGTATTAATTTAGTTCACGTTAAACTAAGTCTTCTGAACTGTGTTATTACATTTCATAAAACGCAGATTAATTTTAAGTATTTTTCAGTCATCTCTTTATTGTTCTTAATATAATAATAAGCTCATAATAAATATATTTTATATACGAGGAAAATACATGTTTCATACTTTTCTCATAACTCAAAATAAAATAAATGAATGAAAATAAAAAATATGAAATATTAAAATGATATAAGGAAATACATTGATATAAAATACCAAAGATTTAGAAAAAAATTAGTATTCCATATTTACTCGTTGCACTGCAATTTATCGAAAACCATTTAATTTTTCCAACCTTTTGAGATTAATTTTAGGTATTTCACAATATTTCATGTTAATTCTTTTTTTATAAATATCTGTTAATTTTCAATTTTTTTAATTCTAAGCATTTTCCTAATATTATCTAATTTTAACAAGCTGTAAATATTCGCCTAATATTTACAGCTTGTTAAAATTTAAGATCATCATTAACTTTATTCATTTAGGTAAAAATGAAATGCTTAGCATTTTTTAAAAAAAAAGAGATTTAACCTTTTAAAAATAATTAAATTTTCATTTGAGAACTAAAAATTATTAAATTGTATACAATAATATTTCGTTATTCGATTCTTCCACTTAAATATATAATGTATTTATTTTAATTCATGAATTTTGTAAATGTGGTTGATACCAATACCCTCGTAATAATTTACATTTCATTTTGTTTTACAATTGCGTACATTTTTTAAATAAAATGTAAAGCTAAGCAAATATGTAGGAATTATTCATTTCTATTCTTTTCTTTATTCAATTTTTAAACACTATGGATTATTTTTAAAAGTTCTGAAGAAATTTGAATTGAAATGCTGAGTCAATGTTAAATTTTTAACCTTTAAATTAAATTCAGCTTTTGCTGCAAGAAATAGCTGTAAAAATCTGAAAAGACATTAATCAAATTGTAAAAAATAAGTTTCTAAGAAAATTGGAAAGAGAATTTTTTTTATTTCTGATTTTTTTTTTTTTTTTTTTGCTTGTTGAAGGACTTTTAGAAGTTGAGTTATTGTGTCACATTGCTTCGTTAAAAGGCATGGATTTACAACTTGAATAATTGTGTCATCTTGATTTAATTTTCTTGCGAAGTGGAATGTTTTACCAAGTATTACTTGCACCCCAAGCAGGAAATATATTTCTATTACAGAATATCAAATCAGCAATCTAATAAATACTTTATTAAGTTTATAATTTGCTTATATATTTTATCTAAATCTGTATTTTCCTTTAAACAAATAATTTTCCTTTAAACAAATGAATCTATTAGATATACTGCTAACAAATATAAAAATATTCTGCTCTTACAATTATTCGCTTGTTAATTTTCAAGCTGATAAATATTTAAAACTAAAATTTACAATTAAAAATGAACAATTAAAATCTGTTGGCTATTGTATTAAAATAATATAAAAAAAACTTTATATTGTTAATATAATAGAAGAAATACATGCTACATAAATAGTCCCAATATATTGCATAAAAGATAATATTGTCATTAAAACAAAATTAGGAGACTAATTGCTTTTCGTAACCAAAAATGCAACAAAATTCATTTCGGATAAAACAAAATTATTTATGAGTATCGACCATTTTTTGTTATCGATCGAAAGGTTAAGGATTACTCGTTTTGTAATTCATGTGTTTATATATACTATAAAATAATTTCTGTTATCAAATCAATCTTGAAAATCACACACAATTTATAATGATTAAATTATCTCATTAAAATGAAATGTTTAACAGAATAAAATAGGTAAAATCTGACATTCCTCTGATATAAAGTTATCGTGTAAAATTGGCAGCCTTAATCAAATTTCAAATCTCTCTTTTCCCTCTCAAATCGAATTGCGTTGGAAACCTCATATGGTCCAATCCTCACAGACGCGCACCTCGCAATTTCTCCAGACAAATATTTCTGCAATCTGACTCTAGGCTGCCCCCGCAACACGAATGCGGGGAGAGGGGGGACTCAGAAGTCCAGCCGGGTTCAATTCGCATTCGCTTGACTAGAAGTAGGGTTCGAATGTTCATTGAAATAGGATTGAACAGAATTATTGGTTTTGAAAGTGGGCTCGAACTCTACAGAAAATTTAATTAGTAACCGGTGATCAAGTGAATATCGCTCCGCAAGAGGACCACCCTCTTCCTCACTCTCGGTGGATTTTGAGGATTTCTAATTCTTTGAAGAGTTGAGTTGAACGATAGCTTGAAGCTAGTGATAAATAATTAAGGAGGTGGGAAGAGTTCAACAGGGTGCAGCACCGGTGGCAAATAGAATCGAGCGGAGGAATTTTCTCGGAAGCTATCAAGGAAGGAAATGATGGAATGACGAGATTCCCTCTTCCGGGCGATCACAGACGAAGGGGGTCCTGAGATGGAATCATCCAATACTCTTCATTCAAAATTATGCCGCTAGTTAAGAATCATTAATTAATCTTACTAATTTCAGAATAATTTATTGGTAGGTAATGAAATAGATAATCAGAATAATCTATATTTCCTAAAATCATATACCATCCGACAACTAAAAATTTGATGACCATTAAAACCTTGTTTCAGAATAAGTCCATATATATATATATATATATATATATATATATAGAACAAATATATAATTAAAAAAAAACCATAAAAATTTTGCATATTTATTCTTTTTTTAGTGCGTAAGTTTATAATTTACATTACGTACTTCTGTTAATCTAATGTGTAATTTTACAGTTTCTCAAAAAAGTTAATTATGTAGAAAATAATAAAGTTTTATTTTTTTGAACATAAAAATAAATTAAAATCAATTTCTGGAATGTTATGTTTTGTGTGAGTTTATATATTACAGTTACTTAAGAATTACAAAACCTCTTTACATGAACAATGCTCTTCACATGCTTTGAATGAACAATTCTTATTTTAATAAATGTTTTAAAAAAATCTCTGTCTCCCAACTCGCCCTATAAATATATTATTTTGAACTCTATTTTTTAAGAAAAGAACTGCATACAGTTTCTAAATAAGAACTGATAGTATTATATAAATATTCTTTGATTTAAATATGAGGCTCTGTATGCTCCTTGAATATAATGATCTGTAGGCCACGAAGGAGTGGTTGCTTAGGGTGTTTGTTCTCGTTATCGAAAGACAGTTGAGTTCAAATCCTAATCCAATCTAAGATATGTAGTATTCACTAATGGCGGCTGAGGCCAGTAAAATATATCGGGGTTGCAATGTCCTCCATTCGAAATGATAGCTCTAGGGTGGATTAAAAATTTCTGTGTGTCTCCTGCTTGGTCTGTTTCTAAATTAGGAAGACCCATTTTCGGAACAACGGTGGCGCACCCATCGGATTTCCTCCACTACATAAAGTGCCATCACTGTCATCTCTTGTTGCGCAGTCGAGCATTAAACAACATCATAGACAAGATTCAATTTACGGCAATCTGTGGTTAGTTTTCTACAAATGGAGCTGATTTGATAGGATGCAATAACTTAAAATTGCCTCCACCACAATCGTTAATCCTCACAAGCAATACCAAACACAGTCAGCTGGACTATAAAGAAATAAAATTTAACATTTAACTCTTAATATTGAAAGTAAACTATACAATACTTAACTCTTAAAAATGTACATTTCACTCACTCATACATGGAAATGTGTCTTGACAGCTGTTAAATACAAATAATTATTTGGTACATATATTAATTTAGCTTGATGCAAAGTAAAATTAGCAATGTATATTTTTAAAAAATTCTTTGTCCTTTTAAATATATTTTATTCAACTGTGAAATAACCTTTTATATTTATCAACTAAAACTTCTTTTAGTACCTCATGTTAATATTAAGCTGTAATATATTACTTAAAAATAATGAGTAACCCCTAGATAGGCAGTACTTAATATGTCATATTAAGAATTATATACATATAATTGAGCAGATACTGTGTGAAGGAGCTAGCTAAAAGATGTCTCTAAATAATCCTAATTGTAACTAAAAAAAAAATCTCTAAATATTAGTAAATATAAGAACTTCTTCCTAAGTTACTCACTCATCATATGATAAACAAAAATGAAATTGATAATACTCAATAAAATGATTTTTTCATATAAATTCAAACAAAAAGTAAATTTAAATTAATTTATTTTATAAATACATATAATAGTTGCAAGCATTGCTTTTTTTCAACAATTCTTAAGTGTTTGCTTAATACTGTGTAAATTTAAAATGTTTCCAAATGTTGCGAGCTGCTCCTATTTATGATAAGGGTTGATTAGAATAAGACGTAAATTTTTTAATTATAATAGTTTATAATAAATTAAAATTTAGAAAATATTAGGCAAAATCATTTTTGTTATTCAAACAGGAGAAAAAACAATTTAAATCATGCTTTTCCTTTTAGATTAAATAAGCAAAATACGTAATATTTTGGGAATGAAAATAATGATGCCTGTAATAAAAATGATTATATGTATATATATATATATAGAAATGCATTTTAATATTATTCTGTACTATGATTATTCTTGTATTGTATTGTATTGTAAAGATTAAAGGTATATAAAAAATTGCTGTAACAGATTTAAATTTTAAGAATAAAATTAAAGAATATTGCCAAAAAAAAAAAAAGGATTTTATGAAGAATTATGAGCATGACTTTGAAAAATAAAACTTAAAAATATATTTGAGATTTATGATTGAACTGATGTTAGAGAGAATATTTTTTGTTCTGAATTGAATGTTTGAAAAATAGAACGGAAAATATAAACTTAAAAAGCAAAACATCCATTCTCAATCTCTGACAAATACACATATTTTCAAAAATAAAGCCTTTTTTTTTATCGAGAAAATGTTTTTTTCCCTTTTTAAAATACATATGTACTTCGGACATACTAGTAATAAAACATGTAATAAAAATACATTAATATAATTTAACATTATGTAACAAAAATTTTAAATATAAAGAATAATTTATATT
Source organism: Latrodectus elegans (assembly GCA_030067965.1). Classification (NCBI taxonomy): domain Eukaryota; kingdom Metazoa; phylum Arthropoda; class Arachnida; order Araneae; family Theridiidae; genus Latrodectus; species Latrodectus elegans. The sequence goes on from CM057813.1 coordinate 125,225,156, forward strand.
AAGAAAATATTCTTCTTCATTGTAATTATATAAAAATATTTGTTATATGAAAATAGTAATAATAATACACTAAATATAAATATAAAAGAAAACAATGTAAACAAGATATATAATTTTAAACATTTATTCAAATAGAAGAAAAACTTATTCATTAAATTCATAAAATAAGAGGGATTTATAGAGAATTCAAGAAATGTTATATCTTTCACTGTAATATACTATCTTTAATGACATTAACAAAATTTAAAAATAATGTATATTTCTCTCGTGTAACATCTGTGCCTCTCTCTCCTACTCTGCCAATGTTTAATATGAATGTTTAGAGTTCTGACTTAGTGTTAGGTAATTCATGGATTTGAATCCCACTTCTGGATTTCAAACAGTCAGCTATAATCTTAAACTCTTCTGGTTACTTAATATAAAATTTCATGTTTTTCCATGTGTAATGTATGTTTGTTATAGTTCGGAATACATTTTAAACTGTTGGTCCTTGTCGAAGGAATGCTTGTGTGCATAAAGTGACCATAAAACAAAAAGCAAAGAGGGTAAATGCTTGTTATGTGCGTTTTATAATTCCCATAAAACTGTCATGTAGAAGTAATTTTGGTCAGGGAAAAAGAACACGTAACCACGAAGTAGATATTTTAATTCTATTAACCCTTTAAGGGATCAAGTTTGTATTTGTTGGATATCAAAAGTCCAAATTACACTTTCGATTTTTGTACATACTATGTTACTTTCATCGAAAATAAAATTTTGTTCTTAGAAGGAGAAGTAACACCTAACCCATACAAAGTTTGTTTAATTTTTTGTATATTTAAAACTGCATTTTAATAGAAGAATGGATTTTTTGTAATTAAGGTTTTGTTTAATCTTATTGTGAATACTGATAGAGCCATTTAAAAAAAAAAACATTTTTTACACAAAAGATGCAATATATTTTTTAAGATTTAAATCTATAAGAACATTGATAAAACACTTCTTTAAAACAAATGTAATCGGATACAATTAAATGTAACATACCTGATTTTTCTTCATTGCTTCTTTCACCTTACTTTAATTAATGTGATTCATATAAATATTCACTCTAACTATTTTTTCTGTTCTACTTTCAACATTACCTGCGTAACAAAACGCACTGAATAACCTCAAGGTAGAATTCTTACTTAAATCTATCTGAATTTTTTTCTCATGCGATGAGAACACATCTTAAGAAATAGTTATTAAGGATTAACAGTCATGTTATCTACTCACTAGAAGTCTGGCAACGAAACAGTTTGCAGGATATAGGGTGTTCTCTGTCATCTGTACCCTATTATATTTTAAACGCTCCGGATTATTTTCAGGTGTGGTGAAACATTTATATACAAAGTGTACAAAGCATGTTTGCGTTTACTTCTATAATTCCAATCTCAAAATTCAGAAAAAGGCTCTCCTAATCAGACTGAAATGCAATTGCGGAATACATAAACTTGATTAATATAATACGTGCGAACAACAGTTTCAATGTCTTCACGAAGAGTGAAATATGAGCAAACTGGTTTTAGATAGTGAAGTTTTTTTAGTAATGTCTGAGCAAAAATGGAAGAAAGATTAAAAAGGAATTATGTTCGGATGAAATGTTTCATTAACTAGTAATTAATTTGTTAATAAGTACTCGTCTATTCATATTTTTTTTCCAAATAAACAAATTTATTCCTTGAAATACTTTTATAAATGGAAGATAAGGTCTGTGTTAAGATTTTTTAAAAATAAAGCTAAATGTAAATAATGGCCATTTTTATATTGTTAAAAAATTAAGTTTAAGTTGAAAAAAAAAGTAAATTCATTCGGCGAATTGTTTATTTTATCAATTATTTAACGTATATTCAGCCAAATAACTCTAAGATGATAGTTTGTATAAAATTCTTCTAAATTAAATGGCATAGATCTTTGAATCAACAATACGTTAGATCATATGATTTGAAAGTGGCCTGATTGGTGAGGGCGTTCTTTCTCATAATCAGAAGGCAGTGAAAAGGTAGAGTCAAACTCTGACCCCACCGAAAATACGTCGTGTTCACTGCTGGCAGTTAGAGCACGTTAAACATGCTGTGATAGAAATGTTTACCATGTAAAATGATACATCTGAGAATGACAGAACGAATTTGGGTGTCTTCTGTTTGGTCCCTACTTCTAAATTACGAATACAACATTTGAGAGCTAGTTTTTAGCCCTCGTAATTTCTTGTTCAACTGAATCTCATGCTACCCTTAACTATGAAGCAGTGCTCTCATGCAACAGGATCTGTTGGACCTGGTGTAGATTTTTTTTTACACCAAGGGGATTGGAAACAACACCATAATTTGACATGTAAACACATAAATTGCAAATGATTTCATGATAGATTCAATGCTGACTTATGATAGAATAAGAATTATACTCTCATTGCATAACATGATAATTAATTTCCCCCAGAGTCGTTAATTAATACTTTTTCATTATGATTGAAAAAACAAGCAAGATGGTCTAGGCGCAATTTTTTAATTATTTACGATTTCAATGATTTAGAATTAAAATGGTCTTAACCATCAATGGTCCTCAATGGTATTTCGAAACTGTAAAATACTCGCAATGTGAGGACTTTTCACATGCCACTGAATGCGCTTAAGTTTTCTGTGCAACTTGAAGTGTATGTTTGGTCATACCCATTATTTCATATACAGTTGAATCTGGGAACAGGATTTGAAAACATGGAATAACTTAGATACAACTCGTAACGGGTTTGATTTAATGTCTAATTGAGCTATGTCGAATTGAAAATAGATACAACGTAAATCCTCCACTAAATTTGTCAAGGATATCATCAGCCATTGTTTTTTTTGCGGTATTCGTTGTATAGTTTCTACAAATGGAACTTGGATGCATAAAGAGGGAAGAGTTGGTAATTTTCTTTAGTTACTATTCAGAATCAGCTTCATGTGCAGTCTAGAGGATATACTTAGGAGAACTCTGCATTTGAAATGATATCAGACGAAAGACCAACCAGCATCACTTTTTTATAAACTTTAAATAAGTATATTTTAAATTACATTAGAAAAAGAATATGTTGGGAAATTTTAGCTATAAATACATGAAAGGATGCTCTTCGATAGTATCGCGTATAAGTATTTAATAATTTAAAATGTCAATTTAACATAAATATGTCAGGGATCGAGTATTTTTCAGCTCTGCTACCATTTTCCTACTTAGTTATATGATTTAATTATTTTTCATTGAAATTTTCCTTTTACATCTTTACATACAAAATTACATCAGATAAATTTATTATTTATTTCTAAATTCTAGTTTGATTTTTTATTTGCTATTTAAGTATTCCTTTTATATAAAAAATTATATTCAAAAGTAGAAAACTCTTTAACGAAGAATGACATTTACTATTTTCTTTTTCAAATCTTCGTCCAAGAATTTGAGATTGAATGGAAAGAATCAATTATTTAAGGAGCTAGAAAAAAACTTGATGGTTGAGACATGGAATGAATGTAAGTCTTGAAAAAAATATCCCTAATATCAAGGATAAGATTGGTATCTAAGTGTCGATGAAATATTAGTTTAAGAGTTTTTAGTAGGGGGGAAAAAGAGTGTAAAATTCAACAATCTTAAAAAATACGACTAAGTTCCACCTAAAAAAATAGTTTTGGGGAGGCTTCCTTATCACTTTTACTTCATAAAATCCCCCACGTAAATAAAAAAAGAAATCTCATTTTTGAAAGTAACAGACATTTCGTCGAAAAATGATGGAAATACTACATATACTTCATACATGAATGCGGGAAGTAAAATGGAAGGGGAAAAATGAATGACAACTAATGGATTCATTAGTATAATTCTGTTCGCGTAATTTAGGAAAATGTCATTGTAATAAGGAAATTCCAGACGAACCTTTTCCTCTTGGGGCCTAATAACATTTAGAGGAAGGTTTCCAAGTTAGGTAAAAGGAAATAAAATATTTTCGCATTGAAATCACGCTAAAAAATTACCAGAAATGGTTGCTTGATTCCCATTAAGGGGGCACCACTAAACATAATTGCTTTACATATATTTATATCAATGCATTGGGTAAGAGTACTTCTTCGGGTAAATATAATGGGAATATAATTTCGAGTTAGGAACACTTAAATCCTAATTTCAGTAATATCAATGTTTAGCGAACAACTACAGTCTACTATTTAACTGGCAAGTCGTAAAATGTTGTAGCTTAATAGATGCAATTAGTGTTAAAGAGCTTCTGAACAATATCATTTTTGGGAATTACGGAATTATAACATCCGTTCAATATCATTAAAAATTGGATGACGGGGTAACGTTATCCCAAAATGAAAAATATTGCGCTCTAACTACATTCAATCATAAAAATTAAAATTTTATACTTGGATTGATATCCTTCATAAATTAAGCCCAAATTATTCATCTTTGTTGCAAATTAATGTGACATATTGCATATTATAGAATATTTCACCGGGCGTACTAAAATACATATATCAACAAAAGTAGTTCTATAAATCAGATATAATACATAGATAAAATACCTACATATTTTACAATGGCATTGAAATCAAACATATACAGATACCAAAATTATCTATATAATATTGGTAACAAATACAATCAGTATATAATTTAGTACATATGTACTATAATGTACATATAAAGAGTGTATTTAGATATTATTTTCGTGTATTATATATTTCCTACGCAAATTTTAGTTTATATATTACATATATAAATATATGTAAGCACACAAACATATAAAAAATCCTTTTATAATTTCTTCTTATTACATCAAATTTCGAGCTGTCAGGTTTTACTAACTAAAAATGTGTGTTCGATATGATTAAAAAGTCAGTATCAAACTTTCTTCCATTAGGAAGCAAAAATGATTTCCCCCATAGAGGTTTCTCGGTTACATGTTAATGCAGTTTTATAAAAAATACATTATTGAGTGCATGGATTTTATGTTTTTTTTTTAATATTATATACATACATTTGAACGAATTACGCAAGTTATCCTCACTCAAAAAGCAGTTTCATGTATGCGGATCAAATAGCATGTACACACATAACTGTTCTAGTCTTCTTTTCTCGCCCTACTCTTTTTCTTTCTTTCTGTTTCTAGATATACAGTTCTTTCGCACTATCCCGGCAACATATTGACATCACGCTGCTACGCAGACAGGGAAGAACACTCACATCAGTGGCCATTATCTTCTTCGGATTATGCTGCAGCAGACGTTTATTTACTTTTATTTCCGTACACTTCCGGTGAAATAAATGTATACATTTATACATGTTCATAGAAGGGGGGAAATGCTAAACAAAGAGGATAAAGAAAAAAATTTCTGCTTGTGAGTAATTATCGAAAATCGATTCAAGCTTCAGATAATAATAAAAAAAAATGAAGCGCAGTTGGTAAAAAAGGAATAAAAAACCAAATAAACAGAGCTAAAAGCTCAATTTATTCTCCATTTGAGAACATACTTCCACAGCTCATACGTTCTTACAAAAAGAGTTGCCACCTATTAGAACATAAAATATAATGATCTTGATTGTTGGGGCTTTTCTGCCGGAAATTGTGCCTTTGTCTCGCTTTTTCACTCCGTACGACAACGTATGTTATTGGAAAAAGTATGATTCATTGATTTCGTTTCCGCAGAGAGCGATCGAAGAATTTCCGTAAAGATCTCAGTGACAACTCTTCCCCGGATGCACAAATAGTATTTATTATTGGTCAATAAATGTGAAGAGAAGTTTCTTTTCAATATTTTATTTTTGTTCTCTGGTATTTTATCCAGTTTCAAATTCGTTATTTATCGTACTTTTAAGTTTCAGTTTTGGATAAAAATAAATACAAAATAATTTTGTACAATTGATCTTTGGTTTTGTAAATTGAATTATAGGAACATTTCGGAGATTTGTTATGGCCGATGAATAATCTTGTTTCAGACTTGGCTTGCATATTTTTATATACATTGTTATTTTTAAAACGGGATGAATGGAGAAGTAGGCACCTAAGCTTTTGAATCAATGAATATTTTGCTTTCAATATGACTGTTTTCTTATTCATTAGTTTTTATTAAAGTGTACGAGACGTATCAATGTTTTAAATAATGGCTAAGGAAAATTCTTAAATATATGACGTAGAAACTCTTAAATTTATAGTTTTAAATTTTGATTATAAATTTAAATGAAGATGCTCGTTTTTGTACACTTATTTAAAATTTTATCATCTCAAAGTATTAATTATGTTTGCTTAAGTTGTGAATATGTTATTAGTATTTATAAGATTAGTGAAACGAAATAAGTAATTATAAATTATAATTTGAAATTATTAAAATAAGGTATTAATAATTTTAAATAAAAACTTAAAATGAATAGTTATTCTTTAAATTGGAACTAGTTTTGAATTGTTATTAAAAATTAGCGATATTCATTTGCGTATTTTCATTTTTGTTTCGTATTATTACAAAATATAATTATATATTTTACTGAGTTTATTCGGCTGAAATGAATGAGAAAGTTGTGTGTGTGTGTGAATGTTGCTTAATCTAATAATCCCTATTTCTTCATCTAGATGCAAAAGCAATTAAAAAAAGTTATTTATTTCTGCATATAGATGAAAAAATACCAGTGTATCATCACAATAATCCAATTGTGTTATTTATTATGATTATTTTTTGTTTTTGCTGGAAATATGTTTAATGAAGTGTAAAGTATCTGAAAATAATTTGTACAGTCAACTAGTTCAAGATCATTAGAAGAAATTTTTGTCACAAAATAAGAAAGCATAAGGACATACCTTTTTATTATGCAATAGATATTTGTCACGTGAATGATAGTTATGCTGACAGGTTAGTTTATTGTCCTCTGTCATGTTTTGCTCATGAATGTTGGTTTAACATAGATCTATGATTTAAAATTACTTCCGAATCAATATTAACATTAACAACAAAGCCATAAGTTGATTTCATAGACTGGATGTGTTTACCGTTTTGCCCTGGCTTACAAAACTCACCTGACTTAAATCCAGTTGAGAATCTGTGAGACAAACTTGATCGGGTTGTTCGTGGCATGGATCCTCGTCCGCGTAATCTAGCGCAGCTGGCCACTGCGCTGGAGACGTCACAGCTCACAACATCCCACCGAACACCTTCAGAAACTTATAAATACTCTGCAGGTCTCGCAGACATCTGGTCTGTTAAAGGGGATTGTTCTGGCTTTTGACAAGTTGTCGCATTTAATTGGAGGGTCTGTGTATATTCATCTTAGTAAACTATTATAAAAACTTGAGAGAGAGACATTGTTAGCGCTTAAATTATAGTTCTCAGATTTAGAATGAAAGTTGCAATTAATGAGATGAAGAAGCAAGATTATAATTCAATATAAAACTTCATTCACTTGTTTGAATCTTTCGTGCTACAAATAATGAAAAATAGTTATGTGCGTAAATACATTTCTTGTCTGATTTGAACTTTTACATTTTTACTAAATATTTTTAACATCTTTAGAGTATTTCCAGAAAAATTATAGATTTCATTCACATAACAATGCAGTTAAAGATAGATTAGATTTCAACTGTTCATTGATAGCGGCAATTTATCTCTATCAAACTTGGAGCAACAATTTCTTGCAATTCAGACACATAACTATTTATTTTTATTTTCATGTTGCATACTTTTTTTTTTGAAGAGTTTAATTGGAAAAATTCTTTGTAGTAAACAGAACAGTTTTGTATTTAATATTTTTATTGTTTCTTTTAATATTTTTGTACACTTTAGCTCTCCGTTTTTGAACACATGAGTCATGACAAATAATTTTTATACTGCTTTATTAAGAGACTATCGTTAGTATTGGTCTTTTTTTATATCAAAAAGCTGTTTCTGAGTTTCGAGGGAATTACAAATATAAAATTTAGGAAGTATTTTCTTACGCAGTTTTTCAAGTAACAGTTTAGTTAAATAAAAATTTTCTGCGATTATTGTTCTGTAAATTTTTGGTTGCAGTTTAATAAAGACAGAAATGTCTAATTCTAAAATATATAATTATGTTCTATTTTGAGCTAGAAATTACCTATTTATATTCTTGAGGTAACTAATGTACATTTGATCGTCAAAGGAGTTCAAGCTATACGTGGAAATATTATTAACATTATGTCTTTTTTGCACTAAGTCAGGCTCACATTTATCATTTTCACTGCAGTGCGATAAAATGCTGGCAATAAAACACTTCAAAATCTTAAATGACTACCTATAGCTTGAAGTTTCAAAGTTTTTCATTCACAATACCTTAGGCGCGTGCTGTCTTCTTCATACAAAAATGAATATCTTTTAAAATTGAAGTTTTTATTGGAGCCACATGTCTTTACTCACTATTAGAAAGAAATGGAATACGGCTATAAAGAGAGCGTTCGAGTGCGGTTGCAGAGAGATTCATGCATGTTTTTATGTACCAATAATTTCTCATTTAAAACTTGATATTAACTGCCTAGTGTTTCTAGAGATATCCATTCCACAACGAATAGCTAAGTTAATGTGTTAGTGCTTCTTAATCCCCATTTAGAGTCTTGTAATTAATTGTACTCATTGTTATGGAAATCACTCTATCAATGAATATGTGAAATAATGTTTATAATTCTTAAGCTACTCTTAATTGTGGTGTTATGTGTCATTTTAATGCTTTAAAAATAAACTGAATTTTTATCACAATTGTTATACAAAAATTTTTAAATAATTAACAACCGATTCTTATTTTATAATCATTTGTAATCAAAAGACCTAATTGAAAACAATATTGAAATTTTCCTTGGGCTGCTTTGAAAAATATAATTTATTTGATTTCGGAAACTAAGGTTTTTATTTTGTGATACACACTTTATGAGTTATTTCTATTGAGTAATTCCTGCCATAATAGGAACTTTTACACGTGAATAGTTTGTAAATAAAGGACTTTAAAGGGCAGATTCTGTTCAGTCATAAAGTTAAAATTGAAATAACTAATATAAAATCTCCCAACAAAAAATTTAAACATAATGGAGACCACATATTGTGTAAAATGAAATACATATATGCAAAAAAAGCAAGGAAATAAAAAATAAGATATATCGTAAATGATGATGCAACTTTAATTAAGTACATTTAAGTGAAAATTTTTAAGAAAAATTATTTATTCAATACATTTTGGTAATTTGATAAAGTTTTTTAATTCACAATGTAGTGAAATATGAAAGCAATTTTTCTTTTGTTTCGAAGACAATCGAATAATATTTCTTTTATAAAAAAAATTAAATCGTTTTATTTTTAATCAGTTTCAAAAATGATGCATCCTTTGTTTTAAAGTTCATGAGAAATAGTTCTTAACTACTCCTTTACAGATTTATTCCTTTCATCTTTATAAAAAACTCGATTAAAAGCGTCCTTTTTGGAACACAGTGTTAAAAATATATACTCCACATCAGAAAGAAATTGAAATGTATTCAGACAAAAATAAAATTTACATCACTGAAAATTAAATTCGAAAGATAACTTTTCCGCAGGTGGCGATAACATATTAGAGAGCACTTATATTATTAGATATCTAAAAAAATATTACCGTAGGTAAAACGGCAAAAAAAAAAACCTACCATAAAAGAACATATTATATGACGTAATCTTATAAAGGTGAAAGAATACGCTACAGAGCTTACATGCTATTTTGTAACTTGTCGAGTTTTAAATAAGCTATTAGTCTATTATAGTTTTTATGTGGCATAGGAGCCACTTTTTCAGCACTTTTCAATTCAGCAGCATGTGAAAGGGTAATTGCATCTTTTCCTTTCCACACTACTTTAAATGAATGGATTTCTCCTTGTTTTAAAATCCTATTTACAGATAGATTGATTTTCTGCATGTATTTGGGAATAGCATATTTTGTTGGGATATATATATATATAAACATAAAGAATTACCTATTTCAAACCTATGTCAAGATTATTATTAGCGGAATTATTTCCATTCCGCTATTACTTGCTCAAGATTATTTTTTAATTGTTTTTAAAAACTGTATCTGCATTTGTAAGCATAAGATAAACATTTAGAAATTACATTGATAAACTAAAAGCATTTCTTTTAAAATGCTCAAAATATAAAGTATAAAATTCTCATATTTTATATATCGGAAAAAAAATGACCTAGATATTTCTCTTCAAATATCGCTTCCTTTTTCAAGACAGTTTGACATTTAAATTAATATCTTAAAAAAAAAAAAAAAAAAAAAAAAATCAGGTAATTTTACGCAAGAAAATGTAAAAACTAAGAATTATACATATTTATTATTTCTAAAACATATACAAACTCATCGTGCAATATTTTCCTATCATCGCCATTGCATTACATTGGAAATACATGCATTAAGATTTATAGTAAAAATTGCTAAACATAGAATTTAGAACCCAAAAATATAAATACACTATACACTTTTATTATGTTTAAAGCAAAATTAAATTCTAGAGCTGATAATTTAATGGACGAAGTTGCTTAAAAAGTGCAGCACCTAATAAGGAAAAAAATGTCTACATCCTGCAAAATTTTATACTTAAGTATATAAAATTGCCTTAAGTTATTTAAGTAATTTGATTTAAATACATTTTGATTTAAATAAACATTGAAAATAAAACAAAAAAGTCAATCACATAACCAAAATAATTTATGCAAAATTAGAAATGTTGCAAAATATTTTGATATTTGGAATTTCAATTATTCTAATATAAGATCCCTCATGGTTCAAATTTATATTTTAAGAGAATTATGAACAGCGGATAAACGGTTTGAATGCGACATAAAATAGGCATGGATACCTTAGAATGGACGTAAATAAACATGAATGCCGCTCTGAAATTATATTAAATAATCGTTACTAATAAATTGATTAGTTAATATATCCAATATAGTATACACTTATAGCACGATATTATTTTTGTTAGTTATACGCAGTAATAATAGTAAGCATTTCCATCATTTTAAAAAGTTCAGTGATAATAAATTCGGTACATTGTAAAACTGTATTAAATCAACTTTTATTCTGCGTCATAGAAAATCACTGCAACGGAATCAAATAAAACTGGTGCATATTTTCATTGGCATTTCAAATGTATTTTGTTAAAAACATGGGTAAACACAGTTCCTTTTTTAATATTTGCACACCATTCAAAGAAATAAAAACAATATAAAAAACTACATATGCTTTTTGTACTCCAGTAGAAATATAATGTAGAATCTTTATTTTGAAGTGTATAACCGAATTTTTTTACAGTCACACAGCCAAACAACCTGGCCCATAAATGTGTTTGACAATAAAGTTTCCATCATGAAAAGTTTTGATTCACAAAAGTGAATTCCGATTCTGTCAGCAATTCTCTCTAAAAGTGCCCGCATTTTTGAAATCGAATGCTTATGTTTTCCCCTCAAATTCCAAAACATTTTCTAAAAAGCAATCCTTTGCATTTTTAAGGATACACAGATTCGGTTTATTTAACTGGTTTAATTTTTATTTCTTATTTTACACACATATATATACACGTCAGAAAATTTAGTTATTTTATTGTACTAACAAGAAAAATAATTTTCTGGTGAAGTTGGTACTAAGGATAAGCTTTCATTTGTATGTATAAATGAAAGCTTATCCTTAGTATCAACTTCAACCGAAGAATTTAACTGTTCTTCAATAAATGTATAGTGTATTACTGCTACTGACAAACACAAAGTGTCTCAAATTTTTGCCATGACAACTCAAAACCATACAAAAAACTATAAATGAAAGAAATACATGATAAAAAAATGGAAAAGTAATCAAATAAACACAGATGAGACAGTTGAACATAAAATTGATAAAAAATATTGTTGCCATAAGAAAACCAAAATCGAAACAATTTTTAACTAAAATTTCAAACATAATAGTTCTGCATTTAAAATAATTAACACACATTTGCACACACAATTGAATTAACAAGCAAAAAAAAATTAAAATCATACGTAAACTATTAATGCATTTATATAAAAAAGTAACCAGAGATAACTGAAAAATAAAAATTCTAATTTAAGAGAGTAGTTTGGTTTGGTTTCTTCGCTCAACGGTCATTTTTTGCACACGAGGAATAACTAGACTGGGACCTACAGTTTAAAATGGATTCCGAACCACTACAATCATTCGTGCCCAAGGAGAGATTCAAACCCACGAACTGTTGAACTGCAGGCAAGAGCGCTAACCATTCGGCTACCAGCTCAGCAATTTAAGAGAGTAATCTTGCCCACTAAGATAACATTTTCAAACTTCTTTACGAACTTCAAGTAATATTTTAGCCTTTTGCATTTCTTTAACCAAGCTTTTTGCTTAACTTTTATATGCACAGCTCTATTTGACAAATAGTGCTTCATAATATTTTCTGGGAAATCATTGCGCATAAGAATGTTGATTTCAACGTATCTTATAATTTTCTACATTTGTACAGTTAAATATTTTAATTGTATCATTAATAGAGTTTTTGTGATAGTTCCATTTTTATCTACTTTTATGATGGTTGGATAATTAACATTTGTGTGCATTTTTTATTTGTTATAAATTTTGTCTTCAATGAAGATAATCCATTTGTGTTGTGTAATTTATATACTAAACTCCGTACCACGCGAGCATATATGAGGCAAGTGCCTATAACTATTTTCGTGACCGAGGGCTCTGGGGTACGAATGATATGTCCCAGTTAGTTGGTCAGCCGAACCTGCGATTCCCAGTATTTAGTACCCAAGCTTGATACTCAGTTTATCGACTTATGGCAGGGATAGAAGGCTGAGTCAACCTTGCCCAACTCGAGGATCGAGCCTCGAACCTGTACCTTGGGAGCTGCCACTAAGCCATCGGGCCTTACAACAAACACATGTATATATATGCGAGTCTAAGATATGAATATGTATGTTTAAATATAATGTATATTTGTGAGTGTAATGCACTGTATATAATTGTTTAAACTAATTTAATTTTGAAAATATGAATAAAAATAACCAGCAAAAATCCTCTATCAATTGTTTCAAAGTAGTATAAGTTGCACAACGCACAGTACATTGAATGCAAATTGTATTTTGTGCGTATAGATCAACGCTGAATGATATGCCATGAAGCCTTTGAATCTAACATGGAATGATTTAGGCTGGAGTATTTTGGTCTGAAGAATTTTTTCTGCCATTCTCTGGATTCACTTATCATTGTGGAAGGCACGACGGTTCGATACCAGTACGCATCTGTCCTTATGGACCATGTCCAATCCTATATACACATTGCTTTTCCTTTGAATGATGGCATCTACCAAGTGGGCAATGCGAGATGCCAAAGTGGTGGCAGTGCATGTGCGTGGTTTGTAGAACACTAGGATGAGTTTATTGTTTTCCTCTCACTTAAAGCCAATCGAGAATATGCAGGACCCTCTCGATAGGATTGTTTGCGGCATGGATCCTCAACCATGTAATCTGGCTCAGCTTGCCGCAACACTGGAGTCGACATGGTTCAACATTCCAGTGAACACCTTCAGGAAGCTAATGGACACTCTTCCTATGCATCTTGCAACAATCCGCTCTGCTACAGGTAGTTGTTCTGGCTTCTGTCAGGTGTCACATTCATATGAATGAGAAGTGTGCATAATATTCAAGACAAGAGCACTAAAGAGAGAAATGAGGCCGATAGAGAGCATGTAATTCGACAGGTTTATCAATTAAATACACGGTGAGAACACATTTAAAGATTTTTTGAAATACGTCGATAAGTTCAAAATTTTTTAGAAACTCATAAAACCTCTTTAATCTCCTTTTTTATTATTTAGTTCTAGCTATCAAATTTTTTTCAAATGGTCGGGGTATATCGGGATGTATTGTCCCCTTATACCAAAGGAACCGGTCAGAAATAACGACCTTTTTGCCGCCGAGGCGTTGCCCTGGGTGCACCACAGGGGGTGGGCCACCATCGCACCCTCACACATGCCATAGGGACCCGTTTATAGGGTAAGCACCATGCTTACCTAATTCACACACAAAGAAAGGACAAAGACAGGATAGAGAGAGAGAAAGTACATCCATGCCTGAACCGGGATTCAAACCCAGGATCTCCCTATCCGTAGTCAGGCACGCTGACATTAGACAAGTTGGCTGGCAAAACTAACTATCAAATTAAGTGTGAAAATAATTGAGGACAAATCTGACATTATACTTGTGTTACACACAAATATAAAAAAAGAATATATTTGCAGTAATTTAGTTTTACTGAACTGAACAGCTAAAGATATATTTGACAGGAATATATGAGACAGGAAAGATAAATATGCTTATTTCCAACGATTAAATATTAGGGTTGTTATAGCAAATATTTCCTAAAACATCTAGAATTATTATCTAGATAATCGTACCTTTACTTAACATTTGAATATGAACAAAATTGTAATTTAATTAATTTAGTTTAAATTCTAACTCTTGCTAACTATATATAATGTAATACTTATTCAATTTTAGATCATCAATCATAGAATTAATGAGAAAGTCAATATTAATTATTTCAAAGGAAAATTTGTATTTGAGTAAATATTTACTTGAAATTGGATAATATATTAACCCCAGTGTTCCAGGTGATGGAACACCAATCTTTAGATTGTTACCAAATCGTTGCATTTTATGATAAATTGATTAAGTTTGGCTTAAAATGTTCTCTTTTTTGATAATAGATGACAACACTACATAAGAAGATAAATAATTTTCAATTATAACAGATTATTTAAATCCCTTTATTTTGAAGGAATATTTCCAAATTTTCTTTCTTATAAAAATCAATTATTTGAAAAGAAATTTCTGTGTTATTTTGTTGCCTGTACCATGAACTATTGATTCTATATTACTTTAAATTTTTTACGCAGAATTATCTGATAAAAACAAGGTGTTCCTTCACCTGGAATTACGCCGCAACGGCACTTTTTCTTTACGTGATTTAGAGCGCGATTAGCCTTGAACTCAATGTTGAAGGGAACAGCTGTGTTTGTTTTTTACTGTTTTTTTTTTATCTCTCTTGTGGTGTAATAAACTAATGTTGAGGAATATACAATGAAGGATTTCTTATATGGATAATATTTCTACACTAATATTGGCCTCTTGAATTGAGAAGCTTCAGTGTGGTATAGGATTATATTAGTTAGTTCGTATCCCCTCTAGTCAGAGAAGCATTATTTTTATGCTTTTGATTTTTATTTGCGCTCTGCTATTCGTATCATAATATTGTGTATACATATTTTTTTGAATTTTTATATTTTTAGTTTACTTTTTGCAAATATAATTTTAGTTTCTAGTTAATTTCTTTTGATTTGTTAGTTGAAAATAAATAACACGTAGAGGCTTTAGTCCTTCTGAAGCAATAAAAATGCTTCAAAAATCGCCCTCTGTTAGTGAATCAGAATATATGGATAGTAATACAGGGAAATATGTTTCTAAACCACTTGATCAATCTCAGTCTGATAATGTTGTGTCGGATGCCAGTGAAAGTGATGGCCATGATTTATCTCAACTAGACTCCTCTACCCAAAATCTGACTTGGATAACTAAAATATTGTAGAGAAATCTTTATTTTATTTATTATTATTTTTTTGGGTGTAGAGTAACCGGCCTTCTTGTGATGCGCCCTGGACCACGCTAAATGTGTTAAGCAAGTGTAATGCATTGTTTTTTTTCATTCATATGCAAATGCATTTACGTTTATATCGTCTTCACTGCAATGCTTACTTTATACGATCTTTGCGGCGCAGTGTTCCATGAGATGGAACACCCACAAAATCGAAATGGTACATTCTATCTTTACAAAATTTTCTATGTATACTCATATAGGCCTAAAAAGACAACCTACAAATGTTTTCGTTAATATTTCAACTTTAAGGGGTAGTGTGCCGGACAGGGTTAATTACAAAATAAATTACTTTATAACTTAAAATTATTATAAATTACTTTATAATTTTTATGCTAAACAGTGATACTCAAATGAAACTATTTAACTCGAATTTCGTTTTCACTGAAGATAATTCCAAATGCAATTAAATTTTCTTTTAACAAGATGTTTTTCTAAGTAATCCCATTGAGATAAACCTTCAATTTAAAAATTTCTTATATAAGTGATATCATATATAAATTGCAATTACAAATAAGAGTTTCTTAAATGTATAGTACCATGAATAAATTGCACTTATAAAATATAAATACAATGTATTTTCAAAATGAAGTTTCAATTCCTATTCAAATAAAAGGATTAGAAATCTATGTTTCAAATGTTGAAAAACATTTTAAATTAAAAATGTTACCAATTATGTCCTTTTTACATAATATTTGTTTATAAACTTCTAGGATTAAGAAAAACATAAATGTATAAAATGTAATCACTATAATTCAAAGTTAGAGAACTAATTGTATAACTTTGAATTATAGTGATTTGATATTAACTTTACAAATATTGATTTTAAATTCGGACTTTTGAATTACATCATAAATCATTATTTGTTGTATATTCAAAGACGAAAAAGGCTCCTTTTAATATACAGTATAAAAACTATATATCTGAATTTAGATAGTATTTAAACATTGTATTTAATATACTTGAATTTAAAAAAAACGTTTTAAATAGATGTTCTACAAACCATACTAAACGAAGTTTGGATATTTCGAGAGTTAAAAATATTCCTAAAATAAAGCATGCAAAATTGTTGATTTTACAATAAATGAAACATGTAAGACTTCTAAAATTGAACAGCAAGATAATACCAGAAAAATGAAAAAAAGGAAAAGATAGAATTATTTATAGATTTTTTATTTTGATATTTTCTGAAAAAAAGGGGATATTATAAGCATTTCTTTAACTCATAGAAAATCATTATATTTTCATAAAAAATGACCATCTTTACCCACAACTGGGGCTGCAGTTGGCAGAAGATATTTTATTTAATTTTCTGTGCAACTGTTATTTTTTTTCCACAACCGTAAACCGTCGAAATAAGGGAGCTCAGGTGATCATTCATAGAAAAACCCTTATTTTAAGACATCGCGTGTAAAAGTAGAAATATCACAGTGTAAAAGAGACAGGTGCTTTGAAACATCACACTGCTTAATGTTTTTTTGTATAACAAATTAAAATGTTACTTATTTTTTTTTTCCTTAAAATTGCATAGCGAAATTTAAGCTTGGTTATCCTAATTGGTTGACTTTATATATCACTGCTGCTGTGTGAGCTTATGCTCTTCGTTTCTCTCCAATGGTTAAATTACCCTTCTGCACACATGCAATTTTTTTTGTTGCAATTTAAAATTATTTCCTTGCATTAGTACAACTAAAAAATTTAATTTCTTGCTGTGCCAGTAAAAACAAAATTTTATTTTTTGCCTGTTTCTCATTAATTTTTCGACATAATTAATTGTCTGACGTTTTCAGGTGAGGTTCTACATTTTATTATTGACTTGTTTCTTCATTCTTACTCTCTTTATGTATAACACTGTTATTGTTCGGAATTAAACAAGATGAAAAATGTGTGTCATTTTTACTGTCATATTCAAAGGAGTTTTAAATGAAATTCATTAATGACTGACTTTTATTTTGAAAATTAAAACAAATGTATAATATTTTTACTATTAATTACTAATGATAAAACGTCACAATATAATTTTAACATCATTATAAATACAGAAACGTGAATTTCATTATACTTCTGATAATTATAAGGAAGTTCCATAAATTTGTGTTTGCAAAGAAAAATTATTATTTTGTAAAATTAACTTTTTATTTAATGCATGTATACTTTAAATAACTATTTTATTAATTAAATCCAAATATTTTTTAATAATTAGCAGCATTTCAATATTAAATTATTATGAGGACTAGTTAAATTCTCTTGTCAAATAAAAACGTTTATTTTAGTTTAATCTTATTAATGTGTTGCATATTATGTTTAATGTTAGAGCAAATGTACTATATATCCTAAGAAAAAAATAAAGTATTATATATATATAAAATAAAATATATATATATATATATATTTACTTTATCTGGATACCTCTTATTATGTGTTCATTGATGGTAAGAACAGCGCTGCTGTTGCTACTAAAAATTCGAAAAGAAAAGGGGGCATCTCTGACAATAAAACATATAAAATAAGTCAAAACGAATATCCCTTTTATCCATCGGTAAGCTGCATGAGATTCATACAATAACAATAAATTTGATGTAAAAACTTTACAAACATTGAAAATAAAACATTACCTCATAATTTGAATATTATATATTAAAATATGTATAGACATACATGTTGTACCCCAAACCATATTTTATTTTCTCTCTGAAACCCTGTGTTCAGTAGGAATGTTGAAATAATTTTGAGACATATTTCTACAGTTAATTCGCGATTTAGGATGAAGATAGTGTTATTCCTCTAACGAGGCAAGAATACGGTTTATGAAAAATCTTGTGAGATATCTCAAACTTACAAAAAGCGCAACAATAGGTTTTTGCTATTTTGTAGCGATGTTGGTTGAAATTTGCGCGAAGATATCCAAAAAATTTATTCTTATCATTAATGATAAATACTCTCGGTTTCATTAGTTATGTTTTAAATGCACTATATTTTTTCTTCTTTTCATTTTTTGAGGCATTACTTTTCATTTTTTAAACATTTCTAATTATTCTGAAACTTGTGTTTAGAGATTTGTAATAATCTAAAATTTGAGTTATTGATATCAAAAGTTGAAAGAAATTTGAAGACGTATTTTCAATTTTGTGTTCTAATATATGATAAATGCAGAAATATCGAACACAACTAATTTATATATATATAGTCTAACGAACATAAATCTTAATTTTAAATTATATCTTAACATTTTATGTAACAAAAATTTTCGGAGATCAAGCAAAATTTTCTTTTTTTTTTTTTAATACTCATACAAACGTTTTTACTTCTGAAAATTATCTTCCAAAAATATTATAATATGCTACTTGTAAATAAAATTAATACAAAAACACTTTGCAATAGAAAAATGAAACTTCAATCAATCATTTTTTTTTTGTTTACAATGTTAAGATCCGAATAATATTTAGAAATAATTACAATGAAACAAGTTTTATATTAAAATTTTTGTAGATTGAGTTGTGGACAACAGACAAAATCATTCGTGTATTCTTCAAAATGAAAACAATCAAATTGTGAAATATTAAATATTTGATTTTTGATATTCTATGGTAATTTATATTAATAAATATTTTTTAATATTGTAAAATTAAAAACATGCTATTTTTAAAAATATTTATAATTTTTTAATTAATTTCTTGCCTAATTCAAATTATCAGTGATTGAAATGCTCATGGATTGGAAAGAGTTAAATCAATAAATTCCATATAAAATATAGGAAATTTTCGTAAATTAAACAAGTCATTTCATCGAATGATAATGAATCTACAGAATTAAAAACTTATTTAAATAAGATGAGCACAGAATGAAGCAGAAAGGTATATAATTTTATATAAAGGTAATATATATTTTTTTCTTTTTCATATATCTTTCTAGATATATGAAAAAAAAAAAATCAAAATTACAAAAACTTAAAATAAAGTATCAAAAATGTAATTTTTTAAAACTTTCTCACCTAAATCACTGTTACGAAAATTGCGTAAAAATAATCTGTATACTCCTTTGCAGAGAAATTTAACGCAAAAAATCCTTCTAAATTCCTTCCTCATAAGATAACACACAAAAAATCGTTTTTAAGAAGAAATTGTGCCTAAAGAGAGAGAGCGACGTTCAAAGGGGGTATAATATTCACTGTTAAAGGGATAATATTCTTTGCGCCAAAAATAAGTATATGTGGATTCTTGCAGAAATTTTGAAACGCTTGCCTTCTGTGATTTTAGTAAAGCTGTTAGCTTCATTTAAGTTTCTCTGGTAACCCTATTATTCTTGGCAACGCTGTAAGGCTGTAAGCACTTTGAGTCTGGGGAAGCATTCTAGAAAATTTCATATATGATGTGTAATACACTAAAAATCACAAAAGTATTGGTATGCATTGAACTAAAATCAAAATATTATTTTAAATATTACCGATATACTTAATCATAATTGATATTTTATCTTTACTTTAAATATCATCTCTCAGAGAAGGGATGTGAATCTTTCATCCGAAAATAGCTTATATTATACAGATAACCGAACTAAAATGCACTCATATTAATTGATTTATTATGAAATTCCCAGAGGAAGGGTTTTTTTTATTCTCATATGAACTAATTTGACGTTTACAAATTTATTTTTAACACTTTAATTGGTGATTACAAAAGTTTCCTTATAAATAACGAATTGAATTCATCCAAAAATTTAGCTTTGCCAAATAGTTTGGTTTTGTAAAGGATAATTTTTCATGGTAAACAGTATTGCTTTCAGACAGTTGTTTCCCTTTAATATATTGGAAATCGGAAATTTTCTCAATTGGCTTAAAATAGTTTTGATTAAAAAAAGAAACCCATTGTTTAAAATATGCCGCAACAACATTTTAGATTAAAAATCCAAATATTTTGTTAAATATTTTGCAAATCGGACAAAAACTTAATTTAAGTACGCCAATAGCTTTCTAAACTCATTTATAGAATGAGAAATTTGAATATCATTACTGTTAAAGTAAGAAATGAATGTATTGAATATTCTATTACGTATATAAATATCTTGTTTTTATAAAAAAAATACAATTAAGTTTTATATTCTTCGGAAATTATATTTTGAAGAAAACTTTGTCGATGGTAAACAGTTATAACTTCCCACATTACTTATTAATGTATACTCATATCATTTCAGTGCTTTATTATTTATGGTGGTATTTAATTTTATTCTAAAAATCTGCATCATTTTCTTCCTTTTATTAGTATTCATGAATGAACATATATGGAATAAAATAATCGCAGCAATAAGAAATTGTTTGTATAAAATTGATTTCCCTAATTGCTTCACACGCACACACAATTCTAAATTATGTTTGTTAATGTAATATTAGATTTTTTTTTTATAAAAATTACTTTGCAGGAAGTATAATTTATAGATATCACTTTAATTTAAAAAAAAAATTATTTGATTTGTGAAGTTATTCGGCAAATCTGAGCTCTATGCAAATATGTTTGAGAATTTCTGTGAAAATTGCAAATTTATTTTATTTTGACATTTTAGTTTAAGTTCGGCTCTATTAAAAATGCGAGAATATTGAATGAAATGTTGATTATCTGAGTTTATATTTCTGAGTTATAACTTATCTGAGTTTATATTTCTTAAGGTAGCTACAGTTTTTATTTTTGCATAGCATTAAATTTCGAAACTTGCGAATTTCGGATTTTTATTGTTTGACAAGTATTTTTCTTCCCCCGATTAAGCGAATAGCGTTTATGTACAATAATTTTGTTTCTACAAGTAGTTTTGTAGACTTTTTAACAAAAAGATTTACCAGACTATAACTCCTATTTTAATTGGGTACGTGAATGTAGTTCAGAATCCATTTTAAAACGTAGATCCTGACATAATTAGCTCTCCAGTGCAAAAAAATTACCTATGGGAGCGATAAATAAACCAAGTCAAACTAAATTTTTAATTAAACCACCGTGTGTAACTGGTTGTATGTTGTTAGGGATTAATCTTTAAATACCAATGTTTTAAATTGTCATTTTTCTCACTCTTGCTCCAAATGGCTTAAAGCATATTTAATTAAAATGAGAATTTTCTCTCTTTTTATAGGTCTTTCTATAGAATATTTTATGCTACAAAAACAAATTATTACGTTTATAAATTTATTGCATTAGTATTTCAGTTTAAAATCACAAACACTTCAAAATATTTTGTGTTTCACATTAAAATAATTTACTGAAACCACTTAAAGTATAATGAGTCTGAATGTATTTATAATTAAAGAGAATGAATAAAAATATGAAACCAATCTATTACGCATACTTGTTTTTAAAAGAAAAAATTGAGTTTTATATATTACTCATGCATTAAAGTGTGTAATGGGGAAAAACAATGTTTTAAGAAGAGAAAAAGAAATGACATTTGACCTCTTGAATTGCAAATATCGTAAACGCATTGTTTACTTTTTGCATGCATTTTCCCACCCACTAAAAAGTTATACATCACGAACAGAATTTTAAATTACGGCTGAATCTTATTTCTCATCCAGCTTGATAATCCTTAAAATGTGTACTTAATGAAGGACTGTACATTATAATAGTAAACAATTATATAATCTCTTCGTCACATTATTTATTCTTACATAATTTAAATGCCTAATTTTTTAGGAATGGTATTTGCAAATTATATAAAAAATGTTCTGAAGGAAACACGGTTGTTGAATGTCACAAAAAACTATTTTGATTTTTCTCCCAACAAAGTTGTTCATTATATTTGAAATATGAACAAAGTATTTGAATTACAGAAAATTCTAAATTTCCTTTAATTATAATTTCTGAGTTTAATTTTAGTGGTGTTAAAATTATGAGGGCATCAAATAAATTATTGATAACTACTTAATAGAGTAAGAGATCTTTCAATGAAGTTTTTAATCTTCAGTAAATTTAATTATTTCCAACTGTTGAATGTGTGAAATGCTGAGTTTCGGATCTTTACTTTTTGATGATGGGTGAAGTTTCACCTAACGGTTTATTCAAAATGTGTGGATTGTTTTTTTTTTTTTTCTAAGAGTATTATTTTTTGTCTAAAATTTGCTTCATACAGTAAGTGTTAATATTACTCAGATTATTTTAAAAGATTTGCATTTTTCTATTAAGAATATTTTTTATTTAATGCATCTGAATGGGTTTGACTCTTATGTAAACAGTTTATTTTTTTTAAAGTTATCTCCAATAAAAGGGAAGCCACGCATATTGCCTAATATTAACATATTTCAGCTTATAATTTTGATCTTTAATATCTCGTAAGAGTGACCTATAAATGTCTTGCTTTGTCAATTTTTTTTTAGTCTTAAAATGTTTTAAAGCAGTTTTCTTGGATTTTAACCTCTTATATGCTTGAAAATCTAAAAGCCGCGAAAGTATTTTTGCTTTTAAATATTGTATTAAGAGAGCAAAAAATTGACATAAATCGACAAATGTAGACATACATTTATATTTGAATATTCAGTAATAAATATTCACAAGTCATTGACATTTATTGACCATTGAAGTCTTTTAAAAAGTGTGCTCATGGGTGCATTAAAGGGGAATGTAAAGAAGTAATATATATAATTATTTTTGAATATAATAATTCATAATTTAGAAGCAGTCTGCAGAGTAGAGTGTTAAGGCAAGACACTGGTACATTCTAAATAGGATTTATTTAAAGACAAAGTGAAATAAAGTTAAATTGTAACCCACACTCAAAAATAGGTGTGACTCTTGCCATGGTTGGTAGACATCTGTGAGTGCTGTTCCTTACTAACGGCTATTTATAAAGGGGATGCTACGGGAAGTTGTTAAATGTTTAAAAAAGAGGTCTTAATAATTCACTGGCAACTGTGTGTGAGGACTTCAATATAGGAGTAAAATAAGGGAACATTGATTAATTTAGAATTGTATTAAATAGTATAGATTACCTTGAACATGCACATTTTTCTAAAGGTTTATTAATAACTTTAATCTGTAATTTACAGATTAAAGTTATTAATAAACCTTTAATTATGTAAATTTCCAGTTAAAATTACAGATTTAATTTCCAGTTTAAAATATCTTATTATGGTGGCGTGAATTAAACATTTTCCCTGTTTACTTTCTGGGAAACTATACCTAATCTTTATCCACTAACAACAAAGACAAATACTCTCAAGTGCTTACTTCAATAGAAGTTTATAAAAAAAGCAAAAGTGCAAAATCTCTCTCTCTCTCTCTCTTGTGGTGAATGGAATTAATTTTTCAATGGGGCTGAATACTTGGAAAATCTTAATACACTCTTCAAATTTTTAAACGGCAGGAACAGGATGCTCTTTTTATGCTTTAAACATATCATCATTCAGAAAAAGTTGTTGACGAATTTTTGGAATTTTTACTTGTGTCAATTGTGTTCAAAAGTTCATATTGAAGCTATAATCTGAAGGGTTTCAAAATGCCTTTTTTTCCCACTATCAGCTGTTAACCTATGTCAAAAACTTTCTTCGTGATGTATCACCAGGGCATTGTGATACGATACTCTAGAGACACTGTGATACGTACTTCCGTTTGAGAGGTCTAAGGAAAAATTCCATTTTTAAACGACGATAGATAACTATCGATGAAAATGTTTGAGGTGAGATACACCTATTTAGTGAGTAAAAATGCATTTTGCAATAGCTGTCACCTGTTGGATTTTCATTCTCTACGCTAAGTTAAATGAGAAAAAGAAAATTCTAGTTGTTAAACTCTTGTGTATGATTAGTTGAAGATCTTTGTTTTTGTTTCATGGATTCAGGTTATTGTTTTTACACACTTGTCTGTCTATGGGAAGGTTCAATTGTTGCCACTTATGGTAACTGACCAAAGACCTGCTTATAAATATTTTCATGGAAAACAGCAACGGTAGATATTAAGTGATTTAAATTATTTTTTAGCTGCTGAGCTGTCCAGTTTCATCATATTCACTTTTCCTCAAAAATCTAGTACACTGAATAATAAATTTAATAATCATTTTATATAGAAATCATTGCTACTTATTTTAGTATGATTTTATGAGCGTGAGTTCAAGATTCATCGCGAACACATGTGCTTTTAATTTTCTTTTAGGATTTCTAGTCACAAGAAACACTCTTTATATTTGCATTAAGTTAATGTTACTTCAAAAAGTTAATATTCCAATATCATTGAGCATTTTTGTTGAAAAATCCAAAGTATCTACAGTAATTATTTCATTAATCTTACATTAGTGGTGCATGTAATGAAATTGTTATAATTGTTTTCTTTTGTCCAATTCTTAAGTGTGATTTCAAAATTTAATCGTAATGGAACCTAATATTTAATTTACTATTTATTTGCAATGACATTAAAATTACTTTAACGAACAAGTTCTATACTATGTTATAATTAAATCAGTTTATATTAATAATTGATGGTGTCGTTGTGTCTATGGAGTACATGCAAAAATCCTGAATGTCCCTGAGGCTGTGGAAGACAGCCTTGGCAATCTCAGCAGCTTGATCTGTAAAAAGAAGTTCCACAGGATCCTCTATTTTTATGTTAAAAAAACCTGGCCAGCATTGCTGGATAGCTGAAGATGTGTTGTGGAGACAGTTGAGTGTTATACGGACAGTGAGAACAAAACCTCGTGTAGCTCCTTTGTCCATCTGTAGAAATTCTCTTACCTTTCAAGTGTTTTGTTCTAAGTCTAGCTATAGTTGAAATGCTTGTGCACAATTCGTGGGAAAGATGTTGCCAACCTCTTTGGGATTGGAATTCTGGCTGTTGGTCCTCGGAGGGTATTTTATTTTCTCTCTCTACCACCAATAGAGGCATTCTCCTATCCGCCACCCAGGAGACGTGCTCTTTAGGGGTTATAGGCTTCCCCGAGAGTATATTAATAATTAGTTTATGTTATATAAGGAAAATATTTTATGTTCTTTATTTTAAAACTTTGTTTTTGTTGCTTAGTTTTCACCATTCAAAGAAATATTTATTTTGAATGTAATCGTTTTAAATACTAACACAGCAAACAAATTTTCTAATTAAATACTCACTGTAACATCTACTCATTTTTATTTTAATACAACCATATTTTTTACAATATTTTAACGTATTTGATCACTAATATTTTTAATCTTTGACCTAATCTTATATGAATCCACATGAGATATAAAATATGAACTACTTAAATCTAGCTATAGATTCCTATACAACATTTCATTCTTCACTTTTCAAGAGTTTTCTATATAAAAAAATGAATAAAGAAAGTAATTTCCATTTGATTATCACATAAAAATTTTGGGTTCAACTTTAGAAACTGTATTTTTATAATACAATGTATAAAACTTAAATTCTAGTGTTAGATGTTTTAGATCATTCACAGTATGCGCAGCCCCTGAAAAGATTTTTGATTGGCAATGTGTCACACATTTACACATAGCAATGAAAATATCTTAACTCTTAACATCCCACTTGATGGTTATGCAGGCTAAACCAGAAAAAAATCTCTTGTTGTTTGTCAATGAATAAGCTGGATCTTGAGAATATCACTCTTAATGATTGAGAAAAACCACCTGTTCAATAGAATTCCTGACCTGCCGCGCTTCCAAATGCTCTCACATCTCTCCTAAGTTGCCGGTATTAAATCTTATATTTTCCAGGTATGGCAATAGAGTTTCCGCTGTATGTAATGCGTGTACAAGCTTTTTAGTACATCTTATGAAAATTGCAATTTTAGTCCGTGGCACAACATCCATATTTTCTGGGCATAACAAAAAATTATTTCTTACTGTGCACTGAAGATCTCACAATGAGTTAAAGTGAGATCCTAAACTTTTTAATTTCAGGTCAGGGAAAATTTATAAATACTAACTTATTGAAATTTTTATATGGATACATTTATTAGCTTCAATATGACTATTGAGATATTGTTATATTCAAAGATATTTTTTTTAAGAATAGAAATATGTATTTATAATTATATATATATAATTATTGAGGAAATAACAATTGACACAAAATATTAATAAGACTAATACGAATAACGGATACAATTATATAAGATAAATTTCTGATTCATATCACACATATTTTCAATATTAAACTGACTGAATTGCGTTATCTTCTATTCTTTTTTTGTGTGTGTTCTCAAGAATTGAAACATAATGATTAACCTATAAGATAAATTTCTGATTTATTTTCAGTATTACTCTTTGTGTGATTGTATGCATTATATTATATTCTTTTTTATGTTCCTAAGAATTAAAATATGGAGATTAACATTGATTTTTTCCTGAATTGTGAACAATAGGATACACAAAATTATAAACTTTTTATGAATAAGAAAAATTTTTCATGAGCAATAGTTCATACAATATGTTTTTGCTTAAAGACTATATCTAAAGATAAGTGTAATTATATATATATATATATATATATATATATATATATATATATAATATATATATATATATATATATATATATATATATATATATATATATATATATATATAGAGAGAGAGAGAGAGAGAGAGAGAGAGAGTGAGAGAGAGATGGCAGGCAGTAGTTATGTAGGTAGGTCTTAAACATACAAAATGCTCATAGGTCTTGTGAACTGTATGAAGTAACATGCCGATCGACGGGTGGGGTTCGCGTTGTTCACTCCTAGAGGTCTCGGATTCGAATCCTGGTTCGGGCTTGTATGTTCTTTTTTTGTCCTGAGATGATGAATGACTGTGGTCCACCTTTTAAATGAGTTAGTGGGGGGGGGGAGTGTGACGTGGATACTCGCTTCGATGACTTGGCTCACAGGAGTCCAACGGTGATCAAGGATTCGCAGTTTCAAGTCCTTCTTAGTCACCTAGTGACCACCGTTAAAAGAAAACATTAATATATAAGAAACATATATGCTGATGTAACAGACACACAGTTTAAAGCTGCACTGATTAATGACGTATTCAATAAAGATTGTCTTTATTTTTATGAAATAAATTTAATAAAACATTTGCTTTTTCCTCAAATTTTAAGTGGTAATTGATATTTATTAATATATGCCATCATGCTTATTCAACAAAGTTTATTTTATATATTTCATTATTTTAATCTAAAGTAAAAATTTTTTGTTATTTCAAAAAATTACCGATTAACAAATTTTACCTCACTGATTAACTCACAGTAAAAGTTTTAATTACAACAAAACTATATAGAATAATAATATGTTCATGAAATGGATAATCAACATTTTTTTCAAATGATATTTGTTTTATTTTTAATCTTTTAAAAAATGCATTCAATCTATTTTTCTGCAATCTAACAAAAGTTAATTAAGAGTTCCATTTATTTTATTTTATATCCTTTTTTAAAAATTAATAAATGCTTTATTACCTTTTTTCAAAATTAAAGGATTTTTTGACATGAAAAAAGTACCCTGATTACATATGAATAACGCATTCAAATGATCAATTTTGTTTTCTTGTAAAAAAAAATCTGTGCTATTTTTCAAGATATGTAAAGATATTTAACACATTTATGACCAAAATTTATTAATACTTTTAAAATTAAACATACATGAAAGTAAATAAAGAAATTAAGAATAGTCCAATTATGGCTCAGGAGGAATACAAAAAAAAAGGATTTAAATTTCAGGAAGAAAGAAAAACATTCGGAATGGCACAGTCGTCTTCTCCTAATCCTGAACTGAGACAGGAACACGTCTCTTCTCGAAACTTAAAATTTAGGCTTGAATTTTACTTCCGTGGCACTTTTTTGATACTATTGCAATGGATAAAAGGGGAAAAAATAAAGCGCGTCCTGCAGATTTCTTCCATAGCAAAGCGTTTCATACCTGAGTAGTTATGATCCAATCTTTCAGGTGACGTCACAGAAATGAGGCCTTGAGCTCAGACCCATTTCTGCTCTGTCCATTAAAACTTTTCCCCATCAACATCCTCGGCAAGAACTATTTCACCTTTTAAAGTAAAGATTGAGATTTATAGCCCACGCTCCAATGGCAAAACTGCGGGTGGAACATTTCGAAATATTTTCCATCCGCCGCCACCCCTGATCCTTGCCTTCTCACAACTGTTCCTTTCGTCTGGTGATGTCCTCGTGGGAGCTTTCCAAATGGCTTTGAAGTACGAGTTTATAAAATTTTACTTTCATTGAAGAAAATCTCTGCCCATTTCCCGTCTGACGAAATCACTTTCGTTAGTAATACAGATTGGTGATTTACGTGTTATTAACCCCTGATGCAAAAAGATTTTCCACTTCAAAGAGTAGAAATATTTTAATACTACTGAATGTTTTAAGGATGCATTTTGTCAATTAAGTGCTTTTCTCATGTATAAACAAAAGATTATAACTAATAATTTAGGTGAATAGAAATCAAACGAAATAAATTTTATTTTTTGAAGCAAGTCAAGTTTTATGTTAAAAAAATTTTAACTATAGCTTTTGTATTATTATTTCAGATATATAATTATGTAATCGGTTTCACACACCTGATTTTATGCGCATATAAACACAGCATACCTATATGAAATGTTTATTAAAGAATCTATTTTGAACTAAGATGTAATTTATTTTCTCAATGATATGTGTGTGCTTAGTATTAAAATGAATGAAGTGGTTACTATGACAATACACACGTTTATAAATGAAAATATTATCTAATTTTGTAACTAAATATGAAGGGGTATGTTTTGAAGCATTTAGTAATATTCTGGAATCCCATTTAAAATTTCAACTCCTATTTAACTCTGATATATAATTTCTTTATCCTTCTTATTTATATAACAGCATTTTTTTTATTTATTCATACTAAAAAAATTTTTAACACAGTAGTAATTTTGAACATATCCAGCAGAAAGTACTCAAAATTATAACCGCAGGTAAATGAAATTTAAGTCAAGTAATATGATCTGAAAAAAATATTATAAATAAATTTCTTATTATATATGTATATCAACTAAATCTTCCTCAGAAATTGATTAGAAATCGGCAGCATTCAAATGAATTAGACTTATATTAAGATGATGCTCTCTAGCTGACGTAATCTGTTTTTTTATTTCGAAGTTTTAATTATAAAGCGTGTAATTTAAATCGCTGATAATGTGGATCTGAATTTCTTTCTTATTGGTGATATCATAAATGTAAGCAAAGTGACAGTTCGCTCCAGAACTGTCACTTTGCTGCACACTTTCACTCCTTCTTTCTTGTTTCTAGAACGAAAATATAAAGCATGGTTCTTTTTCTCTTTTGAAATAATCATCTATGCAAAACTATTAGAAATAAAGAAAAAATATTTAAGATTTTGGATACTTTTATTTGTCGAAATTCCCAACATGTAACTCTAAAAAGCAATTTTTTTTAAAGTTATTGAACTTATTTCACACAATTCTTTTATAAGGTTATGCGTATTCAAATGTGAAGAACAAAATGCCACAGTAAAATGAGTGTGCTCTAATCCCGTACGATTCACACGCAAATTAAGACTGTGATAAAAGGAAGGACAGGCGAAATAAACGATATTCGTTGCAAGGCCAAGTGAGTTCTTCCAGGAAAAATATTTATGGAAGTATATGATTGAAGACATAGTTACAAAATATGTTCAATGCTTGATTTGTTTTGTTTGGCAATCAAAGGTTATTTTTTGTCTTCCAGGCCAAATTAAACCTAGATTTATAGAATAAAATGGATTCCAAATAATAGTGCCCCTCAGCGACACCCATATTTACCTTCTTTAGGTAAATATGGGTGTCGCAATCCCAAAGTACCCTAGCGATTTGTCCTCTTCTTTCTTCTCTTCTCCTTTCCATCCCTCAGGGGTTTACCTTCTTTAGGTAAATATGGGTGTCGCTATCCTAAGGTACCCTAGCGATCTTAACCCTTTTTTCCTCCTGTCCTCTACTTTTCTTTCTTTCTTTTCCTATTCTTTGTCGTCTTCGAGATCAAGACTTCTTGCTTATGTTACATCTTGCTTTTCAATGGGTTTTACATCCATTTTTTTCCCTTTGGTATTCCACCCCATATGTTGGCCGTGTATGGCGTCCCGTAAGGGGGAAATTGGTGTCCTGGGGTTCCTTAGCGTTCCCTTTGACCCAGGCTTCTCTGTAGACGGGTGGCTGGAGTGAGCCCGCTCTCAGTCAATCGGCTGGTGCTTTGTTAGGATTTTATTTTACCCCTTGCATGGTGCTGTAGGGCTAGTCCTGCATTCTGGGTTGTGCGGACATGTTGGCTAGATCCTCAACCCAACATGTAGTACTGTATCCTGGTGATACCCCTAAGGTAAGTGCCGAGGCTGGCTTTTGCCAGAGCCGGTAACTGCCTTCCCTTGTTGGGCTCTGTGATGGGCGGGGGACTACTGGGATGAACATTTCTCTTTCTCATGGGACCAAAAAATTCTGGCCACGACGAGGGCCTTAACTCGTTACAAATTGATAATAAGTTTGACAGAATTGGAAATGGTTACCCAAAATTCATATTAATACAGAACAACGAGGGCATGCTTAAGCAAATGTCACCTTTCAAAATTCTCAAACAGATTAAGGCAGTTGCAGGAGAACCTAGTAATGTAAAAAAGCTAAGATCAGGAGATTTACTAATCCGAGAGTTCATCTGCTCAACAATCAAAGTCTCTTTTATCTTTAATAGTTTTTGGTGAAACTCCAATCATAGCCTCAAGTCATAAATCACTCAATCAATGCCGTGGTGTAATTTCAGAGATAGACCTTTTATCAGTATCTGAAACTGAGATCCTGGAAGAATTAAAAGACCAAAAAGTCTGCAATGTCCATCGAATCATCATCCATCGAGGTGAAGAAATTTTCCCCACAAAAAATTTGATATTAACTTTTGACTGTCCTAATCTTCCCAATTCAATAAAAGCAGGTTACCTGAACTGTCCTGTAAGACCTTATATCCCAAACCCCATCGATGCTTTAATTGTAACAGATTTGGACACTCTAAAATGTTTTGCCGATCAAAAGCTACATGTACTCGATGCTCAAGTCTGGAACACCAGAATCTGACTGTAAATCTGAAACATTTTGTATAAACTGTAAAGAAAACCATAGAGCAACTTCTAAGACCTGTTCACACTGGCAACATGAAAAAGAAATTCAACGGATTAAAACGACGCAAAAAATCTCATATCAAGAAGCTAAAAAACAACTGCAAAATACAGCAATTAATTTCAAGAAACCATATGCCCATGTACTGAAAAAAACAGTATCAACTGCTGTACAAACAGACACTTCATCAATTACCTTTTTTAAACCTGAAACACAAAGCAAACCTACTCCAAAGAAGTCCATATTTATAAAGCCACAAAAAACAAGTGACTCTGATAACAGAAAAAAGCTTAAGATTAAAGATCAATCAAATGTAACTGCTTTTAAAGCTAGTTCTTTTACAGACAGCCATAGTGATATGGATACTGATATTGATAACTTTGAGTTGATTGCGAAGAACAGATCACGTCACCGTAAAAAGAACCCTTCATAATGGTGGTTCTTATTTCTTGGAATTGCCACGGACTCCGCACGCATATACGTGACATTAAAGACCTAATAAACTCATACTCTCCTGCTTGTCTAACACTCCAAGAAACCAACTTGAAATCTCATACTACTTGAAAAATAAAAGGTTATACGCCTTATCGAATGGACATACCTGATGATTTTATATCAGGTGGGGTGTGCATTCTTGCTTCGAATAACTACCCCCACACTATATTCCCATTACGTACTTCACTGCAAGTTGTGACAGTTGAGATACATATTAATTTTCAAATCACTGTCTGTAACATTTACCTACCACCACATAATGTCATTTCCCAAAGCAACTTAAATAAACTATTGCAACAACTTCCCGTTCCTTATGTATTAATAGGTGATTTTAATGGACATAGTGCTCGATGGGGAATTACTAATACAAATTCTCGAGGACGACAGATCGAGCAACTGATAACTGATTACTGCCTCTGTCTGCTAAATAACGATGAAAAAACTCACTTTCATGCTCCTACGAAAACATTTCTTTCCATAGATTTGGCTATTTGCTCTCCTATTTTATTTCCTCGTCTGGACCTGACCACTGAGAATGATTTATATAACAGTGACCATTTTCCTGTAATCCTCACTTTTGCTGATCCATCTTCTAATGGCTTACAACCTGCCACCTTTAAGTATCATGATTTATATAACAGTGACCATTTTCCTGTAATCTTCACTTTTGCTGATCCACCTTCTAATGGCTTACAACCTGCCACCTTTAAGTATCATAAGGCAGACTGGCATTCTTTTGCAGAACTGGCAATTATTACAGAAGAAATGATTACAAACACTGATATAAATGATGCTGTTATTAAAGCCACAAATACTACTATGAAAGCTGCTGAAATATCCATTCCAAAATATTCCTCTCGTCCTCGAAAATTGCGGAAACCCTGGTGGAATGAAACCTGTGCAAAAGCCTACCGTGAACAAAAAAAGTTTTGGAACATTTTTCGAAGACATCCTACTACTAATAATCTAATTATCTTTAAAAAAGCAAAGGCTGTAGCCCGCAAGATTCGTCGTCAAAGTCAAAGGGACTCTTGGATGCGATATACATCAAATATTACATCTAACACTCCTAGCAAACTTGTTTGGAAAAAAATGAAAGCAGCTACTGGCTTGTACCAAGAATTCGCTTTCCCGATATTGAATACTAACACTGCAGTTTATTCTTCTCCGGAAGAAGTAGTTAATAAAATTGGCGAAACATTCTCTGGTGCGTGCAAATCTGACTCTTACACACCTTTTTTCCAAGAGTATAAGAGTCGTACTGAGCAGATCATCATAAACTTTAATAATTCTGAACAGTTGCCCTATAACTAGGGCCCGAAACAAATTTCACATGTATGAGCTACAAAAGGCTCTATCCAAGACCCATAATAGCAGCCCAGGTCCAGATGGAATTACTTATCAAATGCTTCGCCATCTAAGCCCAGTCTCTCTTACCAATATCCTATTCCTCTTCAAAAGAATCAGGCAGGAAAATATTTTGCCTTCTATGTGGCAAGAAGCAATATCATCCCCATCCTATTACCAGGAAAAGACCCTTTAAGTTATTGTCCTATAGCCTTAACAAGCTGCCTTTGTAAAACGATGGAACGCATGGTAAATAACAGTCTTGTTTTTTACTTAGAAAATAATAGGTGTATACCTCAGCAGCAAAGTGGCTTCTGTCAGGGTAGATCTACGTTAGACAATATTATTAATTTGGAAAATGAAGTTATAATCGCTTTCGTTCGTAGGAACCATCTTGTATCAATATTCTTAGATATTGACAAGGCCTACGTTAGAACCTGGCGCTATGGAATTATTCGGACGTTACATAGCTTTAATCTCCATGGTAACCTACCACTTTTTATTCAAAACTTCTTACAAAAAAAAAGTTTTGAAGTGCGCATTGGGTCTGTTTTATCTAGATCATTTGTTCAAACTGAGGGCTTTCCTCAGGGTAGTGTACTTAGTGTAACATTATTTATTGTTTATATTTCCATAATTTTGTCTGTATTACCTTCTTGTATTAAAAGTACACTTTACGTGGATGACTTGCAGATTTCCTGTCATGGTTCAGATATACATTCAATTGAACGACAGCTAAAGATGGCTATAAATCAAATTACTGACTGGTGTGACAAAAATGGCTATACCATTTCACCAAGTAAGAGCAGATGCATCCATTTTTGTAGGAAACGTGGCCTTCACCCTGATCCCAATATCCAACTTCAGGAGGTATCCATTCCTGTTGTTAAAGAGTTACGATACCATGGGGTAATTTTTGATAACAGACTTACCTTCTTGCCCCATATATTACATTTGCACAAGAAATGCGAATGATCTCTTAACATATTAAAAGTTATTTCCAATACTTCTTGGGGTGCTGATCGAACCTCATTGTGCAGAATATACCAGTCTGTTGTATTATCCCGTATCGATTATGGGAGTGTGGCTTATGGCTCAGCTTCATAGTCTGCCCTGAAATGGTTAGACCCGATTCATCACGCTGCACTTCGTATCTGTAGTGGAGCGTTTCGCATCTCACCTGTCGACAGTCTCTATGTTAACTGCAATATACCTCCTTTAAAACTACGACGCATCAAGCTTTCCCTTAATTATTATTTCAAGAGTTTTTCTACTCTAAGCTATCCACTAAGGTCTGCTAGAGTTGACTCTATGTTAAAGAGACTTTTTAACGCTCGCCCTTCTTGCACTCCTCCCTTTTATGCTAGGATTCAACCTCTTATAGAGGAAGATGACCTTTTAACTCCAGTTGAGATTGCTGACTACAATAGTATTCCCCCATGGGCTTTTCCACAAATACGCTGTTTAAGCAACTTTGCTCTGTTTAACAAAGAACATACTGATCTCATAATTTTCAAACAAATTTATGCTATTCATCGGAATAAATTTCAGGATTACTTCCCAATCTTTACTGATGGATCAAAAACAGAAAGACACGTCGGCTGTGGCATAGTTTATGGCACTAATATCTATAGTTATTGTCTTCCGTCAATCTGTTCTTTTTATACTGCTGAAATTGTTGCCATTTTGAAAGCTCTTAACATAATTAAGTGCTCTAGCAACCGCAAATTCTGCATTTATACTGAAATTATGAGCATTATGAAAAACAGCTCAAATTTCCTCAACACTTTCATCCCCTGATTTATAAAATCTTAGCTTTGTTAAATGAAATGTCTCATAATGGTTTCGAAATATTGTTTTGCTGGATACCTAGTCATGTCGGTATTACTGGCAATGAATTAGCAGACTTAGCTGCTAAAGAAGGTAAAGGCCCTATAGACCAAGCAATCCCTTACGCTGATATCAAGCATTTAATCTTTGTATATACGCATTCTATTTGGGAGAATTCTTGGAATACGCAAGTAACAAACAAACTTTTCTGTGTTAAACCTCTCATTCGGAACTGGAGTAATATCTCATACAGACGTGCTGATGTTATTTTATCCAGACTTCGAATCGGTCATACTCGTTTGACACATAGTTATATTTTATTTAAGGAACCTGCACCTCTATGTTCGAGCTGTAAAATAGTTTTAACTGTATATCATATCTTAATTGAATGTCCTAATTTTAACCATCTTCGTCTTACGTTTTTCCACAACACTGTCTTAAATTTATTGGACTTGATTGGGGAAATACCTCATTCAAATCTCTTTGCTTTCTTAAGGACTATCAGAATTTTGCACTGCTTGTAATGCATTCTCTTTACTCCAAATTAAATTTTAAATAAGTTTCAAATTTATAATCTTTTACTGCAAGAAACTTGTTCGCCAATTTTATAATGGATATTTTATTCTGATCTGATAGAATTTTAAACTTTCGTTCGGCGAAGTATATCCTTTTTGGATTTTGCGCCAGAAGAAAGACAATCACTCACTCCAAATAATAGTGGGACTTGATCCCACGAAGTGTTGAACCGAATGCCAAAGTCAGTATTTGGACACCCATGCAAATTAGGATATTTACGGTGTTGACTTATGTCACGATTTCTTTACTTAAATATCAAATAAGGAGTAGCATTAGAATTTTTCGCACACAAGATTCCATGTAATTCAGATCTGTCTGTTCTGAGCGAGAATGGTTCAATTGTTTGATACCATAGAGATAGTCGTTCTTTCAAGGACATACCCAGTGAGTTAAACATTACAAAATAGAGTGGTTTGTGATTAAGAAAGGTAAGTGTTGATTATTAGAATGGAATTTGACACTGCAGACTCAGGAAACTAAAAGATTCAAACCAATTAACGCTTCCCAAAGAAATTCAGAAAACCATCAAAACTCCATTAATGCATATTCCCTAGAAATTCCTAGAAGCATCTGATATTGCTATTTAAATTTTTTCCTGTAATATTAGTTTCTTCATTTTAAGTATTAGTTTATTTTATTTTAAGTATGAGCCTAGTATTAGCTTCTTCACCATTTACTTGGTTCTCATGATTGCTCCACCTCTCATGTATTTGATTAAAAAATCCAACACCGGTTAAGGTAACGCAAAGCACACCAAAACTACGCCGAAAATAGGTTCTTTTGAGTGGTGAATTCAAATTCAAGCTTTAAAGTTGGTTATCAAGGTATGGGTTTATTATATACCTGGAATACGCCTTTTGCCAGACTATATTGTACTTGCAATAATGCTTGGTGAATGTTTAATTATGTCTGGAGATGTTTCTTATGGTATGGACTCGGGCCATTGATCCTACTCCATTATTCTAGATATAAATGTGTTTCCAATATTATGGGAATATTACGGGTCGGACCATTTTTTACTTCTAAGTCGACAATCCCACTTCTAATGTTATAATGTCCACCATGGATTGGTAAGCTGACAGTATGAGAAACCAATCGAACTGTGCAGCCCAGAATTCAGATATGAATCCTATAAAACTTTTCTGAAGTGTGTTGGATCACCGAATTAAGAAGGACAAAAAACGTTCAAAATCGATGAAAGAATTTGTATGTCTTTTCCAAGCCAAGTGGAAAAAAATACGGCTGTTCATTATCGAAACACATCCAAAACTGTGTAAGCACACGTGAGAAAGTACAAGCCTTAGGATAATGGTTGTAATTACCTCATGTGGAGGCTCTACCAACAACTGAATATGAATAAATTGTGTTTATTACTTTTATCATAGATATCCAAATACTTTTTGGAAAATAGAGTACCTTTGCCTACCAACATACATATCTAGATTTATATTTCTATTAATTATGGTAAATAGTCACTTCTGAGCAACTTTAAGAGGACAGAACACAATATTTCACGTAATGCCTCTCACTTTCACTGTTAATAATGTAAAATACTCAAGTATTATGAATGTTCATAACAAATTCACTTTACTCATTGCTTATACCATTAAATTAGAAAGCCTTGCAAGGCCTAAACGTAAATTTGGTTTGTTTGTTTGCTACACCGAACAACTAATGTGGGAATTGAACACTCGAATTTATAAATTGAAAGCCAACGCAATAGTGGCTGTCTGATTTGAGCCTCACTAAGTCAAATGATATCATTGAAATGATTATTTAATCATATTCCTTTGTTTGATTATGCCACAATATGCATTATTTGATTGCCTTGTTTGCATGTAATTTTTAAATCACAAGGATAGTTTTGAATATATATTTTGATTCTAAAATTTAAATATTAATAAATTTGTATACTGATTCATAATAAAATATAGATGCAATTTAGAATTTGGGAAATATTATGTATAGAAAAATAAAAAATTTTTTATGTAGAACTCTGTAATTCGTACTTTTATATGAAATCGGATTTAGATTATTTAATAAAATTGTATGTTGAAGATGTCCAAAAAAATTAATAACTAATAAGGTATCTTGGGTAATTAAAAATATATTTATGTATCTTCAAACTTCAAGCATATTAATTGTGGCCCAATAAACAAAATATCTTAATTTATTTAATAACTTGAAGATTTTGTTACACATTTATTGAGAAAAATTTATTAAATCTTTGTGTGTGATATCAAGAATAGGAATTCAAATCATGGGTGAAATAGCATTATTTCATCATATATCTACATCCTCGAATAACAAATTAAAAAATTGAATTTTATAAGGAATATGCATTCCTTAATTAATTTTATAATGTTCAACAGCTACTGTAATTTCAAAACCATTATCACCAAATTAACAACCTTTGAAATTAATTTCTTTTTTTAATCTGAAATATTCATGTACTGATTCTTCCTATCATTTTAACTTGTAATGGCAACTAATGCAATTTATAAGCAATTATATTCTTATTTGAAAATATAATCTTACCTTTTATCGTTATTTAATATTCATAAAACTATCTGTCTTAGTATCACCCAGACTTTTATTGGAATTATCTATCATAATATCTTTTATCTTTGAAATAATCAAAATATCTTCAGAACGAAAAATTGAAAATAAATACTGAAAGTTTATAAAACTTTGTAATTCTGCGAGCTGATCATCTGTCGAAAGCAGTCAAAAGATAAAGTCACTAACTTCTTTTCCTTCAGGTAAAAACTTCCACGACACTAAAAATAAAAAATTTCAGAAAGCGAAAATATTCTTTTTTCCCCAACTTTCGGAAGTAAGTTTCGAACAGCTGGAAGTGCCAGGACGTGATAATAGTATCAAACTTTGAAAAGCACAATCAAGGTCAAAAAAGATTCCGCTTGAGAAAAGCATCTAACGAGGTTTTTAGAGTTATCTCGTCTTAGAATATCTAAAAAGATTAACTTAGCTGTAAGTTCTTTTTTCCCTCAGCTGGATTGATTTTCCCCATCTGTTTCTTTATTTTCCCCCGCATTAGCTTCCTAAGTCAGTATTAAGTGAGCTGCCGGAAACTGGATGGTGTTAACTATCAGATGATTATATCCTGCTCCTAAATGTTTCTTAATGGAATCAGGAGCAGAGAGATGAATCTTTCTGCTTGTTTCCGCAAGTTGCAAGGAATTGTGTGGAGAACTCGTATGCCCTCCAATCATTTCATGACATTTCACAGCTTCTAATGAAAGTTCTTAGTTAAGTTTTGGAAGATGAATACTACTTATGTGATGCGGAGAAAAAGGCTTAAAGAAAATGGCATCATGCACATTTATATAAATTAATAATGAAATGGAACGAATACGAAATTATTAACTCTCTCTCGTATTCAAATCAGAATCTTTCTAACCATTCGTTCGGGAAAGTAATTGGTAAGCAATATAGCTAGAATATTTGTGAATGACGAACTTCACAGAAAAAGTTGTCGTCTGTCTATTGGAATGAATTCTTTGCTCGCAATACAGATTTCAGTATCATGCCATTATTAAATTATTACAAAGCAATCTGAGAAAAAGAATAAAATGTAACATTATGACAAAAACTCGGTGAAATGAATGAAATTGTCCATTTTTAAACTTAATATATTTGGCCATTTACCAAATAGGAGAAATAAAGTGAATAAATTCATTTTCATCAATCAAAGTACGTGTTTGGGAGATCCCCTCCCCCTTATGACAAATGTGAAATTATCTACTAGAAGTGAAAACCGCTTCCGTGTGTATAAGAAAATACCTTAAAAAAGCTTTAAACTTGCCTCCCTGTCTGGAGAGAAATAACTCCTATTAAATATCGGAGTATTTAAGAACTCTGAAATTTATTAACTGATATAGAAATAATTCGAACTTATGACGTATTTTAGAAAACAAGCAAAAAAAAAAAAAAAAAACTATTTAATACGATCAACAAACAGTTCATTTAAAAAATTAATCTCTTTAAAAATAAAAATTTCTTAGAGAAAATTTAAAAATATACTAGATAAGTTTTAAATTGTCTTTCATCGATTGTTTTTCTATTCTACGCGTGATTATCTCAAGTGAGATTTTTGTCACTAATTAAGCAGCTCTCAGCTGAAGTTTCTGGTAATGTGTGTGAGTGCTAGAAATAAAAAAGAAAAAAAACAACAATTTACTTTTATAATTATGTTTTTTACAAATTATTATTAATATTATATAAAAAATATTTATATATTTGCAGATACCAAAATGAAATTTCTAAACTTCTATGTTGGGAATGAACAGTTTGTATAATTTATAGTGCATGGAAATACTATAGA
The DNA here is from genome assembly GCA_030067965.1 of Latrodectus elegans. Classification (NCBI taxonomy): domain Eukaryota; kingdom Metazoa; phylum Arthropoda; class Arachnida; order Araneae; family Theridiidae; genus Latrodectus; species Latrodectus elegans. The sequence continues at coordinate 125,265,546 of CM057813.1, forward strand.
TTCTTCCATTGTATTTCTTATGTAATCATATGAAAATTGTAATTCTATAAAAAAATATCAGACTGCTTTCTGCAATTTAGTACTATATTTATTATATTTATATTGCATCATACAATGGATACAGCGTAAAAACATGAATAGCCATTTGAATATAAATAACTTGAATTTGTTTTGTATCACATATATATAAAATTACGTGAAAATAATTCTTAATATGTATGTAAATCTATTATATTCTCATTATATTTCAATATTTATTTATAAGAAATAGAGAAATACATAATGACAGTGCCAATTATTGGAACTTTTTAAAAGTTGATTTTTCGCCCGTTTTAAGCAATTTTCCAGAATTTTAGAACATGTTTTGCACTAATCTTAGTATTAACAGCGAAACGATTTTCACATTATGTACAATGTGCATTCATAAAAAAGTGTATTTAAAGATTTAAAAATGTGGGTACGATTTTATTAATTTGAGTTTTCAAAAACTTTAATTACTTTTATTTATTGAATGTAAATTAATTTATAGTTTATACTTTACTATTCAATAAATTTTCAAATAAATAAAACTCATTATTTATTGTAAATTTGTAATACTTTTTTTTCAATTTTAGCAGCAATGTATTTATATTTAACATTCTATATTTATTCCTAATATGGTGCAGAGTAGCGATAAATTGCCCTTTTTGTAAACTACGTACTTATTTCTGTGTGTTTCGCTTCTCTAATTTCACCCAAAAGATTAAGTAAAACATTTTACTCCGTCAGCTCAAACATATTTCTAAAGGTACTTCAAAAGAAGCTGGAGGATTCGAGAAGATAATTCGATTCATTTGCAGGAAAAATACTGTCTTTAATGAGTCACGTCCTGCTTAATAACTCCGTTTTTCTAAAATTTTCTCCAATGCACACAAGGGAATGTGGGAAGTATATTTCATTGTTTCTCTTTCGTACTTTGGTTGATTTAGAATAGTTAATGTGAAACGAGACTCTTCTAAATCACCAGTTTCGATGCCCTTCTTCTGTAATCCAGTCATTATGTTTTCTTATACTCAACATTTGTTAGAAGCTGATGAAGGAATCTTTACATCAGCGAGCATTTGCAAACTCTCTTTTGCCCCACTCTATTTAACAATCATTTGTTTTCTCCATTAGAAAACAAGTTCTCTTTACTCCTTCGCAAATAATCATTCGCGTTTCAAAAAAATATATTTATATTTCTACATTATTTATCTGTTTCATTCTATGCATTTATATAATGTATTTTTCAGAATAAATAATTCTCATATAAAAGCGAAATGCTTTCAGAGAAACATATATAAACATGGTGAAATAATAATCACCATAAGAATAGTTAACAAAATAATTATATGCTTTCATTAGTTTAATTAATATTAGTTTATTTATTTAAATATTAAGTTATAGTTTCATGAATATAAATTTTATGTTTTTACTTTACAAAATTCATACGATTATACTTTTAATATTTCACAAATTACAATGAGTGCCAATGTTAAATCATTCTAAAAAAGAAGAATTTATAAACACCACATGTTCTTTCGAAACTAAGCAACGGTATTCATTCAAAACAATATTAACTAACTAAATATTACTCTTTATTTAGTAAATATTAAGGCAATGAGTTTCACAAAATTAGTGTTGATCTCTAATTTACATCATGATTTTGCTATGGTTAAGAAGTTACAAGAGAAAAAAATATCGATTCAGCAACAAGGAATCTGACGATATGCATTGATCAATGCAAAAGATTGGAAATGAACGTGTGTCCGAAACAGTTGTCACATGAGGCACCGGCTACGTAAGTGATTTCACATCTGATAAATAAATTTCGAAGTTTTTTCCAGTTAACAGCCACATATATTATAAACATGCCTGTCATACCGAAAAGTGGTTCTAATAGATATTGAAGGATACTTTAGAACAAATTTCAAATAGCTGATGAAAATTGTTTTTTATTCTAGCGTAATTTGCATTTTGTATCAGGATATCATTGATCGCTACCACAATCTATTTTCAATTCATTTGTGATTTAAATATTTTTACTTTAATTTGCTGTTGATGAAATCTTTAGTAACTGTACTTTCTAAGTTGAAAAATAATTAATTCTTTATATTTTTCTTTAAAAAATATACAAAATATTTTACATTTTTCATATTTACTAATGAAATAAAATTAGGTAACCACATAAAATATAACGTTTGAAGTTTTTAATGGTTTTCCTCTGGAATCTAAAAAGAATTAATTCTAAAAATCCTTCTTAAATATGCTTACAAGTTATTTTAACACCTTTGAATTAGCACATGCTTTACATTTCATTTTAAAACGAAATCTATGTAAGATCCTAAAGAATACAATTGCTGTGCAGCCTCAATACTACCAACTTCTATTCTGATTTTGATATCGATTTTTGGTAATGATAGCAATTAGTGAGGCGTAGCTTTAGAGTATCCCATGATCAGATAAGGCGCGCCTTTCCTTAGATCAAGTAGAGAATAATCGAAACATACGGAGTGTTTCATCTCTTAATATTCTGAACCAACAACCATTGGATTCTGAATCACATATAGAAATCCTTAAATTAATATTTCAACCAATAGAATACTTTTGAAGAAAAGGAGGCGTTATTTTAATATCGAATGAATTTTTATTGGTTAAATTTCTTAGTTTGAAATATAAGAAATTTTGAGGAAGTATTTTGCTTTGAATTTTTTAACGAACTCACTTTGTTGACTTTTGCAATTATTGAATCACGTATGACATGACTGATGTTTTGAAGAGACGGTTACCTTGCGCTCGGCCACAGAAAGCATGCAAAGCCCCTCAGTCCTATTTACCAAAAAAAATTGTTCAAATAGTTAGACCGAAGTGACATAAATGATTAACGCTCTGCCTTTTTGGTCAAGAAAGGGAATTTAAACCTCATTTAGCACATTAAAATTTGTAGATGCTTTGGATCCAATTAAAACTAATATACCTGTCTAATCAACAAATATTTGAAAAACATAGTTCAAAAACTGAAGAGTTTTTTTCATCCTGTATACCAGCAAGTCTCGTTGAAATCATTTTCTTTATAAAAGAGGCAGGCTTGAGCTCTTGGTCCCCAAGCAAAAACAGTATAATCGAAACAGTATGCGGAAGTTCCTCACACATACACAGAGATACCACTTATAAAAGATGACTGAACAAATTCTTAAATTAATTTCATAAATGATTATGCTGTTACTTATGATACTTTGGACAAGCCAGGCTCGCTCTGCGGAAGTTTATTCAAATTTAAATTGATAAAGAGCATCTTTCATTTAACCAGAGCATCTTTCATTTAACCAGAGCATCTTTCATTTAACCAGAGCATCTTTCATTTAACCAGAGCATCTTTCATTTAACCAGAGCATCTTCCACTTAACCAGAGCATCGCGTATGTTAAATACGACTTTGCACTAAGATTTCTCCGATAGATGGCACCACCAGAGGATCCTCTTCCTCAACTTTGACATTGATCTAGGGTGGGGGAAGAAAATTTTCTTCAAATCATTACATCCATGGTAATTGCTCAACGATTGACACCATAAGGGATTTTAATAATCAATGACAAATTATCCAAAGAGATTTCTCAAATCCTGATCTCCATTGCCAGATTAACCTTTCATCTTTACTATTCTTCAACAGGTTTGGATTATTTTTTTAATTTCTGAAAAACATTTGAAAATTTTCTTAAAATGCAGAGGACTATTGAATGTAATAGTTTTTACTGTCCTCTGTTATTTTACATCCAAAGATGTTCAGCATCTTTGTAAGCTTGAATATTTGTCTATGATAGTGAGCTGATAATTTATACTCTTCCTCATAAAAATTTCTTAAGAAGGATTCTCTTCTTGAAAAAGGATTTTTAAAATCCTTTTTCAAGTTCGAAATTTCCTGAACTTTTTGAAAAAATATTTGTTTGAGCTTCTCATTCAGATTATCATTAAACCTCCTTATAAAAACAAATTAAACTCCAATCTATTTAATATTATTGATTGTAAATTTTTGTTAAGAAACTCTACAATAATATTTAAATAACAAAATGAGTTTGAGCAAAAGTAAAATAAGTAGTTTATTTTTCTGGAAATATCATATATTTCAGAAAATTGTGTGAAACTTACTGAATGATTTTTCATTGAATGGCTAATTCCAGAAAAAATAGCCTATTCAATTTCTTCAATCATTTAAAATCGTTCCTTTTACGTCGAATGATGATAAAATGATATTTAGGTGGTTTTATAGTTATGAAATTGAAGGTCAATACAGTTATGATTTAATATTTTAAATTTTGTATTATATGCTCTTTTTAATTTGAATCTTGTTTTTAATAAAACTACAATTAATGTTTCTTATTATTATGAGACATATTTTCACCTTCCACTTTAAGTAAACTGAAAGGGTTATGCTTTAGTAATGTTATAATAGTATTTCAATAGAAGCATAATTTATTAGAGGTTTTTATCAGAAAATATACAATTCTTAACCTACATTTTATATAAGCATTTTCTGAAAAAAAAAGACACATTGACTTTAAGTTTTAATTGGAAAGTTTATTGTTTTAACATGAATGTTCTGTAGGAATGAATTAAAACACTAAAATTTGAAACACAACCAAGCACTTCAAACATTCTTATTATTTCATCGAAGAATAGAGATCCATATTAATAAAATAACATCAGTAATATAATAAAGCAGTATGTAAAAATAGCAAATAATTGAAATGTATGCATATGTATGTGTTATTGCATACATACACAAAGGATATATTAAATTTTATTTGCATCAAATGTGTGCATCATTAACGCATCATTGTGTCAAATTGAATCTTGATCACTTATTTCAGTTCCAAATATTTTTATTAAATAATAGGTCTATAATAAATGGTTTTATTCCATTCATGTATTTTATTACCATTGCTAGAACAGAAATCAATGTTTTAAATTACGTCCTTAACTAAAATATTGATCATGTATACCATAATCGACAAATTATATGAGGTCTATAAATTACTCCTTGAAGTATATTTGTAGATATGACGTGGATTTTGATTTAACGTTCCCTACCTGGTTTAAATATTTATGGTATTATAATAGTATGATGCTATTCCTCTACGCAAGTAATTTCTGCTACATTATTGTGGGAATTTCCCTAGTGTCCTAGAGAAAGATTAATATTTGTGGTTTTGAAGATTATTACGCCACAAATCATACTTTCTGTGAAAGGAGGCGATGAAGGAAACAGTGAAAATGTTGATAAAAATATGACAGTGCAGAAAAAACATAATGAAAGATAAATATATTTTCTGAAACTCATGTGAGCTATAGTTAATGTTTTCCAATTTTTATCATACAATTCTTTCATGCAGTCACTCAAAAAATTTACTATAAGCGTTCATGAAATAGCTTACCGTAATTTTTAATGTGTATACTTAAGCAATAGTCACTGGATTGAGAGCTATTTTTATCTTAGGTATAAAATATATTTTCTAAATTCATTAAAATTTAAGTTAGGACTTTTTATATCTAAAATTACTGTAAAGTACTTCAGCAATTGATTACTGGTGACTCTACTGTCATTAGACATATATTGTCTAATGACAGTAGAGTCACCATACTTCGTAATTCTGAACCACGGTTAAATAACGAGTTCCAATCTCGATTGTCGAAGTCAAATGAAGAGATCGACCTCAGAGTTTTACTTTAAGAATCTACTTCACACAAGTGAATAAAAATTATACCTGATTAAAGATTTTAATTAGACCTCAATAAAAAATTTACTATTTCTAAACACAGAAACTAAATCTTTTTTCTTGTAAGCCATCATACACACACAACCCATAATTTATTAATCATAAAGTTGTTTCTTTCGTTCCACAGTTGAGATTATGATAACATCTTATTATTACAATTCTCATTAGTCTTAAAATACCTATGACGCCAGATAACATTTCATCTACGTAACACTGTATTGAGATGGCGTCGTAAATCCGAATTGTGGATAAATTTGATGCAGCTTGAAGCTGGATTCCTCGAGCGACAGCAAATAGGGCAACGTTCACCATCAAATTCTTAAGAATTTTGTCGAAGTTTATTGTGTTAATAAAACGATTTCTTATATAAAGACCAAAGCATCGACTTAAAAAGCCATTTTCCACTGACTGAAGCCATTAACATGTTGAGAGTAGAGGGAAAAGCAAAATAAAAATACAAAGCAAAATATCCACTCAAAATTACATAAAAATTTCCTTTTTTCTATTAACACACATTCAGATTCTTTAGTTTAAACTGTTGCTCTTTCTAAATTTTGAATGAGTATTTTTGCTATTTTCTTACTCGCTATTAGTCTTGCTCACTTTGTTAGTGAAATTTTGAGCATAGAATTATTCAAGTCCCTAATTTTTCAATTCAATTCCTAATAATAAACATGCCTATATATCATGCAAATAAATTTAAAATGTACAGCATATTCGATATCAGGACAATAAGTATATTTAGATATGTCATTTATTATTGTTTTATGCTGTTTAAAATAGTTACACAGTATAAACACTTTTGAGTGTTTATACCGAGAAAATATTTTAAACAGCATAAAAATATTCTTCTCAAAAATACTTTTCATCATTAATTTACATCATTACAAAAATACTTTTCATCATTACTTTTCCAAAACAATTTTAAATGCCTTTTTACTTCGTCCTTGAAGAGGAATGTACACGAAGGCCTACTCTTCCAAAAAAGGAGCGTTTCATTTATGATGAAAATTAGTTCAGGGAGGTAGCCTCCCTTATTGATGGTAAGGAAACTCCTTATCCACGCAACAAGCAGCATCTTTGTCAACAGAAGATGTTTCAACATACATATTCACGTTTCTGAGTCAGTATATTTTTTGAAATTTTTCGAACCACACCTTTCTGGCTAAAATGCCTCGTCCTCGAGGAAGCGAATCACTCTTGTCATCACTACTACTATGGCTTGAAATTCGTCAGCACCTTCTTCAGCCTCTTCATTGTCATTATCTGGCAGGATTTAGTCATAGAAAGCTTTTGCCCTGATCATATTAGTGTCCAAACTCACTGTCTTATTTTTCTCCAATAAGTAATCCAAAATGCCAGTAGATCTTCCGTTTTCATAATTCCGTTATCACGAGGAGTTACCATACGTTTCGTTGTTTTATAGAAGATTATTAAAGCAGTTTTCAGGTGTTTTCTTCCCCTCTCTTGATGTACCGCATGGTAGATTCATTCCCCCGTAATGGCGAACCACAGATGCGTAACTTCTGCCTTTTTTTATGATGTATAAAGTTTCACTTTTTCGCTGATCATCATCTTCTTGCTCTTGGTCTACCCGGAGGAAGCTTTCATAAGGGCACACCGCTTAGCGGTATTATAAGGGCTTAGTTAATAAAAAAAGTTATCGTTAAACAAAATATGTTATCGCCAACTCAACACTAAAATTCTGTCGTGTAGATGAAGTGAACGTAGTAAAGTCAATGGAAACGAAAGGACTCAAGATTTTATTATGTCTGTAATTGAATAAGGAGATACTTACACACACTTTTGAAACCTTCCAGACTTAATAGGCCCGCATAAAATTGAGAACTGAAATTTACATAAATTTGCATAATTAACTTAAATTAATATTAAGTAAACAGAAATAAATATTCAAGGTAACTCGCCTTGCTTGCATTTTAACCAGCAACCTCTCGTTCACAAGTCCGCTGCTTTATCAACTGAGCCGCGATGTCCTTGATCGAAAGGAATAATTTTCGCTACAATACAGTATGCGGGACAGTGAACATCATGGACAAGACTGACCAGATACAACAATAGAAGATGCTAGGGGAGGCTGTAATGATGCGCAGACAATCAACTCACGGGGATAAACCCATTCCTACTCTCATTAATCGATGTCGCATCGGAAACCAATCACGTGTTTTTATGTGCTCCCATGGTATGTACTCTCTGGGTCATCTCATCTCTTTTTTGGATATACAGGGGTCCTTTTTTCTCGCACATCAACATGAAACAATGCATTTTTTTTTGCAATGTGGCTGCCAACAAGATTGTATTTTTTCATTTTTATTTTTTGACGAATATTTTGGAGAAATCTGCGAGGCACTGAAGTTACAAAACATGAAACGTGAAGTGGCGAAGGAACACTTATGCATTACTTTTTTAGCACAGTTTTATTGACAAGACCATAAAAATAAGTCTTTTAAATATAGCTCAACTTTGACATTGAAAATCATATTTCATTTTTAAATTGGTATTTGATTCATTATTAGAGTTTATCTTGAATATACGTAACCCACACAACACAATTTTGTCCAGTAGACGTCGATATGACATTATCTGGGGGATGTACTCTAATCCAATAGACGTCTCTTTTTAGTCCAGTTTATATCCATGGCACGTCAAATATTTACGTCCATTATATTTCTACGAGATATCGACTTAGGACGATTGCTGTACGAAATTTGGATGTATTCAAGCACTGCTCTATTCTAGGTAGATTTTAAGGATGTATTCTAGAATTCTACTGAGTTCTTTCTCTAATGGCTCAGTTTTTAAATACTGTGCAAAGGGAAAACTTATTTTAATTAATTTAATCATTTTTATACAGTTGTTAAATTTATCTATATTTGCTATGAAGTGGCTCAAATCTCTTTGTCTACTAGAAAGCTTATTTTTTATTTATATTAAATGTTATAGTTAAATATTATAACTCTCTTTCTCTTTAATTATAATTAAATTAGTACTTTTTAATACCTGTCATTTTACAGGTAATATTTTGAAATTTGTGTTTTATATTGCTTAAAAAGAATTAAAATTTTCCTTTTCTTTGAAAAAATTAAATTTTTCCTTTTCTTTGAAAAATATTAAAATTTATTTCACGAACAATTTTAGGGAGGGTATAAGATTTAATAATAACTGTGATGTGTCTAATTAGGTTTATGTAAATGTAAATTAATACATACTTATGTATAAAGTTTGTTTATTTTTGAAGATACAGAGACTTTACTTTATTAATACATTTATAAGTTAATATATATTTAAAGACTTTTTATTCCTTGGAACACCTTTCTTCAGCATAGTACAGTCAATTCTCTATAACAGCATTTTCCTCTTAGGGTACTATTTGTTCTCTCTGGAAATCCTCTAAAAATAAATTTTAAAAGAATTATCAAATATTATACTTGCAAATCAGCAACTTGAAAAAATATTAAAATTAATTTTGAAAATTTGGGAAAGAAATTTTAGCAATAGTATAATTATATTAACTGAACTTGATCGGTAAAACTGATAACAGTAAAATTCATTATCAGTAAAAAATTTCAGAATAAACTCAGCAAAAATACTCAAATGTTCTTTACTGATTTCTGACTTTCAGCAATTTCATAATACGAATTTTAAAAATGTATTAAATTTTTAATTACATGCATGCATCCCCCTAAGAGACTAATTTCTAAGAAATATATACTATTTTATCCTTTGGAATTGCTTAAATAACTGAAATTACAAAATGCTTAAAATTTGTAATGTATCAAAACAAGAAGTTAATAAGTAAACGTTACCATTAAAAGAACTTAAATAATGAAAAAGGCAGTGGAATTTACATATTAGTACCCAATAAAAACATGAATGCTTTTTACTAAGGGATATATTACATTTTTTAACTAAACATTTTTATTATTTTTACAACAGTAAATTCTTAATGATATTTAATACGTAAAATGTTTATTTACAATTTACACACAATGGGAAGAAATTGTCATGATTTCAATCCTTTAAAGGATTTATTTAATCTTGCTCTATATTTATTCAAAATAAGCTTAAGTAATTATACTGAAAATTTTATATTTTGATGAATGTAAAAATTCAGTTTATAAAAGCTTTTCTTTTTTTGGTGAGATTAAATTTTAAATTAAAAATAATTTGCTTGTTTTATCTCCTCCTTGTATTTAAATTTGTAATTCTTATTTAACTGAAAAAGAAATTTTAAATGAGGCAACTTTTTATCTCTAGAAATACAATTAATTCAACTTTATCGACCAAAGCAATTAAAGCATAACAAAAAATATTTAAAATTATAAATATAAAAAGCTAACTATTTATAAATAAAAATTTTTTTTCAATAAATGTGAAACGGGCACAGCCCATCAATTATTTATGCATACAGAACAGCATATGAAACACTTATTATTAAAAAATGAATTTCCAATCAACATTTAATAATAAATAAATGATATTTAGAGTGATAAATGAAAATAGATGTACATCTTTCATTTAATAAATCAATGAAAGAGAGTGGGCATTCATTTAATATATTAAACTTATATTAACAAGGAAATCAGATATTTAATACAACTAAAAATAAAGCTATTGCATGAATTACTACAATATAACTTTACAGGAATACAATGGAAAATACAAGAATATTGATATTTTTGTTTAAGGCTAAATCAGAGCATCATTTATTAAATCAAACTAATTAACAAAATTTGAATGGAAATACACTTATAATATTCATTCCTTAAACTTTGTTTGTTGTTCTGTTTAAATATGTGTTTGTTATATTTCTTATTGACAAGCAAAATTATAAGAAAATAATATTTTACATTAAAAAATTCAAAAACGCATTTTTCAAACTTGACTAAAACAATTGTTAACAATACAATTTTTTATTGATTTTAATTTACAATAAAATAAAAAATATTTTTTAACCTATGATTATTTCCGAATAGAGACATGGAACAAAACCAAAAAGCAATATTTTCTAACCAGAAAATTACTATTTTAGTAAAGATAGATAAATTAAATTAACCTTTCTAGTCCTTGTATACGAAACATTTTTGTTGGAAAAGTTCAACTTCAATTAAGAATATTTTGAAAATAATATTAAAACTCCTGTCTTCTTTAAATAATTCTAACATGACTTTATCATCCCTCCTAACTTAAGAATGTTTTCTTTTCTAAAAAATAAACTTTTTAAACATGCAGTTTGAAGTACTGGTAGCGACAGATGTCGATTCCATTTCATCTGTCAAAGCAGCAGGCGATAACGGAGTGTTGCCAACTAATTTTTTTCTACTTTCTTGCTGTAGGTAACTCGTGTATCGAGACGAGGAGAGCTGTTGTCATCGATACTTTTTCTCCTGAGAAACATCCGATCCAGAAAAGAGACAGAATGTAACGATAAATCCTTAACGGATAAACTCGGTTTCCTTTTTCATCTTTTATCCTTCTTTTCTTACTTAATAACTTGTTCATCATATAAAAAAAACTGCTGTTTTATTCAAGAACGGATGACAGTTTCTGTATAGTGTAAACAGCATACAATCCAGTTAAAACGCCTACAACACGGCATTGTTAAGCTTGAATCTGTAAATACGGGATTATTCAGTTTGCTTTTTTTAATGTGTAGATTTTAAATAATGTATGATTTTAATGGAAAATCTCTCTTTTTTTGTGGAACTAAATACTATTTCTTTTATTTGAATGAAAATAAAATTCATTGAGTTTGTATGCCAAAATTTCCGAAAATCATTATGGTTATGTTTAGGGCACTGGAAGTATCCAAACATACTCAAAACACAATGGCATTATTCTCACAATATTTAAATTTAATATAGCTATTTATTTTTATTAAAGAAATTGCTTTTATGTTCATGGTATTTAATTAATTTTAAACTAAATAAATTAGATAAAATAAAATATATAAGTGCTTTATAATTAGTTTTATAGTAAAGTGATGATTATTTTTTTTTTCAGTAAATGTATATAATTTATTTAAAAAATAAATAATACTATTATATTTACAAATATTTACCAGAAATAATACTTCTGACTAATATCAACATAAATGTACGCGAATTTACATTTGAGTTTCTAATAACATAATAGAAATGTGTATAATGACATAAAATATTTTCGCAAAATAAACTTAACAGCAAATTTAAATTTCATTGAAAAAATATAAGAAAAAGAATTTTCAAAATTCTGCATGTTTGACGTTTATCAAAGATACTTACGCGTTAGAATATCTAACTTTATTTTTAACAATCTTGATTAGGATAATAAAAAAAACGTGAGCTTTTCATGCTTCTTATGATAAGATTAAGCTTTATTACCCGATTCTTAATTAAACTCATTCATATCTATTCCTTACCTGAAGTGATGACATTTATGTATTGATCTGACGACACAATATAAACAACTTTTATGAAAAACGAAGCAACACTTTTTTTAAGCTTCACTACGTTTCTCTGCATTACGACAGATGTTATATGGAAAATGGCAACATCTAAAACCCTGTCTTCTCTAGCAATCACTTTTGCGATTTGGGACTCATTTTTATTGCTAAGACACCGGTTTTATCATACCGGTATAGAAGTAACTGCAGCTGCCAGTGGTAAAATGAAATGTCGCTGTTATTGCTGTTGTATCGCTGCTGTTTCGGAGGGCTTATTTCAATTACTGTTGCCATCAACCAGTAAGAAATCTTTCCAGGAGTGTGTACAGTTAAGAAAAGTTATCGGAGGAATCGTCTGATTATATTTTTATTGTCTCCATTGCAGCTAAAGGTAACTGACATCACTTTTGGTAGTCAAATAAATCTCTTTTCACCCTGCAGCTAATAAATAGAAATGAACATTTAGAACATATCATTTCATTGTATTTGTACCTGATAGACCACCAAAAAAATTATCTTTATTTTTTGTTTAGCATATCAGCAATAAATACTATGCAACGAAATTAAAATTTCTGTGTTGGATCTAATTATTTTTGTTTAAACAAAATACTTTGAAATACTTTTTAAAAAATGTCTTAATAATTATCAAATTATCAATTTAGGAAAATTAAATTTGTTTAGTAGAGGAACTTTTAAAACTTTTATTTATATTTTAACTAATTATATATATATATATATATATATATATATATATATATATATATATATATATATATATATATATATATATATATATATATATATATAATATTTTTCACGCAATTTTTATTTAAAAATATTTTAATTAATTTTAGCAAACTGACAGTATAAGAAATAAAATGTTTCTTGGGTTTTTGAGAAATTTGTATTAATTAAATTCTCAAATAAATGTTGGTTAAAATCCATACATGCAAATTTTCTTTAAAATTCACTTCATTTCCTACCGAAATTCAAATTAATTTCTAAGCTGCATTAATTAAAAAGTAGAAATTGTACTATAATGAGAGATAAACTGAACAAGCTTAATTTCTTTAGATTTCTATAGGAAAAGATTTATTAATCTGAATTCAATTAATTTCTAATTAAAAACTAAGCTTTGCTAAATTTCATCACACTGAATCCTACTATTTTTGAAAGGAATGTGTGTATGTAAAATTTCCTAATTATAATGGGATATACTTTTAAATGAATATGCCATTTTTATTATGATAGTTTCACATTTCATTGCCTATCATAACAATGCTAATTAATAAATGTATGTTTCGTTAGACTAAAATGAAAATATTTTTCCATTTTACAACTAAAATTGATATAAGTACCTCAAACATATTAGTTTAAGTTTAGAAAATTCAGTTCGGAAGAAATGATCTACGATTGTATGACATTTATAAAATTGTGAAGAAAGAATTGTATGCATAAGCCTCCTTCGATAGTAATAATTTTATTGTGTTTATATATTATATTGATAACTATGTTAATTTGCAACAGCCAAAAGTATCGTAAGTGTTATTTAGATTGAATGGAAAAGTATAAACTGTATTATAAACCAAAATTAGTGAAAGGGATTTGTCCAACGTAAGAAAAAAAATTAGTTTCTGAAAAGATATACTTCGATCAAAAGAATCTTAATATCTTCCATGATACTACATATGCTGACACAAATGTTATCCTTTTTGCTTACTTGTGTCAGATACCAGATCGATAATCAGTGGGACACATTCTCACTGATAAATGACTCGGGACAGTAAAATTAAGCTTTAAATTTGGTTGGTTTGTCTCGTTAGTATTTTCTATTTCTTTCAAAAAGTTTTAATTTTAAAGGACCAAAAATTTAAAGAGGACTTTAAACCTCTACAAACAGCCGCCAAGTTGAACCCAGAATCTCTTAAATCGAAATCCAAAATATTAACAATGCAATTACTTAGTCGGCCTTCAGACTCAATATCGCTTGTAATGTGGAGTGCAGTTAGTTTCAACTGCAATAGATTTAGAGCATGGTATACATAAATTCCTTATATGATCAAAATTGCCAAACAATAAATAGCACTTAGCATCTGTACTCTGTTTGTATACGTTTTTGAAAGGTCTGTTTCTCTCTAAAGCTCTGCCTTATGAATGATCTGTCTTTCTCTTGAATTCATAATCATAAATGCAATATTTATCAAGAAATCATTGAAAACTAGAGTTAATAGTCTGATCAATGAGTGTCATATTGCTTGGATTTAATATGATCACTCTCAAGGGGATTTGATTGTATTGATTCGCGAAGAAACAAATTATAACGTTTTGTGTACCGAGTAAAACAAATGAAGTGCGTTAATTTTATTTACGAACTAATATATCTTATTCTAAGACTCAATTTTCAATTCAAATGTAGCTTGCAACTTTTACAATTCTGCTACTTTAATTTCACATGTTCACAGAATACTGATGCTAAATATTGTCTGGTATATTTTGGTATTGAAAAGTAATCTGCTTAAATACTCATAAAATGTTAAAGTTATAAGTATATAAATAGTATAATTGCCTAGAATAAATATACATTTTATTAAATGAAAATTTCTGTAGATAATTTTTAACTGCATAATTTTTTGTAAAAATTGCCTTTATTTGTTATTAAATATAGAAAATATCCTTTTCCAGTTTAAGTTATTTTTACTGTCTATATTTGCCAGTTTACCGAAAAAGAGACGGGAACTAAATTTTACAGATACCTAGATCACCTAATGTAATACCATAAAAGTATAACTATGAGATTCTGTAAAAGAACATTGCTTTCTGATGAAACATATTTAGCACTAGTGACCTAAAACTTAGGATAGTAATTGAAATAGTCAATATATTTTCCCAATATTTTTCGTAAAATCGACTATCATCACCTGTTCACCAAGTGATAAAGAAGGCACATAGGGGTTCATTCGACAAAGGCCCTGAAACTCATTTATATAACTATTAATGTTATTATAGGTTTGATTATCTAATTTCAGTATTTTGAGGTTTATTTTTAAAACGAATTTTACTATTTTTCTTAAATAATTATGGTATTACTTAATATAAATCTTATTTTAAATTATTTCATGACCTACTTTGCTGGTATTTATTACAAATTTATGCAGAAATGCTTAGGTTTGAATGCATAAGACAATATTTTCATTATAGGTTAATATTTCCGTGTCATTAGAGACTTATGTAAGCTGTTATAAATAAGCTTTTTCACTCAAAAATCATCTCTTCACTTATCACTGTTCTTAAAATGTTATGTGTGATAAAATGGAGACAGAAGAATCATCTATTTATAATATGCTTGTGTATACTTACCTCTTAGACACATAGATTTACCCTTGAACCTGAAACAATTGTACAATTAACTTTACATTTCCTTGAAAAACTAAGACAGCAGAGTAATGTTGCTTTCGATTCCTGATATCAATTTTTAAAAAAAACATATATTTATTTGTGAACATTTATTCCTTTTAATTGTATCACAGTATGCTTCAATGACTGATTTGAAAATTTTAAGAAATGTTATTTTTTGTTCATATTTTATGCTAAATAATATATTAGACTTCAATGTTTCATACCATTTTTTATCATAAAATTAAAATCTCAATAGACATTCATTCACTGTCAAATTGTTTTTCAGAATCACATATTTTCAGAAAATTTTCTTGATGTCTTTATTACTTGTATTAAAAAGTAATTGACAGAAAACAAATGTCATATTTTATCTGAATACATCTTACATTTTATATGTTGTTGTCTATCATAAAAAGGATTAATTTATTTTACATTTCAAAAGTTTTGCAGTTCCTAATATTAATAACATTAGCTACAGTCAGCTAGGAATAAAAGAATATTGAAGTTAGGTTGCGCATTACTCATGATATACTTATAGCCCAGCAAACAGGAAAGCTATTTTTAATACTCAGACTAAATTGCATACATTTTAATGAAAGAAAATAGGGGAGAATAAACCAACTCTTTTTCATGGGTACATGTCACACACACACACACAGAGAGAAAGTTAGAGACTTCATATTTTAGTAATTTAAGCAAAATTGTTTGAATTTCTATTAAAGAAATAAAATATCATTCGCACCCACTATTATCGCAACAATCATGTATCATAGCAGAAAAAAGAAAACTAAAAAAAAAATTGTCCAGTCTCTATTTTTCGCTTTCTTATGCTACATATTTTAACGTTTAAGTTTATAAAGTGTATGTTTAATTTTTTTAATCTTTTCTTTGCTATATTTAATATATATATATATATATATATATATATATATATATATATATATATATATATATATATATATATATATATATATATATATATATATATATATATATATATATATATATATATATATATATATATATATAATCTTCAAATTCCAAAAGGATCCCACAGGGTATAATAAAATGACACCCTCGATCTTGGTGGAAGGACTCAGTTTTCTGACCAGTATAACGTTCTATGATAATTCTTGGAGTGTAAATGAAACTCTCTCTCTCTCACACACACACATATGATCAAAACTATTCATTTTGATAAGAAACCAGATGAATCTAATTTTTTTCATTTCACAAACTACTAATATCAAATCAAAAGTATTAAAGAGATATCACTCTCTTATCTTAACAAAAACTTAATCAATATGTGATAGGTAATTTACATTTTCAAAGATATAAATGATGAGTAGCATACTACAGTGCCACTGTTTCATTTAAAAGCCTTAATCCTAAACAAGAATTATCACAGGACCATATTCATAATGCATATCTATAAAACATTTTGGAATTTTAATGGTTTTTATTGATTATTTCATTGATTTATATAATTTTCCAATTTAAATACACTTCTAAGGAGAGTAAAATATTTTAAAGTCTATAGTAAACTTTCGTGTTGATTATTTTATTATATATGATAATATAAGCATAGAAATATGTTGGCAAGAGTAATTTAATGATGAATAACCAAAGATTAAATCTTGCTGCAAATTACAATTTTTAAATATGAATAAAAGGACCATGATAGAAATCCTTTCATGACCACTATTCATTCATGAGAGAAGTTAATCATGAACAAAAGGACCAAAAACATATTGAAGTACAGCATAAATTTTGCCGTATATTACAAATGATATGAAATTTTACATTTATTACAAATGATCAAAAGCATCAAAAATGTAATGAAGTGTAGCATAAAATTTTGTATTTTTTACTTGAGAGCATGAAACATATCTCCATAATATGCATATATCTTTTCCTATTAAATAATGGCCATATATTTGATTTGATTTGATTTTGTAAGGTTTACTGATGCAAGGTCCAATATTTTTACATTTCTGCACCGTACAGTATTTAAAACTGAAGGTAAAAAGTCTGTGTTATAAGACTAGAAAAAGAAACCTATTGCACGTAAAAATGCAAATAAATTTCTAAGTGGTTTAAGCCCAATCACGTCTGATAAAATTAAATTTGAGGTATTAAAAAACACTATGCGTAAATCATTGAAAGTTGGATAGACAATTAACATGTTATGTACTGTATATGGTACATTACACATGTCACAAATTGGAGCACTCCGAGACAAGAATAAGTGCTTGTGTGTAAATCTAGTATGTCCAATACGAAGTCTTGTGAGTTTTACACCAACTCTTCGCATGGGACCAACTGGGAATGGAAGAATGTGGGAGGATATACTATATATAATTTATTGTTCTTCTGCAAATCCCATGTTTTTTGCCAGTGGGAGGAAATGAAATCTTTGATAATTTGTTTAATGTTAAAAATGTTAACGTTGTATGCAAAATGTCAGAGGCATTTTTAGCAACATTATCTGCAATTAATTCCCAGTAATGCCAACATGACTTGGAACGCAACAAAACAAGATGTCAAATCCTTTATTCTTCAATATATTTAAAATATCCAATATTTCCACAATAATTGGATGACACTTATCATTAAAATGATCTAATTGCATGACCACACTCATGCTATCTGTATAGATATAGTATTTTCAATGAGAGCTAGATTGTATTATTTCTAGAGCACGTTTAATAGCAACAGCTTCGGCTGTATACATAGAATATGATGCATGCAGTTTATAGCTGTAAACTGTATTTCCAACAACAATACCATAACCAACATGGCCACTTGATTTTGAGCCATCTGCATATACAGAGATGTGGGAGGAATAATGAGAAAGAATGTGTGAAAATAACTGTTGCAAAATAAGAGGAGATATAACTGATTTATTATATCTAGTAAAATGTTTGATTATATTGACAACAGGAATATTACAAGGTGGAAATCTTAGAGTATCTGTGACTTGAATATGTAAATCAGGAAACTCAGATGAAGACAGGAATGAATTTGTACGCTCATAAAATGGTAATATGTTATGTGGCCGTGCATTATATAGCCTTTTTAAAGAGGGACGAGTAACCATTGATCTCAAAGGGTGTTGCGATGCTGATATCATTTTAAAATAGTAATGTAGAGAGAGAGTTGCTTACGTCTCAGATCAAGAGGTAACTGGTTGCAAATTGCATAAAGGCTCTGGACAAGAGATTTCCGGAATGCTCCAGAGTAGATTCGTAAAGCTGAGTGATGAACAGGGTCTAACTTACGCAAAACTGATGATCTGGCTGATCCATAAACAACGTTACCATAGTCAATTCGCGATAGAATAATTGACTTATACACTCGGAGTAATGCTTTACGATCTGCACCCCAAGAGGCATTAGAGAGAATTTTCAGAGTATTTAGTGATTTTTCGCATCTTTTTGCGCAAATCTAAAATATGTGGTAGGAAGGTTAACTTTATTTCAAATATAAGCCCAAGAAATGATATCTGATTAACTACGGGAATAGTTGTGCCTGATATCTTAATTTCTGGATCAGGATGAGGCCCTGATTTTCTGCAAAAGTGGATACAATTGCTTTTACAAGGGGACAAAGTATGCCCATTTTCATTACACCAAGCAACTAGATTATTGACAGCAGTTTGTAATTGCCGTTCAATCAGTCGCATATTGGAACCTTGGCAAGAAATTTGGAGGTCGTCAACATATAACGTTCCATGGACAGCTGGTTGCAATACATGAAGAATGTTGCTGATGCAAATATTAAAAACAGAACACACTTTTCCCTGAGGAATCCCCTCACATTGGATAAATGGATTAGATAAAACAAATCCGATACGGATATAAAAATGTGAGAATTTAAAAAAACTCTGAATAAAAATGGGTAAATTTCCTCTGAAATTAAAATTATACAAAGTTCGAAGAAATAAATAGCGCCATGTCTTATCATAAGCTTTTTCTACGTCAAAAATTATAGACACCAAATTATATCTCCGTACAAAGACATTCCTAATTTGTGTTTCTAGGTATGCAATATTGTCCAGAGTAGATCGACATTTCCGGAAACCATTTTGATAAGATGATATGTACTGATTGTATTCAATTACATAAACAAGATGGGCATTGACCATACACTCCAAAGTTTTAGCAAGGCAACTTGTTAGAGAAATTGGACGGTAGTTTTGAGGATTAGCTGGATCTTTCCCAAGTTTAAGAATTGGAATAATAATTGCTTTGCTCCAGAGACTAGGATAGACATGTTCATTCCATATTCTATTGAATAGAAAAAGAATGTTTACTAAAGATTCATGATTAAGATGACAAAGAATCTTTTATGAGATACCATCAGGTCCCTGACTAGTATTTTTAGTTTGGGACAGGGCTCTCTGCAATTCCAGCAAAGAGAAATTGCAGTTAAATGGATGTATAGCTTTATCATAAAACTTTATAGGTTTCTTTTCAGCTTGCTCTTTGATTCTGAGAAATTTAGGATCATAAGAGGCTGGACTAGATACCTTTGCAAAAGTCTCACCTAAAAGATTGGCAATATCATACTGAGAAGAAATTGTGGCGGCTCCTGTGCGTAGTATCGGGATAGAGAAGTCCCTATATAAGCCACTTGAAGCTTTAACTTTCTTCCATAACTCTTTGCTGGAAGTTAATGACGTGATGGAGGAAACATATCTTATCCACGATTCTTTTTGACTATTTCGCCGTAATCGACGAGCAGAAGCTTCAGCTTTTTTGAAAGCCATGAGGGTTTCTATGCTAGGGCACCTGCGAAAAACAGTCCACAACTTTTTTTTTGTTTTTGTATGATATTTGGCAGTCACAGTTCCACCAGGGTTTATGATATTTGCGTTGAATTGGGGAGCGCTTGTATTTTTTTTTTTTTTTTTGCAGCATCTAGAAGTTTATCAGTTACTTTTTGCACAGCATCATTGATATCATCACTTCTAACCATGCTGTCAGTAATCGCAGCTAATTGAGTGTAGATAGACCAGTCTGCACGATGATAAGAATAAGAGGAGTGGAAGACTTGTGGTCTGCTTATACCAGTTTCATTTATAATTAAAGGAAAATGATCACTGTTATATAAATCTTAATCAACATTAAGCTTTAATGAAGGTAGAATTGATGGAGAGCAAATAGAATCTAATGAATGAAAAGTTCTTGATGGTTGATGGAAATAAGTTAATTCTGTGGAATTTAGAAGGCAGAGAGATATTGTTATTAGAAATGAACTGTTCAACTATATTGCCACGAGGATTCATATTATCACTACCCCATAAGGGTGTTATGACCATTAAGGTCACCAAGTAGAATAAAAGGTGCAGGTAGTTGATCCAGCAAACTGTTTAAATTTCTTTCATGGCTGATCACATGGGGATGTAAGTAAAGGCTACAAATATTAATGAGAGATGTTGAGTATATGCGTACTGCAACAGCCTGTAATGAAGTGTTGAAGGATTGTATAGTGCTAGGAATATTACAAGAAACAAGAATACATACACCTCCAGAAATTGAATCATGATTAACATCTTTCCTCACACAATTATATCCATGCAATTTTACACTCTACCGAGGTTTCAAAAATGTTTCTTGGATGGCAAAACAAATTGGATTATACAGATTTATAATTGTTTTTTATATCTTCTATATGAGTGCGAAAACCTCGACAATTCCAAGAAACGAAGGTTCCCATTAAGCTAAGCTGAATGCTCCGTCATTGGAGCACGCCATCTGGGATTCAGATGAATCTCCACTTAGGAGTGTTTCATCATCTGGTGGGTCTACGTTCTTTATATCTGTTTTAGAGGCAGTTGAGCTTCTTTTACTCTTTAAATATAATTTATGAAGCCCTTCTTTTGCATTCTTTAATTTTAGGGATCTTTGAGACTTAGATTTTGCGAAAGACAGTTAAGAAATTCCTTTCGGAATAGATGAGACATTTATATTAGAAATATTTGAGGATAAGTTTCGAAATATTTAAGAAATCTGTTTGGGTACTGCAAGATTTCATAACTTTTTAAATTGCTTGTGAATAGCTAATACCTTGATTAGGGGTACGGGATGACACTGTTTGCCTGGCTTCAGGGTAAGATAAGTTTTGTTTTATTTTTATGGTAATTTCCTTTTCTAATACCCAGGTATGGCATGATCGGGAGTACGAGGCATGTTCACCACTGCAGTTAGAACATTTTTCTTATAATTGACACTGACTACTGTCATGTCCAACAGATGCACATCGAGCACAAATCAAATGTCCCCTACAAGTAGTTTTTGCATGGCTAAATTGCTAACATTTAAAGCAACGTAATGGATTGGGAATTAAGGGGCAAACGCTGCAATTTATGTAGCCAGCTTTAATAGATTGAGGTAGTATATGAGTAACAAACTTGAGTACAAGGTGTTTAGTTCTTATAATTTTGCCCTCTCTCCTGATTGTAATGCGCTGCACACATTGTACTTTTTGGTCAACAAGATTACTCAAAATATCCTCCTTTGAAACATTAAATAGATCATCTGCTGAAATTACTCCCCGTGTAGAATTTAACCTACTATGAGAAGATGCTGTAACATCTATATTACCAAGGTATTTAAGTTTTAGTGTGGCTTTGGCCTGTTCAGTTGATAAAACTTCAAATAAGAGTTCACCAGATTTCATCTTGCGAACATTTTTGATATTTCCAACTGTACCAATAAGACACTTATTAATTAAGAAAGGGGAGAAATTATCAAAATTGCCCTGAGTTCTTTTAATAACAAAATGTTTGTGATCCTGTATCATTTGTTGCTCCATAGAGAGTAAAGAATTAGAAGTACATTCCATAGAAATAGGTTAATTATTTCAAAGTCTGACTGCACCACCCACCATCGAGCCCAACAAGGGGATGCAGTATAACTGCATCAGTGCTAGCCAGACATTATACGCTTTCAATATATTTCTGACGTGCCCTTCACCCTTATCGAGTCACACAGCAGATATATGATCGCTTGATCCATGGAAACCGGTTAGCATGCTGAGGACCAAAACACACCTCTCGTTTACCTGAAGCAGAGGCCAAAGTGATGTGTTGGTCTCTGAGAGCCTCAATCACCAGGATCCTCCTTTCCAGGGACACGGGTCTCCACTCACGGCAAACACGCGGGTGATTTAGTCCCCAAAGGAAGATAATAACAACAGTGCGGCAATAGCTACTCAAGGGGAGCCCTCAACCTCTTACAAGGCAACCACGATGAGGGAGAAAAGGAAGAAAAAGCAGAAGTGGAGAGGAGAGAAGAAAAGAAAGAAAATGATAGTTCATTAGTGTATCTCGGGATTGTGATACCCATGTTTACTTAAAGAAGGTAAACCCCCTGAGGGGGTCATATATTATTTCAGGTCTTCTTCTTAGTTTTTCACTTACTAGCAACAATTTGCACTTTTTTCTGTATATTATTTCCGGAAGATATTAAGAGTTTGGCAGTTCGTCATCTTACCAACACTTACTTGATAGCACTGAAATGCAGTTTTGTGTTGTTCAAGATAAACTTCAATATTATTTAATTCTTCGTGTTTATTGAACCAATGGTACTGCATAACTATCATTGTAAGCGTTTTATTTACACAACATAATCGTTAAATATTTATCGAAGTTAAAAAATACAATGAGCCAAGAAAACTTATTTAGGAAATGAATAAGTTTTAATTAGAGTGATTTCTTTTGTGTTCATTGTTTCTTCTGATATATATAATTAAAACAGTGAAGTAGGCTTCATCTTCTCGGACAATACGTTTTCGCAACAAGTGGAAACTCTGCAGTATAATAAATTAGAATTTTTTGGTTATTTCTACTTCACTAAAAGTTTACACAGGTACTTTTTTAAGCCATTTCATTGTATGTTCCATTGCATTATGTAATACATGAGATTAATAAGAAATATGGACACATTTCTCTTTTTTCAGACAGCTAATTTCCCTGAAATTCAAATAAATCTAAAACTTCCTAATAAATTATTTATATTTCTTTTTTCTATATTAAATTTATGCTTTTGCTTTTAACTATATTTACGTATCTAAGTGTTTTCACTTTTTCTAATTTAAAGCAGTTTTGTCAGTATATAATGTAAAGTTTTTTAATGTAATCTTTTGAATCCCTTTCGATTTCTAGATTCGTAATCTTCATTCTAACATAGGTTCATGGCAAGAATTAGCAAGATAATTTTCCTTAAACAGAAAAATAATTTTTAATACTATAAAAAGATTTGAAACCAACTTAGGAACCGCTTTTGTCGTTTCCCAGTAAACAGCCTAACTGTATATTTTATCAATGTATCGATGACTATTGTATCGATGACTCAAAAACTGACGATGCAATCGAAAAAATAGACCAATAAGCTGTCTATTATTTGAAGGGTCAAAGGTTCATCAATTCCTTATTGGGAATTTGATGATGTAATAGAATATGTTAGACAAAATTTCTCCTCAGGATCTTTTCCCCACAAATTAAAAATCAAGATTCTTGAGTTACAAAGATGATACTGTTAAAATCTTCCATGATTTCAAAACTTCATCCAGTTTCTTGCTAACAAATTTTTAGCAAATTAGACTATTCAACATCAGTAACTCTAACATTACATTTTCCAAATTGATTTCCGGACAGTTAAAGATAGGGATTTTAAATCAAGAAATCGTGGATTCAATTTCCACATGAGTTGCGAATGTTTGTCATGCTTTTCACTCCCATTGAAACTAAGTTTTCTTCAAGCAGAGCTACAACCCAAAAGCCACGGGAAAAAATTCGATGAAAGTGCCATCTTGTAGAGGTCAGAAAATTTACATTTACTGATCCTTTAACGTGAAAACAAATTGAAGCACACGTTTATCCTGACAATTGCCAGCAGTTTACTGAGATTAAATAATGTTTCCTTCGAAGAGAAAATAATTTCAGTCTTATGAATGTGAGTGTGCAGATGTGAAAAATATGTGCGGCATTGTGCTGAAGAGTAAGAAACAAAATTTAATTTTTTGTGAAAATGATGTAAAAGGGATATAAAAACGTCACCTCACTCAATAACTACAGTTTCTTTCTGAGAAAAATTAAGTCTGAAAAAACAAAATCTTTATTTAAATTAAAGCATTTAGATTTTGTTCAATTTATATCATAAGTTTTATTATTATTCATGCTATTTTTCAGATTTCTTACCAAAGAGGTGAAAGTTACATAAAATATATTTAACTATATTATTTAAACTATTTCTATGCTTCTTCCCTCACTGCAAATAAAGGATTTAAAGTAATATTTCTTTTTTAATAATTGAAAAATATAAATCTCGATATTTAGAGGTACAGGATTTTTATAATTAAAGTGACCCTATATAGATCATTATAAAACATGCACTCACTATCGGATTAAGAGAGAACTCTTAATATCAGTTTTCTGTCTAGAAAAGCAAGTTCTACAATAAAAAGGACAGTTAAGATTTTGACCACCAGATAGAAGTTGTCGCATATTGTCTATGCAAATTATCTAAGTGAATAAGTTTGTAATCTTAGCCAACAAATAATTTTACGCCCATGTGTTAATGGTAAGCAGGCTCTTGAAGAATAAAGAACAGATTTTATTGGTAAAACTTTTTATTGGAACAAAAATAATATTAGTGGCATTTCGTTAATAACGTCAATTGAAAGGATTGCTAAAATGTGTGTTTTGTAGTCGAATTCAATATTTCCAAATCATTCAAAACCATTCTCTTAAGAATGGTTTTGAATGATTTGGAATAAAAGCAGCAAATAAAATCATAGAAGAATTCGCTACTGCAATGGTTTGAAAATCTTTCAGTTTCCGTTATTTTCCAGCGAGTACTCGATCAGTGCCATGTGAGGTGTTGATCTGTGTCATTGATCAATGTTGTTCTCAGTGTCATGTGTCTTTGATCGACAGCATGAAAAATTATTCGATCTAGTTTAGAATGATGTCCATTTCAGATCAACACGTTCTTAATGATGGAATTTCAAAACTCAAACTACCAAACACGCTAGATTAGCATAATGATTTTTAGCGACAGTAGATGTTGATTTTGTTGTCAGATGACGATCACCTTTTCTCAGTATGGAATTGTGAATAATCAAAATTGCCATATACTGGGGGTTTCACTGTCTAAAGTTCTGCACTAACGAATGCTACAATCTCATTAAAATCTGCATTTTACTTTCACTTTTGCAAGAGTCGTGAAATATGATAAACTTCTCGGAATGTCTCTCACCTTATTCTCTACCAGACTTAAAAACCTGTCATTTCTGTTGTGGGAATTCCTAGCGACTATGTTCATAGATGAGAAGCTGTATTTTTTTTTTTTTTTTAGTTTATTGGTTTGGTTTGTTTATTTTTCCCATAAAGGCTAAATAGACCAGGATCTTTAGTTTTAGGGAGATTCCGAATCCCTGATAACATTCAAGCACAATGTGGGATTCGAGCTCCAGAACTATTGAGTTGAAGACACTCTAGTGCTAACCATTCGGCCACCAGTTCGGCTTCTTGACTTGAAATCCAATATTACATGCTGTGCGTGGATATCTCTTAAGAATTACTTGTATTTTCACTAAGCAAGTTTCTTTCCCAACTCATAGCTCATTTAAGTGAAAAGAGAGAGTATACGTTGAATAATAATTCACTTGAAAAATTAAAGAAAGACGAAATAATCAAAAATTCTTTTTCCCTTCTTTAAGTGAAAAATTTCACTCTGGTACTCATAATTTAACGAAATGATTTTTTCTTGCACAAATTTTTCCCATGGTCTGTGCAACGCATATATCAAGTTTCATCAAACTCTGATGGACTTGTAAGGTCCTACAGAAGTTTTGAGAGGGTAATATTAATTATCACCATCCTGTATACATAAATTTAAATAAAATAAATAATTATATATTCAAAGCATATGCTACCCTGAAACGGATTATAATATTAATATATATATATATATATATATATATATATATATATATATATATATATATATATATATATATATATATATATATATATATATATATAAATATATATATATTGAGTAAAATTGTATTAATATTATTTTTATTTCATTACAAATAATTAAAGCATTAAATTAATAAAAATTATCCTAAAATTGTACTAAATCTAAGAGTTGAGATCTGTTAAACGTCATCATATGCTTAAACTCATACACAAATAGTTATTTATAGTTTTTAACTAAATATTTTTTCACTATCAATTATACTATTTAACTATGGGTCGAAAAGTAAAGTTGTAACCTCTACTGCATGCATATAGACAAGTAGAATTCCATTGTGAAACATATACTTTTTGTATGTTATAATAATGTTATAATAAATCACAGTTCAGTTCCATTATTTAGAATTACATTACTTTGGTGAAGAAAGAGACGCTTCACTCCCAATTCCGGAAGATTATAATTACAGTACCTCATCTAGCAATAATCATAGTGCTGAGAGGGATTTTACTTGTTGAATGTTCCACAAATAGGTGGTGAGCAGTAGAATAGTTTTTTCAAGAATTAAGCTCTACAGCTAACTGTAAAGCTCAGTACTCTAAACTGGAAATACAAATGATAGCTTTTAACTTCCAGTTAAAAGCTATCATTTGTATCTGCGGTATGTTGTATTCACTGGCAGGATAATTTTCATAAATTCATTAAACTGCCTGTTTTTCCTCCTGGCTGGAAGTCCTTTTTTTATTTAATTCAATTCCTCATCCCTCCTTTTTGACGAAGTGGAGTGCCCTAACACAGGACTTAAGGAAACAAGGGAAAGAGTGAGGAAAGGAGAATAAAGACAGAGGTGCGTAGGCAGAAGGAGTTACAAGAAAAGTCTGGAACCGACGTCACTAAAAATTCTTGGAAATAGTTTCAGGTGATACACAAATCAGATGATATTAGTTAATTAACCAATAAAGTTCGTAAAGTTCAAAGACATCAATTCCAAAAACAAAAGTCAGGAAATTTTTAAAATGTTACAAATGGGAGATGATGACATTTGAATAATTTTTTTTTGAAGCTTGCAATGAAACTAATTTATATTTTGCTTAAAATATTTTCAAGTATTGAAAGAAAGTTTTTTAAATTTAAAAATTAGCGATAAAATGAAATTTAAATCTCCAATAAAATGAATTTCGCATAAGACTGAATTTATTGGCGAATAAAAAATAGTATTGTAAAACAAAAAAATTGTGGATTCAATGTTTGATTTATATATATATATATATATATATATATATATATATATATATATATATATATATATATATATATATATATATATATATATATATATATATATATATATATATATATATATATATATATATATATATATATATATATATATATATATATATATATATATATATATATAACTCATACTTAACTTACACTTGAAACAAGATTCATGGGAAAACTAAGTTATCAATTTGAAATTTTCCAAATTTGTAAGTTCAAAAAATCAACGTTATCAGTTCAAAGTTCCGCTAAAAAATTTACATTTTGCTTTAGGAAAATTATTTTGATAATGCTATTTAAAATATACGCTATTTAATTTTCAAAAAATCCTCACAAATGTACATAAAAAATATTTTGACTTTTATCCTGGAAAATAAATTATACTTTTCTCATGCTTTTTTCTTATAATTTTGAACAAATATTTTTATTGGGCACCCATTGATTTAATTGGTTTCCTTCTAAAAGCAGTTTAATTCTCTTTGACATAACATTTATGCGTACTTAAAACATAAGAGTAATTTATGTACTTTGTTAACAAACATTTTTTACAAATAAATCAATAAAAAACATAACTATCCTTTTATCTCCCGAACTATAATCAATACTTTCCTCCATTTTTATTAATTAGGGGGGAAGGAAGATAGATTTCAATCCATTTATTTCGAAATATTTTTGGATTCGCATAGAAAAATTTCAAAAAATAACTGATTTATCTTTCTGTCGAAATTAATTTTACTTCACATTTTTATTTTACACTAGCGAATGAAGAATTAAAATATCTATTATGAGGATTAGAATTAGCGACGTTTTAATTATCATATTTTAATTTTTTATTAAGTAAAGATATTAAAATGTTTTTCTTTTATGTTGTGTCTGCATTGTGGACTTCCTAATGACTTAAGGGCATTTTCAGTCCACCGCATAGTAGCTTCCCAAAATGAATTTTCATAGATAGTTGGCCATGTTCCAGTGTTCAAGGTAGGAGACCCGGAAAACTTCCAAACACGCCCATGACATATATTTACGCATAAGTCAGAAGCACAACATGCGTCTCCTGGTCTTCAACAATGGCTGAGATCGAATCCTAAGCTTTCGTCATAAGAGCTGTGCTCTACCAGCTTTCGTATGATGGGTGGCCATGGTAAACCCATCTTTTATTTTGTTACAATAAGCAATTGTTATTACTGGAACTTAGTTATTAATTTCTGTGAATAGCTTATTTGATAAACGCTGTGATATCCCATGAAGTATCTTAATATTCTAATGAATTTATGTATTGCTAATAAGAATTTAAATATCTGTTATTTTAAACTCCAAAAAAGTTTTTTTTTCTCTTTTAAATATTTAAATTTCATGTGTATGCTAATCACTTCTTTAAGAACTTAATATTCAAGATTAACTTTTTTGTACATTTCATTGTTTTTTTTTTTTATTTTTGAATTTATTCTCTGGGCATTTTTTGTTTTTTGTAAGGTAATATTTAAAATACCATAGTATCAATACTATTCTATATATATATATGTACCAAAGTTTTATTGTAAGATACTATTCTGTGTCAACAAATTAATATTGAAAATAGCGAACTTAGAAAACATATATATTATTAGATTCAATAAAACCTTAAAGAGAGAATTTTTTCTATGAATAACTCTTCGTGTTTTTTTTCCGTTTTTTAAAACTAATTGTTTAGAATAAAATTTTCATTTTATTTTTATACTTTTAGTATTTTCTAATGTTTACTATTTATCTAGAACATTTCTAATCTTTTTTTTTTCTTTTCATTTACATTCTTACATTTTATAAAGTATACAAAATATTTGTGATATATATATATATATATATATATACATATATATATATATATATTTATATATATATATATATATATAAATATATATATATATTATATATATATATATATATATATATATATATAATATATATATATATATATATATATATATATATATATATATATTTACATCATATATATTTACAAGATATTTACATCACACAAATACCTTGTATACTTTTAAATCCTATACAGAGAAACTGAAGATGGTTTCCATTTTAAATAAATAAGTTGCTTATAGCTTTAAATTATTAGCAACTTATAACTTTAAATTTGCGTTTAACAAAGAAATAATCATATAAAAAATTGATAAATATATACTTATGTATTTATATTGCAAACCTACTCATACATATATATATATATGAGTAGGTTTGTAAGATAAATACATAAATATATATTTATCAATTTTTTACATGATTATTTCTTTGTTAAACGCAAATTTAAAGTTATAAGTTGCTAATAATTTAAAGCTATAAGCAACTTATTAATTTAAAATGGAAACCATCTTCAGTTTCTCTGTATAGGATCTCAAAGCAGTACTAAACCAAGAATCGTATTCAGCTTCTTTCCGATAAAACAGATTATCTTGAATAAAACTTTGGTATCTAAATTGGCGAGTGAAATGGATACCAAAATCATACTAAATGTTTTTTCTTTGGAAACAGAATATCTTCTTTGATATATTTGAATTAAATTCCAGTTTATTTTCCAAGTATTACAAAAAGTGTAAGACGCCAACTTATTTTGTTATTGAAAAATGGCAATTAATTCATTCATTGCACAACAGTAAACTTCCTTTCCTTTATTAAATTTAACATTCAATAACTTCATGCGTGCACTGGGTGTTACAGTAGCTGCTTATCCATTCGGAGAAATGAGTGCATGGATATTTATCTTCAATATGAGAAGGAAGATGGTTCAATCGCAATCCATACTGATGAGCTATTTACATATTTTGCATGAGCTATTTACATATTTTGCATGAGCTATTTACATATTTTGCATGAGCTATTTACATATTTTGCATGAGCTATTTACATATTTTGCATGAGCTATTTACATATTTTGCATGAGCTATTTACATATTTTGTATGAGCTATTTACATTTATATACCATTACAACAGAAATCCGTTCTATTTCTGCTTCTTTCATAAGAGTTAACTGCATTAGTTTAATTTGTTAAAAATAAATCCTTTTCCCTAATTTAAATTATTGAGATGCAATAAGGGCATTTAAATTTAATACTCAAACAAAAATTTATTTCGATTAATGGTAATTCGATTAATTATTGCATTATACTGAACAAACTTAAAAATACTCAGGTATTTTAATTTTTGCTATAAGATTTCTCTGTATAAAAAGGCCAATTTAATTGAATATCGTAAGAACCAATCAATGGGGTTTTGATTCATGGGAATTATTGACCTTAATGTATATATATACAAATACAATTAATAGTGTTTTTTTTTGTTATTTAGTTATTTTTGATTTATTGCGCTGCCTCCTTTATTGGTGGTTCACATGATAGTCACTTTCTATGCTCAATTGTTAGGTTGATCAACAATTAGACATTTTTATACTAAATGTTCTCTGCTTTTAGCTTCTGGGGGAATTTTAAATAGAGAGTGGGCTATAGGCATTCTTCTTTCCAAACAGCAGAATTCGGACGACTCTCAACACCACCCTTCTAAATAAATAAGCCTTTAGAAAAATAAACTGAACATTTATTTCATATTTATCAGTTATGTCATATTTATCAAGTGCGAAATGTTGCTTGCTCACTACAAACGCAAGTCTTATCTCCATCGTAATATGACTGGCGATGAAAAATTAATTCATTTCGAGAATCCCAAACGTAATTGATCATACATAGACTCCGAACAATCATCCAAATCAACCCAAGGCCGAATCGCTTCGGCCTCAAGACAATGCTGTGTATTTTCTGGGACCAGGAGGCGCCAATCTATTACGAGCTTCTCGAATCCGATGAAACCGTTAATTCTGATTGCTACAAGCAACAATTACTTGATTTCAACGATGCTATACTCGAAAAACGCGAGCAATACAAGAAACGGCACTACAAAGTGATTTTCCTTGATGACAACGCACCTAGCCACCGTGCTAAAACGACCAAAGACATTGGCTCAACATTGGCTAAGACGCTCGGCTTGGAGCTCTTAGAGCATGCGGCTTATTTCCCAGATTTGGCTATTTCCTATTACCACCTTTTTGTGTCATTAGGAAATTGCATTGGCTGACCAGCGCTTCACTTCTTACGAAAACGTCAAATTTTGGCTTGATGACTGTCTGGCTTCAAAGGACCGATTAAATTTTGGCGTGGTATTCACAAATTGCCCGAAAGATGGGGAAAATGTGTAGCTAGCGATGTATATCATTTCGAATCAAGAAATATTAGACAGTTTTCGCAAACTTATTTTGCCTTTTTTTAAAACAATTGTCTCATTTCATTTGCATACACCTGATATATATTATGCAAAACATTTTATAATGAATGTATTTTTAGCACCTATCTAAAATAGATAAATATTTTTAAGGAATCTTGTAGGTGTAACTTTATTAAGTTCTCGAGTAAAATGGAATATTCAAAATAACATGTTTGAAATGCTGAAAATAAACAAAACAATAAAAGCACTTATATCGATCAATAACATTTTTATAGTGCTCTTAATTTTATATCCCAAATATCGCTGTTATATTCTTAAGTAAAAAATATCACACGTGAATAAGTTATTGTGCAATTTTAGTGTATTAATATTCAGTAGATGGAATTGTTGAGCAAAACAAAACATGAAAGGTATTCTATCACAACACAATGTAACCATAAATATTATTATCGAAATGTATCTAAAATACAGAACTCATGGAATTATAAACTACGGTTATAAACATTTATCTTAAACGACGAAAAATGAAATAATTTATTGCAATCAATACTAAATTTCTACTTACTCTTTACTTTTTTGAAAATAAAGATTCTCTATAAAGTAAAATCTTTACAATGAGTGTTTATACAATCTCTCCATTTATAGGTTATAAATTTGATTTATTTTGATTCACGCAATTTTTTACTATATTCATACGTATATAAAGCTATGTCAATAACTTTATTTCTATAAAAATACTCACTTAGCTTTATATAAGTAAATACAATGAAAACTATAGCAGATAACAGGAAAATCAAAAATAAAATAATATTTTCATGAGAAAAATAAATCTTATGAGTTATGAAAGGAATTTTTCCCCTCTTAAAGGGAATTACGAAATTGCACAAGAAAGAATCCTTAACTATTCCACTCCTCACCGAGCACACCTCGGGAAAGGACGTATGTTTCTCCAATGGTACAAGGAAATGCTATAAAAGTAATCAGATATACGCCTAGGGGACAGTTTTTATAAGAGAAATCAAAGGAAGTTAATCTTTGAAAGTAAAATTTACTTCTCGAAGGATTGCCTCCTGAAAACTTTTTAGAGATTTAAATGTAAGCAATATTATTCAGATATTCTCTTTAAACAATATTTTTAAGTATATCATTTAGGTAATTGTATTTGTCTATAAATTAAGTTATTGATGATGTCTCTCTATTTTGGAGAATGTCATATAATTTTAAATAAGTGTAATGATTATGAAATACTTGTTGGAAATTTGAATAAACTAAAATTTTTTTTGATAATAATTTAATGAAATTATATAATTTTAAAACTAAGCAAATAAAATGCAATTATCAAAATTAAATAATTGCAAATAAATTAAATATTTTTTAATTCAATCCTGTCAATGGCTTAAATCTTTTTTAGCAGATTACAAAGAAAAACATGTCTATACGTTGATTTTGAACAAAGTAATATACACAGTAAAAAATATTTTAATGCACTGTGTTCAACTTGTTGTTAAACCCTTCATTAAAAATACATAAATATTTATAATTATAATCCCTTCTTAATTTATAGTTTATTTGCAATATGAAACATTGCCACTTGTATATTTTTATGAAATAGTTTAGAAAAGAAACATGTAAAAATGTAAAATATTTAAATATTCGAAGAATAAGTGGTGTCCTTCTGATCGTAATACATTTTGAAGTACAAAGTCTTTTTATTAAATCATCATCTAAATTTTTTTTAATTAAAATAAAGGAAATATATTAAAAATACACTTTTCCGTTTTTATTGATTAATACAATGTATATTTAATTAAATTCGCAATAATGTACACTTAAAAATTAAATTTTAAGAAAAAATTCTTTGTTTGCGTAATATGAAAATTTTTTTATAAAGAAGTCAAAATTTCTTACTACTTTTTAATAAGATCAATAATTGGATGAAAATGTGCATCTAATATACATTTACGTCTAACAAAGATGTTTATAATAATTACAAAATCAATAATACAGATAATATAGTTACATTATATTATTACACTTAGAAAATATAGATACACTATACGTAATTTATAATGTATATATAAATAATAATAAGTTGTATTTCATTAGATATATACATATATATGTGTGTGTTTGTGTTTGAAGCTTAATTTTTCTGTACGTTCAGCACAATTACAAGCATAGAGGACCGTTAATTGTATTTTAAAATATCAGAAATGCAATGCTATTATACATATTAATTATTTGAAGAATATTGCTCAGCTTTCGTTTTGCACATCAAATAATCTAGTACTAAATTCTGGCACAAATGTAGATATATTAAAGTTCTTACAACTGTTGAAAACAACCATTTTACGAGAATTTTGATTCTTCGCCTCAAATAGATTTTGTGATAATTTTGATTTAATCACAGTATAATTATCTATATGAAAGTATTTTATATATAGATAATTAAGCCCGGTGAGCTACACCAAACGCTCAGGTCCAAGGTCAACTCAACCTCACATCCCTTGATATATACATATATATATATATATATATATATATATATATATATATATATATATATATATATATATATATATATATATATATATATATATATATATATATATATATATATATATATATATATATATATATATATATACATATATATATATATATATATATATATATATATATATATATATATATATATATACATACACACACACACACGCACACACACACGCACTCACACACACACGCACACACACGCACACACACACACACACACACACACACACACACACACGCACACACACACACACACGCACACACACACGCACACACACACACACACGCACACACACACACACACAGTGGCGGCCAAAATTGTGGACCCTTTTCGAAATTTTTATGTTTTTGATCTTTGTATGTTTATAGAAAGCGTTACGTTTCACAAAATGCAAACTTGTATATATTATTTTAAACAGAAATATTACTGAATTCAATACAAAACACAAAATTCAATTATTTGCAATACAAAAAAAGTTAAACGATAATAGTTATTGGTGTACATTAAATAGTGATGACTACAGTGAGTTATCAGTACTTAGTAGAGTACCCTTTATTTTTGATTACAGCTTTACATCGAAGTTTCATTGAACTGACAAGAGTTTTCAGGTCTTCTTTCGTTATTAGATGATGCCAGGAAACAATTATAGCCTCAATTAGTTCATTTTTATTTGATAGGCGCCTCATTCGGACTAGAGTTTTCAAACTTGTTTCTTATACACTGCAATTACAAGTAGGAATTTTTGTAAAAATTTTTAATATTTAGTTAAGAAACAATGACATTTAAAAAAAGAGTAGATTGGACACCTAGAATGAGATGTAATATTATTGTGTTACGAGAAAGTGGTCTTTCCTATGCTGAAATTGCTATACCGGTGGTTGGTTCAGTGATACATCTGAAGTCCGAAAGTTTTGTTTACGATATCAGGAGACAAATTCAATAAAAACAAGAAGGAGAAGGCCGAAAAAGGTGCTCCACGTCTATTGATGACAGAAAATTAAAATGATTTTATCTCCAAGGTAGAAAAATGTCATCAGCGGCCATCAGAAGTGATCTGAATGATGCTGGGGTTTCTGTCAGTTCAAGAACAATTAGAGAAAGAATATATATATATATATATATATATATATATATATATATATATATATAATGTATGTATATATATATATATATATATATATATATTCTTTCTCTAATTGTTCTTATATATATATAATATATATATAATGTATGTAAATATATATAATCAACCGCTAAATATATTTCAAGCACAATATATATAAAATAACATTTAAGCACTTCATAAAAACTAATAATTTAAGTTCGATATTTTAAAACTACTTTTGGTTTGTTAGAGAAATTTTGTTTAAGCGTTCTTTCTCTAAATTACTTGGCAAAAAATTTAAATCGTTCGTTCAAAATTACATTGATTAATATACCCTTAGAACTGACAATATTACTGACTTAAAAACATTTGCATATAAGATTAATAAATTTAAAATGCATGTTTTAACTTTCATTCCTTACCTCAATTTGTTAAATGGCTTTTTAGAGCGTGTAAAAACTTATACAATGAATCCTTCTAAGCTTTATAAATTTTATCATTACTAACAGATTTACTTGATATTTATATGCGTGAAATTTTCAAACGTTTTTATTAAATCAAAATAGTAAACAATATAAATAATTTTAATAAAATGATTTTTTTGCAGCTTTTTTGATTTTTTCTTTTAATCTTTTTGCTTATTAAAACTTACCTAATATTTTATGTATATAATGAAATTGAGTCTGTTACAATCTTTCCGAGGGAATTTTATTTTTAATTTAACTAGTAAAACTAGTAACTAGTATTTTTAATTTAACTAGTTTTTTCCGAAATGAAATATTTATAGCTGTTTATTTGTAACTGAAAGATTAGATAGAGCGATACTTTTGAAATTTATTTTAGCTTGATTTTTTTCATTTCTGAAGTATATCATTAAACCCCCAAAAGACATCACATTTGTCATACAAGCTTTGAAATATAAATTAGCTTAAAATGTATTCTGAGGGCTCATGAGAAAGCGGTAGAGAGTTTTTTTAAATATAAATAACAAATTAAATATTAATATAATTCGTACAAAACTCCCTGGAATATTTATCAGGTAAACATTTTTAATCAAATTTCTTCCAAATACTTTTTGGAATTTAATCAAAATCCTGCCTTAAATTAAATTAAAATTATTCTGTATCTTTAAGTAAAAAAATTTAAATTTTTAAAAATTTTTTGTCATATTTTGTACCGGTTTTAAACGAATAGACAATGGTATTTACAAATACATACTCTACAAACTCAAAATATCCGTGAAACCTTTTTGGAGTTGATAGAAATGTAATAATAATGAAATAATCGTTATGGAATAAAGTGGAAAATGACGCTGCGTATCTGCTATCCGATCATTTATGACCATTACTTAAAAAAAAAATCAAAAAATACTTGGTATTAATCTAAATTTTAATATAACACCAGTAAGTTCTGTGTAAGATATTCTTAGAGCGCAATTTCCTACATCATGATTTGATTGGCGAGTGTCCATAGATATTACTTCAAATAAATCATTACGAAATAAATGCTAATTTAAATTAAGGAAATGGATTAATAAATTTAGTCATAAAAGTGTAGGTCTAGTTATACCACTTTTGGATTAATCTTCTGACTTTTTCCATAAATTTAACACTTCATCTCATTTTAAACAGTCCACGTAATGAGTCGCATTAAACAGTGATGAGGATTGAACTTGTGAACTTCCTCTTCAAAGATCCGGTTTGCTAATAAGTATCTGTGAGCCCCGTGAAATTAATGAATGAAGTATTTTCAATATACCTATTTAAATTATGCGAAAACTTTATATGATTTTTTTTTGAGATGGTTGCATTTATGGATTAATTTTTTGTTTCTTCACAAAGGGATTGAAGATATTATTTCAAATGTGTTAGCTTACAACTATTATCCAAAAAAGGAATTATGCCATCAAAATAACTAATCTATTTTTTAACAAATTGCTCAATTTTTTTGTATATTAATAAGTATTTTCACATGTCTCATGAAAATTAAGTAGAACATTTTTTCTTACATTACAAACCTAGAATGTATTTTTCTATTTTTAATAGTCATATCATTTTTATAGGACCAATTTATGAAATACGATAAGGGTTTAGTTTTAATAAAAAACATTAACTTATTTAGATGAAAGATAATTTTAAATTATTCTCAAATTAATACGCGCGGATCTCAAATTGCTTATAAGTTAGTTTTAGAATATAGTTGCTTAAGTAATTATATATATATATATATATATATAAAGGAATCTTAATAATATACAGCAAACGTGTATACAGCTTTGAGAATAAAGATGAATAGCATATTGAGAGCTTGAAAATTCTCATTAAATACATAGTTATATATTTCGGTTGTTAGAATTATTTTCATCAGCGTTGAATTGCATTTCCTATATTGGATTGTTGTGAAAAACATAAGCACATGCGTTTCAAAGAGTAAAAGCAATATTTTTAATGAATCAAAAAGTAAAAATTATCTTTAATTTGAAAAATTACACTGCCAGAATTTAAAAAAGAGAAGGACATATGATCCTGTAAATTTTTTTTTCGCTGTTCTCAATGTTTATGTCTGCAGAACTATTTTATAAAAGGAAAGCACAATCGCGTATTCTTTTTGTAATGCAAAGAATTCCAAAAAGAGAAATTACGAATAAAAAGCGCTTATGGTCTACTTTACAAGAAGTTCAAATAATGATTTAAATTAACATCATCTACTAATAACTATTTTTAAATGAAACAGTTTTTATTTTGAGTTAATCATTAGCCATTATCCTGAGGCAAACCTCATTTCAACCCGTGAAACTATCCACAACTGAAACCCGGACAAAAACTCACTGCTCAAACAGAATAACATTGCACAAAAATTGCTGCAACATTTTATCCAAAAGCTCATTTGACTTCAAAATGTGGACTATTTTTCCTGCTAATTTTGTTCTTCGTCTGTTGTCCCGTTTCTCCATTTAACATTCACAATTTTATTTCCCTGTTTTTCTATAAATTTAAAGACAAAAAAAAAGATCTTTATTTATTAAATTATATATATATATATATACTTCTCAAACACAGATTCGCGGTTCAACCCTTAGCAAGGTCAACTCAGCTTTTCATAACTTCAGTGGGTCTATAAAATTGAGTATACGAAGCATGCTTGGGAATTCATCACTGAAGGTTTCGCGTTAGGTTAACGATCAAACTGGGTCGCACACCAGGGAATTCAATCCAGGAAACAGATATGGGCACTGTAGGGCTTGGTTCCTACATGGGCTGACGGTCACTGAGTTTAGTTCACCTTATATATGGTATATATATATATATATATATATATATATATATATATATATATATATATATATATAGGAAAATGTACGGAACATTCATTTTATGAAGTAACAATGAGGGTTTTTATTTGTTTTAAATTAAAAAAAATTCATGAAATTTCTGAATGTGCTTAACTGGCTATAATTCAGTAATCAAAATATATTTTTTCTCAGAAATATTTTGTTGCTTGGATATACTTAGTTGTCAGATTACAGGAAATAAATTGCAATATGAGATGCATCATATTTATTCTGCTCCAAGTATTAATGGCGTTTTCCTTCTAAATAATTTTGTCATATTTATCACTGCCTACTTTTTTTAAATTTTATCTGATTTCTCAAAGTCTTAAAAATTTACAGCATTTGTTACTTTTTCACAGTCTACCCAAAAATCTTAAAACTCGAGGATAGAAAATGTTTCTATAAAAATGTACATTTTTAGTATTTTCTGAGATTCGATATTTTGTCCGAATGAGACTTTATGTCATTTGGAATACTAAACTTCACTTTTTTTTTCTCATAAAAAGGCATTAGTATTTTTTCTGCGAGAAATAGGAACTAAAAGAAAGATTTCAAATTAAAAAATCTTTTTTAAATATCTTTTTTTAAAAATTTTTAGATTGATACTATATCATAAAATTAAAAATACTTTTGAAATAAAAATATTTTGAACGGTAAAAGTATTTTTATCATACGATTTGTTCATCATTTAAAAAATCTATTGGAGTAGTTTAATTTATTAAAATTTTTATGTAATTTAAGTTATCCATATATGAAAAATAAATGAAAGTCATTAGTTATTGAGGGAATATTTGGATTTAAAATAATTTTGATAGCATTAAGAATTTTATAGGAAGTTTATTTTTAATTTATTATAAATTTATGACAGACCACAAATAATATATTTGCTTTTTCATTCGTATTGACATTTACTCTTTCGCATTTTCTGTGTTCCAAGATATTTAATGTATACAGATTTTTCCTTCTATAGGAAACAAAAAACCTCTCTCTCTTTCTCTCTAACAAAGAGGTAATACTTCTTTTCTCGTAAATTCCCCAGTAGAAAAAAAGGAAAAGGAATGTCTACGTAGAAAGATAAAATCCTCACCAAGTTATTGACTCACTTCTAAGATTGATTTCTGTGGTTTCTACTTTTTTCCCGTATTCTTCTATATCCATATACATAGCATTCCTTTGCTATATTGGCAACAGAAGTGGGCTGGTTATCGATGATTACTCCGTCAGATTTGATTAAAAAAAAAACAAAAGGATGCCATGTTTTATCACTACTGACCAGCACTTCTCAGTAAATTGGAGCTAACATTCTTTCACCAGAGAGTGAGCATTATTTATTTTTCCATCCAACTTTGTGTTATGACAAAATCTTTCAGGCACAAGTTAGATAAAATAATATTTCTGATCCAGAAAAGAAAAGCAGTGAGTTGTGTAAAAGTCAACTTTTATTTCGTAAAACATTGATTACTTTAATTCTGCTCCGTCAATCTTAAGAAAAATCACTTTTGCAACGTTAAATTATCATTAATTTGGAACAAACCATTTCCAATATTGAATTATATTTTATAACAATTACTATAGATATAATTTAATGCGAAAAAAATAATTTGCCATAATATATTATGTACTTAAACTACACTGCATACCTGGTTGAGCACTAAAACTATCTCTGATCACTTTAACAGCTAATTGCTCATAAAGTTGTGTTTCAAGATATTTCATTTACGGTGTTTCAGGCTTTTAAGGAAAGGAATGCAAAGATAAATGTTTTGTTAACAGAAAATGTCATGTAGTGTAGTTCACAAAATATCTCAAAAATAGAGTTTAGATTTAGTCAATCTTATTGGCTGTAGTGTAAAATTGCAAGTATTATTTATGTTTAATTCAATTTCTGAATATATAGAAAAATTTTATACGCGCTGAATACTGCATTTATAGTTTGCACTTTATTGCAGGGAGCAAAACTTTTTGTATGTTATGTTTCGTAAAGCATAACATTTGAATACACAATTTTCAGTAAATTGTGCATATAAAGTATAAGTGATTTCTCAAAGAATTTATCGAATTAAACGTAGATTTATTTGTAGTGATCTCATATTTGTTTGCTTATTTTTAATATTTAAAGTTACTTAATATTAAGTTTAAGGAAACATGATATGTTCTTAAGAATAATTATAGACGTAAGCATAAAAAATAATTCAGGCAACAAGTATATCCTGATATTTCTAAGAACTATATGAAAAGTATTCAAGATCTATGAGCTATGATATTTATGCAAGACAAATCATTAAATAGAAAAAATATTTCCTTCGAAAATTTCTTAAAGCATCTCTTTTTAAACTAATAATTTCGACTAGAAAAAGGAGTCACTTTTACTTCGTAGTTTGGCTTTCAGAA
Source organism: Latrodectus elegans (assembly GCA_030067965.1). Lineage (NCBI taxonomy): Eukaryota > Metazoa > Arthropoda > Arachnida > Araneae > Theridiidae > Latrodectus > Latrodectus elegans. The sequence continues at coordinate 125,307,092 of CM057813.1, forward strand.
ATTGAATCTTCTACTTCGGATTTATGTATCCATTATGATTAGTTTAAAATTGCCTAGTGTTTTATGAGTCACATAAATTTTAGAAACAGCTGGAAAATGAAATGCCTCTTTTATATACCATTAACCCAATATGGAAATTTAATGGGCTTTGAAGCAGTATTTATTTCAGTAATATTTCAGTAAAGTTTACTTAAACATCGTAATGATTTTATGTAAAATTATACTAAAAACAATATAATGCAACACTAATTTTGAGTTATTCAAAAATTTTCATAAAGAAACAGCTCAGCTAATATTAAAGACCTAAATAGATTTATAGGGAAGCCATTATATTTCATTACTTCAGGTTAGATACAAATCGCATTAAAATAACCTTTTTTATAGGTATACGCAATTGTAATATAATTTTAATAATGCTTTGTCTTTGCATCATTTCTCAGAAGTGAATTATTTATTTAAAGAATATATATATTACTGGTATTAATCATTATAAATATCTATAATGTTCAGCAAATTAATAATTATGAACAAAATTATCTATCACTGATTACAGATTCCACATTGTAATTGATCTTATTTGAATAATACTTTATTAAAATGTTTCAAATGAAAAATTTCTTAATGTGGTTTTTGTGTATATTGGTTTATCTTCAAGTCTATTAAGGCATTTATTATATTCAAGGCTTTTATATTTATTCAGTTCAACTTGAGTGTCAAAATGTGTGCTTTATTAATATGCAAGATATTTAAAATTAGTATAGCCATTACACATATTTTCTTTTTCTATTACTATTTATTGAGGTATACATATAAGTATCTTATTCAACTGAAATATTTTACACTAATAAGTATAAAGAATAAAATTCATGCAGTACTTATCTATTTAAATATTAAACATTTAAAACTAGTTGTAAACTTTTTTATCACTGTTATACATACTGTTATACATACAAAATAACAAACCCTTAAAAATAATTCAAAACTAATAGCTAAAAATTTTTTTGAATAGAATTGTTTAAATAATTATTTTGCTTAATTATTTAATAATTAAGAAACATTAGCTAAATTTTAAATTTTGTTGTTATACTTAAAATAAATATGGATACACATATTTATTTCAGCAAATAATTTGTATATATACCCAACTTTCTCTCTTTCTTTAGGGATATATATATATATATATATACACACATATATACATATATATATATATATATATATATATATATATATATATATATATATAATGAGGAAGTATAGAGATTAAGTAGAAACCAAAACAGAATAATTTAATATTTATATTACTGAATTTAATTAATAGTGACAAATAGAAAAATTATTTACAAAATAAAGTTAAATGTGAAATTAACAAAATTGAGAAAATAACAATTAGACATCTTTAATGATCGTCTTCTATCAACGTGTTCGTCTTATTTGTCTCCAATCTCCTTCTCGCTCAAACGGAGAGGTCCCGCTTGGCCAAAGCTTAGCGCCCTGTTACGTCATGTTCCATCCGACTTCTTACTGGTAGAAGTGTTAGGAGAAAACACTGGCGCTGGATATAGCTCTCCTCTACACCGTTTCTGATCACACTTGGGCATCCTGATGTCTTTGGATCTACAAAGTTTGCACAAAGAAAGCAAAAATGTATCTAGAAAAAATTAACTAAAGAATAAAATTATTTCCAGGAGCCGTCTTTAGTAGCCTATTTCTTGTTGCCATTCGTCTTCTTCATTAGCAAGTTTCATCTTTCTTTTGCGTCATCCTGATGATGAAAACCTTCTAAAAAATGAAAAGAAACAATTCAAATATTTAAAAAAAATTTAGTAAGAACATCTGTTTATCATAAGTCCGTTTTCCAGAAAAAGGGTGTTACACTATGACTAAAGTCGTCTTTGTCCATTTAGTTTCAGGGCTTCATATTTTCAGCGGCAGTTGATGTGTTGTTATTCGGGCCTTCATGATTTCCAGCTTTCACAAATTCATAACGATCTCGTTCTTTAACTGAGGTTATTTTGTAAGGGCCGAAAAATTTTGGACGTAGCTTTAATCCTGTACCGAACTGGGTTCTGTGAGTTGCAACTAAATCTCCGATTTTATATGTTCGAGGTGACTTCCGTTTTCGATTGAATTGGCGTTGATTTTGTTGTTTTAGTTTCAGGATATTCTTTTTAGCTTCTTCTCGAAGTTCCTCTTTGTTTTTTATAGTTCTTGCTTGGTACTCTTCCTCGATCAGTTTCATTATTCGATAATCCTCTTTAATATTTTATTTCACTCCAATCATGAGTTCGAAGGGAGAATATTTTGTACTGGTAGTTGTAACACTGTTCAGAATTCGTTGGACATCTGGGACATATTTAAACCATTTTGTGGGATCATCTGCAGAAAGCTTGGAAAGGATAGGAATAATGATTCCATGGATGCGTTCTACTTGTTCACTACCTCGTGCAAGACCAGTAGTTATAGTTACATGCTCAATTCGCTCAATATTGCTCGGAATAATAATCGGCAAAATCTTTAGAAGTAAATGCTGAAACTTTGTCAGAAATTATTCTTGATGCATTCCCAAAAGTTGTTTGAAGAATTTTTAATTTTCTATTGCATAATTTGCTGTTGTTGACTTTATGGGATAAGACCATGTAAACTTTGTGAATGATTCAACTACAGAAAATAAGTATTGATACATTTTATTTGAAGTGGGAAGTGTACCAAGAATGTCTCTGTGAAAAGTGTCTAAAGGAGCGTTACCTTTAGGTATTAAGAGAAGATAACCTTCGCTTTTCCTCGTTTCTTATTATATAAAATACAGTGTACACAATTAGCTATTATATTTTCAGTTTTAGATCGCAGATTAGAAATATAAAAATTACGTAAAATTGACTGTGTTTGCGCAGGAGAAAATTGTCCATTGTTATGAGCGTGTTTAATATTATCATTTTCCATAACTTGAGGAACAACTAAAAGCTCGTTGCTTTTTTCATATTTGTATATGATGTTATTTTTGATAATGTAGTCATTCGTATTATTTGTTAGGCATAAAGTTTTAAATGTTTGAATGTTATCACCTTTAGATTGGCCTCGTTCAATTTTTAATGTCATTTCTGCTTGAGGTGTAGTAAAATATACTGTTTTACGACTGAGGGAATCAACATGAGGCATTTGCTTACCAGATCTATGAATTATTTCGTAATCAAAATCTTCAAGGATATTTGCCCATCTGGCAATTTTTGGAGTTAAATATTTCTTTTCTATAGTCTGTTTAAACGCAGCACAATCTGTAACAATTTAAAATTTATTACTTAGTAAGTAAACACGAAATTTTTCACAGATTGTATAATCGCAAGGACTTCTAGTTCGTAAATGGAATATTAGGATTGTTGAGGAGAAGTCTTTCGGCACATATAGTAAATAGGGTGAAAGTTTTCATCACTTCCTTTTTGAAATAGCACAGCTCCGAAACCTTGTGAGCTGGCGTCAATATGCAATTCTTACTGTGAACCTGGTCCATAGATGTGTAAGACTGGTTTTTAAGACAGAATGTTTTTCAATTCTTGGTTTGCATTTATTTGTTCGGTATCAAATTTAAATTCTTGGTTGTTGCGAAGGGGGTCACTTAAGGGTTTAGCAATGCGTGAATAATTAGGAATGAATTTTCGAAAATATCCAGTTAATCCTAGGAATCTCTGACTCTGTTTTAAATTAGTAGGTTTAGGAAAATTTTGAAAGGCAAGGGATCTTAATGGAGAAGGTTGAATAGTTCCATTCTGAATAACGTAGCGAAGAAATACAATTTTCCGTTGAAGGAAACTGCATTTATCAAAATTAAGCTCCAAACCATACTCTGAAGCAACTTTAAAAACTCGATCTAATATTTTAATACCTTCGGCTTCATCTCGAGATGGTATTATAACATCATCTAGGTATACTATTATTGTGCCACCTTTCAAAAATTCACGAAATCCATTATTAATAAATCTTTGGAAAACAGAAGGATTGTTACACAATCCAAGAGGCATTTTGAGATATTCAATTTGCCCGTCATGCGTAACAAAGCAGTGTATTTGCTACTAACAGGATATACGGGAACATGAAAAAAAAACCATTTTTTAAATTTAATGTTGTAAAAAGTTGAGATTGTTCTAAGCGATCAAGTACAACTTCAATAAGGGGCAGGGGAAACAATCCCGAATTAAATTTTTGTTGAATTGTCTATAATCGATACATAATCTATGTTTACCGTTGTTCTTTTTGCACAGAGCCACTGGAGCTGCGTAATCGGAAGTACTTTCTTTAATAAAACCATCTTTTAACCATTGTTCTGTTTGTTCGTGGGCGACTTTTGTTCAGCATAGGGTAATCGGCGGGGACGCTGATTTACCGGTATTGAATCACAAAGAATTAGATTCATTGAAGCATCTGTAGTCTTAGTTTTGTTTGGCTTACAGTTGTTAATTATTTTCTTAATTTGTTTTCGATAAGTTGAGTTTTTAATATGTGAAAGTTCGATTGTGTCCATCTCATCAAAAACATTAATTATATTAACAAAGAAGTTTTGATTATTGTTAACCAAATGAATACCATTTTTACCTATGTGAAATTCACCTTGGTGGATGCAATCTGTTCCAATAATTTCATTTACAGAAATACAATCATGTGGAATTACGTGAGTCTTTATAGAGAATTAGGAATTCTCTATTTGAATTAAATCTGTAAAATATCCTATTGATTTAATTTTAAAATTTCCTATTCCCATAAAAAGAAGAAGTAAAGAATTAATAAGAGGGGAACCAATGTGTTTATATATTGAATATTTTATCTTAGAAGCTTCACTACCCGTATCTAACAATGCATTTATTTTGATATTGCATAAAGTAATTGGAATGTGCATGGGTTTTATATGAGGTGATACATCATAATCTGTCTGAATATGCTGGACAGAATTTTTGGGTACCTTTTTGGTAGTTAACTGAGTATTAGGACAGTCCATAAGCCTTATGACCAAAATTATTACACTGGAAACATTTAAATCCTTTCTCTTTATGTAAACACTATGAAGACTTATGACCTTTTTTGCCACAATTAAAACAAATTATTGGAGATACACTCGACATATCTTGATTATTATGAGTAACTTTAATATTGCCTTTATTTAAATCACGATTGCTGTGACTGTAATTTTTTCGATCATAAAATTTAGTGGAAACATCGGAAAATATCTGTTTTTTAGAAATGTGAATTTTTTCATAAATTTTTAATTTTTCTTTAAAATCAGAATTATTTTTAGTGCCATATAACAAAATTTTGTTACTTGAGTTATCCGGTATACCATTTATTATGTATTCAATTAAAGATGCTTCATCCATTGTACCTCGAGAAGCAATTTTGCGCATGCATACAAAATATTCAAAAAGAGATTCACCTTTTCATAAAGTATATCCTTGAAGCATAGTGTGAATTTGTTTACTGTTAACTTTCAATTTAAATTCTAACAATAGAGTTTCTTTTAGAATTTTCCATATAAACAAAACATGTATACTCTGAACAAGAGTTTTTGCAGTACCAGTTAAAGATTTTTTTTGCAAAAATTATTTTTTGTTGATCACTTGTAATATTAAATAAACAAAAGTTATCTTCTAAATCTTGTATATAATGTTCGACTGAATCATTGTCTGTACCATTAAAGAAGCGTAAAGTATCAGTTAGATCTTTCATAGAAAAAGATCCGCCAAAACTAGTGTTGTGTGAAAGGAAGTTAGAATTTTGCACCTGACGTGGGGTAGAAAAAGGATTAGCAGACTGCCTTTGTGAGTCACCTTCGGCTCCAAATCGAGAAAAAGTGTTGTCTATGACTGCTGATGGGCGTTGTTTAATGTTTCGTTTTGAAAACCACTGACACTGCGATTCTGTGAACAGGAATTCTTAATTAAACTCGCTTGATTTCTATGTGTATTATTAAAAGTTTCTACTAGTTCTGTTTCACTTTCGAAATCGAATTCAGCATTTCGAAACGAATCGAAATTTCTTAAATGTTCAAAAATCTAATCACAATTATCTTTAGCATTAGATGTAAATTCAATATGAAGCACATTACAGATAGAAATAAAATCATTATCGCTGAATAAAGTTATGGCTTCTTCAATAGGATAGTCAGAATCAAAACCAGTAAAATTTCGTAAATTATTTCTATTTCTTCGCCCTCTCTTTATCTGTACCAAATATTAATTTATGTAGATACTTAATGTTCTTAGTACTACTGTTTGATATTCAGATAGCGATTTTCTTAAAACCATTCAAGGAAGCCATATTTCTTATTGTCTGTAAATAAGTTTAAAGCTGACTCACCGTTTTGAAGGAGTAGCATTTGTAGTCTTGGTTGCTTAGAGTTGCTAGGCTGTTTAGAGTATAATGTTTGAAGTAAAAGAAATTCTCATCATCGGCCGGGCTCCCATGTAATGAGGGAGTAGAGAGATTAAGTAGAAATCAAAACAGAATAATTTAATATTTAGCTTACTTAATTTAATTAATAGTGGCAAATAGAAAAATTCTTTACAAATTAAAGTTAAATGTGAAATTAACAAAAATTGAGAAAATAACAATTAGACATCTTTAATAATCGTTTTCTATCAACGTATTCGTCTTTTTTGTCTCCAATCTCCTTCTCGCTCAAACGGAGAGGTCCCGCTTGGCCAAAGCTTAGCGCGCTGTTACGTCATGTTCCATCTGACTTCTTACTGGTAGAAGAATTAGGAGAAAACACCGGCGCTGGATTTAGCTCTCCTCTACACCGTTTCCGATCACACACATATATATGTATATTTATCTCTCTGGTTATTCTTCAAAAATTTGGTGCTTGTGATCACCAATAAATGCATTTGTGTTTTATTCAATTTTCAATATATTTAATCTGTTAAAAATAAATACATATATCCAATTAGTACTTTATACAAATTCCAATTAGTACTTTCTAATTGTTTGTTTAGTAAAGTTGTCAAATTTTATTCGCCTGTTTTTAACTACTGATTTTGATAGCTTGGTAACGAAAGAAATGGTGCGATAGCTTTCAAAAGAGGGCAGCGTAGAATGATTTACCCACATGACTTTTTTTGTATTTTAAAAAGCTGTAGACAAACTTGAAAAAATTATTGATGTGAAACATTTTTAATTTTGAAGACTCAACTATTTGATACGCACGCGTACTTGTGAAAATGCCAAGCAAAAAACTCAAATTTTGTTTTGAATGTTGTTTGTGCTAAAAGGTGTTAAGAATAAAGAATTTTGCCCTCTAAAGAGAAGATGCTTAGATATCTTTGTAAGTATAGAAATGTTTTCAAAATATATATAATTATGATATCGAAACAATAACTATTAAACAGTGGCAAATATTTATACAGTGGTAATCTTTAGAATGTACAAATTTTTAAACTAAGCTGACAATAATGTTGACTTTATATTAATCATAAATATAAAATATGTTAATTTGTCAGGAATTAAAATTTTTTTAATGTCTATTTTAAATTAGTGGATTCTTGTGAGTGAACTAATTTTCCCATGATATCTAAATGAGATCACCATCTAATAATTAATTTCTGTTTTTAAATGATGAATATTTTCATTAATATTCAATTATTCTAACATAGAAGGGACTTCAGCTGTAAAGGTCTGATTGAAGGGAAAATGATAGGAGAATTATTAACTTCAAAATACATGAGTCACATATTTTTAATTTCGAACATTTAGAGCTTTATTAAAACAAAAGGTTTAATTTTACAAAGTTACTTTTGCAGTTCTTTTATGAGATTTACTTGCACTTACTTTTCTTTAATTACTTTGATCTCTGGAAATTCAGTATTAGCAAAGGAGCACAGTAATTAATAGGAAAGGGAAGAACAAAAGCGTTTATTTTCCTGGAAAAGATTATGAGAGCTGGAAAAGCACGCAGTTCTTATATTCGCACCGTATGCTACTGCGATTCAAATTGCTCTCCTTTGTTCTTATAATAAACATTTCTCAACTCTTTCAATGTTTAATGATGTTAAACATTGAAGGACGACTACTACTATATGTATTAACACAAGAATAACTACTACAGTACAAGTAAGTATTAACTACATATAGTAGTATTAATAGAGAGTATTGTATTTATATACAATACTCTCCATTAATACTACTATACGTATGAAAAGAGAGTATTGTATATAAATATTCTTCATATGTATCTGGTTACACATTTGATATGATTCATTAATTATTTTTAAATACAATAATTGATTATGTTATTTGCTAACTTTCTATACTTAAAATTTTGTTGTGAAGGCTTCTCAAACACCTCATTGAAAATTAACAATCTTTCACAGGGCAGCTAAGGATGCATAAAATCATGATAATTAAATATTATATGAGAGGCTATTTTCCCTAATCTAAATGTTGCAACTATCTAAATGTTGCAAATAATTTATCTAAATGATGCAAATAAATTATCTAAATGATGCAAATAAATTATCTAAATGATGCAAATAATTATCTAAATGTTGCAAACAATTAAATAATTGTAAAATGTTGCCTCACAAAAAGTAGCCGAGCTGGCAACCGAATGGTTAGCGCTCTTGCCTTCGGTTCGACAGTTCGTGAGTTCGAATCCCACCTTGGGCATGGATGTTTGTAGTGGTTAGGAATCCACTTTAGGCCGTAGGTCCCGGTCTAATTAGCCCTCGTGTGCAAAAAATGACCGTTGAGCGACAGACATACCGAACCAAACCTTACAAAAAATAAACATTTGATCATTTTATGCAGTCTACCACAAATTGTCTAGTTATTGTTCATAAAGAGGAATTCTCAATACTTTTTTAGAAATTTTAATTATGCTTTTATAATATGAAGTTCTTATTTATATGAACTTTTATGACTTATACATTTTTCATTATTTTCCTGATGCTTATTTGTCTTTAATACAATGTATTAGAGATGTCTGGAGCAGTAATCCAGTAATTATTTATAATGTTGCTCTAAAACTAATGTTTAGCATCATTTGTCCTTGATTTTTATAAATTAAGTTTCAATGCAAAAAAATATTCCTCATCATTTTTTTTTTTTTTTTTTTTTTTGAGAAATACCTGCATTTTGTGTACTCAACAAAAAGCAACAGCTGAAGAATGAGAAAATTATAGATCAGGAAAGAGAAATAGGAGCATTTTTGCATTTCTTTGTGCTATTTCTGTGAAATCAATGCTTGTCTCACAATAAAGTATTATCTCCACAGATTCCGTCTCTTTCGTTTGATAAAGAGGCTGTTACAGATGAAAAAAACCAAAATTCAAAGAAAAATGTTAGAAATTTCAGTATTGCAACTAAAACTTTTTACCTAATAAATTATAATTAAAATTTAATAATGTATGGAATTGAAAGTAGAGTGTCAGTATTTCTAACAATATTGAAATTAATGCTAATAAAGAATTATTTTTGAGGAAAAATATAATAAAAATTAGGGATATATTTTTAATGCAATAAAAAGGAAAACTTGTGTTAATTACTTTTGTAAATTATACTTCGATACTATTATGCTTTATATGATTTATAATATTTTTCTTAGAAAACGTGCCTATTCACAATTAACATATTAATTTGCTTCATGATACACATTTTCTACATACATATATTAAATTTTTTATTAACTATTTCAAAAAATACAATTGTTTTTAATGCTAATTTTTAAATTTTTACAAATTGATTAATATTGAAAGGGCAACTATTTCTCTCCAGAAAACTATTACCTCCGGCTGCTCCTCCAGCTTTAAACTTAAAACTCAAAACTATGAGACCAGAACTCCCATTTTGTGGTCACTAACACTCCAAATGGAAAGGAAACAATTAAGAGCACTGAGAAGGCATTATCGATCCTCTTCCTCTCTGGAAAAAGAGAAATATTACAAGATATATAAAGCAAAAAGAGCCGCATACTTCAAACAAATCTGATTAGCAAAACAGAAGACATGGAAGGAATTTTGCAGCTCATCCAAGGACCCATATTGAAAAATCTACAAGGTTGTCTTTAAAAAGACAGCCCCATCAGCATATCTCTTCGTTGACAGCCATAGAATTCCCTTGGGTTCAGAACTCAACATAGCTTCTTGAAAGGCTTTTCCCGACAACTTCCAGCCATTCTTTCCACACCACCATCAGCTCAAACAATGACGTTCCATTCAGCAGCCATGAAGTTTAAAGAACCATCAATTCACTAAAAAAATGCAAAGACCCTGGTTATGATGGAATTGATAACATTGTTATTCAAACAATCCACAGGTCTTTTCCAAATGTTCTCCTCTCTTTCTTATATAAATGCCTGGAGCTATCTTACTTCCCTCACTGCCTTAAGGTTGGTCATATAATCCTGTTCCATAAGGAGGGTAGGGACAAATCCAGCATCGACTCTTACGGACCAATTTCTCTCCTCCCCACGCTTGAAAAGATATTAGGAAAATTGACAACGAAACGTTTCAGTTTCCATCTCGAAACCAACAGGCTCCTCAGTGACTTCCAGTTTGGTTTCAGACAAGGCCGATCTGTAGACGATGCCCTTCTCTTACTTACCAACAAAATACAAAACAATAGAAATGATAATCTCCATACAGCAGTAATTACCATAGATATAAAAGGCACCTTTGATAATATTGATCACCTTTAACTAAAGAAACAATTGTGTCAAACCAGTAGTCCATCTAACATCACTAAGCTCCTAATCAACCATCTAAATGACAGACTTGTTATTTTACTTATGAATGCAGGCCTTGCAACTCGAAGCCAGTCAGTGGGATGTTCCCAAGGTTCTTGTAGTGGCCCGATACTGTGGAATCTTGTAGCCGATACTCCTTTGAAAATTGATTAGACCACAATAGGAAAAGAAATAGACCAACGCAGCAATATCCACCTGCAGACCTTCGTAGATCACTTTACTTTTTGTGATAGGCTCTTTGTAGTGAAAAGAAACTGGACAGAGTGGCTTCACTAGCTCCCACTCACTTCAAATTATGGTCTGATAAGAACAACTTGAATATCTCACTTGATAAGACCAAGTCCATGTCTTTGTAATGAAAAGAAACTGGACAGAGTTGCTTCACTACCTCCCACTCACTTCAAATTATGGTCTGATAAGAACAACTTGAATATCTTACTTAATAAGACCAAATCCATGTTAGTCGCTAAATTCCAATGTGGTCCACAAATTTTATGGGGTGACTACAGATTGAAGAAGGCAAACTCCACCAAACTCCTGGGAGTCATCTTGGACAAGAAGCTGAATTATAAAGAACATGTTGCAACCCAAGGAAACAAAGCCGTACTTTTTCAAGAGAAGCTAAGCAGTCTTGCCGGAAATTACTGGGGTTATAGTAAAAAAAAACAGGACTTTAGTGTACAAAAACATCACTGAGATAATGTTTTGCCACCGAGCAGAATCTAGAGAGCCTCGTTAACAAATAAATTGGCCCTAAAATTATTATCTATTCAACGAAGGATTCTTCTAAGTATCACGGGAGCTTTCCGCTCAACACCCACCTTCACTCTCAAGGTAATTACTGGCCTTCCTCTCCTGCACCTGATAATAGAAGCAGAGTCAAAATACATACGACTCACCAGAGGCGGAATCCAGTGTCTCGATCCACCGCTCCCATCATCTTCAGATATAGAAAATAAAATGAACATTGACTCCTTCCACCCTGGTCTCTTTAATCTGAGTGAAAAATCTGTTAAAGAAATTGCACAGATGTGATGGCCACTTGCAGAATCCCTTCAAATTTTCACAGATGATTCAAAGCTGGAAGAAGGGGTCGGCTTAGCTTTTGTAGCTTATAAAAATTCAGTAAAGACGCATATCTGGAGTGCAAAACTGAGAGAAAATAACTCAGTCTGCCAAGCCCACGTTCTGGCCATAGGTGAAGCAGTTAAATTTGTCACACTAGAGAACACCATTGCCACTATTTGGTCTGACAGCCAGGCAGCTCTCAAATCGAGCTACAGTCCCTCCTCATCAAGCCCTCTCGTCAGATCACTTCAAAGATACCCGATAGACTTTCCTTCTATCCAACTTCGATTGGTCAAAGCTCATGTTGGAATAGAGGGTAATGAAGCAGCTGACATGGAGGCAAAATGGAGATGTCTACATGATGAAGAGAAGAGGCATCCTCTTCTCTTCATCATGTAGACATCTCCTTACCACGCAACTCAATTAAGCACACACTACACAACTGGATCAAGGAGAAATGGCAGGACGATTGATCCAATTCATCTACTGGCCGTCTAGTACATGAAATTATCTCTACAATATCCAACAAATCTTTAAATTGGACCAGGAATGAAATCTTTTTCATGACCGGCCATGGCCTATTCCTACTTACTTCTACAGAGTGGGTCTGACGTACACCCCAAACTGTATCTGTGGTAACGAGGGAGATCCAATACACTATCTCATGGTCTGCCCACTCACTTCCACATGGCATTTATCAACCCCTGCAAAACAGTGGGTCATTTGTTGGAAACGAGCCGTACTCTATAACTAGACCTCTAGACGAAAACTAAAACAAGTAATGGACTTCCTTATTAGTCAAGAGTGCTTATTCACGTGGTTCAAGAATAATCATCATAGACCCTCCTCTGCTAATATCCCAAGCCTAATTTCTTGGAATTAAGTACTTAGTCTAAGTGCTTAGACGTTACTAAACAAATAGCAGCTTCAACCTGTTTTAATGGACTCTTTTCAATAGACTGTTCTTGATTTATGAGCTCCTCCCCAAATTCATTTTTTCAGTGTGTTGCTCTTTTTAAGGTCATTAATTGCTATCCTCCGTATTTTCATACATTTGTAATTCTGTGTATTCCTGTAAGTGTGTAATTCCATGTATTTTTGCAACTTTATGATCCTACATATTTTTGCAATTTCATAATCCTATGAATTTTTGTACCATTATTTTCCTATATAAATTTATATCCCATCCCCGAATTGTCGTCACGGAGCCTGGTTAATGAGGGAGTCATTCTCACTTTCGGAAGGAAGTGAGATTGAGTCCCAGGCTGGCCAAGATTCCGTTCTTTTCGCTAAAGGTGGACGGGGCAAACTAAATCTGGCCCCAATGTCCTCCAGGATAAGTGACGCACCTGGGGGTGGCAGATCAAGTCTTGGGAATCTTCTGCTTGCTCTATACTTCAAAATCCCGAAGACTCCATCCGGCTGCTTCTATCCAACTGGTAAAGTCCATCCTCAGGGCTAGGTACACGGAAGTATGCTGGTGCAACAACAACATATTTAATTACAATGCCTGTTTATAAAGTACTATTTTCGGACTATATAGTTCAATTTTTTTTTCTGAACACAAATAGTGTTTTAATATGAACAAGTTCATACATATTTTATTTGGAAGATTGATGTAATATTATTAAATATATTTTTCAAACAATATTTCAAAACACTTTTTAAAGTTTATAACATATAGAGCACTGACCAAAATATTTTGCGAACAATTTTTTTCAAGTCTATATTCATTTATTTCATTTAAAGTTTAATACACATTATTATTTAAACTTGAGTATACTTCTCTATAAACTTAGAAGTTATAAATTTAGTTAATATGCTCTTCAAAAGAAGAAAAAGATTTCAATCATATGTTGGCATATAAAAACACTCATTTTTCTTTTTTTTTTATTGAGTAATTATATTTTCAGAATTCTAATATTTTACTTTCGACTTCCTTGGAAGACTTTTGGAGTGTGCTGCAATGAAAATATTAACAAGTTATTTACATACATTTGATGTAAATAATAATTTAGCTAATAATAACTTAAATAATAAGTTAAACTAATAAAAAGCTTAGATCAAAAAATAATTTCATATTCTACAAATATCTTCAAATGTACAAACTGCAGTTAATTATATATGACTGATAAATTCAATCTATATTTCAACATGACTAATTAAATTTACAGTTTTATCTTATGTAAATTAAATAAAATATAAATTATTAGTAGATTAAGCAAGTATTAAGTTTATGTAGTATATATATATATATATATATATGTATATATATTATATATATATATATATATATATGTATATATATAAGATAAAACATGAAAAATATGAAATTGGAAAAACACTAAAATATACGAAACAAATGAAAAGAAAAAGGCATAGGGACCACGTCTTCATCAGGAGGGAGATGGCCAGCTATGCAAAAAGAAAGAACTCTCTTTTCTGACATGCTCGAAGTACAAATGTCTAAAGATTTTCGAGCAATTCCCCTAAAGAGTGCTCGTATTCAAAGAACTTAGGTTAAAATATTTGAATAAATATAAATGCAGAAAATTAGAAATACCAATAAATGAAACATAAATGCAGAAAATTAGATAAAATATATATTAAATTAGATAAATTACATAAATTATAGATACTCGCATCGTAGAGCATCGTATCGTAGAGCATTTTAATTTTCAGCTTAAATTGCTTTTTATGAAATGTATTATAAAAATATCCTGGCTACTTCTTTTGACTTATGCAAAAATATTCTCGCAGTAATTCAAATTACTCATTGAATGTAGTCTTTTTTTTAAATGAATATATTATTTAATTTCAATGTTCTTTACAAATATCATAATTTTTGATTCAGTGATATACAATTCATTTAAAATACATTATATAATATGCAGTTTAAGGAACAATTAAATTCATAAAAAAGAATGGACAATCTGCTGAAATCAGATTATTAAGTTCATCTTCAGAACATCACACAGAGAAAATAATATAAAGAATTTAAATCTAAGCTCAGTTACGCAAATGTGAATACAGTGGAAGGAAGATCTCGATTAATAGATACACAAATATTATTAAAAATAACACATTTTGTTTATATTTAATGCTTTTATCTGATATTGTAATTTTTTTTTTTTACAAAAATTGATATATATGCTCTATCACAAATATCTATTCTACAATGCACTTTTAAAACTGATAAACTTCAAATTATGTACCAAATAAGGTATCTTTAATTCTTCTAAGTCTGAAAATTTAAAAAATGCAATTATTTTTTTAAAAATATAAATTTTGACAAAATATTGATTAAAATTTCCTGAAAATATTTTTTTTATTTTTAAACCTAAATACATATAAGAGTGGAAATCACTCTATTATTTTATTATTTTTGAAAAATTTTATTATTTTTGATTAAAAGAATATTTAATTTGAATATCATTGAATAATTAAACAAACATGTACCTTTTGTTCATGAAGATATATTAGTTAATTCATAATTATTATAAATTGAAATATTACTTGTACGATTAGAAATTTTCATGGTGACTAGTTAAAAAGATTAAAAATACATTTTAAAGGTTATAAATCAAGAGCAAAATTCTAAATGATAATAGCAGAATTCGTTAAATTGCTTTTTTTTAAATACTTCATGAACCAAAATTTTATCGATCCAATTTAACTATATAAAAATCAAAGAAAAATAATTTGAAAATAAGTTAAAATTTTATTTAATATTAAATAAGCTTTAAATGGTTTTCTGATATGACTATTTTAAAATCCCAGTAGTACAAATAAAAAAGAGTAGTTACAAATAGAAAAATTTCGATGCAAATTGCTTTACAAGGGACTCACGCAAATTTTACATTGACCATTTTTATTGATCAATATACCAGGTGTATGCATATCAAATGAGACGATTGCTAACAGATGTCTCTACGCATATATACAAACATTACGAAACCGAGACACGTGATATTTTTATAGTTTGATACTCACCTTTAGTTTATACATTTGGACGAGTTTCAGAGTACATTGTTTTTTATTGTGTTGAAAATATTGAATTATATGCCTTCCAACCTCGATTTGCAGACAGCATTAATTTTTTGTTACCATCTAAAGAAAAATGCTGCCGCATCGCATCAAATGCTTTTAGAAGCATAAGATGGCAATGCTCTGAGCTAGGTGCTGTACTACAGGTGGTTTGAAAAGTTTCAAATTGGTGATTTCGATGTGAGAAACAAGAAGCGTGGCAGACCAGAAAAAAAATTTGAAAATGTTGATTTGTAAGCCTTACTCGATAAAGATGATAACCAAACGCAAGAGCATCTTTCAGTACAATTAAATGTTGACCTGTTTCCCGTCGTCTTAACGCAATGGGCAAGATAATAAAGGTCGGTAGTTCGGTACCATACAAGCTAATGAACTGTCAGCAGGAAAACCAAAAAATCGTGTGCGAAATGTTGCTTGCCCGCTAGTCAATGTCGCTCGCAAGTCATATCTCCATCGTAATGTGACTAGAGATGAAAAATGGATTTATTTTGAGAATCTCAAACATAATTGACCATATGTTGACCGAGGACCACAATCGGCAGCAAGGCCGGATCACTTCGGCCACAAGACAATGCTGTGTATTTTCTGTAATCAGGAGTTGCCAATCTATTATGAGCTTCTGAAACCCAGCGAAAAACCATTAATATTGATCGCTACAAGCAACAATTACTTAATTTCAACGATGCTTTATTTGAAAAATGAGAACAATACAAGAAACGGCAACACAAAGTGGTTTTCTTGATGACAACGCCAATGGCCACCGTGCTAAACCGACCAAGGACATTGTTAAGGAGCTCGGTTTGGAACCATTAGCACATGCGGCTTTTCCTCCAGACTTGTTTCCTTCGGATTACCACCAATATGCATCATTGGGACATGCATTGGCAGACCAAAGCTTCACTTATAAAAACGTAATATCTTGGCTTGATGACTCTGGATGGCCTCAAAAGACCGATCATTTTTTTTTTTTTTTTTTTTTTTTTTTTTTGTGTCGTATTCACAAATTGCCCGAAAGATTGGGAAAATGTGTAGTTAGTGATAGATATTATTTCAGATAAGGAAATATTAACAGTTTTTGCAAATATATTGTGTTTTTTCTTAAAACAATCGTCTCATTTCATTTGCATACACCTGGTATTCTAAATACAAAAATTGCATAAATATTACAAAACAAATTCATACACCATGAAATGTAAAATTGTTCTAAATTACTTTTCACACAAATCAAAAGTTGAAGTGCTTCCAAAAGTTAATTTATACCTTATTTACTTTTAAATGTACTGGAAATCTTCAAGTCAAGAGGTCTTATTTTAAGAGGCCATATATATATATATATATATATATATATATATATATATATATATATATATATATATATATATATATATATATATATATATATATATATATATATATATATATATATATATATATAAGCTCATTGTGCACTTTCCTCTGTAATTTCAATTCTGCAGAAATCCTTTTTACAAAGACGACTAAGAATGAAACGGGAAACAATTAAAACAAAATCAAATATGTTTCTGTCCTTTTAACAATTTGTTATAACTTTAAAAGGACTTTTTCTTTTAATACTCAATGAAACTAAATATATTACTTTGGAAAAAGTTTATTCATATTCGCGCATTGTTCTAGCTAAGACAAAAGATCATGACTCTTATATTGAGATATTCATTCGCGAATAGTTCGAAAGTATTAATCGTTTTACAATAATTACAAAACTGAAAAAACTGTTTCGTTTTAATAAAATAGAGCAATCCAAAGATTATTCAAATCTGATATTTCTGCTTCGAAATATTTTCAAATGATTTTAAATTTAGCATTTTTATTAAAAGATTTCTTGATAAAGCAAAACTATATATAACTGCAATAGCGAACCAATAGCACGCGTGCCGGAAGTGGCACGTTTGAAAATTTTGAGGGCACGCACAAAAACAAAATTATTTTTATATAAGTTATCTTTTTTTACAGAAATGGATTAAAAATTATTCATCTTCACTTAATTTATAATTTATGATATAAATTTATAGTGCTGAATACCTATCTTAGTATGTTAACTAGTACCATCAAATTATACATTTTATTATTAAAATATATAACATGAATTCTCTCTAAGTATATAAAGGTGTGCATTAGATCAAATTTTTTGCGTATTCAGTTTCGCCTTCTAATGTTATTGCATGCTGTTAACATCGCAGTGCTCGAATTAGACGACAGACTGCATTAGTCATTTTTAGTAAACCGTCGTTTTTAAAACTTCAGTGACTTGTTAAAAAATATAACCGTTTATTGTAAATAGATACAGCTTTATTTTTAGGTAAATACTTTTACACATTATTTCATATTTTATATTCTGCATTCGTTAGCAAGAACATATTGCGTCACGACGGAAATTTTAACCTGTAACGAACTTAAGGTATTAAAAATTACTAAAGTTATAATTTATTTTGCTTACTTTGGAACAATAAAATATTTTAATATGATAACTTATTTTATCATTAAATCAGTGTAAAATACAGAAATAATTATTAAAATTACCTTAAATTAATATATTACTAATTATTTACTTGTGTTGGTAAAATTTTTAGTAATTTTTAGTACTTTAATATGTGACGAAATATTTTCTTGTAAAAGAATGCAGAATAAATTATTTTATAACAATATTATATATATATTTTTAGAATTTCTTAAAATAGCTAGTTCAGTGAAGAAATTGAAATTATCCAAAACATGTGGTAGAAGAGAATTTCAAGCTTGGTGGACCGTTAGGTACGGTATTATTGGAAAGTAAAGTAAAGCAATTTGTATTTTATGTTCTAAAATTGTAGTCTGTAGAACATTTTCAGTAAAGCGGCATTATGAAACCAACCATAAATTTCTTTTTGATCGAAGTGTAGGAGAACAAAAGGAGTATATATATATCACGTGCTTTAAAAAATAAAAATGCTCAAACTATTTCTTTAATGAAATATATTGGAACTCAAACACCCCTGCTGCTAGTTATCAAGTTTCAAAAACTATTGCTCAATATACGAAAGCTTTTAATGAAGACTATTTTTAAAGGATGATTGGCTACAATATGCACCATACTTATTCGATGAGTTTGAAAACTAAAAAAAAAATTATCAAAAGAATTAAAAATTCTGATAGCTAGAAATACAGTGAAATAGAGAATTTTTAGTATGGCGGAAAATGTAAGTTTCCAACAAAAATTCATAGAAAGCCTTGCGGTTTTATACCCATTTACCTTGATGATCTACTGACGTAACAGTCGCTGCTTGCTTAGCAATTTTTGTGTGTTATTTTTTAGAAGCAGTTCTTTTACACAAAAGTTATCAACATTAACTGCAACAAAAAAAAAGGATTAGACATTTGAAATGCAGTTATAGATGCAATGGAAAAAAGAGAAATATGTCCTTCTAAAATTGTGTCAGTTACAACTGACGGTGCCCGCAGCTTAATTGGTCGGGAAAATGGATTTATAAATTTATTTACAAAACGCATTGAACACACAATTCTTGATTTTCATTGCATTATTTACTAACAAGCGTTATGTGCCAAAACACAGGTTTAAAAATGTTTGATGACATTTTGAGTTTTGCAACTAAATTAACAATTTTATATCAGCGCGACCACAAAAAAAATTCAAGAATTGTTAAACGAAATAAACTTGTCGTATTATAGTTTAATTTTATACAATAATGTGCACTACTTAAGCTACACAGAAACGTTTTGCAAAGATTTGTAGGTTTTTATTTTTTGTCATGTGCCAGCTTAGGCTGACAACATGGAGTGCGCTGCTCCACTTTTCAAACTGAACCATATTTTTGGTGTGGAGTCCGACTTTCTCAGTACACACATGTCATAGGGACCCATTTATAGGGTAGGCAACCATTCACAACTTATTAACACAAGAAAGGACAAAGACAGGATAGATAGAGAGAGGATGTACATATCCATACCCGAACTGGGATTCGAACCTAGGACCTCCCTATCCGTAGTCAGGCGCGCTGACCACTAGAGAAGTTGTCCAGCTGATTTGTAGATTGTTTGGCGGAAATAACATTATTTCGAAATAATGAGAACATTATTGACCAATATAACCAATTACTGGATGTAGAATAGCTAGCAAAGCTATATTTTTCACAGATTTATGCGCTCACTTAAATGAATTAAATATAAAACTACAAGATGTTAATAAAACAGTCATTATAATGTTTGACTTAATCAAAGCGTTCGAAGTCAAATTACAATTTTTAATCGTGATATTCTTTCAATTTTATATAAATATTTTCCGAGCACAAAAATTTTTTTTCTGAAAGCGAATGTCACGAAAAGCCAAGTAAAGAGTCATTAACAAAATAATTTTGAATCCATGATTTAGAAATTTTCTGCAAGATTTACGCAGTTTAAAAAATTTGAAAAAACTTTAAAATTTATTTTATATCCTGATACAATACCATTTGAAAAATTAAATTTTAAAACTCCTTGAGGGGTTAAATTTTAAGGAATTAGAAATGGAATTAGTTGAATTTCAGTCAAGTACCATGTGGAACCAAACATTTGTTGATTTAAAAAATGATTTAGAAATTATTGAAAGTAATCGATTATTGGATTAAATAAATGAAATTGCAGAAGATGAAATTCTAACTGCATGGAATTCAATTCTTGATTATTTTAATTGCTCTAAAATAATAGCAAAGACAATTTTATCAATATTTTCATCGGCGTGGGCACGTGAAAACAATTGTTTTGGTAACAACCATAAACCTTTACGTAAATTAAATTTCATGTGGTTGATAAAACTCATTCAAAAGCTCTTAGCAGTAATATATGATACATTATATTTATAAGATATTTTTAAGTTGATTTAATTAAATAAGTGCTGTTCTCTCTAATCAAAATACATTTATAGTTAGACATAAATTAATAATTAATAAAAAAATTTTTCTAACAGCTAAAATAAGCACCATCAGCTTATAGTTTATATATAATATATTTGCTAAGTCGTAAAAAATTTTTAATACCAAATCCTAAAATAAGTTACAATATATGTATATATATATATATATATATATATATATATATATATATATATATATATATATATATATATATATATATATATATATATATATATATATATATATATATATATATATATATATATATATATATATATATATATATATATATATATATATATATATATATATATATATATATATATATATATATATATATATATATATATATGTATATAATTGCAATTAATTCGAATAAATTAAAAATGTTTGTTAAGGACTTTATTACTATTACGTAATAACATGTATTAGCTTCATTGAAATTATGATATGAATTACGTTATTGCAAATGTGATACAGAGTAAAAATAGATGAATGAAAATTATGCATTCATTTGTTAAGAATTAAAATATTAAATATGTTTTATGACAAACTAACATTTTTTTATTGAACATGTACAGTCCAAAGCATATTTATTACATAGAATACTTAAAGAGTTTTACGAGTATTCCTATAAATAACATATTTTGCGTAATTCTAAATATATTATTTTTATTTGATTTGAAAATAGAATGAATTTCTAACATATATACCAGTATATAATGTCCGGAATTATAAGGCGTTATATTTCAATGGAAAGCAGTTGAAAAAATAATGTGATAATCCCATTACATAAATAAGAAATCCGTTGGTCTAATATTATGATGTTTGTTTGTTAAATTTTTAATGAATAAAATATAATTGTAATCCTTTCCTCTTATCTCCAATGATCTGTATTATTGTTCTGAGCATATTTTCTATGAATAAGAATAATTTTCTTTTGTAGTAAATTTAGAATATTTTACAGCAAACGCTCTTTAAAAGTATGTGACTTACTATCGGAACGATGAATGAATTAATTTAAATAGGTTGACTAGCATTTTAATAAATTCATTTACGCAACCCCACGTACGTAATTAATACGTCGGTGGGAATGTTTTGAATACACACACACATTTTTATATATTATATTTATTTATAATGCAGTGATTATAAAAATCAAATATCATTTGAGAATGAGATCATTTTTTCAAGTTATTTTTTTAAATTTTTATTACAGAATAATTATAAATAAACGCACAATTATTTCATGCAGGTAGTTGAGATGTAGTTAAGTTCAATTAAAACAGAAAATATATTAAATATTCAAATATATTAATTCATAAGATTAACGATTCTTATAAATGTTCTGTTAAATAAAGATTGTTATAGTTCACTTATATATTATTTAAGGAAGTTAAGAATCAACAAAACATTAATAAAAATAATAAGTTTATTACAGAAAACAAAAAAATTCTGTTATAAAACAGTAACGAGAAATAGGAAAATTGTAAAGGAATTAATTTTTTTTTCATGGTTTTTATTTGAAATGAATTATGATTTCCATTCAAAAATTATTCAATATAATGGTATTTAAAAGAGTATTTCAATAGATCACATAAAATATTCAATGATAAAAGCAGAAATTTAGTAAAAAAGTAAATATACATAAAAATTAGTTATTCAGAAGCATAAAAATTAAAGTACAATAAATTCTTATGCTTAATTTTCTTTAAGTACGATAAATTGAAGCTGTTTTTATAATTTACAAGAATTTTATTCCAAACAAGGACTTCTTAAAATGGTTTAAAAATTGTTTCCTTTATTGTGTGTTACAAAATTATAAGACACTGTGTTGCTAGCTATATATATTTTAAATAATGTATATTTTTTAATTAAATTAAGAGTTAATGTGAATGGACTCCATGTAAGAAACGTGCATAATGTTGAAAATTTTATAAATATATTGACGATATTAATTATAATTTCGAAAACTTTTCTACTTAAATGTGTCTTACAAATTTAAAAGACCATTAATAAAAACAAAACTATAAAGTTGTTGACCTATTATTTTTTTCTGAATAACTTTAAGAAGTCCATTTTACTGAATTAGTCAGACTATTGAACAATGATATTAGAATTTTATTTGACTATTTAGAGAGGGGTAATTTTATTCTATGCACAGATTGATTTCGATGGTCACTTGCATTCACTTCACCAAACGATCCTGTATTATTTTATGGAATTCTAGTTTTTTAATTTTCAAATTCAGACAATTGTGGTCTTTCCGCTACTGTGAATGTTTTTCATAAGCAATTATAATATAAATTCTAATTACCTTCATACTATCTTTTGCATATTTTTGTTGGAAATTCACAGTTTGCGTATGATTTTGAAGCAAAAGAAAATAATTTTATTACTTCAAAAGGTGATGAATAAAAAATGCTTTGTCTACACGTAACAAAACGTTGTTCATGTAACAACGAAATCTCAAAACAAATCATTTGCTTTTGAAATAAAATATTTATTCGTTTTGAAAATATAAATTGTATTCATGAGTTTAAATATAAGAATGCTTCACAAATAAATACTAAATATAGAAAACGCTAATTCAACTTTTCTCTATTTAATGATTTACTTGTGAAAATATATTTCATAATTGCTTCAAATTTAGGTTGAGAACTATTAAAATAAGTGTTATTTTAGATAGTATTATAATTTTGCATCATTCTGTAATGGCTACTTTGAAATAAATTTTATTGCCATTATTTACTGGTGCCTCTATTCCACCCGGATTCATATCCAGCCTCCGTAGAATAATAGGAGATGGATATTACATGCCTAATTTCTGCATGTATGTCTAGGAGCGTAAGCACTTAGGAATTTTCCTGGTTTTCTCCATATTACAAGAGTCCATATACTCCACTATCTATAAATTCTTTTTGCAAGGCAATTATGAGTTGAATATTAAAATGCATTGCAATTGACCTTGGTCGATAAGCAATGACAACACTTCAGCATAGTGCAAGATAAACAAGGTTTCGATATTTACAGTTATTAAAGGATATATCAGATAAAAATATTACAGGGTGCATTATACATTTCCCAAAAATTAATTTGATCATCAAAGTAAAAAAAATTAATGAGTCAATTGTGTTGTTTCTCCTCCTATTTGGGTAGCCAATAGGACAAACCAAATCCATAAAACTATGAGCTAATAAGAACTTTAAAATAAGGGCAGGTCTTCGAAACAAATTCTCTTTTTTAAGTCTTAAGCAAAGAAGTTCAGGGGCAAAATGTGCTATTTATACAATCAATTGGCAAATAAATTGTGTAAGTTTTGCATTATTAATTTCATTTAACAGGAATGTCATTATGACATCCATGTTGAATGAAATTAATAATGCATATCTATATAGATATATATATCTCCAAATTTTGTTATTATTTGCGTACTTATTACATGCGTTCAAGACATTCTATTCTAATTTTCATTTAAAAGAAAAAAAACGCATAGTTCTCAGGAAACATTTTTAAGAAAAAGTTAATTTTGATACGTATATGAATGTTAAAAACCGGTGGAATCGAACATGAAACTTTCTATAAGTCAATCAAAGAATAGAAAATTATCTTAAGGAAAAACACTGTTATCCTAATGATTTTGCACAGTACTTTGCAGAATACTGGGCAAAAATGAAATATCAAATGTATTAAAGTTAATTCTTCTTCACTTAAAACGTATTCGCTTCAACTTCGGAAAGAACAAAAGCAATCTATCTCATAAAAGAGTTATCGCAGTCTTTGAGCTTTGAAAACCGATCCACACTCTCAATACTTTGAGAAAGTGACCTTCATCGATAAAACCATCAATATGGTTATTGATGGAAAGAGAAGTTTTGCCGCACAGAAATTTATGTAAACATTTGATTGATGGTGAGGGAATTTAGGAAAAGTTTGAATTGTGAAATAAATTCCTGAACTTCAAGTGATTGATGAATGCTGAAATGAGTCTTTGTTTTAATGTTCTATGTTTGAGGATTTGTTCTCGAGAAAAGTGTGAATTTACAAACAACTTTGTGAAAAGCAAGGCTTTGATTATATTCCATTAATAGATAAGTAAAATTTATATATTTAAAAATTGAAACGTAGCATTAAAATACATATAATATTTAAAAGATTTGCTCCGATTGATGAAATTTTAAATTCTCTGATATCCTCCAATTACAACCATATAATTAAACAAAATACTACAATAATAATTTATTAGTCATCGGAAATTTTCTACAATTTATAGGAACTCATTTACAAAATATCAAATCTCGTGTATATTATAATAGTAATATTGTTTCAATAAAAAATATCTTGTACTGTAATTGTATATAAATAAGCTGATAAACGTGTTCGTTATTATATACGAGTGTTTAAAATATATTTACTCTAAAAAATAATCATTTTGTCATTGTATTTTGTACATCTTCATTGAAATTCATAATTATTTTAAAATAATAATTGCTCAATTTTCAACAATTGATATTTATTCCTTATTTGGAAGTGTTTGATTTATATCTGACATTAATTTTTTAGATTTTAATTCACATTTACAATTTTTTTGGAATTAAATTTACGATTGGATAGTACTTTTTTAAAACCTGAAATTGTTTTCTAATTAAACGAAAAAATTAATTTTTAGAAATGTTGTTTTCGAAGAAAATCTATTTATAATTGGCTTTATTTTAAATTCATTTTATTATTTTATTTTAAAAATTTCGACAAGCATTATGATATGTGAATCTAAAGAGGAAAGATCAATTTTTCAACAAGAAATGCTTAAAATTTAAAAGAAAGAAACACAGTGATGGTTGAGAGAAAATTTCCCAAAGTTTCTGCAATCATTCCTCACCAGTCAACTACTGCGCCCTCTCTTGGCATTTTTACGTGTTTATTTTGGTTCTCTTTACTCTTCAGTATATGTATAATATATATATATATATATATATATATATATATATATATATATATATATATATATATATATATATATATATATATATATATATATATATATATATATATATATATATATATATATATATATATAATGTGTCTCTGTGTAATATCAACAAACAATATTAAGTACTACAAATCCATTTAATTAATATTTTTTTGCTTAAGTTAAAATTTAAAATTAATATTTTTCATAAATTGACATTTATGATTTTCGATTTCATGAGATGAATAATTAACAAATATTTAACACGTTTTTCATACTTCAGGGCATCAAAATGCATCCTTTTAATTTATACATTCAGTGCGAAAAAGATTGTTTTAAAGAATTGTTTTCAATTATGAGAGAGAAAGAGGATAAGAGATAGTGTCTACAAAAATAGGAAAATTCAATTATTTGCGAAATGAAAAGAAATAGTGTTTGTAAAATATCACTGCTGGATCATTCTCTCCATTTAACTTTAAAATTAAAACTTATTATTTTGCTCAGTATTTGATTATAGAAATAAATATATTAAACACACAGATAAATGTGCACATATACATATATACAAACACACACACACACACAGACACATACACACACACATATATATATATATATATGACATACCTTAATAAACATAAATATATTGTTCAATTGTAAAATAAAATTTTTAATTGTTTGCAAAGATTTAAATCTCATTTCGAAAAGTTAAATATAGGTAAACAATCGTATTATTTATGTTTATATGGCCTTGGGATCTAATATTATCAATTTCGTTTTTAACTGCAATTTTAAAAACAAATCGAAGGTCAGGTTTTCTCTCATCACAATATGTATTCTTAAATATATAATGGAAATAAATAGTCATCATTATCCTCAGAAAATATTTATTCTTATAAGAAATACATATTATCCACATACACACACTTTTTATCGTTTGGAAATTGAATTAACATGACGTAATAATTTCTCACATGTAAATGAAGAGTCGCATCAGATTTGTGATGCTCGTTTATTCATTGCTCCTCTCGCAATGCAAACTTAAATTTTTCAATACATTCATCACTTTTCAAAAAAACAAAATATATTTTTTTATATTTTAAGTATAGTGTTGGAAGCTTTTTCAAAGAATTGGGCAAGTTCTTTTATTTCCGATCGGGAGGAACTTGCCGGAAATTGCGTTCGGTCACGATGGAAGTAAGCCATTTCCGAAATAGTAGATTGAAACAAAAAGAATGTTATTTGTGTTTGATGACAAAGGCGGAGGTCTTTTCCTATTCAAAACTTTGGAACTCATCAAAAACTCTAGAATGGACTTTTAATCTTACTTACTTCCATTCTCATGACTAGTGATAGATTTACAAAATATTACTAAAATTTGGTTAGAAACACTGAAATGAAGAAAAAAATTTCTTGGGTCAATAATTTAAAATGATCATACACACACACAAACTCTCTTTCTCTCTCACACACACAAACTCTCTTTCTCTCTCACACACACAAACTCTCTTTCTCTCTCACACACACAAACTCTCTTTCTCTCTCACACACACAAACTCTCTTTCTCTCTCACACACACAAACTCTCTTTCTCTCTCACACACAAACTCTCTTTCTCTCTCACACACACAAACTCTCTTTCTCTCTCACACACACAAACTCTCTTTCTCTCTCACACACAAACTCTCTCTCACCCGATCACAATAATAGTTAAAAGAAGAAGAAAACACATTTATGGAATTTAACCTTAAATGTCGAATTGTCATTTAAATTAGAAATGAATAATAACTAATCATACTAATACAATATAAAGCGCTTAAATTTTGTAAAATTACTACTTAAAATTCAATTTTTTTATTTTGTGTTACTTAATCTAGTTATTATATAATTTAGATAATCATATCATTTAAAACTATATTAAAACTTTCATTACTTAACTTACATTAAAACATTTCAACAGATTTTAACAAAAACACGAGCATTTATGCAAAAATCTGATAGATGTCTTGAAAATCAGCAATCAAATGTGAAACTATTCATTTTTTATAAACTAACAATGAAAAAATATGAATATTTACTTAGCTTGATGCATATTATATTAATATATTTATTAAATCTTTTCTCAATACATTTTAACAAAATTTAAGACTCGAGGAATGTTTTTATTAGTTTTTCTATTAATAAAATTTTATGCATTATTCTTATGACATTCTTAAAATATTATGGGAATCATAAAAGTAAAATTACTCGGAGAAAAATATATTTTCTTAATTAGAAAATAAAAATTATGCATTTTTCAAGAAACGCGTTTGCTGTTCCCTTAAGATTGAACTGCCAAAACCGTTTTTCACAGTGGATAAAAACAGTATTTACTTAAAAATATTTCTTCCTTTGTTTTTGAAATATTTAAGAATTTCAGAGAAAACTTTAATAATGTCTAGAGCATTTTTGAAATATGAGTGTGGAAAAATGTTAAAAACGATAAATAAATTGCTTAAATATGAATTTTTTAAAGCATTGAAAAATTTCTTGCTTAAGAATGAATAAATTCCAAAAATACAGGAATTATTCTGACGAGTATTTCAGATTACAAACATTGTGTCATTCTTTGAGGAAATGAACCATTTAAGATGAAAAAAATCGGATGAATTTAAAATACAATGCAAATGACGTGGAATCAAATATTTCCTACTTTAAAATCCTTATAAATGTTTCTACCAGGTCGGCCAACTTGTCTAGTGGTCAGCGTGCCTGACTACGGACAGGGAAGTCCTGGGTTCGGATCCCTGTTCAGTCATGGATGTACTTTCTCTCTCTATCCTGTCTTTGTCCTTTCCTTGTGTGTGAATGAGGTGTGAATGGTTGCCTACCCTATAAACGGGTGCCTATGGCATGCGCGTGTACTGAAGAAGCCGAACTCCACACCAAATACGGTTCAGTTGGAAAAGTGGAGAAGCGCACCCAAATATGCGATCCTAGCTGGCACACGAGAACAACAACCAGAGAAATCGAAGATTGATTACAACAGCATAATTTTTATAAATCATTTACTCATAAAGGAAAATGATTTTAGAAAACAAATGTAAGAACTTGGATTCACTTGATAAGATTTGATCAAGCATTTAAGATTAATTTTATAATACTCCAAATTAAATTGGCTGTTTTGTTAAACTTCATGAATACATAAGTAATAATATATGAGGAGGAAAATATTTTAGAATTTAAGACAAAATAATTCAGTGAAATTTAATAAACAAAGCATTCGTTACATTGGAAAACATCACGGTTTACAAAGAAAGTTGTTTTTAAAAAGTGTTTCGTAAATTAATCGCTTGAATTTGTATTTTTATATTTTAAGTGCAAATTAGAATTTAAAAATCAAATATTTTGCTTAGGGATTTGGAAATTCTTTCAAATAAAAATTAATTCATAGCATATGATAAAGTAATAATTCCTTCCTAAAGCCAAGTGTCTTCTGTAGATATAATATTTAATGTTGAGCGGAAAGATAAAATTCTGCATGGATTGTGTTCTCCGATTAAATTAATTTTTATCTAAAATTCCTGATTAATTCGTTCAGCATTCCTTCCAGTTATCTTAAAATCCTACGAAATTGTCATTTCAAGTGTTCATTAAAAACTGAGTATTATAAATTAGATTTATACTTTAGGAAATAATCAGTTGGTTCTTTCTGTTCTTAAGTGAGATTGACTATAAATGGATCGTCACATACTCATAACCATCACGTACATTATGTAAGTTAACCGTAGGAGTTATTGACAAGAAGGAAGCTATATAAGCTTCATACATGAGGAGTTGGATTAGTAAAAACAGAATTTACATGGCTTCTACCTTTTCTGGATCACACAATTTCAAAGAAATTTTCTCTTTTAAGGATTTTAAACTTATCCTCGTAAGAGACTGGAGAACATCACGGAATAAGTCGTTGCTGTTGAGTTGATCTTCGAAAATCTTGCACTGCTTTTCCAACGACTTTCATTTACGGTTATTTTGCTGAGCGCGATTAACCATCAAT
Source organism: Latrodectus elegans (assembly GCA_030067965.1). Lineage (NCBI taxonomy): Eukaryota > Metazoa > Arthropoda > Arachnida > Araneae > Theridiidae > Latrodectus > Latrodectus elegans. Next base: position 125,336,859 of record CM057813.1, read on the forward strand.
ACTAACTGTTGTCGTTCCAAATATGATATCTCGCATAATTTATCACCATCTGTGCTTAAACTACACAAGATTAACATATGTTGTGAATCAAATGGATATTTTTAAAACTACATGGATATTTTTAAAACTTATATATGCTATCGAGAAATGAAAGTTTATTATTATTGTAGCAATAATTTTTCCAAGCATTGTTTCATTCTTCGTGACAATACTAGGCTTAAATGTTGGTTTAGTTTGCATAAAGAATACAAGCATTTTTTTCTGAAATGTTTATTTTGATGCAGTGCCTCTTCTCTAGCGTTATCGCATCAAATTTCCTTTACAGACCTTTTTATTTTCAAATATGTAAATCCTTATTGTAAAAGTGTAAATATTACCATAATTTTCTTAAACATGAGGTATGAAATACAACGATCAAAAACATTTTAGTTAAAATATAATTTTATAACAAAAAATAATAATTACTAATTACACATTCCTCCTGTTTACGAAAGAAACTTGCTCATCACAAGTCAAGGGCTGCCTTTCAATGATGAACTTAACTTTTGATTGGATTGAGTATATGGAAAGTAATCATAAAGTTAACATAAAACAAAGCCTGATCATACACTAATATAGTTATATAAATAGGAAGGGTTGAGAAAGTGAAATGGATTATTAATTATATCTGTTTGGAAAAAAGTATTTTTCATGAATAATCTCATTTATGGCATAAGAATTTAAAAACTTTATTTTTTAGCTGTATGATTTTATAACAAAAATTTAAAATAATACATTCCGTAAAATTAAATGTAAAATCAATTTTCTAAATTAAATTTATTCCTACCTTCTCTTATTGGATAATATTATGAAATGAGCGTTATGCTCTGAGAGCAAACCCATACAGTAATCCATTTTCAAACTATTGATTTATAATGAGGAATAAAGTATCAGTTGTTTAAGCTTACTGCATTTCTCACCCTTGAAAGATATTACTATGCATACCTTAGGAGACCATATCCAGGTGTGTGATATCCTCAGTGTATATGCCTTGAAAAGTCAATCAAATGACTGATACAACGATGTCTCGTCGTTCCAATTGAATGTTGGACAATACTCTCTATCCTTTCATATGGCAACTAAGCGATCTTCACAGAATGCAGCTCAGCTTAACAGATTACTTGGTACGAGAGAGATAAGAACCCTTTTGAAATTCAGTTCTCGCTAGAATCTGGATAAGAGAAATCCTTGCTACTGAGCTGTCAATGTATTTGAATATTATTTAGCATTTATGAATCTTTAAAAAATGGCTTCAATGTGCTATGGATATTTCAGTCATGAAGAATTGTCACTCTACAAGAAGAAAGTTTTTAATGAATTCCCCTTATTTGGGTACTATATTTAATCTTTTATCATAAATCAAAATTCGGAAAGTATGGCCATGAAATTTTTCGTCTCTTCAATTTCTTAGATATCAATTCACACTTATCCTTCAAAAATCAACCTTGATTTGTATCAGAATTATTCTGTAATACATTGTGAGAATAGTATGGAAAATGATGTTAATAGAAATACAGATTTTTGTCAACAAACCAAATAGTTAATAATGAAGAACACTAAATTTTTGTTAAATACTAATAATTTATTCAAACATTCTAGTAAATGAAAATAGATTTGTACGAAATTAGTTTATCACACTAAACTAGTTAATTATTGGGCATTTAAAATAGTAACTCTTGATATGGAAATAATGTATCCACAATTTCAGTATTCGACAATAAATTAGAATAAGATACCTTAATTTTATTTCTTAAAATTGATCTTTTAAAAATAATGCTATTTTTCCTGCATTTTACATACAAATAGTTGATAGAGGGAAATTTAAATGGAAATTTAAGAATAGTTACTTTTTTCTAGGAAACGTTGAAAAACATTTTTCAAAGTTCATTGAGAGAGATGTTGGCGTCCATTTAAAATGATCCTAATTAGCAACATTAATATCTAATTATATCTTTTTCTAGCATTTTCTTCTATAATATATTATAGCTGCAGTATAAATGTATCTATTTATTAAATTTTAAATCATTCAATATAACCATATTCTATTTCACTCATTAAATGGTATTAAATGTCTTGAATTGATTTTAGGCAGAAATCCTTATATAATATTTGATTCCCTACTCAAATTATTGGTTAATAATTTGAAGCCATTAGTTGCATTTACCTTCAATTGCATTTCTAAGACTTAACTCTGCCAATCGTGGTTCATTTCAGAGACTAAATACTGAGCGTGAGATCTCCATTGGGCAGCACGATACGCAGGAAATTCAGCTCATGCTTTGGTCTTTCACCACTAAAGATTCATGATGAGCCGATAGTCGTCCTCGTTTAATATACCAGTCAAGTGTTCCATTTAAAATCTATCTTAGCTTAAGAGATAACCCATTAATGAGCATGATAAAGATAACGACCCTGCTGTAATTGGGGCCTCAATAAGATTTGACAAATGAAATACTCACCAACAAGTTGCAAATGTATTTTGATGAATGTGCTTAAAGATGCAGGAAAATATGAAATAAAATATAGAATAAAGATGAATTCAGATATTAAACTTGTCAATTGAGTATGGCTCAAACTTTCGTGGTTGTCAATTGTGTTATTAGCTTAGGTGCTGGAAACATGTTGCTATAGTCAATGAAAAAAATAGGTAAGGTTATTAAAATGATTGTGTATATTCAAGTTAAAATAGTAAATAATAATAAATAAAATAATAAATAAGTATTATTCCAATAATTATAGATTATGACAGTGTCTATTGAATCTATTATTTAGCTTGTGATATTTTCAGGAAGTATAATTTATGTAAAATAAATTATTCTAATACCTAAAATAAATAATTCTATTAAAGAAATAAAATTCTAAAAAATAACTCACAACATAATTTCACCATAGGTAATATTAATAACAATATAGTGAAATTATATTCAAGGAATTATTTTATATGTCAATAAAAATTTATATTCTTTTATTTGACAGATAGGCTATTTATTCTAAAATTCAAAACTTCATAAGATATATTGATAATTATTTATTTTATATTGAAAGTTAAATTGAACTTAAATTACACTCAACAATTTTAATTAAATTCGTATTACTATTTTCTTATTTTAATCAAATCCTAATTTAAATACACAATGAATTTGTTGCTAATGATATTTTTGATTTTTATTTATGCGATACTTAGTCAAAAAATTTATTTTAATAATTAATTTTGTAGAAATATTATGCATTAAATTAAATATTAGTTTTACAAACTTAATATTGAAAAAAATGAAATAAAATTAATTAAATTAATTAAGACCAAAAATAATTTTACTCTTTAGAAAGTTAAATGAAAATAAAATGCTAAGTAACATTCTTAGCGTTAAATAAATAGTATTTGTTAAATTTTCTGCATAATAGCTTAGTACGAGTGTGTTTAATTTAAATTAATGTATATCATTTACTGATATCTTTTCGAGTAGAATGATCCGTACGAATTTTCAACAATATCATTGAACATAAGAAAATTTTGAGAATGATGTATTGCTTACATTGATACACAACACCTTGACTCCGATTTTCAAGGGCATATGTGATCTTTAAGCAATGTTCAAATTGGTTAGATATATAACTATTTTGTCATCTTCTTAAAATAGTATATTAATTAACACATAGCATAAATTTATTTATATATAATTTTAATTATGTTTTTAGGGCATATGATAATTAAATTAGCAGATTTTCAAAGCAAATTTCATAATGTTTTTCTTTATTATAGTATTAAAGGTCTTAAAAATAAGAAAAAAACTATTGTACCGCACTTCATGGTTCTTTTTGGTTGAAAGTTGATAAAAACAATCTCTTAGAAGTCACAAATATTTTATTGGTATAAAATTCAACAGGATACAGGAAATTACAGCAGTAGAAATTACTACTACACAGATCTAATGCAGCTAAATGCAATAGTCTTTAACACCACAGACAGACAACAGATTCTATGCACCAAACTATAATTCTAGACTGCTCGTTTTCTCTTTCTCATTCGTGACGGGAGGCAGTATTTATGCCTGACTTGGAGTGGAAATCTAGAAGTATCACCAAGTGTTTCTGGTGCATTCTAAGTTATCTCGCTGAATATCGTTCCTAGACCTTCGATGTTAGATTTTTCCAAACTGATTTATTTCTTGCCAACTCATCAAGAATCTCTCCTAAATGTCGCCAAATCACCAAATTATAATTTCTTATAATTTGGTGATTTGGCGACATTTAGGATTGGTGTTTCAATATAGACTAGGATTAAACTGTGAAATTTTTACCCAAAATCTAAGCCTTTTCAATCTGCGTGAGTTATTTTAAGACAAATACAAATAATTTTTATCAATTTCTATCATTATTCAGTTTCTAGTATAATTTGCATTAATTTTATTATATTTTTTTCACATATAATAAAACCTGAATAACCATCATTAAATACTGGTGTACATATCTTTACAATTATTATAATTAAATTACTGTGACAGTATTTTAAATCAAACGGCAAAATTAATCTGATAATTTTTATAAGCATATTTTTAAGAGAATTTTTCCTTTTGAATTTGCTGAGAGATAAGTAAAAATAACCATCACGTATAACACTCAGCTAAATAAATTTTTACCCAAGATGGATTTTAGTCACAATAACGAGACTTGACATGTAAATAGTATAAAAAAGATATAGTTATTATATCAAAATACTTTATTTACCTATAAAAATCCACCAAGTGTGACATTATCAAATACATGATATAGCATGTTTTTTTTATTTGGATTTTACTCTCTAATATGTCTCACTACATATGAATTATTTTCGATAGCGATTTTTTCGAATAATAGCACTGTATACACAAAATTGATATATCAAGACTTATTACGCATGCAGAATTTAGACGAGAAGGTGCATTTGTATGTAATAGTGTATTTTTCAAACGTATGCGTACAAAAAACTTAGTGATAATGACAACTACGATATATTTAAAGAAAAGAAATTGTACACAGTTATTTTCTAATACACAAATTGCATTTGAACTTGGTAGCCTAGTATAAGTTTGTTTTGATGTCAGGTGTAAGAAGGAAAAATACTCTAGGACTTTGTAACAACATGGACTATCAGCTCGGCAACTGTAGTTTCAGCTAATATCAGCAAACAAAATAGACAGGAGGGCTATCTTTGGAGTGATCGGAAATAAACTGATGGGGCTTTTACAGATGAGCCCCAGTTCAGTTTACAACACCATAATGGCCGCACTAATTTTGACTGCAATATGCTGTGCAAACTATGCTAGGATGTAACATTCCCATACTGACCCATCAAAAAGAGTAATGGTATAGGGCATCATTGGATATCCAGATTGGAAACATCTTTTTCACATTTATAGCACTTTGATTAATGCACATTTACATACTTTCAAAGTTCTATATAATTAATCACTTATCATTTCCCATGAAATATATTCACGCAATAATTTAATTTTTTTCAATATTATTTTGTTGTTTGGATTTCTTACTTTACAGCAGTTTTAAAGGCTAGTAGTATATTTTGAATCTGAATCCGTAGAGATTTACTGATAAAAAATATTTTCACAAGAATCAAATATAATGTTATTAAGAATATTCTTATTTTAAAATAATACCTTATTTGAGAGATTTCAGGGTAACAAAAATAAAATTGATAACGTTGAGCACATACATTTCTCTATAGGATATAATGTTAGATGTAAAGATATCTCTTCAATGTGTGTGTCCATTGTTCATCCTTTATTCCTCCAATTCTTCATATGTATTTGATAGTCATAAACATCAAACAAATTTCGGAGCTCATTATCAAAAAGCCTATTCTTTCAATATCACTTTTACGAACTTGAATGCGAGCCGCAAGATTCCAGAAGATATAGTTTCAGCAATGGATAACATCTTCATTTTATTGTTGTAAAAATAATCAACTTCGAAAGCAAAGCATTTAGGATGTCAATGGTCCTCAACCAGGTGATAATATGTTGCATCAGATTGTTAATATAGCCTTTCTAGTGTATTTGGTGTACCGATTCCTTAAGTGCTCACTTCTTTTTATGCAGCGGTGATTTAGATTGTCTGTTGACAGAGACAGTGGCTTTCCTAATTAACCGTAAATTTTAATGTCTTATCTTCTAATATGCAAGTGACTTATTTGACGATGACAAGACATCACTCGGGTGACATTACTGATAACCTAACAGATTTGTGTAGGATGTTATAAGCTTTGCTTATGCACACAATGTATATTATTCGGGGAGAATTTTATCTATATAGAGAACAATATTTATGTAACTATGAGAATACACAAGCTTACATTCACTGAAACCTTTAAATTTTAATATCAGCCAATAGAAGGGTAAAAAAATGAGAAAATTTATAATTCTTCATTACCATTTATAATAGCTTAATTTAAAAAACCCAAAAAAATTTCAAACACAATCTTCAACAATTCTGCATGCATAAAATAAAAATAAGACTAATATCTTATTGCTTAACTATCCTTTGAATCAAACTTTTAAAAAAGAACTAGTTCAAACATTTAAGGATTTCGATAAATTACCTAGTAAAAGAAAAATTTATTGTGAAAGTGATTCAACCAATGCAGACACTGATTTCACAATTAATTTTTATATCATGTTAGTTTCACAAATTGATGATGTAAATTACGAGCTTTATAACATATGCACACATTTTTAACCAAGAATTCAGGATACGAAAAATGAAACTGCCTGGATGCAAATTTTCCTAATTATATCCAACTCAGGAAAATTGATTAAGAAAGTGAAATTTTGTACAGTGTTACGTGTCAAGAAATTTTTATCAGCCTGATGCTAAACGTTTTTGAGTACTTTAAGTGCAGCATTCACGGTGGGTTTTTCTCAAATAGTGTCGTTTATTTATGAATATAAAGAAAGGTAATAAATATATTTACACATTGATTAATTAGTTGATCTTCGATAATTGTTAGTTTTAAGTAAAAAATAATCTAGGGTGATTTTTTGAGAAAATCCGCTGACTGCTTGTATCAAATATCTTTAGAAATAAATAGGATCAATAAGCAGTGAATTATAATGCAATAGGAAAAAGGTTTATATTCTAAATGTGGAATTGTGTCTTTTATTCAATATTCTCTTGAAACAGTCATTATTACAAAGTATATGGTAAATATTATATTCTACAGGAAGTCATAAGAATCTGTGCTTACTTAAATTTAAAAAAAAATAATGATATATATATATAGATATATATATTTAATAGCTTTCATTGACAATACTATTGGTTATTTAATTTTTACTTTATGCTTTTTATATAATTTATTGAAAAAACACTCATATCATTTTGTCACTACAAAGTTATTTTGAAAATTAATCAAAACATCCTTATAATGAAGTTCATACTGAGAAAACTTTAAAACCAAATGATGCTTTCATTACTATGTTTCCTTGGTCGTTACAGTCGAGCTGGCAGCCGAATGGTTAGCGCTCTTGCCTTCGGTTAAACAGTTTGTGGGTTCGAATTTCCCCTTGGGCATGGATGTTTGTAATGGTTCGGAATCCAGTTGAAACCATAGGTCCCGGTCTAATTTACCCTCGTATGCAAAAAATGACCGTATAGCGCAAATAAACCAAACCAACCTTGGTCGTTACAATATTTGCGATTTGATGCAAAATATTTTCCTCACTAGGAAATATTTAATTTAAATGAATTAATGAATATTATATTATATATTATTGTTATTATTTATTATAAATTAATGAATATCAAAAAAACATGTGGGCATTCTTAACAGTTTTGCAATTTTTTATTCTTGAATATGTCTAACATTTCTCAAGAATTGAGATTATATTCAACAACATAATAGATTTCAAAATAATAAATACAATATAAATGCATTAAGTCATCTCCAGTTTCATGAAAAATATTACTCAAAATATTAGCGAAAGCATTGAACTTTACTTTCAAAAAGAGTAAAAGTACATTTGAACAATGACTTCAAATTTTTGTTCTATTTTTATACATGACATGATCTTTGTATTATCAATGTAGAAAGTGTGTGTGTGTTTATATTTTTGGTAATTTTATAAAATAAATTATTAATAATATGTCTGAGAACAGCCATTCACTCGAGATATTTCCATTCGATAAATTTGCTTCATTTGCAAGCTATTAAAATGTCCGTTGTTATATATTTCTGGCGAAATATTTTAGTTAATATATTGTTGTGTTTTTTCTATTTAAATATAAAATATTTCCGCGAACTATATTATAAATTATTTCTTCAAAAACTTGTTTCAATGCATATCAATTATTTGTAAAACTAATGTCTTTATATAGTCACTGGTTGTTCCGGTCACTTCTTACAGCAGCTATCAGGCCCCAAGAAACTTACACGCTCAAAGAAATTCTTATTCTCTCACTTAAAAAATGAAAATATAAAAATCCCGACACACTAATATTACAGCTTCAGTATTTCCCCTTTTTTCCCTTTTCCAATGCAATTTTTCCTCGCTTCGTTGCTAGCGGAACAGTTTTTCCTTATAACAGCAGAATCTGACAGCTTGGGTATGGTCTTCTAACCTTCTTTCTTTCCATTTGGTGCAAGAAAGAACAGAAAAAAAAACATGCTCCAGGTAAAAGCCATTTCCCAAACTCAGAATTGATCGTCTGCGACATTTTTGGGCACACGATACTAAAAGAAAGAAATGACATTTAAGTACAGCTTGTTCTTTTGTGAAGAAATTAAATTACCTTATCGCAATGGATTATATGAGAAGGGGAAAAAATGGGACACACTTCTTTTCACTTCACTTCACTTATTCTATTTCATAAAAGGCTTAACAAGAGAAAAGATCCTTGTTCTTCAAAGAGTTATTATTTTTTTTCAGGATGAAATTTCATTCGATGTGTTGCATTTTATCCTTAAAAGCTTTTGTGGCCAGGACCTAGAAATTAAGTCTTAGTATATTAACTAAATTTTAAATTTTTAACCTTGAGTATACCTCAGCAATTAGAACAGTAATTTTATATTTTCCAGAAATTGATACTGCATATTTTATGACTGATTTGTTTTCTTAAAAGTACGTAATTTTGTGACAAATCTTTATATTTCATATGAGAATATTCAACTTTGAACTCAAAACTAGTTTAAATTATCTACTAATATTTGCATTATTAATAAAAATAAAATTTAAGAGAGAGAGAGAGAGAGGGAAATTTGAACTTTCTGGGCAGTTAACATAATGGAGTTTTAAAAATATTTGCAACTAGATTTCTTAATATGCAATTAATATTATGATACGTCATATCAAACAAAAAATATTATATATAACAGAATACCTATATTTTGTGAAATATTAGCATTGATTTTAAGTTAAGATAAACTACGATAACTCTTTTAAGAAAAACGAGACTAAATAAAACTCTAATTTAGAGTCCTACAAAACACATATTTTGATTTCTTAATTTTACAAATGAAATTTTAAATGTGATTGCTTTTGAGTGAATAAACATGGACTTTAAGTAAATTACACATTGTTTGATTCTCAGTTTAGATAGTTTAATTTGCCTTCCTGTATTTAAAGTCTGCTCAAATCTTTCGTAAAACAGAATTTTACATTTTTCATGAAATATATTGTATTGAAAATTTAATGATTGATAGTGATTAATTATTAAATAATTCTATATAAGAAAACAGATATATATGCACTTTATGAGTGGTCGTTATTATATATTCAATTAAATATTTTACAGAGACAGCCAACTATATAATTTGATCAAATGTGATAGAAACTTCGAATCTAAAATAATATAATCATATTTTTAAATATATTTTATATATTAAAATTTTTGCTATAATATAAATCAGGTTCAGATACACCATTGGTAAATTTTTTTCTCTGTAAATCTTTTCAATAACCGATTTCATCATTAAAAACCATTAACTTTAAAATTAATTTTATTAGAGCTAATAAAATCATGATACTCTATTTTAAATTTATTTTCATTAAAGGAATAAAAGAATATTATTTACTTGAATTCCCTTTTGAGTTTTTACTTATGACAAAGTGTAACAAAACTTTATTTTACTAATAATTATTTTTGGTATAATTTATCAAGATAATTTATGCTAAATTTCCTACAAAACTGAATTTTGTACAATTTTTAAGTAATTGAAACCTTAATTCTTTAATAATCTATTTTCGAACACAAGAAAAGGTATTTCTATTTCACTAGCTTAATTTCTGTAAACATACGATGTTTACAGAAATTACTTACTTTTAAGAAAACAAATCAGTCATAAAATATGCAGTATCAAACGTTGACTAAGAAATGAAATGAATTGGTGGTTTTCAATGGCTGCCACTTTACAAAAAGTATATTTTTCTGAACATTCCCCTTGCGGTCATGCAACATGAACGATGGAGCTTTATAACAAGCTTCAGTACACGCAGAGACATAAAGAATGTCCAATTCTTTATGTTCTTTATATATGCCTTTCTGTGTTGGCGTATTTATCATTCCGATGCCTTTTCATGAGTTAATATATATCTCTTCTCTGTTTAAGAAATGTGTGTCCTTTTTTTACAGACACTTTGACAAACTGAAGTGGGAAAAATATATCACTGAAGAAATGTATATGACACACAAAATGGTTTCACTAGAATGTGTCATTCTATATTCTTGAACATACAAGGAAATATATTTTGCATAGAATAGAACAATTTTCTCGGATTGTATTTAACTTTTGTAATATATTGATTTAAACTCTAAATTATGCGAATGCATAAAACTTAAATATAAATAATAAAGAATATTTACCCCATGAGAGGAAATTTTACATGTTATGTCATGTGTTCACATATTATATACATCATATAACTTATAAGCATCACATAATTTATGTTTCTCATGTAAAATCATAAGTTTCAATCATATTTGAAAATTTTTAATTTTATGAAGCTAAAAAATTCCTTTTAAAACATGCCGATTGTTTTCCTTTTTTCTAAATCTTTTGATTCTCTTTCCAATATTTTCGAAATACATTTGCTCCTGTTAATTATTTTCCTGATGAAAAAAAACAAGTTTCTGATTTCTTTCGGTATAATTATTTTTGATAGTTTTCCTATTTACTTTATCTATTTTTTATTCAGATTGAAAAAAATTATTTTACAGTTTAATTTTACATTTGCATTATGGTTGCATTCTTTATATTTATTTTATTTGAATAAATATACATATTAATCGCAGTAACTTCGACGTAGTTTAAATCGTAATAATTAAAAACAAACTTGATATTTTCAAACTTATATACGCTTTAAGAACCTTTATTTCTTCAGACATGATTTTATAGATAGTTTTTATTTGCTCATTTATTTAATTAGTCTCTCGATAGTATATTACAATCCTGATTTGAAATTCCAAAGATAACTTCTTCTTGCCCCTTCTGGTTCATAAAATGAATAAAAAAAATAATTTGCTTTTTTTTTCAAACAAGTCTTTAGAAGCAATTATACCAGGGAACTTCTCATAATAGAATTAATTAGCAGCGTGCAAAGCGTATCAAAATGTTGAGTTAATTAAATTACTTTTTCTTGAAATAACTCTCAAATAGAAAGACTTCCAAAAGATTTAAGAATATTAAGCTTGCAGATAGTAGGAAACACATTTGTGTGATAATAGCTGCAAAAAAACTGGTATAGTAAAAATGAAATTATTAGATTGATAATGTTCGCTTAAAAGATTGCCATTTATTTTATAAGAGCATAAAAGATCTGAATAAAAATTATGATGTGAGATACGTTTTCGCATATTTTTTCTAACACAAAATAAATAAAAATCTGATAAAATCCCATAATTATAATGATAAATACTTTTTTTAGCAATTGATGATTTCTATGATTAGTAAAAGATAAAAATTAGCATTTGAAACCTCCCTTTCAAATATCACTATTATTTGTTGAAGCTACAACTGTAAAATTAATTATTACTTATTTAATTTAATTATTATTGAAATTAGTTATTGTTCATTAGAGAAATTAAGAAAATTTTCATTTCTATGAGGAGAATTTTTATTCGTTTTTTTATTTGATGAAAATCTAAACAAAAGCAACTAAAAAATTTAAAAACATTAACGTAAGCTCTATGCATGCTTTACAGTTCAACTTTCAAGTTTGCAATGCAGTTAATCATGAATTGTATTATTTGAAGTTAATTTCTGTCGGATTATCAAAGTCAATTTTTATTATTGGAGGGAAATATTTGTAAGGATCAATGCCATTTTTTTCTTTCTTCATATGACTTGGTATGTAAAGCGCCATTAGTAAGAGTATAGAATTTCCATAACTTTTCAGTAACTGAAATCATGAATATGTTACATGTTTTTCAGTCTTAAAATATCCTTTTATTAGTATTGTGTGGTGTTTAATAAAACTCAAGGCATAGGTGCTAACCTCGTCATTTTACCGTTGCTCAAAAGATCTAGGAATTTGATGATAGTGACTTGTTTTGTTCGTTTCTTAATAGGGATTTTTTGTACACGTGGATTAATTTAATCAAAACCTAAAATTTAGAAACATTCAAGTCAATTCAACTTTGATCACAAACATTCAAGGCTGATGTGTAATTCAAACTTCCAAGCTGTTGAACCAAAAGCCAAAGCGTTAAGTATTCTGTTGGTAACCAGGCTAAAAGGCGACCTATTTATCAACAAGTTATTGTCATTGTATCGGCACCTATACCAAGCCCACATCTGAGACATTTTAGGTTATGGATGTGATTGTGATTCAGAAGAAGGAATCAAGCAAATATCCTAGTATTAAACCCTCTACTTACAGGAGTATCATTTCACTTGGAAGACATTGTGACCGCTATTTATTAAACGTGATCAAGCTGACTTTAATGAACATGAAGGATCTTTGATTATACCGGGATTAAATCTCACTGCCATACGATAGTAAATACTATGTCCTTTAGAATCAGGCCATCGTGGCTTTTGACCAATCGGTAAAAATTGATATCTATTTACATCTTTGTGAATGCCTGTGTTTTGCGTTTTCTGTCTGAGAAAAAATGCTTGAAAGAAACATATTAAAACACACCGGGCCAAAATTCAATTCAATTTAAAATATATTCACTTACCTATTCGTAGTACCTACAAATGCATAAGGTAACAATAAATCTTTCCGCTTTTAATGCACCTGCGCACGCTGCGCGGTGGTTGGCCACGATAGTACGAACTGCACAGCAAAGGAGGCATGTGTCAACTGTCATGGTGACCATCCCTCCTATTCTCGAAGTTGTCCTCAGTATATGATGGAAAAAGAGATAGCCACAATTAAGGTTAACAAAAATGTTCCTATACTGAGGCAAGACGATTAGTCACTTCCCGTACTCCACAGCCAGGAGTTAGTTATGCCACTGCTGTCAAAAAGGTCACCAAATCGAGCAGCACACAAACTGAACCAATTTTGGTTTCCCCAGTGAAATTGTTCCAAATAAAAGAAAAGCCTATATTTAAGAAAACTCCTACATTTTCAAGAAAAGCTACCTTTGCTAAATCAAAAGCAGAGAAAGCATTAAAATTAAAAAAAGCAAAAACATCAATTTCCACCCGCAATGCTTTCTCATGCCTGGAGACTGACGTGGTGTCCCAATTTCTCTCGGACGATGATACATCGCTCGAGGATATGACAGAAGACCCGCCTTCCAGCTCCAGTAAAGGAGCTTTTAAAACTAAACAATAACTTCCTTTGTATCTTGGAACTGCCATGGTTTGCGATCACATCTTGATGACATCAAGTCTCTAGTTTCAGATTACAACCCTGTATGTATAGCACTTCAGGAGACATTCCTGAAGTCTTCCAACATCATTTCTATGCGAGGGTTTAAATGCTTTAGAAGAGACCGTGGTGATGATGGTACAGCATCTGGAGGTGTATGTATATTAACATCGAATACTTTCCCCAGCGCTGTCCATCAATTAAATACTACTCTACAGGCTGTAGCGGTGAAAATTCACACCACATGTATGATTACAGTCTGTAGTCTATATTTATCACCACATGATGTCATCCGCCAGGAGGAACTTGATGAATTATTTGATCAGCTGCCGACACCTCTCCTATTGTTAGGTGATTTCAACGGCCATAATGCCTTTTGGGGAAGTGACGATACTAATTCTCGCGGTCGCCAGATAAAGAAATTTATTTCTGATAATAGTCTCTGTCTCATTAATACCGACGAGAAGACATATTTTCACGTACCCACAAGAACATTTCATTCCCTCGATCTTGCTATTTGTTCACCAACATTGCTGCCATTGTTAAATTTAAATGTAGGAAATGATCTGCACAATAGCGATCATTTTCCGATAGCGATCGGGGATCCTTCCCATAGAAACCTATTCGCTTTCTTGAGGGCAATAGGTTTTATACATTTTATTTAAATTTTTATTTTAAATTTTAAAATTGTATATATTATTGAAAATTTCCTTTTAAAATTTGTTTTTAAAATATTGTATACTCATATTTTGTTTTTTAAAAAATTTTAATGTTGCTTGTGTTTGGGTTTAACAAAAAATAAATAATTTTTAAATAAATAAATAAGATAAAATAAATCTACAAAAAATTTACTCTTGGCGCAGTATGTCCAATTTTGGATCTTGCGCCATAAAACCCAACCAACCAACCGCTTTTAATGCACAAAAAATCACTTGCAGAAAGTATAATGGGTTGTTAATCATCAAAGTAATCTCCAGTGCCATCCAACACTTTCCGTCATTGTGTCATCAGCTGTGCAGTTCCTTATAGCAATTCTTTAAAAATTTGGTATCAAAAAATTCCACTTGTGCTTGATAAAAGTCTGCTTCCTTATCATGAATCCACCAACCTCAGTGTCTGAAACTAAACCCTTGTAGTACGTTTATTAATTTCATTATCGGCAAGTTTTTAATACATTCGTTGTCTTGATGCAGCTGTTGATAATCCTAATTTTAAAATTATAAGGCGAAAAAACTGCCGAACGAACTTTTTAGACACTTTTATTTATTTATTTATTTTTTCACTATTGTACGAACAGCAATTGATAAAAGTATATTTCTATTCTAGACTGATAGCCCTTAAATCCACTCGATACACTAATCTGAAAAACTATTCTCACTTCATTCAATTTCAAAAACTTTTTTAGTTGTCTTCAATAAGATATTAAGCATTTAAATACATATTAAGTTTGGTTGTAAGTAGCAATTTTTTTCCTAATAAAATCTATAATTATTGAAACAAAAAAGAAAAAATATAGGTAACTGTTTTCGATGTTACTTATCAAATTTGCATATGAACAGTTAATAAAAAATAACATTAACAATATTACCCGTTAAAACAATAGTTTTAAAGAATTAAATATTGAACGAATACTTTATAAGTATTTATTAACTTTGTAAGTATATACTTTGTTTTATGTACTTTGTAAGTATTTTTAAAAAACTTTTGATCAGTGTCTCAATAAGTTCATATAAAGGAGGGAATTTTGAGAAGAGTTAAAAAGGAGATTTGATGGTTGTATGAAATTCCTGCACCAGAATGTGCAAATGTGCAAAATGCGAAAATGTGCAAAGTATAAAATTAGAATTTGAAAATAAAGAGGTTTGATGAAATGTTTAAAGTGAGAAAAGAAAACAGAGGGAAAACGAAATAAAATTGTAAATGAGCCAAAAATTGTAGAGCAAATAATGTGAGTACATTCTTCTATCAACTTCTGTTGCAATATTAATAAGAAACCAAGATATGCTATTGCATTTGAATGACATGTGAACAAATAATTTTTTAGTGATTAATTTGAATTTCATGAAAAAAAAATTGGAAACCTTATTTAAATGAATTTTAATTGCATTCAGTTAATACATTCCACATAATTACTAATATGTATGTGCATAATTTTACAAAAGGAAATATTCTCTTCATTTATTATGGATTCGAATCCATAAAATATATATTTTCACTGTATACATTCAGAATGAAAATAAAGTAAATTGATTATTCATACATATTTCTTAAATATAGGCAGTCATGATCCATTTTGCTATAAAAAGTTTTTAATTTTTAGTATTTAGTAATAGTATATTTATCAAGTTTTAGGCAATACACAAGTCAATTCATTAATCATTGAAATTTCCGTGCATATGAAGGGTATCAAAATTAAATCACGTCTTTTACGAATAAACTAATCTATTCGATACATATAGTAAAGTACTTTATACACAATATTGATAATGTTAGTAACAACAATGAATATATTTCGTGTCTTAATTTATCGTTCTGAAAAACATAAATTGAGTGAGAGGACACAGCAAACTAATGTGGCTAAGAGGTTTCTTCATTCGCGATTTAACAATAGTTAACAATCCAAGATGTCTACTAGTTTGTCTTTGTGTAACAACATTTCTGCAAGAATGGATGGATTCAAAGAGGATTTAAATCGTAAAATGGATTTATAGTCTCTACAAATACCTAAGCGAAAGGTAGAAATTGAATCCGCGAACTATTAATATGAATGCCAAAGTGTTACACATTCAATAGCTATTGCTAAGCATTCAGATTTTGGTTACTAAACGCAGTTAATAGCAAAAAATTTTATTTTACACGGAAAAAAATTCTTTGGAAATGTAGAACCACATCGGAATCCAGCTAGCAAACCTGCCCCCTTTTTAATAAGACACCACTAAATGTACCTTTCTACAAAAGGACTGATTTGCCAGGTGCCAAATCACTTGATTTATTTAACTCCGACGTATTTATCTCAAAATACATACGTGACGTCAATGACAGAAATTACGATACTTATAAAAGAACATATATAGGGCCCAACTAACAATATTATTTAAGTTGATTTCTGAAAAGGAATTTTGCATAATTTTACAATGATTCGAAATTATATAAAGAATGAAATGCAGCTTACTGAAAGCTGAGCGAATCTTATCATTTGTGTTTATGAAACAAATCTAATTTTTTAATTAAAAGTAACATGGAAAAATTATTTCCTATTCTTATTCCTTTTGAATGTAAATGTAAAATAATATAATCTATATTTTTGAATGTAAAACAACAATTGTAAATTTATTTACATATATGATCATTTAAAACTCATAAAGTAGGAATTTTCTTAACTTTATTAGGATCGTAAGGAATGGACTTGCCATTAGAAGAGGTTTACAGTATGCAGTAGAGGTGGAGGATCAATTAGGAGATACCTGGATATTGACTGACAATCGTGCTTCAATCCAGAACTTTTAAATTGGAACACTGTTGGAGATCAAACCAGCCTGGACATACTAAATCTTCTTGAGAGACTGTCACCCGAACACACAGTGTATTTTTAATGGATCTCTTCACACGTGGGAGTAGAGGGGAATGAAAGAGCGGATTTCTTGGCCAGATCGGTGTCAGAGGAGGGAGTAAACCCAGGAGGAAAGCTCACATCTAGTGAGATTTCTTCCCTGACAAAAACTGAATTCAATAAGCTTATGAAAATTCCTCCCAACCATCCATGGTACTTCACCAAAAGACCAGGTGAGACCTTCCACCTTAGACCAAGATCTTATCAAACTGCCTTTTCCCGCTGTCTGAGTGGGCACACGAGAGGGATCGCCTTTGAGCAGGGGCAAAGGACATTTCCAGACTGTCCTAGGTGTTCCGTCAATATCACTCCCCCCCCTGGACATATCTTAACCTTCCTAAATTTTAAAAAAGACGATAACCTTCGGGATCCATCACATTTTTTAAAAATTTTAGATATTTTTGGTTTTATGGGGTTTGTCTAGCCTAGCTAGACAACCTGAGATAGTAACAACACAAAAAGAAGAATGGACTTTAAATGGATTGACGGAAATAGAATCTAAAAAAGTAAATATTTTTTTTATCTACAATAGGAAAATTTACATTAATCATACTAAACTTATGTACTTACTTTAAAAATATTATATATGTATGTACTTACTTTAAAAATATTATATATGTATGTACTTACTTTAAAAATATTATATATGTATGTACTTACTTTAAAAATATTATATATGTATGTACTTACTTTAAAAATATTATATATGCCCTCTAAGATTTACAATCATATTTAAGAAATGACAAAACATTTGATTAAGAAATATTGTGTGTACTTGTGGTCATGTTTTAATCTACGAAGGTGAAATTATATTTTTTATCTAGTAACAAGAAAATCTCAAATAAATACTTCTCTTTTCATCACTCTGGCTGCAATTAAAGGCTGCGCTTACTATATTTTTCTTATTCAAAGAAATCTAATTTTGATATCTTCAGAAGTGTATAAAAATCAAGTACAAAAGACTCTTTAAATCAAATCAAAATAAACAAGGCAATTAACAAGTCTTCATGGAAAACGTGATAAAATCATTCTTATTGGTTTAATGAAGAAGTTAACAAATAAAATATGATAATTCTAAGGTTTATTCAATATGTATACATTTTGTTGATAAAATAACGATAATGTCAAGGAAGTATCTGAATATCATTTTATTCCCTATTATCAGCGCTTGTGCCTCACTCTCTGAAAAAATATTAAGTTCCTAGACCCGAATTGAACAAATAAAAAAAATATGAATTCAACCTCGATATTTTTAAACCGCTTTTCAAAATAAAGCGAAAAACAAAAAATAATGCTTCCCTTCATTAATTAAGAGGGAAAAAAGGCATGAAAAACTTCTCTTCGCTTTAATCAAATCTGGCAATTGTCGGAGAAAGAATTTGAAAAGATGTAATGAAGGAAATTGGGTAGTGAGTCTTAATAATATAAGGAAGCTTTATTTTTTTCTTACACCCTCTATTCATGTCTTCAAGAAAACGTCGCTTGTGGAGACCGATAACGACCTCATTAATTGCTTGAGAAAAGGAACAGAGGCGAAAAATCGTTCGAATGTCTTCCTCCCACCTTCTTCTCTTCCGAATACATTCTTAGTCTGTTTTTTCAACTCCTTGTGAACACCAGGGGTATAATACGAGAATGTAAAGAACTCTAGAAAAGATAAGTTTCTGCGCCATTCCTTTCGATTCCATATTTAACATTAGCTAACAACTTCATTTCCATTTAATGAAAAGCAAACACTTCGTGTTCAAGGAAAATAGATGAGTATTAGTACTTATAACGCAAGCACAATTGAATTAAAATAAAAGAAAATTTTATTTTACTGGAAAGATTTATGTACGCACGCATAGGATTTAAAGTATATCTAGTTTTTTAGGTGTTACTTAAAAAACAATATATGCTTTAAATCCTCCGTTTCTGAAATTCTTAAAAATAATTTCAGAGATTAATCATAAAATATTAAGAGTTTTTAAGATTATATAAATGTAATTCGAATGAACTACTGTATGTAAAATTTTGGAATTTGATAAAAGGAAAAGTTACGGTAAATTATTAAGAAAATCGATCGAAAATTAAATCTAAAGCATGGTGGTTAAAAACTGCAAATTCTTTTGCAGTGCATTATTTAACTCACTTCAAAGATTCGAAGAAAGACTGTTTTACTGCTTATCTAGTTCGTATTTTAAAACATTAATAGTTATTTAATCTTTCAGATTTCTATTATTCTACACTTTAGTACTTATTTGTCAACACTTACATACTTGTACACGTAATAATACATTATTGTTGCTTATACTTATACTTTGGAACTACATCTTATATGTATTTTAATGTTGCACTACTTGCAATTTTTTTCTTCTCAGTATAGACTAAATGAAAGAGTTAATTTCCTCCACTAAAATACTATCATTGCATAATTTCTAAAGATTTTAAGCTTTTAAATGAGAAAGAAAATATTACATAAATTTTAAGTACTTAAAAGTAAACCTATTTATTGAACATTTTGAATGAATAAAATTTCAAGTCGAAAGACAAATTTTAAGCTTTGAAACAATTTATCTTCTAACAAATTCCTTTACCGAAAAAGACAAAGTGTCGTTTTCAGAAAAATATTCTTGGAAGAAATGAGAAGACATTTTGTAAAAATTAATTTTACATTTTTTAAAATAAAATTATCTTTCTTAACATAGAACTATATATATAAAGACATTTAAAAAAAATTACTGTTAATAAATTCCTTACAAAACTTCATGAAAGGAATACGAAACAATTAAAAACATAAATTTCGTTACTAACATTGCCCAAGTGTCATGTTTTTCCTATCATTTTCTCTCCCTTTTTTGATTGTTTGTAAATATATAAAAAAATTGCGCTACAACAACTTGTTGCTTATAAAACAAATGGATAATACAATATTTTGAAGAAAATTTAAAATCAAAATATCTATCTATGTACACAGCTTAGAATAATTTAATAAAATCCTTACTTATATGAGTGTGTCTTTGGAGATTTCACAACTTGTTTCCTATAAAATCGATGGAATATTTTAAATTTAAAGGTTATTATAAAAATCGAGATATTGCGTCTATAAAATAAACGCAATCTAAACATGTAAATTAAGCATGTTTGCTTAAATGCATAAAAAGGTATATAATAAATATTGTGGTTTACTTCATACTTTAAGCGTAAAATTAAATTACGAAGAGCCCCCTTGGATTAATTAAATAATCTTAGATAATATATAGAATATCGTTTAAATAGAGTCAACTTGATTTGAAGCTTAAAAAGAAATGGCTTTCAGAAAGACACAGAGTATAAAGGAATATATTTCTTTTTTCCTGGAAATATCACCAGCGTGATACCTGACCCACTGAGTACATGCGATATACGTTTTCCTTAAATCTGTGGATTCGGAAATCCTGCGGTCCGTCCATTAGTAGTTCCATAGATGTAATGGTCTGGAGAAAATTTCCTTTGACTTCAAATTAATATAAAAATTGAGGAATTGGATCCTCTAGGAGTGTCATCTATCGGAAGAGTTATAGAGCAAAGTCAAACTTTCACCTTCGTGATGCTCTGGTTAAACGAAAGACGTACTTTATTGATTTAAATTCGCATGTCTGACAGCAAAGCAAGCTTGGCTTCTCCAAGTGTCAGAAGTAAGAAATTAACAACAATTTTTGTGATTAAGATAAATAATATTATGTAGTATGAAAAAATTCTATTTCATAAAAAGTGATTACTTTAATTGTAGTAATGTTATAAATAGAGATTTAAAAATTTTTTTTAAAAATTCGTAGCAATTATGCATCTTGAATTCAAATAATTATTGAATTCTTAATTGTTTTAATCAGGTTTTAACATTTTCCAAACTGAACACGCAAATTTTAATGTCTGAATTGAATTCACCCATGAAACATACCTACACAAATGATCCAGAAAACCTGAACATAAATGGTTAAGTTTCAGACCTTGGCACTATTGATAATCTTTACTCTCATAGTGAAGACGTTATTTGCACTCAGCGGTAGTAAAGTCACCATCACAAATTGGAAAAAGAAGTAAAAAACAAAAAGTTAAGAATGCAACATCACTTGCAATGTTGCAAACCCTAAAGAAAATCTTCGAATCAGAAAATAAGGGCAGACTCCATTTTCTTCACTAAGATCGCGATAAAGCCTTCACTCTCATTAAAAACCAACAAGAGGAATTTAAATTTGCAACTCCTCAACCAAAACACTCTAACGAAAACATTGACCCAACATCGAAAGAGCTCCTGCAGAATTTAAGAGACCTAAAAGAACAGAACATACCGGAATTAACAAATACTATCAAATCTTTAAACAACAAAATTCAAAAGTCCTTTCTATAACCTCTGAAGAAGAACTGGAACCAAAGCAGCAGAATTTAAAAACTTTATAGTCAAACGGTAAAATCTCAGCCATGCCTAATAATAAAAAGAGCTTCAGCAGACAATATCGGACAAACACTGCGACAAATTGAAAGTGATGTCCAAACTAAAGGTATTTACATGAGAAAAACCCATGTCAAAATCCAATGCAGGAACCAAAAGGACATAACACAGCTATCAACAATTCTTAATAATAAAAAAATCACGGTGGTTCCAAAGGAAATACCGAATAATTCTTCGTGTTGAGAAGAATACGGATAATTCTTCTCAACACTTCAGAAAACAACACCGATGAATCAATCCTCAACGCGATTCAGGAGGGCTTAAGCCTGAAAAATAAACAGGATATTAGGATTCTCCAAACTAGAAAAACCTTAAGTAAGGTCAGCTTGTGGAACTGGATCTTTGAAGTCCCAAAACCATTGGGAATAAAGCTCTTCAAAAATCGCTTCATTTTCCTATGTTTAGGAAGATTCAGAATCGACCGCTTTTTAACAGTATGTAGATGCCAAAACTGTCAGTCTCCTCGTCACACAAATACCTATTGCAGGAATGCCAAGTATTGTGGAAAATGCGGAGGTGAACACGACAGATGAATGCATTGAAAATAAATATTTTTGCATCAACTGTTTTGAGAATAATAAAAAAGGATGCCAGTACCCTACTAATCACCCTGCATATGCTTTCAATTGCCCATCATGTAACAACTTTACCAACGAACAGATAGAAAAATCAAAAAGAACATCCTACAAGCAAACTACTTACCGTAGCTCTACTAATTGATAAATAACTGATCAGCCAATTACTTTAATTGCAGTGTCCACTCATAACAGCAACGAAGCCTCAATTATCAGTAATCACAACTTAAACAGTGCGCTATCAGTTCGAATTGTTCGGCACCCAATTGGTAAAAATTTAACTAGGCTAACCTACAACAATATAACTTGTCTCCAAGCTAACTTACAACGTAACAGATCGGCAATTGCCCAATTTTCACAATACATAGCCACCAACAACACCGATATTAGTTTAACGCATTGAACCGTACGCATTGAAAGGAAGTATCAAGGGAATTCCTCTTAGATAGAAAATATTTTATACAATGGGGCCGGACAAACCACGAGCGGCCATCATTGTCAATGCACTTTTTAATCCCATAATAATTCAATCAACAAGATTTCTCGTAGTGATTTAGTTGGATCTGCACCATGTCCTTTACTTCTTGCCAGCCTGTATGCTTCACCGTATGAAATGATTGAAACTGCTCTTCAACAGTTACATAACATCTTAGAAAGCTATCCGGAAATGTCAATAATTATTGGAGGAGACTTTAATGCGCATAACATACTGTGGGGCTATACTTCTAGTGACCATAGAGGAGTCCTCTTGGAAGATTTCATTCTACAGCACCATCTCTCTATCGCTAACGACCAGGGCAGACCACCAGCATTCGAAAGCCCAGTTGAAATCGGATGGCCAGACATTACCATTGAAAACGATTTTGCCACCGTCCTAATAGATCAGTGGGTAGTGATTGACGATGTTATGTACTCAGACCATAAATACATAACATTTCGTACCTCTTCGAAATCCCTCATCACTTTTAATAGACGATGCAATACCTACAAAGGTCAACACAAGTTTATTCAACAAATTAAACCTAAACTGAATCAACTTAAAATAAAGCTTCAACGTGCCAATACGCACCCAAAGACATAGAAGAAATAACAATCCAACGTCAGAAGACGTCTTCAATATCCGAAATCCATTTAAAAAAACGAACCTGTTTTGGTGGACAGTCAGCCTGAGGAGCCAAAAGCAAAAAACAAGGGCCATACGAAGATTAATGAAAAACACACTTACACCAGCCATTAGAGATCAGCTACATCTTAAGTATAAGCAACACCTGGCCATCTATAAAAGATCAATTTTCGAAGCGAAGCAATTGCGGAGCTGGTCACGGTTTTGCACTACGAACATTAAAGAACATGGAATTATTCAACGAATTGTTACTGACAAAACTTTCCAGCCGATAAAGTTTCAGACTATCACGACTACAACCAATACTAGTCAGACTACCACCACCATACTCCAGGACTTTTTGAAAGCTACTTTTCCAGCAGATGACATTGCAACTGATTATCAACACCACCACAGAATCAGAGGTCAGTCTCTAAATCCCACAACAATAATGGACCCAGCCTTTCATTCATTGAACTAAACTATATTATCAAGAATCTTGTCAATTCAAAAGCTCCAAGCCTAGATGAGATAGACAATGTGATTGTCAAGCTTCTCTTTCGAGCAAATGCAACTTTCCTCCTGCAATATTTTAATCTTTGCCTAACATTTAAAACTTTTCTCAAACCATTCAAACAAGACCAGGTTATTTACTTAATAAATAAGATTAAAAACCCTAGTCACCCGACCTCCTATCGGTCAATCTGCTTATTATCAGCCCTAGGAAGGTTTTGGAGAGATTGACCATAGGAAGGCTCAAACATCACTTGCATAAAACGAATTCCCTTAGTAATCCCCAATACGGATTTCGAAGCGACAGCTCGACACAACACGCCTTCCACAGACTTAGAAACCTAATTGACGAATCACACCAGAAGCAGAACTACGTGCCACTGATTGCGCTGGATATCCATCAAAATTTTGATTCACTTTGGTGGCCAGGGCACCCATCAGGCTTTTGATTCACTTTGGTGGCCAGGGCTGCGTCAAGCTCCGCTACAAACTAGATGTCCAAGTAATATAACATTCTTGATCTTCAGCTTTTTGGAAGACAGATCGCTCACCACGGTTCATGATGGAGAGTGAGTCACCATTCCTCATACCAGGGAATACCCTCAGGGATCTGTTGACAGCCCCATCCTGTGGAACAGCTTCTTTAATGAATTATTAATATCATCCTGGCCAGAACATTCCAAAGTAATTGCCTTTGCCGACGACAAATTATTAGTAGTTAAATCTAAAACAAGGTTTGTGTGTGTGTATGTGTGTGTGTGTGTGTGTGTGTGTGTGTGTGTGTGTGTGTGTGTGTGTGTGTGTGTGTGTGTGTGTGTGTGTGTGTGTGTGTGTGTGTGTGTGGAAAATAAAACATTTTTATAATGGAGAATATATAATAATCAAACATTAGCAAATAGTTTATTAAACTTAAAAAAAGAACTGCGTTGGCCGGGGGTCAATCCCGGGTCAACTGCTTGGAGGACAGCTATGCTAACCATTATATCACCAACACTCCAACCTTTCATGAATTACGGAAGAGGAAATTCAAGTCATTGACGGAAATTAAAAAAAGAAGTGTCGTGGAGAAGTATAGGAATTCGCTCAACTTCTGCCTTTAAAATACGTTTAAATATTTTATTATCTTTTGTTTCGTGAGTTTATCACCTGAACTAAAAGGATTTCATTGGAGCTGCAATATCAATATAATATTCATCCCAACAGAATAATAATTTCGAATTAACATTTCATAAAACTTTTCTCGAATGAAAAGGGTAAGAATACACTGAGAATATTCAGCAAAGAATAGGTAAATATTAGTTGCAAAATTTATTTGCAATGATTAATAGAAGCAAGAAAATTAAATTACGAAACATTTCAATTTTTATTCCATAGAAAGAAATCTATTGAATAAATAGGTATTCGTTAATATTTAGGTAAACTATCTAAGTTTAATAATCATAGCTAAAATGAATTTCTGGCAAATTTATATATTTATTTAATAAAATTAGCAGGCTTATTTCGTTAAAATTTTGTACTATTTTTTTTCTGGAAAAACTATAAAATAATTATGTTAAACAAAATTGTTTCGCATCTTCTTGAACAAAAATGCAAGAACATGCAGTTCTATTAGGAAATAAAATCATTTAAAAAGGAAACACGCAATATTCAATTCCGTAGTTGTTAGCTTCCGTAATGTTTTCTATGCGAACGTTTTTTCAGACATTCATTCATGTTTGCTGTTGTTAATACCCAGAATTATTTCAAAAGATTTATGCTTGAGGATTCTTTGCTTTGAACAAAGAATAGTTTATCGATAAAATTCATGTTATATACTTTTATATGCTTTTTAATTCTTAAAACATTTTTCCTAATATTCAATATACAACAAGTTGCATGAGGATTTTCAGAGTTAATCAAATGAAATAAAAAAGAATTATACAAAACGCGTCAGAGAGAGAGAGTTCTATAGTTAAGCCACACACATGATTAAGGCGCTCAGTAATGTTATGAAGATAGCCCAATAGATTCTCATAAGACGCGTTCAATATTTCACACAATGCATGTTTTATACAGGAGAAAGAATATCGCAGCTGATTATCTTAACTATTATATATCATAAGGGGTATCCTTAAGCCTTAAAACCTCAGATATGATTATGAATTCCACGCTTAAATAATAACAGAACAAGTATTTATAAGATATACAAAGCATTCTTACATATATCAATAAAACTTTTTTAATACTTTTATATTTTATTAATTAAAGCCATGTGGAAATATAAATGTTATTATGTATTTCTTGCTTTTTCTTCAAAAAGAAGGAACATAACTAATGTATAAATTGAAAAATTGTATTATAATTGAAGTATGAGCATTAATAATTAGAAAAAATAATAATATACTTTTTAATTACACTTTGAATGAAATAAATAAAGGAAGCATTACGAAGATATGAATTAATTTTTTTACTAATTAACTTCATAAACTAAATATGAAATGAGAAAAAAACATTTTTCTTGCGTTGGCCGAGAGTCGAACCCAGGTCAACTGCTTGGAAGGCAGCTATGCTAACCGTTATACCACCAACGCACGTCTTGAAAAGCTTACAAATGCACTTGTAAAATAAATGTCATCCAGTCTTTGCCCAGAGTCGTTCCAATTCTGATCGTTTTTTTTTCTGCCGAATCAGCTTGAAATGGAGTTGAGCTGTTATAAAATGTGTCACATATTCTCTTATACTTTTAAGAAATTAGAGAAATCATCATGAATTCATTCCTCATGTTAATTAGCAAAATAGTTGCAATAAAATATTTTATATTGAGGCAAAATAAAATTATCAGAATATTTAATATTAGAAAAAAACTATAAAAATGTTAATCCTTTTACAATTCTGAAAATATAATATTTCTAAACTTTATCAATAAACGGAAGATTTTCGCATAACTATTAGACTTTAATTTTATATTAGAATCCAAAAGAGATAGGTATTGTAAAAAACATTTTTTTAAAAATAGTACAAAAATTTTCAAAAATGTAGGAAAATATTTTTAAAGCAGACACCGCGTTGATCTTTTGAAAGTCAATGATCACATTTCGACTTCCGGATAAAAATTTTCATAAAGAATTAGCTGTAATCCCGTGAAGCAAATTTTGTTTGTTGCTGCACTGTTACTCGTGCATGCAATGTTTAATAAGACCAGGATTAAAGTTACAAGTGCATTCACCACAAGGAAATAACTAGGACGCGAGACTTCATTGGGTAAGACCTTCCGTACTATTGGAGAAAGGTTCGAATACCTGTCTAACTAAAGAGCTTTTATTTCACTAGATATTACTAGCACACGTCAAATAGTTCGTGGTCCCAATGTCCTCCAGGTGAAATGATACCTCTAAATGCAGCAAAGCAAGTATTGAACACTTTTAGTAAGACCCTGCATTCAAATTACGAAGAATCCCATCAAACTGCTCCCATCTAATCAGTAGAAAACAACTTTGTAAGAAGTATAGAAATGTATTCATGAACATTTATGACTGAGTTCGGATTCCAGCCTTCTAACTGTTAAGCTATAGTTCGTTCTGTAACTGTTAAAATTCATTCGTCCACAAATTTTGCATCCATATTTTAAATAAATAAACTTCATGCCCCTATAATGCGAGAGACTGCATAGAGGTAGTTGAAACTCACACTTGTTGCTTGTGATGTAATGGAACGTAATTATTATATAAAAGTATAAATTTTGATAATACGAGAAGATAAAAAAAGTTTTGCCTTTTCATTATTGTCTAACATAATTTTATCTTTGTCAGATTTCTGCTTTGTAAAAATTGTCGATTATTTCTTTAAATAAATCCCCAAGCCACCAACCGACTGATAAAATGACTTTCCTTTCGATTCCACAGATTGTAGGGTCGAATCCCACCTGGAGAATGCATGTGGTTTGTAATTTACTCTTTAAACGATACCTCTTACTATAATTAGCTTTTCTGCGCAATTAATGCGATTTAAACGACATGCAAAACATCCCGAGAATAAATCAACGAGAGAGAGAGAAATTATTATTAAAAAATATTTGATAAATAAAACATTTTTAACAGAGAATATAAATTACCAAATATATTAGGAAACGTTAGCTAAAATAACCTAAAAACAGAACATGCGTTGGCCGGGAATCGAACCCGGGTCAACTGCTTGGAAGGCAGCTATGCTAACCGTTATACCACCAACGCTTGTAAAGAGAGCGTTCCATGCATTATTAAAGAGAAAAATTTAGATCATTGACCGAAATCGTGATGAGTAAAAAAAAAAAAAAGTTGCCTCACGGAGAAGTTAAAAAAAAAGTTTCTCTTAGTTATGTTTCTTCATTTTTCGAAAACTTTATTATTAGATCATTTTCTACCTGCATACATTCAAGTTTTAAACTCCAAGACTCTTTCACAGTTTTATATTTTTAAAATTAACTCCCTTTTTCAGAGCATTTAACAATATTGGGGAAATTAGACACGAAAGACCGACGTTAAGCGCAGGGACTCAATCTTGATTAAAAAAGTTATTTTCTATACCCATTTTTTGAACCTTTAAAGTAAACTATAAAATATTCAAGTAGAGCTTTAATTTAGGAGACTTTTTAAATGATCCCTTTCACTAAATTTAATAAATAATTAAATTAAGTGCTTTCCTGTAAATTTCATTTTTCCAAGGATGTTTAGTCTTTTTAAGCTGCTGATATTATTTACCATTTTGATTCATTCAAGACATTAAGTTTCTTATTAGGTCACTAAAGCATTTTCATGCTTTCAAAATAGATTGTTTGAATTTGAATGCATGCCAAGGAATTTTATCAAAAAGTAAAATAATAGTAAGCCTAAGCATAAAATTAAATAATGGTATATCATAACAGTAAAAAATAAGTATTAGAAATGGATATTTTGTAAAACAATAAAACAATTGAGATATAACAGAAACTTTCAATTTGAAAAAAAGGAATATGATGACAACAATTTTTCTAGAAAATTTAATTTATCCTACATTTGTTTATTTTTAAAATTGGAGTAACAATAAAAGAGCAAAATATATGAATAAGATTTCTACTTTCATTCTTTACTGCGGATAGAATTTTTTGACACAAAATATGACAAGTGATAAATTAATTAAGTAATATTACGTTTTTTTACAGATGTAATTACGCACTGAGATATAAAACTGTTCCCGGATTAATTGTAAACTGATTTCTTTCCTTCAATATAAATTACATTTGATACTAAATGCATAGAATGTAATTTATTGTTTTTGTAATTATTAATACTGAATATGCAAATATTCAATATTAAGGCACAATAGTGAAAATAATTTAGAAAGTTAATATAAAAGCAAGCCAGGTATTTTTAAACTACGGAACTAATTGAATAATAGGATTTTTATTAATATTTTCATCTGTTTCATAAATTTGCTAAGTTGATTATAAATCTTTAAGAAACTTTAAAAACAAAATTTATTTTAAAATAAATTATATTTTGTCTCGAGATGAATGGTATGTATTACTCTCACAGATTCACAGAAGCACCTTTTTAATCATACGAGCATTACTTAAAAAAATAATAATTTTAACAATATTGATGCGGGTTTAAAATATTTAAAAGAAACTTTCAATTTGAAGCAATTATCATTAAAAATCACATATTTTTACTTAATCAAAATTTCAAGGAAATCTGAAACTCGCGGAATTAATATTTAATGCTCATTACATTTTTCTGTGAAGTAACTTTGTGAGAAACTTCCAATTTGCTATTTATTATTAAAAAAATTCTACAAGCACTGCCAATCTCATGAATATGTTCAAAATATTTGGCAAACTAATTTACATCTCACAGGCGATGTCTTTTGAGGATTTCTCGATTGCACAAGTGGAGAGATAAATTCAAGCAAGTCAAGTGCTTCGAAATTAGCGACATATCGAATTTCAACTAAAATAAACAAAAACTCGTAAATATTTTTATTTGGAATAAAATTCTGGTTTATTAATTAGAACAGTAAATAGTCGCTTGCGTCCAAAAAAATTATCTGACAGAATTCATTAATCACATGAAAGTTTTGAGATTTTACCGACTCAGTAGGGAATAAGAGTTATTTCAATAAATTAACTAAAAGACAAAATATTCGTACAACTGATATTTGTATAAATTCAAATTATTTGCTTCAAGATCTTTGAATTTAAACAAAAATATTAGGAAATGCTATGCGAATAAATGTTTGAGTTGTTTATTTGAAATAAAACATAAAGTGACCTTACTAAACTTGTTTGCATTTATAGAAAGAAAATTTACAAGATAAGGTTTAGAATATTATATAAAAATTAACCCGCAATTTTTTATTGGACATGCAATTCTTTATTTATTTCTAATTTTGTGTTATTGTTAATTGTAATTAATTATGAACATTCTTGAATAAAATTTTTAAAGTACGTGTCAGCAAAATTCAAAAAATTATTTGACAAATAATAACACATATCAGTAGGATTCTTTGAAAAAAAAATAATTACATATAATAGCAAATGTATATCCTAAAGTAGAGGATAAATTTTGCAGAGAGAATGTGTGCGAATTATAAACTTATCAATCTCTTAGAATTATTTTTAACCATAAAGTGGTTGTTTCTTTCGTTCCAGTTGTGATCATGATTACGCTACTTTATTACAATTCTCCATTGGTACAAAATGTCCATGACTTTAGATAATGTTTCATCTACATCACACCGTATTGATGGCATCGTAAATCTGACTTGTCGACAAATTTGCTTCCTGTTTTCAAATCACATTCTTCCAGCGTCCGCAAACAAGGTGAAGTTCACCATCGAATATTTGAGTGTCGTTGGCGATGAGAAAAATCTATTCTTAATTTTTACCAATTATGAAAATTATTTTTTATACATTATTAGTATAACTGCATACAGATAATTATCGATTAAAATTTTGTGAGCATATGTTAAGATGTATCAAATTATTTACAAATTGTATGAATTCGAAAATACTTAAACTGAATAATTAACTTTATAAAGCACTAATAAATAGGAAAAAAGGTCCTAAATAGTTTAAAGACAAGTAAAAAATTCATAAATTGCACCTTGATATTTACTCAAATTTTTCAAGAAGGGTAAATTACATAAATATTTATTTATTAATATTATTATTTAGATTAATTTAATGTGTCTTTAAATGTGTATAGTAAGCCAGAAAAAGTTGAGTTCTTAAAAATTTCTCAATTTACAGATATTTTGTTGGATTAAGTTTAAATGTACAAAATAAATTAAATTTCTAAACTTGCTTTAGAATTAGGTAAAAATTTCTCCCTTTAAAGAGGAAAGTAAAAATTATAAAAACGTAAATTAAGTTATCTTTTCCATAATTAAAACTAAAAAAGCTAAAGCTAAATAAAACCAAAAATATTTAAAAAAGTTGTAAGTTTACTTACTGTCAAAGTTGAAATTTATTTTTTTTAAATTCTCTCATGAATGCTTAGGATGTCGTTAGCAATTTGTCATAAGGCGCAGAATTTATAGCATCTTGCACATCCAATGAATGTGCCATCGTGACACAGGGGGTAGATTTGCTAATTTAGAAGCTGGAACCAAGCAGAAGACCATTTGATTTTACCTGCTTCCCAAAAGGTATTATTCCACTTGGAGGACAAAACTAATTAAATTACCAGTACTTACGATTCCGCAAATAAACAATGAAATTATATTGAAAATGAGTAAATAAGCAGAAATGAAGTGATCGGAATTTCAGACAGATAATATGAATCAAATCAATTGTGTTTGAAGTATACCAAAGGCATGCGCAAATGTACTGCATTGAATGGCATCGACGAGAGTAGACCCCAACCAACACACTTGTAGAGTTTAGTTCTTCAAGGTCACCATATCTAAAATAAAATTTCGTCTTACCATTTCCAGAGTTGCTTGAAGATATCGCTTAAATTCATTTTATTTTTGGAACAAAGAGCATAATCTGGTAATTGATTTATTAATTTTTTGAGAATTTTAAGATCATGTTTGAATGTTAAAACTTCCTAACACAGGTTACAATTTCACTGCCCTCGACAATAATTCCTAACTTACAATCATTTTGTGGGAAGGGTTTAATTATAACACCACAGTAAAGAACAAAATTCCAGGATGACAAAATGTATAGATTTAAACTGTAGTTATGTAAATTCCTTCTTCAATTTACGCAATGGATCTTCTATATGTAGTACTTATAAAATTGTTGTAATAATGCCTTAGGACATTATTTATTTTGATGCATTTTAATTACTTCAGATGTGTGTCAATGATTTAATTATACCCCGAAAGAGATAATCGGAATACTATAGTTGAATTAAGTTGATTCAGAGAGTTGTCAATTTGAAAGATGATTAATTTTGATGATAAAACACAATCACTTTCACTCTAATTATCAAACAATCATAGTAAGTACGATGAAAATTTAAAATTCATTATTTTGAATTTTAATTCAAATTTAAACAGAAATTTTTTAAAATACTTCTGATAAAATCGTGTAAGTGATAAAAAAACATTACTAGCTATTTTATTGCAATATAATAGCTAGTAATATTTAATAAAATATATTTAGCATGATTTAGTTCCAATTTAATGTAAATTGTAATACTAAACATTTTAATGTAAAATTATTCTACAAGTTCCAGAGTTTATTTAAACATTCTTCATTTAAATGGATAAGAACTCAAAAGAAAAACTGTCTTGTAAATGCAAATTAAGAATTACATTACCTTTTTAAGCGATGTCAGTTCTCTTTATGCTAATAGATTTTTTTTATTTAAAGTAAAAAAGTGGATTTTGTCGACTCATTTTTTATATGGGTGATTTTTTAGAGAGTTTTAAATTAAATCGTTCAACTTCTCTAAAGAATCACATACAAAGAGTAACTGTAAATGCTGCATATAAATTTTTAAATCACAAATTAAAAAGAAACATGAACACTTCTATAGTTAAAAGTACTTAAGCATTTACACTCACATTTTTATTTCGCTTAATCATACATCATTTAGAATTAATTTTTCTATCTACACATGGCGTTAATTAAAATAAAATGGAGAAAAATACAAGTTTAATGCATTTTAATACATTCAGCAGATAAATTATTGCTAATTACATCAATTCACTTATCCTATTTTTATTTAAAATTACGCATCCTCTATTAATTGAAAGATCAATTACAATGCAGATATCATTACAAATTTTGATTTCGAATGGAAATGGGATTTTAATTAAATTATTTCCTTTAATTGCTTTTAAAAGCTTTCTTAAATTTTTGAATTTTTTTCTTAAGAAAACTTTATTTTTACAGATATTTATAATGGTATTTACCATAAAATATTTGAAACTTTTAATATAAGTATGTGGAAAACATATTTTTTATTTAACCCCTTCATGAATTCTACACACATTTATTATAAGAATTCACAAGTGTTCATTATTTTTACGACCATAAATTTTTTACTTATATGCAATAAATTAAGATGTATTTAAATATGATGTAAGCAATTGTAGCAATAATAGTTAAAATTTTACTAGTTAAAACAGAAATTTGTCAAAAGATGTTGCCTTATTAATATTTAAAATTTATTCTAAAAACTAACTATTTTTTAAAATTTAATTGGTAAATAAAGCTTAATATTTTAAAGAAACATCATTTTTTGAAATTTTCAGCCGTATTAAAATTTTATTATCATCAGAGTAAGTTTTTTCGTTTATTTCTGTTTAGATTTTACGCCTGCTTTAAGAAATTTATAACTAACACGTGGCATTATCATATGCTTACTTAGTTTAGATATCAACCAGTAAACAAGTGCCTAATTTTCGAAATCCTACGTAATTATGAAATGAAAAGACAAGTATTCCAACTACGCAATGGAAGCAAATGTAAAACACAAATTAGTTATTTTTTCATGCGACATATTATAGTTGCTATTTTTTGTCGTGTCAAATAAGTCCGTCAGTTCTTGTAAACGGCTCCCACAATTTATTCAATGTTTTCGGCATGAAAGTGATGGCAAAACTCCGATTCCCTAAAATCAGTATTTGTCATTGGGCAGCCAAACTCGTGAACTGGTGTCAGCTGCGTGCCTGGACAGTTATCACAGTTCCTGCAAACATTCCTGTCTTTATGTCCATTGTCATGCCTCTGTGACGTACTTTTCTAAGCTTGATAACAGTGCTCACAGTTAATCTAGGAATGTCTATATTACAGAGATAGTGATTTATTTTAGTTTAGAATTAGCTATTGCATCAGCATCTTGAAAAATAACTTTATTGTTGTTAATGGTGAGATTTCAGGCTCTTTTAACAAATTTTTCTGCATTTTCATTTCTTGCAAGGTCAACATGTGTAGATGTACACGGAAGAGTGCAGATTTTGTTCAACTCTTGAATGTCATAAGCATTTGAATAAATTTCTTGGGTGATAGAAAAGTTCTTATTGAAAATTGCTCGGAGGGTTGCCTTCGAGTCACTAAAGATAACAAGGCCTTTTACCTACTCAGAGAAAGGAGGTCCTTGTCCATGTTAAATGTTTCCACAGTTGCCCAAAGTTCGCAAGTGAAGTTGGAGGCTATTGTTTCAGCGCCGAATCGACCTTGGTGAGGCGTAAGTAGTTACTAACAATCCTGACCCACCATTCGCGATAGTTTTATCAGAGGAACCATCGGAATAAGAATGTACAAAGTTTTCTTTAGGAAACGGTTCTATTATAATTAATATTAATCTATATAAATAATTGTCTATGTAAATAAACAGTTCAATGAAAATATATATAAATAAAAACAAAGAATTTAAAAAAATATTTTTGATTAAAATTTTAGCTTACATGAAGATCTATAGTTAAATGCGTAGTATACACACTACAAAATAATTTAATTAAGGAGGTCCCGAAATGATTTTTTACATCACGAAATGAAGTTTTATGAAAAAAAATTAACTAAAATTATATCGAATGAAATATAAAAAGTTTGAAAATTTCTAATTAATTACAAAGTTATTAAACATTAAAATTGAGGCTCTTTTCATTCTATTTAGTGAGACGTGAAATGAAAGGTGTCATATTGAGAAAAAGAAAAACGTATTTCCCCTGAATAACAAAAACTATTTAAAACATCCATTTTTATATATAATCATTTTCTACAAAAAGTAAATTGCAAGAAGGTAGAATATTAACACGTTAGCTGCTGTAAATAATGTTTCCCTATTTGTAGCTGCGGAACATAAATTATATATTTAATGTGATAAAAATAACCATTCTATATTTTCTTAAAGCCGAAACAATTCCGATCAGTATAATACATCATTGAATTATTATAAATGGAGGCATAAACAAATTTATTGAAAGTTCAAATCAGAACCTATTATATTTTAAATTGATGACAAACACTGCATTCAAAATTTCGGGAGTAAACTTAGATTTTATATTAATTTAAACGGAAATCAACATCTTGATGTGAGTTTTACTATGTTTTATGCAATTGTTTTCATTTCAACCCCGGACAAAATTTTGGTGATCTAGCAGATTGAGTATTTTATTTATAAAAGTCTTAATAAGAAACATTTATATAGTCCCGTGTTACAGTGATTACCATTGAATAACTTCGAAAATAGGTTACAATTTTCACATTTTAAACTATTTTTTGGCGAATTGAAAAATGCGTTACTTTTTCTAGAAAGTATATTTTTGCATGGATGTTTATCATAAGATACTAAGCTGTAAAAAAACCAATTTTGGATCAAATTCTAAAATATTTTTTTAATTTTAATGGAATTGCAGTGAATTCCCATTTAATATAAAATTTAAAGAAGAGTGTGTAAACAATTAAGAAACTAAATGCCTGAGTGACATCTATCACTCTTATTATCAAAACTAAAATCCTAATCCGAATATGATAAATCCTCAGGAATATATTGCTTGTCAATCGCTGAATATTTTCTAGCCGCTATTTCTGATTAGAAAAAAGTTGCAAATATAGTAAATTGAGAGCTGTGAATATAAAGTAGTCCAAATGTCGCACTTTAAAGGACAATTGCGGCATCTGTTGACTAAAACCTAAGTTAATACAGCCGATGATTTATTTCACACGAACACTTTCATCAATAAATAAAAATATAAATGAATGAACCGCGTGAAAATCACAACAGATGAGCGGCACACACATTGGATAAGCGAATTTTGCTTCATTTGAGTTGACTACCGAAATGGCAGATGAACAGACTAGAGGTTAAATAATTATAAAAAAATTGTGTAAAATAATTGAAAAATGAGCTTTTAGTGAACTTATTTATGTTTTAAGATGATATAGTTTTTTGAATTAATGTGTGTTTTCACAGCAAGCAGTAAAATTAATTAAAACAGAATGCGGAAAATGATTAAAACAGCTGTTAAATGAAATAATAAAAAATGTGATTTTTAATGATTTTGTTTGAATTTGGAGAACTTTTTCAAAGTATTTCTTATAACATAAATGGTTGATTAAGACAAAGTAATCAGAAAGAGTTAGACAATTTTTGGAAAAAATGACCTCAAACTAAGAAAGTAGAATTGAGTAGAATGAAGAATTATAAAATGAATTACATAATACAGATATTGAAAAAACTCATTCGTTTTTTTTTTCAGTCTTCTAGTAAACATAATTAATTTTAATGTTTTCCCTGGGAACAAATAAAAATCTGAGTTTATTTCAATACGCATAAATTTTTCCAATAGCTTCATCTTAAATTCAATGAAGTATTTGGAAAATGCTGAATATTGCTTGTTTTTCTATCATCGACGCTTAGACAACTTTCCTTACAAGAAAAATACTGATTCCAATTCAATAGTTTTTCAACACTTCCGAAAACGAAGCAGTTTCAGAAAATGTTTTTTCACCTTCTTTTTTTGCACAAAAAGACCGAAACTTGTTTGTTTTGCTTGTTTTTTCAACTAAAAAATAACAAGGAGGAAACATTTACTCCGTTTTAATAAAATCTGGTGAGTGTTGAAGAAAGTATTTACGGAGTGACAACCAGGGGCGGATGCAGCAAAATGGGGGTAATTGGGAAGAAAAGAAATTTAATCTCCAATAGAGTTTTCTTTTCTCTTAAATCCAAAATTCTTAGAAGAAAACGACGATAAAGACCTTATTAACTCACTGAGAAAAAGAAACACTTTCTTTTTAAGGCGACTCAAATCCATCCTCACTTCTTTTCTCTTAGTTCTCATTTTTGTTTATTTTCTCAAATTTCTTGAAAGATAAATTGGTGTATAACTCCAGAATTTAAAAAGTGTAAAAAAAAAAATTAAAAAAAGTAAAACATTCCATCATCTTCCCCAGTCGCGCTACTTTATGTTGATTCACGAGTTCACATTTAAAGACAAAGAAAGATTTTTGAGAATTCAAATTCATAGAGAATCTGTATTTGGATATATGACGAAAACAAGTAAATTTCATTGAAAAATCAAGAAAATTTAACTTTGAATGTATAAGTGTAGGGACTTTTTTAAGCGCAAAATTTAAATAATAACTTAAACATTTTCTCTTATTGGTTTAAATGCCAAAAATAATTTCTGAATAAAAATCTATAATGGAAAATGTAAAATTACGGAAGTTTAGTTAAAGAACAGTTTAAAGCAAATTATTTGCTACCAAAAATGCTGTAACAATTTTATTGCTTCAAAGCTTTTTAATTACTTGTAATGTTACTTTTCAAGAGTAAATATAATGCATAAAATATATTGCTTAAACCCCTTTCTTATTACCGTCACAATCACGGAAGGGTGGAGATTTTCCCCCATTTTTCTCATGTCCCCATTTTTCTTATTTCGCGGCAAATAATGTACAAAAAATATTAAAACAATGACTTTCTTTGCCAGGGTAACTTTTTTTTTTTTCATTTTACACACCAAATGTCATTATTACATTAATTTTAATGAAATTTTAGAAAGTTTATTTTTACACCCTTTAATATTTCTTGAATATAAAATAGATAATTTTATGGCCGTTTTCTTTGAGAAAATTGAAATCAGAATATCCTCTTATTCAATTATTAGGTTACTCCCATATATATATATATATATATATATATTTATATATATATATATATATATATATTAAAGAAAGTAATGAATACAATACTGAAAATACAATATAATTAAATATGAACATTAAAGGAAATCTAGCCAGGGCAAAAGCAGCTAAGGAAAGATTTGCCAATATAAATAAGATAAAACAGGAAAAATATTAAAATCAGAAGTATAAAATTGAAAAATACTAAAATATACAATGTAAATGATAA
The DNA here is from genome assembly GCA_030067965.1 of Latrodectus elegans. Classification (NCBI taxonomy): domain Eukaryota; kingdom Metazoa; phylum Arthropoda; class Arachnida; order Araneae; family Theridiidae; genus Latrodectus; species Latrodectus elegans. The sequence goes on from CM057813.1 coordinate 125,375,292, forward strand.
GAAGAAAGTATGATGAAGACGAGGTTTAAGATAACAAACTACTTAAAATTTAAAATTTCAGTAAATCTTTCATAATATTGAAACACAGTGGCGTAGTGGTAGTTCTTCCCGCTCCCCAAACACAGCTCCGAAATTCAGTCCTCGGAATGGGCAAGGTCAACTCAACATTTCATATTTCATTTGCCGATAAACTAAACAATCTAGTATCAAGCATGCTTGGGAATTAAACCATGGGGATTTCCCGTTTGACTGAATTTTCTTAGGGACATATGCTTCACACTACCGGGACCTCCGTCACAGAACACACACTGCAGGCCATATCCTTACGGGGCAGTCGTGCCAATGAGTTTAGTTTAGCTTCTTAGTTTTCAAATAAAGTCCCTTTAAACAACACTTAAAATCCTTAAATAATATATAATCCTTAAACAACGATGAAAATAAATTTTAGTTTTAAAATTTATTTTAAGGAACATAACAAAAAACTTTTACTATTGTTCTTCAATTAACAAATCAAATGTCGTCCATGAATCTTTGAAAAAGTCATTAGAAGCATTTTAAACAGAAATGTCGAGTGACAAGTTAAATAAGGTTTTATAGAAACTTTTATTTATTAGAAAATACTACAAGAGAACGGAATTTAAAAGTCTGTAGCACTTCCCATCCGGTATAATTTCTTAGAGATTATACCGGATAGTATTATCTCAATTAATCTCAATAATTGAGTTAAAATTGCACCTTGATGAAGATCGAATTAAATTGTTTAAGAATAGCCCATGATGTGTGTGTGCGTGTGCACGCACCCTCATTACTACTAGATGACTCATTAGCAGCATTCATCCGATTAATTGAAGTTTATTAACAAAGAGAGCCAGAAATTGCTGCAGTTAGAATGCCCTCAACTAATGAATAAAAAATCCGAGAACTGATTTCGTTATCAAGAAACTCGCTTAAGTCTTATTGTTTTAATATTTTAATAGATTTTTGGAAACAAATTATTTTACTCATAGACTATTTACTTGTTATTTATGTTTTGAAAACTTTGATAATTTCTTTCTCATTTTTATTGGTCATTCATTATATTTATTGTTTGATGTTTGTTATTTAAATGAAAGATGTATGAAATCTAATATAATTTCATGCATATACTATCTTTGATATATATATATATATATATATATATATATATATATATATATATATATATATATATATATATAGATATATATATATATATATATATATATATATAAATTGAGATGTAAAAAAAGTGAGAATTCATGCATAAATTTAGAATTAGTTTTAGTGACTAACCAATTTAATTGGAAAATATTCATTTGTTTAAAATTATGAAATTATGTGTCCTTCTCGTGAAAGCTTAAATATAAACAAAATAACCATTTGCTATTACATTTTTACATATATGAATTGTTTAAGATATCTATGAACTTATAAACTTCTAAAAAATACAGAAGACAGATTACGCGTTCTCTGAAAAACTATATAGATCACATTTCTGAAATCGCAAAAAGTGGTATTCATTTGTTATTTATTTTAGGCATCGATTTTTCCCTTAATAATTGGAACGAAATCAGAAAGGTAAAATCAAATGTTTTATAAAAAAACTTTCATAGATTACTTTTAATTATAGTGTCAGAAAATTTATAAAACTTTAAGAATTCATGAAAGTGGAAGGAATCAGGATATAAGAAAGAGGTTGCCAACATATCGATTCTCATGAAAGTGGAATTCTTTTGTTGAGAGAAAATTGTAGTTTAAATTTTTGTCTGTAAACGCCTCACATTAAAAATAACAGAATTTCATTTAACACCTTGACTGCCCCGGGTGTATATACGCTTTGGAATACACTAGAATACCCTTGACATAGTTTACATTTGTTCTGTAAAACTAAATAATCAGAATGGAAAGCGCGTGCATCTTCTTTCCCTCTGATAAACCAAATATGTGAAAACCATTAACACTGGGAAGTGAATCCTATAAGTTTTTCTTGCCAATTACGGTGTTAAACTTATACTTTTTAGGATTCATCAAATTATTACAAGCATATCATACGAATGCTTGCAATTGTTTGTTCTATGTGTTTCTGAAGCACGCACGGCACAAAAATTTACGCTCTGGAGCATAGTCAGAGGACCATTAATTTCGAAATGCAACTTAGCCAAATGGATGCAAAAGATTTTTGAAAGGTGTTCTTCAACTACGCTAAGAAAGAAAACCTATTGTGTCTTTTTATGATTCTACGGACAAGAATTAACTGCTGTCAAATCTGGGGAAAAAGGGGTATTTATTTTTACAGTAATAGTTGATTTGTCAACTTCCATTGAATGTGCTTATCAGGAATAGCTTCACTGTAGATACAATAGGACATAGTGCGCAAAATAATCCCGGTTCAATTACATCTATAGCATTTTTAAGTAGAGTTCTACACGAGACTTTGTGGTGGGACAACACTTTTCAGGGCATAATATCCTGAATTCAATCCTAGTCATGGATCAACAACGGAAAATGAATGTTACTCTTCAACCTTTTGCATGCACTGCTATTGGTGTGGGTGCTCGGGAATTTCTCCCTTACAGCTTGTGAATACAGCTCGTTACAATGAAAAATTCCCTTGGATTGCAGTTAACGTGATGGATGCTAAGAAGCTTTACAATGGCCTGCCAATGTTGCGATGTCACAATAACATTTTATATTAACTAAGAAAGCATTTATGTTGTTTTTGCCCAGGATTCTTGAAAAAGAAAAGGATCCTCAATCATCGATGATGCAAAGCCACACCAAAATTGTCACATATAATGAATGTTGCGATTCTTCAGGGTGTTCTCCTTCCCCAAGATGCAACAGTTATGAGCATCGACTGAACTATGAAATGGAAAATGAGATTCACCAGTCCCAAAATTTCTACGCAGCCATTACTGATCTCCTGTGGCTATTGTGAAAGTCTACTTCGTAAATTACTTTCTCATAGTTGTTCTTCCTGATACTAACTAGTTGTATGATAGCAACTTGTAGGTTTACAAGTAATGATGTGAAGAAAGATAGGGAATACCTTCGGTATGCCAGCTACTGGTGCAGCTTTTATTGTGCAACCTACATCAATCGTAATCCCTTTTCTTTAAATCAGAAAAGCCACAGACTAAGTACTGATGTATGAAAATATATTGCACTACTGAGAGGGTGATTTCACAGATGCTTGTTTTTATCAAAACATTATTCCAGGAAGATAATTCTGACAGGAGATATAAGGTTTTTTAGATTTGTTCATTCTTTTCTCTGCACCAAACATTTATGGAGCTTTTCCGTCTATTTGTTGCTGAAGTAAAAAGTCTTAATTATTAGGGATTTATACCCATTAATATTACGAAGTAAAAAGTCTTTAACTACAGCAATTTATACATCAACATTATAATGCCCAATTAACCTATTCTTCATTATCAGAATTCAGAAAATATTAATTATTTATCATAGACCCTGCACTTTGTAGACTTCTAATTTATATATTAATTATGATTTCAACAAAACACCCTCTATTAATAAAAATTTAAAATAATTTTTTCTTTTTGAATCAGTTTGTCGACGATAGCATTAAAATATACCAATTTCTTTGATAAATTCTTAAAGTATTTAAAAATCATGAGATTCCCCCTATGTGTTAGCAAAGTGTAGCGTTGAAAAATCCATACATATAAAAACAGTTTTTAAACAATATATTATTTAACCTCTGCATATATATATATACATATATATATATATATATATATATATATATATATATATATATATATATATATATATATATATATATATATATATATATATATATATATATATATATATATATATAATTGATAAGTTACATTTAATTTACCAAAATTTCAAATTTCTATCTCACGTTCTAAAAACTATCATAAGTTCTTATCCAGAACTCTTTCATAATTAATTACTAAAAATTTGGATTTAACTTTTTGAAATGAAAATAAATTTATCTAATGAATAATTTAGGAATTATTCGTTACACAAATTTAAAAAATATATTTAATATGCAAACCATATTTTTACTAAGTAATATTTAAATCTCTAAATTCCTGAAAAATAACCATATTCATATCTTATTATTTATTTAAATTTTTTTTTTATTTATTTATTTATTATTTTTTTTTGAAGGCAATATGCAGGGATACAGATGCTTTTATTATGTTAAATAATTGCGTTTAATTTTAATTTTACACTCATTAATAAAAAGCATATTTTTATAAAAAATAATAATTTTTATGTAGCTAATACATTGCTAATTTTTTGTTGTGATTGCAATATATACTTTTTTACATTTATTGCATATACATTTAATTCTCTTCTATATTTAAGGAAAATTTTATCTCTTTTTTTACTTAACACAAAAACTTAACTAATTGTAATTCATTAAAAAATTTTTTTTTAATAATTGCATTCCTTTATTTAGTATCTTTTCGAAAGTTAATGATTAAATTAGTTTTGAAATAAAACACAAAATATATTTATTTTTAGCACTCAATTATTATTTGCTCAAAACTTTTATATATATATATATATATATATAAAATTTAACATTTGTGTAGTTTTTCTCCCTTTATTGAACAAAATTTATTTATATAATTAATATTATATTATTTATCTAATTTATATATATATATATATATATATATATATATATATATATATATATATATATATATATATATATATATATATATATATATATATATATATATATATATATATATATATATATATATATATATATATATATATATATATGGCACAAGTGCCGTATAATCCATGCGCCAAATTTTGAGATTGACGATTTTTTTGGTGGATATTCATTTGTATCTGGCAACCTGATTATTATTACGTCATACGGATGAAGACCAATAAAAATTAAAGTGAATATTCAATTTTGACAACCCTAGTGTTTACGTCATCGTGACGAAATTTAGAACATTTCGTTCCATTTCAGCATTTTACTAGATATTTTTACGAGTTAACTTCGTAAGATTTTCTGTAGTGTGCTTTACACTTTGCTTGACATTTTGGATACTTAAATTCTAGTTTGTATTGCACTTTTGCATTACTTTAAAAATTTAAATTGAATTTATAGTAACTGTTTAAAATTGTATCGACACATTCTTTCTTTAGTTTATCTGTGCATTTTTATAATTTATATTACTACAATAAAATACTATGTAATTTGAATATACATTTTTAAAATTATTGTTTCTGGATTTAATTTCTTAAAGATATTCTATTTAACAGTTTAATTTGTACTTAGTAATTTATATTTATTCTTTTCCGAATGTTGTTTATTTTTCATTATTATTCGTGTTTGGATTCTACTGCAATTTTTGCTAGAATTCGTATTCCGATTTTCTTAAAAGTGATATTTACTTTTTCGAAGTTCCCATATTTTCCTTATTCGTTTCCGAAGTAATTTCGGAAACGAATACGAATAAGGAAAATATTTGTATTTTCTAATGTTTCACTTTCTGTTCTAATGTTTCATTATAGTTTAAATCTTCTAATTTCAATAATATATATTCCTCTTTATTTGTCAGGTTTATATTTAATATTGAGATGTACAAAGTCTTTCAAAAACGATTTTATTACGTCACAATTACAACATATTCGCGCGGCAATACGTCACAATGTCGTCATCTAGGCAACATTTCGCATTTCGTCGTCGCCAAAAAAACTCAGAATTTGGAACCATGGATTATACGGCACCTGTGCCATATATATACATACATATATATATATGTATATATATATATATACATACATATATATATATGTATATATATATATATATATGTACTCAAAGTATTTAAAAAATATAATTTTTATCAACTTATATTTTATTAAAACCTTAAGGAATTCTTGATTTACTTGAAATGAAAGTTAACTAATCAAATAAATCCTAACTGTTTTCATACCCTATTATTCACACGTAATGAAAAATTCTTGTATTAATTAGATATTTATTACATTAGCTAAATATTAATTAGATTTTTGTATTAATTGATCGTATATAAAAGTAATATTAAATAATATAAACGCATACCTTCTTAATTCAGGGAATAATTATTGTATATTATGGCGAAAACTATAAGTGTGTGTGTGCGTGCGCACGCACCAAAAATAATTTGAATGCAGGAAATAAACTGCATTTTGAATAAAAAAAGAGATATAAAGTACTTTAAAAGTATTCTAAAACACAACACAGACAGCTGAAATTTCTGTGTTGTGTTTTATAATATTTTAAAATCCAATTGCAATATGCTAATAAGTTTAAAGGCAAGGAATTTTAGTGTAATTAATTGAAACATAAGATTATAAAATCCTTCGACCGTAGTAAAAGCATAAATATTCATTTAAATTAGCCAAAATATTTTAATTGCACATTTGAAATATAGTTACAAGCATTATATAATACATTTTCCTGTATCCTAATATTTTAATATTACTCTTAAAATAATAATATAATTTTGCTTATTTAAATTTAAGTCATAAACTTTTGAATTTAGATCTTCATGCTACATGATTTTCCAAATTGAAGGAATTATTTTGGGGGAAACATCGCTAGAATCGGCTTTGGAAACAAAGCTTGAATGAACAAAATTCCAGCATCGTAATCGTAATGTTGAGTCCCACGCTAGACTACTGCAAGTTCGAAGAAAATCAAACAAAAAAGATAAAAAATGGAATAAAAAATATTTTGCTAAAGAACAAATATACAAGACAGACTGTATATAGAAGTAGACGATAGAGTAATAGCCGGCAATATTATGAAAGGTGAAGGTCACCTGCAATTACACAAAAATGAAGGGATGATATCATAAATTGAAGTATCATTCGACAATGTTTGTGATAGATAGTCATTGTATTACTTCGGTAAAATTATAAAAAACGACAGCCTTCATTTGTAAAGTTATTTTTCAGCCACTTCTTAATTTCTATGGCATCCTCTCGAGTCCGAGAACGGATATTTATTGGAGGATATTAAGATTAACAAATGAGGGACTAATGTTTTTTTCCTAAGAACTGTTTTTATATCTAGGAAAGTTATTCAATTTTCTTAGAATCTTCGTTTCTTTCATAGATTATACAGAAATAACTTTCTGGAGTTCTTTTCTGCCTTTGCGGGAAGTTTTGTTCTGACGAACTTTACATTCCTTTATTTTATGATGTTGTACTGAAATGAAATCAAATTTAAGTGTCATAAATTGTCTTCTAATTAGAATCCTGGTATACTTGGATGCATTTATTTTATAAATGATATCTTTATCTGTCCTCATTACGTAAGGCAAATTAATTTTTTTAATAGAATCTATAAGAACGCTATTTTTAAGGTAAATTATAGTATTTATTCAAACTAGAGTAGAAAAAATAATTTAGTATTACTCTCTAAATTAATTTAATAATTAGGATTACTATCAGTTCAATTAATAATTAGGGCTTTTAAATAATTGAAGTTTTTGTGAAAGCATCGAATAGTTTTCAAAATATTTTAAACTGTATAGAAACAATATCAAAATATTTTAAACTATATAGATATAAAAATAAAAGTATCTTGAAAACTGTTTGGAGGAACCTAATAAGTAAAAATATATAAAATTAAAAAAAGAAATTATAATTTGAATCAAATGTGGGAAAGAAAAAAATCTCTCTTATTGCAATTATTTTTCATGATACATAAACAGAACAATAAGCTAAATTTTAAGCTAACAAACAAATTTTAAAAATCCTGAGAATCATTCAGTATGAATACATTCTTTAGAAAATGATATATTTTAAAGCTTTCTGAATACTACTCCATTCTCATTATCACTTATTCTTTATTCTCGTTCTCTGAAAGAAGAATTTTGATCCTCTAACTGAATAAAGCGAAAAACTAATTCACAATTTCGTCATTCCCAAAACGGGAAGACTTTATTTCCTTTCTTCGACTAAGAGAAAATCATAAAATTTAGCCTCGTTTTATTCAAATCTAGATGGTGTTAAAAATTATTTGAAATGCATTGGATCCATAGGTATTCGGTGGAGAATATTGATCATGCAATACATTTTTCCTTTCCTTCTTCAATTATTTTTTCTCGGAAAAACTTGTTAGTGAAAGCATTTATCGTTTGAGAACGATGAACGCACACACAAGACCGTTCTCATATTTCTTTTGACTCTGTTCGTTTCTACTTGAATTCTTACTCTATTTAGATTTTTCTTCAATTTCTTGAGGGTAACAATAATGAGAAAATGAGAATTGAAAAAATAATTAATTCCTTTAAATTTACTTCTGAACGTTAAATAATTCCCTTATAATGGAGTTCAGTGGCAAGTTAAGGGTGAAATCGTATTAATGTTTGAATATATAATGCAAAGTAATTGAATTAAATCAAAAGAAATTAAATTACTTGAATATACTTTGTCAATGGTTTCTGCAGAGAAAATTCAAGGAATGTCCTAGTTTTTTCAGGCGTTATTTTTAATACAAAGCTGAATTTTAAAATGTCAAACTAATTTGAAAAAATTTTTGAAATATTATTAAGGGAAAAACTACCAGAAATTATTGCGAAAAATATTCTAAAATAAATACAACAATTTTATATTATTCAACAGCTTTATATTAATCTGAATGTTTAGGTACAAGTGGGTAAAAAACTTTCTCAGCATTAAAAATTTTTTTATATAAAACAATTTTTAACCTAATATTTTAATTACATTTTCTATGCTTTGTTTGTAATATAAATTAAACAATTAAATTAAACTTTGGTTGTTTAATTAAACTTTGGGTAATTTTGTCTTCACTTGTATGTACTTATATATTATAAAATTGTGTGCCAACACAATATGAACTTTATGGCCATGTAGCAAATAATTGTTTTCTTATTTAATAATTAGAGCAATTATTCCAACTTCATCTATCCAAATCAATTTCTGAATCTAAGAAAAATATATCACACTGATAAAGTGAGCAAAATTATGAAAAAGAGAAAATCACAAACATATGAGGAGTATCAGAAGGGAGAAGATGAGAATGAGTTGTCACATGAGGAATTTAGAAACATTCTTTTGAAAATTCCTGGATGTTCGGAAGTCAATCAATATTGAAGGTATTGAAGAACAAATTATAATTCGAAGCCTATATTTCAAAATGCAAATGAGGGTAAGCTAAGTGAAAGTGTCGAGAAAAACCACCTTTTAATATCCAAATTGAAGCAGACACGGTACCACCAGCTAGTGAAGCATTTGCTGGCTTTAAAGTGGATGGTAGGTCAGCCTGAATGTTACCTTATGCAACTTCGTATTTTCCGGCTCCAATTGATTCGGAGAATCAGAATTCTACTGTAATTTGTACTTTTATAATGAGAAATTAACATGACTCATACACTGTTCGACACTGAAAACGTTACACAAAGAAGGGGTGGCTAGAAAACTATGCAAATTTCAGGGTAGGTGCACCTTACCCATTTATGCAAATGATATGAAATGCACAGCTCTTTAGCGCACGTAGGATAAAGCGAGGAACTGGCAAAATGGGCAATATTCGTGCAGTTATGGTTGCACGGAAAATAACCGCTGAACGTCTGTTCTTGTCGCAAAGGACGCATGTAACTTCAGAGAATATCAGGCCATCGTACACGTAGTCAGTTCTAGTAGACAGACGAGTTTACGATGAGCATGGTGGTCGGACTGAGATGAGCAGATAGGTCCTGAAGGCAAATCGCCGATGACAGACACCTGGAGATGTCCATAGTCCAACGAGTGTGGCGGAGATGGTTGGATCAGAAAACTATGAACGTTAGAGGGATGTCGGTGCATCTAGAATGATGCCAGTATGCATGGATTGACGCGTCCGATGGAAGGGAGCGAATGTCCCTGCAAAGCACGTTTATTAAAATCCTCCAATGGACGAAGGGGTTTTATTTGATTGACTGGAGCACCTGTGCTAATGCACAAATCTCCTATATAATATTTTAATTAAATGTTCCTAATGATTGTTAATCTTAGAAAATTTAAATAAATTAAATCGAAAGCTAAGATAAAGACATCAGAATCCAATAGGTAAGAGATTTAAGGAGTCGAACTTGGTGGAATCGAAGCACGTGCAAGGCTCCCTAGATGCTCCCATATCGAGCAGAACCATTTGTCGCCTATTAGTTACAAAACGTCCGCTCTTATGGCTTTCATTAAGAAGATTACCGTTGACACAACAGCATAGACTCCAACATCTGAAATGGTGCCAGATTAGAGTCAAATGGATGATGGAGAGAACAGGATAATCTTCTCAGATGAGACACGTTTTTGTTTCTTCAGTGATATTAGCCGTGTACGAGTGGGGCGTTGATGTAGAGACAGTTCTAATCCTGCAGTGATTGTAGAACGTCCTAGCGCGTGACAACAGGGCATCATGTTTTGGGTTGAAATTGCATATGATTTCACTTCACCTCAAGTGCGTATCCACGGCACTAAATTGTCCATTTTTACGAGGATGGTGTGCTGTGGCCGGTGGCACTCCCCTACATTCAGGAATTACTCAGTACTCTTTATCAACAGGATAATGCTTGATCAATATGAAATTATATAAGATAAAAAAAAACATTGCTTCATGAAACATAATCTTGCATTGATGAAACTTTGCAGGACTAAGGTTATATTTTACTGAAAACCTAAAGCTGTAATCCACAATTTGAATCACCAATTTAAATAAAATATTAAGGAATCTCTTATAATGAATGATTCAGTAATTTTACTTGTGTAAATAATTTTCAGTGTAATTTACAGCATTTCATGTTAAAAAAATTTAATTGTTTACTAGAATTAAATTATTTTATTTATTTTATTAAAATTATTTTACTTATTTATTGTGATACAATTTTATTTATTTTATTTAATCTAAAAACCGAAAATATTTATTTTAAAAAGTGAAATTTGAAAATTATTCATGCTAACTTGCAGCAATAAAGAATTTAATTATCAAAAATTTATCTGAAAATATATGATGTCAAGTGTTTTTCAAATGACTATATAAAATCTGTGGTAATATATATTATGAATAAAAGTAAATAAAATATAGTTAATTCAAAAGTTGCACTGATTTTAAGTAAAACAAAACTAAAGCAAAAACAATGCGAATACTCTATCTAGATGAGTCACCACGCTCAAAGCTGAAATACATCGAAATTTATGCTTCCAACTAGCTGAAAAGTTCCCCCACAAATTCATACTCAGCGGTAAATTTGGTAAAAAAGATGGAATTTTAAAAGTTAAATTATAATTCAGCATTCCACTTTAATTTTAAAATTAGAAACCTCAGTATAAAATGCATCAAAGTTGTTGGATTTACTTATCAATAAAAAATTTTTTTTATTCAGTACTTTAAATACATTTCATACGCAAATATCACGTGCTTATTATACATTAAACTAAGTTACATGTAACTTTACAGTAAATTATCTTTTTATGATATCTAATCTCAACAAAGTGGCAAATGAATATTTGATAATATCTTATGTCTGTCCATTTGCCAAAAGGGAACCACTCTAAATTCTTCACACAGATGCAAGTTCATAAGTGGAAGCATTTTAAAATCAAAATACAAATTAAAGGAAAATTTCTATCCTCCATAAAATAGCTCTTCTCGATGACTTAGCATTATACTTTTAAAAAGACATTAAATTGCAAAACAAAAAACATTTCGAGTTACGACTAGTCAAATACAGCTTTGAAATTTTACATATCAATAAAATTACCACACAAGAACTGGATGTAAAAGTTTGGAGCACTTCCTGTAATCTCTTGGAAGACGGCGGAGAAATAATTACAGGAAAGAGGACTGTTTTTTACAAAAGATTTGGCGAAAATAAAGCCGCTTTGAAGCTTATTAAAAGACTGAACTTAATTTCATTATCGCGCTGGAAGTATCCGGCAATGAAATGTTTGCACTCTATCAGCGGCATGCGTTTTATCCGGTTCGAAACAGTAATTAAATGAAATTGACGAGGAACCAGACTCTGCTGCAATTAAAAAGTGGTTAACTGACACTCTAAAATACGAATAATTGACTTTGTTATCAAGGAACTTACTTAAAGTATTAATAGCTGTATATAAATTTGATTTTTGTGTATCTTATTTTTAAGTTAAATTGTTTTTTTTTTTCATAGATTGTTTTCTTTTAATTTATTATTTGCAGATTTTAAGTATTGATTTTCACCAAACATTCCTTGTAAGTTTTACATCCACCTCTGTTTTGTTTGATATTAATTAACTATGCAAACAAAGTAATAGGAATAATTTAGAGAAAACTTGCTTTGAAATTTTATGCTTTTTTACTTTTACATAAAAATATGAACAAAATGATTATGTATCTAAATAGGAATAAAATTATAGCTTAAAAATAAAAAGTATAAATATATATACATGGTTTAAAATTAAGAAAAAGTATACACTCACTTATAAGTATGTAAAAGAACCAAAAAATTAACTAAATTATTTCACGTGTTAATTAATATTTCTTAAAAAACATGTTTGATTAACTAATTTCATATAAAATTTGAAAACGTCATAAAATATCTTGTTATTTAAGATGTAAATGAAATAATTTATAGCTAGAAAAAATTCATGGGACATGTTAACACAATGAAGAAAAGAAAAAACCTTACAATTTACCTTTGATATTGTACTAATTGGAATAGTATTTCTGAATTATATATACAGAATAAGAATTCACCAGAGAATTAAAAGTTGATATAAAGAAGTATTTTAAAATGTAAATAATTCTAGTATACATAAATGAAATATATAGCATTGTTATTTACATAGTTAAAATGATTGTATATGTAAGTGTTTTAAACTAAAAAACATATACTATCATTTTAACTATGTAAATAACAATGGTATATAAACTAAAAAAATAAATAAAATAGTAAGGTTATAAAAAATCATATAAAATTAATATCATGTTAAATAGGTATTGATATAAAAAAAGCATAAAGCAAAATCTTTTTTTCGTATGTAAATGCATGCCTATTTAATTAAAACACATTTCGAGCAGAAATGGTGGATCATAATATTGTGTGTGAAAAATTACAATTTATGAAAATTTAAATATCCAAAGTTCTTAATCCTTTCAGTTTCATGAGTAACAGAAAAAATAAGAATGTGATTTTGAAGATCAAAAATAACGAATTATTAAGGACACGAATTAAAAAAAAACATTTACAATCACTAGTAGTTTTTAATAATATTTATACTTATACATTCTATAACTCAAAAAATTAAACAAAACTTTAAAAGAGGTCTACATTTCATGCTTTACTAATCAAATGTTTCATTTGTGTGATTTCTTAATGAACCAAGTAATTTACAATTAAATTTAGAAAACTAACGTAATTTAGAATTTTCGAGATTCCAATTCATTTACATCAGGATTTTATGTACATCCAAATTGCTGTAAAGCTTGTTTATTATAAAGTCAACAAGATTTGTAATTGCTTATGCTTAAAGTATAATTTTTCATTAGAATTATTGTATAATATAAAGTATAAAACAATACTTTTTCATAGAGACCATAAGCTCCTAATAAAATAACTTAGTCATCGGGGGAATTTATGGATGTAATCGAATTATAAATGCACGCATATTCTGTAGAGCATATTGCTTTTATACATAGCAATGTCAGTATTAATTTCCTATTTCTCAATTTTCGGTGTTAAGTTGTTAACATCTTAAATGTCTAAGTTGTCTTCTGGAAATAATGAAATAAATCATGGTGATAGTATTTGATTGGGTTCACTTATTTATCCTGTTACACTCTCAATGCTGTGCAATTCAATTTATTTATAAAAGACGATATAATAAATATTCATCATAAACTCACTTAATTCAATGTGGTTTTCGTATTATTTAATTATGACATAATATTTCAAAATAAATATTCCCTGGCTTATTTCTCAAGGTCAAAACATCATACACGAAGTAAAATCCAAGCATCTAAATTTTTAAATCATCAACATATTATAAAAACTCATGAAATAATTTATATTAAATCTAAATTTTTTACTTGAGACAATAACCTAATGTTTTGTCTTATGATAACAATACGCATAAAATTGTATATGGTGAAAGAATGTAGTTATCTTAATTAATCTCTGAAAGATATTAAGTTGCGTTTATGTACGGCTTACATTAATAGGTAAAGTAAAAACAACGCTTTCATGTGTTTTATTCGAACTCATTTATTGTTATGAATTAAGTAAAGTACATTAGTACAGTCTCAGCTGTAATGTTGAGCTCTAACTATATTAGCGTCAAATTATATGCTCATTTTATGTTTGCATTTCCCTCATTTGGATGTAAAATAACATTTTTAACAGGTTCTATCCCCAAAGTTGGATTTATTAAAAAGCGTCCTCCCTTAATCAAGAGCGAAGAAAATATAACTTGCACTTTGTCAGTTACTAAAATATATCAAAAGACATTAAATAAAAATTTTACTGTATACTATATCTTTCTTTTCACACATTCTTTTTTTAATTTTAATTTTGTTTCACCTGTCATCATTTATGTATTTGTTTTTTAAACTGTGAAAGTTTGAGATAGTTTTGAAATTTTTCTCATTCTTTGTCGTTTCAGTTTCAAGATAAGAATGAAAATTAATTCATTTAAATTACCGTTCCTACATATAAATTGGCTACAGTAATTACCTTTTTTGAGTTAATTCTTCAATTATAATTAATTCTTTTCCGTTGCAAATGAGAATTTTATAAAATGAGATAATTTATCAAGCTCGCAGGAAGCTGCTTAAAAGAAAATGTCCCGAATTCTTTCTTAGCTCTCACACAGTCTTTTGCTTTGCATCAACAATAATTCAAGAAGCCATATTTTTCCATTTATCTATTTCAAGTATCTAAAAAAGTATTCCGTTTTAATATGCATTATCGACAAAAATGCATCTTATACGCTCTTATGATATAAATATTGCAGTTTAGCATTCCTATGACCAAATGTATATTTCAAATAGCAACCACGAGTTATTTTACTCAATATATACATTGATGAGCAGTCAAATGAAATAAATCAAAATAATGTTTTTTTAAATTTCTCTAATAAAAACTTTTTTAGTTTTTTTTTAAAAGGGTTAGTATATAGATATTATTCCTCTTATTATAAAACGAAATAATTCGAAATTTACATTTGTGGATAAAATTAAATGAAATGAAAAATCAAATACAGTGTAACTGACATTTCTCATCATTCCTAAATTTCAAGTTTGGAGCAAATTTTTCACAAGCATCACTCTATTTCCTATAACAGAAAAATTAAATAAACAAATTTTAAATCATTAAAGTATCAGAGAAGTATATCATACAAATATTTAATAGATACTAATATCAAAACATTTTTGCAAACCTCACATTTGATTTATATATAACAATTATAATACAGTGTAAACACATTGAGAAAAAACAGTATGCCAAAGTAGAAATTTTGATATTGATATTTGTAGAAAAATTAACATTTTAGTATATATAATTAATTAAAGCAATATATATCAGAATTTTTAATATCCTCATGGTGAAGCATATAAAAGAAGTTAAAGAACCGTCTGATTTTTATACAACAAATAGGATTCTTCATATTTTTAATTTTGTTTTCAATACATTAATCAGAAAAAGTGCGTCATTCAGTTTCTAAAAATTTTAAATGATTGCATGTGAAAATTTATTCTAAAATATAAATAATATATTATATTTCAGATACATGCACATTAAACGAATTTTTGATAGATTGATACATTTATATACGACAATTTTTTTTTAAATTATCTTAAAAAAATCATTTTATATAAATTTATGAATTAAGCCTTTCATTTTAATCACATTTTATGAAATATTAAAATGTAAGTAAATGGAATAACTTTATACGTAAATTTATACATAATGTTTTCTTAAGAACAGAGTTTTAAAGAGCTTTTATTTAAATATAAGCTCGATTTAAATAACAAAAATAAATCTTTAAAACTTGATTAAACATTTTATTCTTTAAGCATATTTTTTCTGAAGAATTTCGAATAGAATAAAAAAAAAACACATTATTTCAGCTGATAATAATAATTGTCTCTAAAAATGAAAGTTATAAGTTTATAAAGTCAATGCATACGACAATTATGCATTGACAATAATAAAGTGTAATCGTAATTTAAATAAAACGCTCATGATTTATGAATTATTTCAACTTCAGTCTCTCGCATGACATTAAGAGCTCTTACAATTTTAAATCCTTATTCAGCTTAAGGCTATTTTCTGTATCCCTGTGAATACATTTGCTCTTTCTTGAACTTTAAATTAAAGAAATTTATTTAAACGAAAAATTCATAAGATTATATTTCTATAACATTTTAATACTGCATCTAATTCTTAAGGACTTAATTAGAAACAGAGTTGGTATAATTACATCTAAAGCTCATTTTCATTTTCAAATAATCATAATTGATTAAAGTTAAATAAAAATTTAAAGATGATATTTTTTTATTTAATGAATTCAAATCTGTACTTTCGTAAATTGTAATTCAACAAATTTTATTTTTGAATGCAATCAGTTGTACCTGTTGCAGAGTAAGCTTATTTAAAGTAATTATTTTCAGATTTATAATTCAAGTATAATTGAAGAATGAAAAAATTTTACTTAAAGACTCGGAAAGAATGATATGATGAAAACATATGAAGCAATACTTTACTAAAAAATAATTAAATTAAATACACCATATAGTATTTGAATTCCAAAGTAATTTTAAAAAATAATTGTAAAAATATAATTTACAATAATTAATTTTAAATATTTTTTGTTAACACTGTTTAGAATAATAATTTTCAAATATAGAATAAATCCATTCATAATCAAAAAATATGTAAAAACGTGTATGTAAAAATATAATTATAAATACAGTCGAAGGAAAATATTTGTTGCTCATAATCTTTAAATCTTAAAATGAAAATGCTAATAATTTTAAATCAGTAAGTTGTGTGGTATGTGCATGAAATTCACATTAATATAAAATCCATTTCTAAATTATTTTAAATCCACAATTCGGCATTTCTCAAATTAAATTTAAACTATTACAGGTGAAAGCAAATGTTATTTTATTTAATAAGTAATAGTGAATGAAAGAAATATTTAAAAATTCTAATATTTATATCCTTATTCCATCTTTAAGAGAATATTTCAATTCGAAAATTGAATTATCTCTTCCATAAAAATGTAATTTAGAATAAATTAATTGAAATATATTTCAATTCAAATTAAAATATCTGTGTTATTTCAGATATTTACAAACTTATGAATGTGTGTTGGTTATTTTGCTTAACGAGAATAAAAACAAGTTTTTAGAGTTTTAATTCTTGATGAATAAAAGTGTAAAATTTAAATATATGACATCAACATTAAAGATGAAGATCAAGAAAACGGTGGGATAATATTTTTAGAGGGGTTAGAAAAGGGAAAGCTGTACTAATAATGAGCAAATAACACATAAGGAGATGTTTCTAAATCAGCAGCAAGGATTTAAATAAAATAATGAGCTTAAATTGCATTATAAATAGCAAATTAAATTAATTAATCAATTTCTTCAAGTCTCTATTGCTTTTATGCAGATTTCAGCCTTTAAATTATTTTTAACGTCTTCATGAAAGTTTGCATAGTTATTACAGAAGTTAGTTTTTTTTATCTAAATTATTCTTTTTATTCTAAAAAATTTCTAATTTTTGATTAATTTAAATCAAAAATAAAATTTAGATAAACGAAACTAAAAATGAAAAAAAATGTCTGCAGAATAAATTTGGTACTTTGACGTTTGAATACTTGCACCAACATTCCAAATTTTTAAACAAGAATGCGGTAAATCAAAAGAAAGGGAGTCTTAAGACAGAGAAGCACTAGTTTACCACTTAGTTGCATATGTTTTCATTTTCTTAATTTCGTTCAAAAAAGAACTTAATTAAATCAAAGCTTGCATAATGTAAAAACTATTGCATTTTATACTATTTTTTTGGGTGACATTGAAAATACATTGATTTATTACACACCATTTTCTAAAAAAAGTGCACAAAATTACACAATCTTAAAGAAAAGAGAAAGTTAAATAGCTGTTAATTTTCAAAGCAGTTATTTAATATTCATATTAATACTTTCATTTTTTACATTTATAATATATCAAGAATTTATTGAAAAGTTATACTACAAAACAACTATTTCATCATTTATTTCCATATTTTTCAGTTTCCAGCTTTATATTATTCACACAAACTATTTGGGTACTGTTAGAAACTTATATTTTATCTTCTTTTTTAAATGACGATAAAATATTCATCAAATAACATCTGACACTTTCATTCACAAAGCATATCAAGAGCAACTCTGCTAATGTAAACACAATGAAACATTTTTCGCTTGCCTAGTTCTGTGTTTAGTCAAGCACAGCAACTTAAACTATAGTTTGCGCATTCTTCTATAAAGTTTCTTAAATTGTCTGGAGAAACCTTTGTGAGAGTAAATTTTTATAGAGATATTTTTAGTTCAATAAGAGACTTTTAGATAGAAGATGATATCAACACCACCTGTTCAAAAAGAGTTCAATAAAATACAAAGAGTGCCTTTTCAGATTTTTCCATATAACGACGCGTGATAACGCGAATTGCAAGTCAAAACGTAACAGCGAAGGTGAACATAAGACAATCTCTTTTATTCACTAAAAGAGAAAAATTCATTTCCTTTATAAAGTTTATGGAGGTAAAAGCCACTTTTTATCATGCTGTTTGGAAAAAGTACGTTTAAAAATATAGGAAATAAACTATTCAGTAGCTTAAAAATTTTCATAAAAGTGAAATGTATTTATAAAGATAACACTTACTTAGGCGGAATAAGAATTTCTTGGCTTATTTATGCGAAAAATTAATTTTAAAATTAATATTTGTAATTTAGTGGATTTTTATTTTGTCTAAATATCTATGAAACTATTTTGTTTTAAATGGCATAAAATTTAGAAAACATTTGTCAGTTTCTTATTCTTCGTTTTCCGTTTAGGGCAGAAAATGAAAATTGTATTATTAGTAGTAGTTTAAGAGTTTAAATTAGTTAAGTAGTTTGAATTATTAATTATATAAAAATTATCTAAATAAATTGCATTACAATGTTTTTTTAATGAATGATTTCAGATTACTCGGGTTTTCTTGCGGCTATATTTTAATTCCAAATTAGAATGTTACTGTAGTTCATGCTTTCTCTTGAAAATTCATGTATTTCGGTACCTAAAAATTACCCATAATTATTGTTCACATTTCTCTTTTATACCCTAAATTTGTTTAATCGTGGTAAGTAGGTTATGCACAATTTCTTCTGTATATCAAAATTTATTTTCAAGAAGTGAGACGTGTTGCAGCCTTCGCAGAGCTCTGATTTTGATTTCAATGAAAAGGATTTAATTAAAAACATTTATCGTTTATTAATAATCAGATAATAGATTCCATTCGCCTCAATTACAACTGCAACTTTGCTGTACAAAGCCTTATAGCAAATGCTCAAAATGCTAACCATGTGTGTCGATATACAGAAGGACAGAAGGAGATCGAGTTTGCGAGGCTTAGTGACAGAAGCTGATGCTTCTATAACTAATTTTGATACCTTGCAACTCGAGGGCTTTGAACTCAAGTCTGCCGTCCAACAGCCGCCACCTGCCTCGGTAGACGAGCCATAGAACCATAAATTGATGAAGCGAGAAGACTCACCGGCACCGACTCACTTAAATTAGCACACACTCTCGTGGATGATTTGTGTAACCGTACCTTAACGAACCGTCAAATCCTATACTATTCCTCTACGTCTCAGCTCTCGACCGGACCATCGTCGGTGACACGCTGGTATTCCATCATTGGAATGTCATCCGACGCAATGGACATTATCTTTTTCAAGATAGACCAGTTGCGCCGGTCCAGGATGGTACTCAAGCTTTCGCTCTTGTACACCAGCTTGCTCCTTTCATCTGAGGTCCTGGTACAAGTCAGCACGAAGTGGAGGCAATCCCCCACCACATTGCACGAGCGACATAACTCACTAATCGGATACCCTCGTTTATGAAGGTATTCCGGTACACATCCGTGTCCAGTCGCTATTTGGGCAACGATAGCATTACCGAGAACTCTTTTATCATAGACTGTTTCGAAGAATCTGTGGGTCTGCCGACACACTTCCTCGCTATGCCATCTCAGCTGCCATACACGCAGTGCTTCCTTATGCAGCACCTTAATCAGGTGCGACCTTGGACGTGACAGGTCCAGTGTTGGCTCTGGTAAACTCGCAGCCTCTTTGGCCAGCATATCGGCTCTTTCGTTGCCGAAAGTGCCTGCGTGAGAGCGCACATAATGCAAATACACCTCTTTCCCATTAGTGGCTTCCCGGTAAGAATCCTTTACCTTGTTTACCAAGATGTTCTGGTTGTTTGGATCGGCCAGGGAGTAAAGGGAGGACAACGAATAACTGTATAAATATACAGACCTTAAAAAAATTTCAAAATCTTTACGAAGGAATATACCTAATTATTTCCCAAGATTTCATGACGATTGGGCGTTTGGTTTTTGAATATATTGAGTGCAGATAGACAGACACACATTCATTTATATATCTAAAGATTATGAGAGACAATTAAAGCAATAGGTGCTAAATCTTACGCATTTTAATTTCACGTGAAGATCAATTTAAATATAACAATTATGAATTAATGAAACAATAAAAAAGTAGTCTTATGAACAATTGTTTGTGAAACATCTATTTATATTCACTCCCTTCAATTTTATCTGTTCGCATATTTTGTTTAAAAAGATACATATTTTAAGAAAATCATTAGAAAAATGGAAGAAATAACATTTTTTATAGGTTTTTCTTTCATTTTATTCTTAATATATCTCTCTGTTATAATGAAAGAAAACATTAACTAAACAGAAGTGTGTAAATGCTCCTGTACTATTCTATGGCCAAATAATGATTGGTGGAATTGTTTGCCTGGATAAATGCTGAAAACTACGTCAAAATGTTTTTTAAAGAAATTATTTTATTATTATCAAACTTTGATTAACTCTAAAATATCAATAAGACACTAAATATTTGCTTATAATGACTTTAAAATCTAAATATAAAACCAGCAAAAAATATGATTAATAATAAAGCAAGCACTTACAATTAAAAATATGAATCAAACAGATTGTAAAAGATTCACAGCTCTTAAAAGGGCTAAAATATTTTCGTGAAATGACTCCTCCAACAAATCAAGCAATGTTAAAACATCAATCTTCAAAATATACGTGGTTTTGATTAAAATTTCGGCATGAAATTGAAACATGTTTAATTGTGCAAGGCTCATCACATGCTTCGCACCATGGATATAATTCCTTCAGAGAGAAATATTTATGGTAAAACATGCATCCCTGATACGAAGACCAGCTTATCTAACATCTGCTCTTGGATAAACTGGTAATGAGTCGCCGTATGGAAATATGGCGCTAATATTTATTATTGAATTTTATTGTTCTCCGACTTTTGCCAAAGAGAATAGACATAAATTTTTTAACATCCTTTCGCACAATAAATTAAGGAAACAAATGACAGAGACTGATTAGATGCAAGTTTCACATACTGAGAAGCTTGGTATGCAGCTATAATTTCAACAGTAAGGATAGACAAGATGGATGTAAGCTGTAATTAATTATGTTATTAATAGAAACCTCACAGCCAACGTGCCCAGCTATCGTAAAATACTTCTGTGTATGATTCATGTGAACAACGCCTAGATAAATATAGTTATTGGAAAACAAGAGAATTTCTGGCCAATTTTCCACATTGAGCAAATGTATCAAAAAAATCAAATGTTGGACCATACCAAGGCGAATGAGTAAGCACATGCACCACTTAGTCGAATGTGATGTACAGCAGGCACCTTGTTTCTGTGCCTCTGAGTAAGAACATATAGTTTTCACTTTTATTGTGATGACTTCCTTCTCAAAAAACATTGATGACAATTTTGAGAATAGGAAGGGTGGTCACTATGGTAGTTGACATACGATTCCTTTGATGTGTAGTTTGAGATATTGGAGTGAACTACAGCGAAAGTGCGAAGTAAGTTTGTCTCTACAAGTGTTTCTCGAGTTTCCAAAATGTTGGCATTGTAAACATCACAATGGATTTGATATATATGACCTAACAAGTAAATTTAATTGCGCAGCTTTTATATTCTACAGAAGGTCTGAAGTCGCAAATGTCAGAATGTGAAGCTCAGAGTCGATGAACTTTCCATCTCTTCTGACTGTATTCAATTTAACACTATACAACTTCTGATTCTGCTGGTTTTCCAGAATTCCATCTGTTGGCTTATTCACCAAATCTTTTATGTAAGTGATACCACGTGAAAAGTTAAGTTTATAGTGAAGCAAAATTGTTACCTCTAAATTAGTTAGCAAGCGCCAATTACTGACGGTATTAGTTTGAACTGAATTAACAACTTACAAGTCAATTCACCAGAATGTGTAATTTCTTAATAACGTATCTTTCTCAAATTGTTCCAAATATACTTTTCTACATGGAAAAAATGGGATATATTTTTCAAAACTCCAGCCATTCTTTTAAAAATTAAAAGTTTACAATTCACAATCGATTCAATTTACTCCATTGGGAGAAAATCTGATCGATTAATTTAATTTAAATTTTAGACCTAATCACACTGCCCAGTGCAGCAAGTGGATACAGACCAGGTGCACCAGAACCAGCTAAATCCTGTAGGCTTTCAATACATCCCTGAGATGGCTTTCACCCTTAAAGAGTTATACAGATGATCGCTTGATCCACAAAGTCAGTTGATGTGCTGAGGACACAGCCCACCTCTCGTTTATCAGAGGCAAAAACCAAAATAAACCATCAGTCTCTGGAAGGTACTCAATTTTCAAGATCCTCCTTTCCAGGATATGAGTTTACACGCACAGCAAACACGTGAGGGATTTATTCCTAAAGAAAAGCTAAACGCAACAAAGTATTGTTAATTAATTAAGGGAGATTTTCAACCTGTTGCAATGCAGTCACAACTAGGTAGAGGATAAGAACTATGTACAAGAGAGAAAAACCCGTAGTAGTCTAGTGGTTAGGGCATCATCTTTCCGTTGTGAAGGGTGACTTTAGATTCCCAATGACGCCAAAAAGCCATCGAGTACATACCATGTATGTGCTCTTTAAATCTGTGGAATCAAAAGTCCTGTGGTTGGTCGTTGAGCAGTTACCATTGGTGCAATTGTCTGGAGTAAATTTTCTCCCCCTCCAGATCAATGTCAAATTTGAGAGGGTGGATCCTCTGGTTGTGCCATCTATCGGAAGAGTTTAGAGCAATGTCGTACTTCGTAGTGTTTTGGTTAAGCGACAGACCCACTCTACTGACTTAGCTTAGGCGTCAAGCCAGAGAGCTCTGCTTGCCAAGCGTCATAAGTAACAACAACAACAGAAGAGAGAAAAAAAGAAAGATAAGACATATCTCGGGATTCAGTCAATCGTGTTTACTTGCAGAAAATAATCTCCAGAGGAGAGTGGCCACTTCAACATTAATTATACAATATTAATTTTTAACCCATAGGTGTTTGTAACTTATACTTCATTTGTTAATTTTTCCTTTATCTTGCTATTCTACTTTAAATGGGAAGAATAAATAACCATATGTTAAAAGTTCTGATCAAAATAATTATATGGTATAAGTTTTGTATACAAAAGAGCTAGACTGAAATCAATAAACAAATAATATAATAAGAATAATTCAATCAAAAAGTAATTTAAGTCAAGAATTTACTTTGTTATGAAATATCAAATAAATTAAAATTTAATTACCAATCCGTGTACATATGTTAAAACATTCGTAAACTGCACACTATATCATTCATTAAGTTCCTCTTCTCTTACAAAATTGAAAATATAATTGCTATATTGAAAGTCAAATTTGCTTACATTCTAAAATATCTTTTATTCAAAGTTTGACAAATGATATTCATTAATGTACGTTAATTGTGCCTAAAGTCGTATTCTTCTTGGTGCTTTTGAAAAGTAAATTCAATATAAAAATTAACAATACAAAAAAATATATTCATTTGTATTTTGTAGAAGTGATATTTGACGCTTTGAAGTTCAAACAAACAGAAAATTAAAGCTAGAAACACATTGACATTCCTTATTTCTATGGAGTGGCAGCATTGTTCTTCTCTACCAAAATTTTATTTTAGAAAAAGTAATGCAGAGAAATAAATTTTAAAAAAAATACACAAAACTGTCCATCATTATTTTCTTTTATTAAATAATGTCATTTTTTATATAAAAGTTTTATTTTTAACTCAGTTTCATTTCCTTTATAGTAGAAAGAACAAAATTGATCTATGATTGTCTCTAGGTATATATTATATACAAGCATGTACAAAAAATGGCAGGAGGGTAAAATTCTGCACTTATGAAGCAGCAGCTGTTGCCAGATGAGGAAGCCAACGAACAAAATAGATCATAAATTTCTTTTAGCTGCTCTTATAAACTTTGTTTCGAGTCCGATGCTAGAAACTTTTCTCTTATTTCATAAGAAAGGCAATTCCGTTATTTTTTATGTTTTAACGTTTTATTCACCTTTCTATTTAATATTGCATTTTTCCCAGCTTCTTCCAGCATGTGCCTCTGTTTAGATTCCGAGAAGCCGTAAGCAGACGAACGAGGAATAAAAAGGAAAATTCATTCATTTTTCTTCCCATTTGGAAGTCCCTAACTATTTTGACTCTGAAAGCGAAGAAAAGACTCTTTGCACTGTATTTTATTTTTTGTGACAGTTTCTTGCAAACTATTACAGTGTAAATAAAAACTAGATTCCTAAATGAATTTCGAAAGAAATTTTCTAAGCAATTATTTATTTCGTTTCTTTTGATGGAAGCTATGATTGTGCTTACAAAGCAGAGAAATTCGCATTTGTATTTGCCACAAAAGACACGGAGGCCTGGTTGATTAAAGAGTCGTTATTGGAAAGTAGTGAGTTTGAATCCCGGGCCAATTGAAGATTTATCTAATGTAGAGGCTGAGTCACGTAAAATATATTGTCTTGAGCCTGGACGTCTCCTACTTCTTTACTACGTCACAGTGACACGTCTGCTGCTTGTCATCATTTCCGCCCCTTATAATACTGAAAGGAGTCTAAATCTTAGCAGACAGTGGCCGAAAACATTTGTCACAGTTGTTGAACAGTTTCAGTAAACATTTTTAAAAAACCTCTAAAAATATTTTTTGAGGTTAAGAACAAAACGAAAAACTAATTTTAAAACATGTTTTTGGGAATAGAATCATTGATTTCTGTTTATTGTCATGAAATTTGAATGCGAAAAAGAGAAAAACTTTAATCTTCCAGTGAGTAAATTTATGCCATAAAATAGACAGATATTGTGAAATGTTCCTGTTAACATAAACTATAATACTGCAATCATCACACACACACACTGAAAAATTAATAATTATAATTCACTGAAAAATTAATAATTATAATTCCATTTTAGATTAAAAGAGAATTTTAGATTAAAATAGAATGTGTGTGTGTGTGTGTGTGTGTGTGTGTGTGTGTGTGTGTGTGTGTGTGTGTGTGTGTGTGTGTGTGTGTGTGTGTGTGTGTGTGTGTGTGTGTCTGTGTCTGTGTCTGTGTGTGTGTGTGTGTCTGTGTCTGTGTCTGTGTGTGTGTCTGTGTGTGTGTCTGTGTGTCTGTGTGTGTGTGTGTGTGTGTGTGTGTAAGCTGGCCATTAATAAACAATAAAAGGTTGATTTAACGTTTCTCAAATCTATATACATTTCTCTTAACTGTCATACTCGGTAATTTGTTTACTGAGTTTTGCTTTTTGAGACACATAAACATTAACTTTAACCGCACATGACAGTTTTAGTATCACTCGGAATACAGTGGAATATCAAGCAAAAAGCAAAATCAAAAGATTTTCTGCTGTCAAAATTTGACAACTTTTCATTGTACAAGAGAAGCATATCGGAGAAATAATTTAAAATGTATATATAAAAATTTCGTGAAGTCATTGATAGCTATTTTTTTAAATGTTATTTAAATTTTATTTCTCCTCTGAAAAAAACTACACAAAAACTATTTATTCTCTAAAATTTTAACATTTATTTTGAAGCTAACATTGAAGTCATATAATATTGATAAAAATCTATTAAACTTGAAAACTGAGTATAAGAGATTCTCTTTACAAATAATATTTTCTATTTTTTACATATTTCAGACTCCTAAATATACATTTAAAATAAAACGTTGTATAAAATAATGAATTATATCTTAGATTATTAATATTAAGCCATTTTTTCCATCGAATTCAATTATAAGACCAATTCACTAGTTACTATGAAATAAAATTTTTCAAACTTTTCTTTTACGCTTATATCAATTCAAATTATAATTAGGAAATAAATTTCTCGCCATTACAAAGATTTGCAGTTTATGTTTTATGATAGTAATTAATTTTCCAAGACATTCATTTATATAAAATTGACTTGTCTTTGAAATCTAAAATTGCCTGTGCAAATTTTAAAACCTATAACACAAACTTTAACAAAAATAGAATATTGAAACAAATAAATATTCTAAAGAATAGTTTATTGTTCAAGTACTCAGATTCGAGAAATGTGTTCAATGAGAAAGACATAAAAATCCATTTGAGTGTTGGAAACAGTGCGAAATCATGTACGGTCATCATTACGAAATCTTAGACGGTTAAAAGTATCTCCGTTTCCAACACACGTGGAATTTTATATCAACTGAGAGAACAAAATGCAATGACTTCCGGTCTACGTTCCGAGCTGTTTGGGGTACCTTTGACCTCTGGCTACATTGTTCCTTAAATGCAAAAAGGCTTTATTCTGAAACTTATTAGATGTTAATAATTAGCTTTAGAATTATACATTTTTTGTATAAGAAAATCATGTTTTTAAGAAACTTTGACTCAAAGTTGGATATCAACTCAAACGTTCAGAAATTTATCATCCAGTTAAAAGATCAGGATTGTATACTCCATTTCAAAATCTCATAATTAGATTCATTTTCAGTCAGTAAATACTTGTTTGAAAAAATTGCTTTAAATATTGTTTTACAAATATGAATATTACTATTTCTTAATAAACATTGCATGTATTATATATATATATATATATATATATATATATATATATATATATATATATATATATATATATATATTTTAATATATATATATATATATATTAATATATATATATATACTTAAATTTATACCTCATTTTCTATTGATGCAAATTAAAATTCACACTTTTGTTTTTATGAAATAGATTATTTTACTAATTAATTAGATTTACATTTGTGGTAAACGTTTTAAAGTAGAATGAAGATTTTTTTATCTTTATTTTTCCTGAAATGTTCAGTGACATTTTAGCATTTTTGAACAAATATTTGTTATTAATAGAAAAGCATTACAATGAAAGTTATTGTTTCCTTATTTAAACATAAATTAAGCATTTCCATTTCATTAAAATAAGTGATACCGGTAGCTTAGAAAATATTTAATAAAGGGTGATTATATTTTCCCGTTATTAAAAACTATTGTAATTTCACGATGCATTTAATAATAAAATTTCAGATCTATGGAACTTGGTAGCAAAGTTAATTCATACTGCAAATTAGATTGCAAAAGTAATTTGTTTAAATAAAATTTTGTTCCGTTAAACACATCTGCTTTTTTTATGAATACAAATTCTTTTGCTTATTTTTGTAATAGTATTTAGTTGGGAGAATATAATGTCCTAATTGTTATTAAATAAAAATGGTAAAAGACAGATTCGCATACAATATCTATATAATCCTCTTTCTGTTTGATGCTCAATGTTTCTAACTGTATTAAATTCAGAATGACAACAAGGAATGCAATGAAACCCAAATCAAGATATTGATTGATCTCTAGTAAACCTAAAACAAAATCTGCTTTATTTCGAGTTTTTTTTTTATAATATATAGTGCTTAGAATTTATTACAATAATAGTTAACTTTGATTTAAAATTCCCTATAAAACTGCTTATATTGTGATTCAACTGTTTACATTCCACTTCGGAACTTTTTTTGAATCTACCTACTACTGTTTCTGCATAACTGATTGATGTAAAGAAAATATATAGCATTTGTTTTCTTCTTCGTTCTACATTTGAACACTTTTAAATAAGTAAAAATATTTACAGTAACTTTACACAGGGTTTGCGAAAAAATATTATTTATACCTTTTTCAGAGAATGTTATTTCTTTTTTTTAATATATCAAGTCTTTGTGACAAAGCTGAATGTAGATAAAAAATGTTCAATTTCAGTGATAAAAAGTTCGGAAACTAATGCCACACACGTTATAATAGGCACACATTCAACCGCTGTGCACTTCATTTTTATTTACTCTACACTCGAAACTTCATTTTTTAATGTGAACACGTTGTTTTGAAAAGATGCAAATTAAATTATTTTATAATGCATATACCTTTATGTGATGAGCTATAAAACTACAAATTTCACACGTAAACTGAAACATCGGTCAAAAATAATAATTATTATTTTTTATTTTTTTATACTTCGGATGCCGTTTAGAAAAGAAGTAGTAGCGTAATTTTCTTTTGTTTTTATCGGATTAATTTAATGTTTGTAACTTTTTCATAAGTAGGTTAGAATCTAAAATGCTTTGTAATTTTAAACTTGTATTGAACTGTAGTGCTTCAAGTTTCACGTTTAAAGCAAATTTTCAGCTAGAAGTGACTAATTAAATTTTATAAATATTTTATAGTTCTAGTTTTTTTTTTTTTTTTTTTTTTTTTTTTTTGAAGAAAAAGTTTTCAAAAAGGTATCCGCCAAACATAAGCGAAGAGTATTTTTTTCTAAAATATATTTTAAACATTATATTGAAACAAAATTAATAAGTATTTAGCTTATGTAGCTATCATTTTCGCAGCCTTTCATCAATAAACCTGAGTATCAAGCATGCTGAGGAAGTAAACACTAGGAGTTTAGTGTTAAGCTAACCACCTAATCGGGATGTATGCTTCGTATCTTACAGCCCTCAGACATGAAAACAAATTTAGGGACCTTAGACCCCCACATGGGCAGTTGTGCCATTATTTTGTAATTTATTTTTAGTTATCATGTGCGATTGGTGTGATGAAAATTTAAGAATTGTGCGAAAGATCTAATTAATAAAACAAACAACTTGCTGCACATAAATACACTAAAATAACACATTCTCAATGATTCAGAATGTTAACTACTACTGCTCTTAATTTGCCCCTTCCTGAAAGTTAAGAATATTTGGGAAAGCTTTGTTTTTAATGATCTAATAAAAATAGTTTAAACATTAATTAGATTTGTGTGACAACTTAAATAATTTATGAATCATATGTTTAAAACTGTATTTAAAAACAAAATCTATATTAATATCATTATTTAAAAACAACAGTGATAATCAGCTTAGAGAAATTTATATCAGAAAATTTGAACTTTTATTTCAATTGTTGTCAGAATGCAAGCAATTAAAACCATATGACTGATTCTATTTCTTTTCAAAAATCCATTCTTTGCTTTAGAAACCAGGCATTCCTTTTAAAACAAAGGAACTCATTATAATAAGGAGCAGAATTTTCAAATAATGCACCTTAGTATCCACAATTCCTCAATTGTAGAAATTCTCAACAATGACCAATTACTCTAAGCGATGGTAGAGAAATACGAAAAGAGGATGAAACTTTTCTGTTTAAGCAACAATTTTCTTTGTCTAACTAAATGTTCTAAAAATTTTAAAAGTGTTCTTTTCTCTTCTTATACTAGACTGTTGCCTTACTATTTTCGAACTTCTTTGTAATGAGAAATATACAACCACTATTACAATAAAATTTTCTTTCAAGAAAAGATATATGCATATATAATTAATGTTTTACTTTTTAAAATATATTTATTTTTTAAGAAATATTAAATTGTTACAATAATTTGATTCTCCTTTAAAAATTTTTATTTTTTATTTAAAAAAAATTTATTATTAAATTGCATTTATTTTTTGGAGAAAACAGAAAGATTGGTCTTGAAATGTGTTAAATATTTTGAAAAAAATTATAAATGAAAATAATGAAACAGATATCCTTTTGACAAGAAATTATTTACATATGATTTTGGAGATGAAATTTTACTTTCACGACAGTTAATTGAACGAAACTTATTCTTTGTGATAGATATAATATGCTGCCAAAAGACAAGAAATTTATTATTAGTTAAATTTATTTAAATTGCATTGAAAACTTCATTTATAAAATTATATGAAGTAAAAGTAAATACTTCAAAGTTATCTCCAAAACAGTCACATAACAGTCACAGCAATCATTTCAAAGAAAACTATGTAGATTTAAACTCAAATATGTTTAGAAATTACGAATTTTTCAATAATATAAATATACAAAAAGTATTTTCTTATTAAGTGTATTTTTTCCTTTGAGGTTTTATTTTATAAAAAAGAAAAGAAAATACATTTTATTTTTAGATGGAAGTAAGTTAATTGAATTTATTCAGTCTTAATTGTTTTAAGGGATGATTTTTCCTGTTACGATTCCTAAAATCTTTTTAAACTAAATTTGAGTCAAACCCAACATGAATTTCTTAATTATGTCTCAACATTTATTTTTTATCCAAATTTACTGATATATATTTCATACAGTGAGTAACATTTATATATTAAAATATTCAATTTACATGATTTTAAGCTCACTCTTACCAAAAACATATTAAATATCTTAAAAATAGCAAAAATTGACAAGACCCAAGAGAGAGAAAAGCTGCTGATATACTGTTACTGTTGTTGCACCAGCAAGCTTTCCTGTACCTAGCCCTGAGTTGGGCTCTACCAGTTAGATAGAAGCAACCGAGTCGAGTCTTCGTGATTTTATAGCAAGGACTAAGCAGAAAGCCCAAAATACTTGCAAATATACTGCAATGATCATATGTATTAAAGGATTCGCCACTAAACAAATTTTTCCTCTGTGAATTATAGAAAATAATGCAATATATTATATAGTGTGCAAATATTTTTACAGAGAGCCTTTATGAATATATTTCTAATGTAAATAATAATATACTTAACTTTAGTTATAAATGTTTTTAGAATTTATCCACAAGAACGGATGATAGGTAAAAATTAGAGGCAATAACATCATTTTAAAATTGTTATCAGCATCAATCGACATGGCGTCGGTGTGAGCATATTATGTCACCAGAACATTGTCACCGTATCATGCAATCAACAATTAGATAGGAATTTAAACAGATTAATCTAGAAAACTGAATATAAGATAAATATCATATTAAACCTTAACATCCACGTCCTGTTATTTCTGCATCAAAATTTGTTGTTGATCGTACTATTAAAGGCGGACTCAACTCTAATTTAATCTTAAAAGCAAACGGTGCCATTATCACCAAAGAAAGTATGCTTCGACAATGACTTCGCAATGTTTGTTCAGACTTTCATTTTTGACACAAACCTCATAACGTTACTTTAATATCCGTTAACTGCATGCGTATATCTTGTCTATATTTCGGAGTGCTGGTGACAACCGACGTCTGAAGTCATCATGTAATTATGTTATCGTGGCTAGTTACTGTAAGAGAATGGATTAATTCTAGATCCTACTTAAACTCTCTAGATCTTCTCTAGCGAGAGTAGAAATACGGCGATATGATAAATCGCAACATTACTAAGTTACAGTCTAGACTACAAAATCAGAGATGATTTTTAAAAAAGAATGCGCTTTCTTGCCCAACTTAAAACTTTCATCAGACAAAAACATTCAAATGAAATGAATTTCTTAAAAATATGCGGCATAACATCTTTTTTTAAACGCTCCATAAATATTACCCCTATTTCTGTTTATTTTTGAGCTACTGTGTTGCTTAATTTCTTCAGAACAACCGTCATTATCTTTAGTACATCTTTTAGTTTCTATTATGTGATGGTATGCTGTCTTCTTAGCGTAGCAATTTAATAATCGCCAATTGCTTAAATACATGAATTAATTTTTAATAAACGCTTTAAAATGATTATTTGTGTAATAATACTCTCTAAACATTTTATTACATTTTTCTTATAACCGCAATATAACTCAACCATTACGTACTTTAAATTCCAATATGTTTGTACTTTCCGAGAAAAAATTCTTGTTTGCTTATTCAGATGAGATCTTAAAATCGTTAAAATAATTATTACTTTTAAAAATTCACCTCTTTAAATTAATTTTTTCCAACAACTTCTAGAATTCAAATTTTCAAGGAACATGTAATTACAAACACGTGATACTGGGATTTCTAGCAAAAATAAAATATTATTTTATCACCATTAATTAAACTAATCAATTGAATATGAAAAAATTAAACTAATAAATTGAATATTTTTTATGAATCAAACATGTATCATTTCTTTAATCAAATTTAAGGGTGTGTCTCCATACATTTCTAGTTGTTTTGACATTTATTTATAAAACGTATTTGATATGATTGAATTTCTTCTTATTAATTTTTTATTAATAGTAACGAATTCTTCTTATTAATTTTTTTATTAATAGTAACGAATTTATTAGTTTCATTTGTGTAAAAAGCAACACTAATCTGCTGACTTTTACAGGGAAAAGAAATGCATTTCTCACAAAAATTCTAAGGCAAAATTATTTTTTCTTCTTTAATATAAAAGCTTTGAAATGGAAATAAAGCTTTGAAATGGAGCAGGAAATTTATGCGCTCAAAGAAATAATGTTCAGAATAATAATTTCAAGGACACAATTGCGAGGGCAAAATAAAAGTAACTCAGAGTTAATTCAGTTCAACTCATAGGAGTTTTCTTATCAGTCTGAAATCCAGAGAAGAAATCAGTTTCGTTATCCTCGGAACCAATTGTTGCCCTATACTTTGAAATAAACTCTTGAAAGGTGCAAACTCAATCGATAAATTCATTAATATTGCTATCGATAGAAATAGAAGTTTGGCCACCGAGGCATTTCTTGAGCAATCTTGTGATAATGGCCGAGAAATTCCCAAAAGATTTAGGGATGGAATAAAATCCCAAATTTCGAGTGATGTATGAATTCTATTATCAGATAAATGGAAATACCAGATAATTTATAAAATCTCAAGTAATTTCAAGACTCATAAGTAGACTCTCAAGACAAGTAATCTCTTTTAGTAATCTCAAGACTAATAAATGCCTAGTAAAAAGGAATTACAAAATACCATGTAAAAAGCATTGAATTTAGCAATGATTTATACGAAAAATCTCCCTTTAAAGCATTCGGAAGAGTTCAAGGCAATAACTTTAAAAATAACAAATCATAAATTTATAGTTCATTACAATGACACTGATATATGAGCAAAAGTGTTTTTTTAATGATGTTCATTTTGAAGAGGAATAGACATTTCTACTCACGCTGTTGCTTGATGTTTATTTAAAATAGTAGTACTTAAATCAAATGTACACATTTTTAGTGAATTCTTATTTGCTTCAAGTGGTTAGAAATAAATTCGAATTTCTCGTACGTGAGTTATGACAAGTACCGGTTTTCTTCGAAAACTGAATAAATTCTCAAAACATCAGTGTCTTTATCGTGTGTATATATATTTTTTTTTTGCTTTGAGGGGCACAACTTTTTTGAAATATAAAGATGATCCTAAAATATATAATAGATATAATAATGTCATTTACTATACGAACTCACAGAGCTATTCACAATATCTGAGATAAAAATATGAATATTAGCAAAATGTGTTTCAGATTTGCCTCTAGAAAATTGCTGACATTTTGAGTAATTATTATTTATTAGGAAATTTTCTTCTTTTTTTTGATGTACTTATTAAAGCGGTTTTATATCTTTCTTTAATTTTGATCTTTTAAAAAAAATTTGATAAATTTATGCATTTTAAAAATCACTCTACAAAATAATAACTGGTACTTTAGAAATGTTTACACACAAGGAATTGAAATCAATGGAAATATAGGTTTAAATATTAATCATTTCATTATTTTCATAATATAGCTTTTCCTTTTGTACATATCAGTTACTTTTTGATTTAATAAAAATAATTTTTAAGCAAATTTGAAATAAATCATTTATTTTTAAATCTGGTGACATCATATATTATCACAAAAATACTCTTCTGGTCACATATTTTATTTCTGGGCAGTTATTAAGCCAGAAACTAGTTACAGGCTCCAGGAAATATGTTTTTTTTTATCCCTTAAAGGAAATAATATGAAAACAAAACAAAATATTCAGACATCGAAATTGCAGCTATCGTATTTCTCCTTTCTTCTTTCGTTTCATGGCTAACGGAACCGTTTCTTTCTGAAATCGAAAAACCTGACAGCTTGGATAACGACTCCCAACCTTGTTTCTTTATACTTCTATAAAGTGGTACAAGAAGGAATAAAGAAAAGTCTTGCATCCATGTAAGGAGCCATTCCTAAAATCAGAATTAATCTGCGACATTTTTGGACACACACTAAAAAATCTGTGGTTAAATGTCAATTAACCTCAATCTTTTTTCCCGTGAAGCATTGAATTACTTTATTGTAATGCGTTACGGAAAGAAAAATTTATTACCTGCTTGATTTCACATAATGCTGTTTTAAAAGGGCTTTTTTCTAGAGACTAATGAAACATTGTACATTTATTAAAACTATGCGAAGCATCATAAAACTTGATATAATATTTACAGTATATTTATCTAACATCATTTTAAAATTTGTTTCAAATATTTAAATTTTCGATTGACATTTTGATGCAATTTTCTCTGTATTATAAATTTACAATGTTAAATATTTTGCATGGAAATCACCTATAAGAAATTTTAAAACTGATTAAATTTTAAATTAGTTTTAAATAATAAAAAACTTTAATTTATCATAACTTTAATTATAAAAAACTTTAATTTATTGTTAAAAGAATTGATAACTACAAAACAGAATACAACGTTTATAAGTGTGAATTCCATTTTCATACATTTATAAGAAATAAACTTTCAGTTCTTTATTTAAAAGAAACGTAAACTACTTTTCGAAAGCAAAAACTCAAACTCCATTTACTTAGTAAATAATCATTTTATTAATGAAATTTTAAAGAATATTTTGCATCAATAAGAAATTGAACAATACATCCAAAGATAAACAACAACTTCAAACAGAAGTAGGAAAATTTCAAGTGCAAATAATTGTATCTTTAAATAAATTGCATAAATATGTCTAATAATTCTGACACAGTAAGTATGTATATTGGTACTATTTAATAAGATTTTATTTAATGGTAAATTTATCAAAAAATTTACTCATGATAAAATTTATGATTTTGAAAATTATGCATATCTATGTATATATATATATATGGATGTATTTATTCAGAATATAATTTTTAATTAAACTTTAATTATTCATTATATTTATCTTAATTAATCTTCTTAACATCATAAAATCTGCTTTAGAAATTTAAAAATCAGCTTACTTTTCACAGTTGCTGACAAAGTGAAAAAACATAATTTATACTTTTCTTTCATAAAAGTCAATTATAAAATTATGGAACAATTAATAATAAAATCAATCTGCAGCTTAAAAAATTATGAAGATTGGATAATAAATGGCATGTTATTTCATATGATTCAAGAATAAAAGTTTTCTACAACGGTTGATTAAATTAGACTTATTGATTTCTATAACATGATTAAGAAGCCTATAGGCGTGACAAAAAAACTAAGTATTGCAATGGAAAGAAAGAAAATAATTACCCAATAACATTCACTTTGTAGCTTATCATTTATCGTACAAAACATAAAAGACGCAAATAATAATTATCTCATGAATGTTTTTTTTTTCACAATGACGAATGTCTATTCCTCTTATAAAAAATAATGATTTGATAATGTTTAACTAATTATATTAAAATATTTTTTATCAATGATCATTTGTTACATTATCAAAAGTTGCTAAAATTAAGGATAATTTTTCCTTCTAATTGATGTTTTTATTTCGATTTTATTTTCAAACTATAAAACTGTGTGTGATAAGAAAAAGTAAGAAAAATTTTATTTTAATTCTTCTAATCTGTATTTTAATCTTACACATACTTACTATTCATATTGTATTATTTTTTATCTGAAGCTTCGGCATCTCTGCCTTTAGTAGATGAGCAGCCCAATAAAGTGACAAAAATATAAAAGGAATTAAAATTAGCGTCCATACAGTTGTCTTCAAAAAACTCTAAATGAATGGGGCAGTGCCTGAGTGGGTCACCATCCATATCCTCCTAAGGTCATAGAGGGCAACACGCCTAATTCTTGACTCCAGTAAGATGTAAATGTTTCGTCCAGTAAGCAACTCCAACAGATTGCAGGAAAATGGCATTTTTGTAGAATTAAAATAAACTGAAATGTTTTATTATTTTTCCTTCATATAAAAGCATTCATATATATTTATTATAAGTATTACATAGAATACATTTATTTCAATAATATTCACTATTAAATAAATACTA
Source organism: Latrodectus elegans (assembly GCA_030067965.1). Lineage (NCBI taxonomy): Eukaryota > Metazoa > Arthropoda > Arachnida > Araneae > Theridiidae > Latrodectus > Latrodectus elegans. The sequence continues at coordinate 125,411,984 of CM057813.1, forward strand.
CATATATAGTGGTTTATATACCGGGTGAGCCAAAAGTTCGTTACAATTTTAAAAATTCATAAAAAAAGAAGAAAGTAAGATAAAGAAGTACGGTTTTCAAGAAAGGGCTCATAAGGTAGTCGAATTTTTTTTTTGCAGCAAAAAAGTTTTAGTTAAAAAAGTCACCTATAGATGGCGCACAATGAAAACATTGTGTTTCGCACAATGTCCGAAACACAATGAAAAGGACAAGAGTACGCTCTATTCATTTATTCTGATAATAACAGTTGTTCAATATGACCTCCTGTACATTGTACAACACAACTAAGGCGACTCGCAACGCCCGTTACAGCTGAATGTAATATATCGGAATGAATTGCAGAAACCTCACGACAGATGAAATCTTTGAGTTCGGCCAATGTTGAAGGAGATGAACGGTACACACGTGATTTCAAATAGCCCCACAACCAGAAGTCGACCGGAGTGAGGTCGGGTGATCGTGGAGGCCATGAGATCTTGCAACCTCGACTGATCAGTCTCTCTTCACCAAAGGTACTCAAAAGGAATCGTTTTACTGGATTGGCATAATGTGGTGGTGAGCCATCCTGCATAAAGTTTGTTACAGATAACAGACCTCTTTGATTTAATGCGGGCACGACTTTGTCACGCAAAAGAGTGAGGTAACGCTTAGCGGTTACTGTGCACGTTTTCCAGCCAGAGAGCTCTGAGACACGGTTCTTAAAAGAAGAAAGGTCCGACAATGAAAGATGAGGTGAAGCCACACCAGACTGTCAACTTGGCTGGATGCAGAGATTTCGTCGTGTATTCACGAGGATTAGATGTTGCCCATATACGAGTGTTATGGGTGTTGACATCCCCGTGTAGTGTGAAGTGCGCCTCATCCGTCCAGAAAACGTTGAACAACCACTGAGGGTAGTTTTCGATTCTTGCCATAGCCCACTCGGCAAATGATTCCCGCATAGCTATGTCTTCCGGTTGTAACTCCTGAAGTGACTGCAGCTTGTAGGGATAGAGATGCAATATCCCGTGGAGGATACGTCGAATCGATGATTGAGGCACATCCAATATTCTTTCAGCTTCGCGAGCACTGCTACTCCCAATGGACGATTCCGCCGCTAAATCATTCATTGTGGTTTCCACCGCAGTAATTCGACTCTCCGCCAACGAGGGTCTTCCACTGCGTGGCCGATCCTCCAAAGAGCCATTTTCCTCGAACCTCTTGACAAGCTTGACTATTCCAGGACAAGATATGGGGCCTTTCTTCGTCTTCAGTCCTTTCGTCGTGCGAAATTTTCGCAACGCAATAGTTGCTGACTCTCCGTTTAAATAGAACAACTTCACCAACAACTCTCGATCGGGCAATGATAACATTCTGAAAGCGAATGAGGAATTCTCGAGTATCACGGCCTTTTATCGCAAGATTAATTTGCATAATTCTGCTAAATCTCTCGATGTCAGCGCCATCTATAGGTGACGTTTTTAACTAAAACTTTTTTTGCCGCTAAAAAAAAATCCGATTATCTTGTGAGCCCTTTCTTGCAAACCGCTCTTCTTTATCTCACTTTCTTTTTTTTTTATGAATTTTTAAAATTGTAACGAACTTTTGGCTCACCCGGTATATATAGTACATTTATCATTTGTATATATTTGTACATTCGTACTGCATATATCATTTGTGCGAGTAAGGACGCCGATATATTGTGGTTTAAAAGTCCTACACTCCAACAGTCTACATTTTAAAAGCGTTAACATTATTTTATTACAATTAAGATCAGTGTGTGTGTCATTATCGTGAATAAGATAGTAACACTTTTAAAAATTATCAAACTTCTCCTCTGAGAAATGCATTGGAATGTGACCACCTTTTTGTCATTTTGAACATGTATCTTGCGTATGAAGAGATTACTGTCTTACGATTAGCAAAGTGATAGGTTCGCAGTGATTGCAATTGTGAAATATTCTCTCGTCTTCTTGTACCTTCGCTACTGTTATATAGTGAGAAATCTGCAAGGCATTATTTGTCATTTATATGTACAGTTATTTGTCACGAATCTCTTTATGTGTTCAATGTGTTATTTGTTGGTCGATTGCAATTAATTATTAATTACAGTCAATGGTGATCAACTCATTTTTCATTTGGAGCACTTCAAATTTGGATCCCAGTGTTACGCTTACCTTTCAACCGAAAAAATCTATTCGAAGGAAACACATTTTAAAAACTCACTGAATTGAAAATTCATCACTACACCTTCGGCGATTAAATGAATATTTGCGAAACTAAGTGACTCAGTGTAAAATGAAATCAAGAGTATTCTTCAATTTGAATTTATTTAATATTTAAACCCTTTAAACTTTATATATATTTAACTGAAAAAGAGAACAAGCATAAAATTAATTAGATGCTCATTCTGCGCATAAAAACAATCAAGCACTTCGTAGTAATCATTAAGTTAATTATGAATCCTAACGTGCCCGAACATATCAACAGCTGAACACAGGAGTGAATGCTATGTTTCTGTTTTCTACATGCGAATTGTCATAAATATACTAGAAAATTGGCTGTTCCGCTTGTGAATATCTACCCAACATTCTCCGTGAAGTTAATATTTTCAGATATTTGTGTTATAAGCTATAGTATATCTCTGTCCGATTCCAACACTAGGATACAATACACAAATTGAGAAAAAAAGTTGAAAATGTTTACAACTGAGAGTATCACAAATATTAAATAATCCAGACTCATTAAGGAAATTAAAAAGTGCTATTTTAATATTTTTGCAATGAGATTTTATGAAAAGTGAAGCAATCTTCAATCATTTAAAAATGCTTTGTGCCTAATTAATCATCGCCCCTACCTGTGCTGAAAGCGCAGATTTTATTTTACATAAAACTATGTTCATAAAAATGTTAAGAGTTATAAGAATATAAATAAATGTTTCTGAGATAACTCTTATGAGACAAAGTATGAAGGCAAAGACTCAAAAATGTTCCTATAATGCATCATGGTTCTTGAGATACTGATGTGATTTTTTCAAAAACTTTTATTTAAACATTTTGCCGTCCTCCGTTAAATCAGCCTTATTACACTTAAAATAATTTTTAATACTTTTATGCATCATTTAACCCTGTTTCCATTACTATTTTGTTTACTTATAATCTTATTAACTTGAAACAAGCATAATCAATTTGAATATAAAAGCTTGTTTTCTTGTATGTATGACTATTATTATAATTAAATAATTTTAATCAAACTGAATGGAATTTAAATTGTAGTGTTGTAAATTTAATACTTTGTATGTTGAATTATAACTTATAAAAACTTTCTTTGTATTTAATCATTTTTAATTTTTATTGGAAAATATTTAATGAAATTTAATTAACTATAAAACTAATTATTAGAGTAGTAAACAGAAAGAATATATTTTTTCCTTTTTAAATCTTGATTGAATGTAGATTTTAAATCTTAAATATTTATAAAACTTCTATGTAAGTTCCAGAATTAATCTAAATTTGCTTACTTTATATGAGCAGTAAATTACTTGGAGAACGTTTTGTTTAATATACGCTTATTGTGTGTGTGTGTTTCATTATCCTTTATTTTTAAATTTTGAACTCATTTTTTACTTAATAAAGATTGAAATTTGCATGTTATCGTTATATTCTATTGCATAGTCATTTTTGAAGGAAACAAATTTGCATATTTAGAAGAAATGAGCTTAAAACAATTTGCACAACTTTTCGTGTTCAATCGAAATATGTATCCCAATTTACAAAATTAACTAATGCTTCTTTAATTATAAATTTACTCTAAATACTCAAATGTTTTTTCTCTTAAACATGCTCTTTTTAAATAGTATTTTTATACATACATTGCTTACTTGAAGAAAAAATGAATTAAAAAAGACTAGTTAAATGAATATTAATTCTTTCAACTAATTTGTGTTTTAATAAGTGTTTTACTTAAAGAAATATTTTCCATTAATGGAAAAGTACACCAAAATGCAAATACCAACACGAAGTTCTGATTTAAAACATCATTTGTCTCTTAATTAAATGGATTTAATTTCTTCTTTTAATTGACTGAAAAATCTCTTTTAATTTATTGCAACTATTTATTCGAATAACTGTTTTGAAAAATGCGTAAAGAAAGTATGGAATGTTTTCTTCAAATTTTTAAGTGATTAAATAACATTTGAAATGTTTGCATGGAAATGAATGAAATGTGTTTTCCTTCGGTTCCATTTTGTATAAAGCATCTTTGAATTCTGGATTCAGTGGACGCCAGAATTCTTTCCGGAAATTGACTTCAAATTTATTCCTAACAGAGGAATTGTTTTTATTCGTGCTTTTTGAAACATAGAATCAATTAAATGTGTTATAAAATCTATATGCAGTATAAACATTTGAAATAATTAACATTTAATTAAATGGACATTCTATTATTTATACATGTAGAATTACTTATTATTGTAAATTCATTCAAAATGAGCTAAATGACTTTAAATTTAAATTTCAATGCAGAAATTGTGTTTATATTATTTACTAAAACTAGAGTCCTATACAATATTAATCCTTGTTTAAATTCAAATAACCCTTTATTTGATCTTACATTGATGGAGTCAGATTAAATCAATGAAACCATTGACAACAGTGAAGACCGAAGTCCAGTCGAAGGCAGTCCAAGACGTGTTGAGGTGACGCCCATTCTTGCCAGCATTTAGGCCAAAGGGAAAACTTCTTGCCACCGCCCCAATATGCAAGACACTTCAATTGCTCACTATCAATTTATAAAAAAGAAAAAACAACAACTATCTTCCGAGGACTGGAGTGAAGATAGAATTCCACCATAAAGTGGAATTCTGACTCCGCTCCATTTCTCTTAGATTTTTTATGGTATTTAGAGCTGGGAATTCTTAAATTTTAAGACTAAAAATGAATTTAGAGCTTGTTACAACTTATTAGTTTTTAGTGAGAGCAGTAACCAGATTAAAAAAATACCTGTAATTTAAAAATTACTAGATTACGTCATCAAAAAGATATAACTAACATTTCTCACTTTTCTCTTTTCTTTTCTGCTGTTGAAGAAATTTCTTCTTTTCCAATTTTTAATTTAAATAAAACTATCTTGGAATTTTTTTTTTAAATCAGAATGTGCTTTTTACTAAAATAAAAAAGTAACCGCATCAGGAGCTGACTCATTCTTTTGCAAGAAAATGTTTTTACCTGAGTCAGTCTCACTTCTCTTAACGCAACATCTCCATACACGTCAAGTGAGTTTCTGTCTGGAATTCTGAGAAAATAGAACCTCATTTTTGAGAATTTTGTTTACTCTTTAATCAGGTGACTGGAAGAAAGAAATTATCGGTATCTTCTGCAAAACAGATAAAAATTGATGTTCTTGAGAATTTTGTCACCTTAGAGAATGATTTCTACTTACCTCACTCAGTGTCATTAGATTTGAAATATTTTAATCCAAGACCTTTTTTATAAATAATAAGGAATATGTTTATAATCTGAATATTGGAGTTCTTTTGTTATATTCATTACAGATAAGGTAGTTACTCAAAAGTAACATTTTATTATTTCTCATTGAATAAATCATTCGATTTTTTAATGTTAAAACAGAAAACAAATGAAAGAAAATTTTTGATTATAATTGAATAAAAAAAAGTACTGTTTCAGTTTTGACATTTTTCCAATTATTTACAGAAGCGAAAGGTAAAACAAATTTGTTTTCTTCACTTCTTTAGCAAAAATAAAGACAGAGAACAACTTTATTCCATTTTAATGAAATCAAGTAAGCGTCAGATATAGCGTTTAGAACTGGCAACTTGAGGGTGATGACAAATAGAGGAAGTTAATTGGGAAGAAAAAAAGTGATTTTTTCTTATGCCCTCCCATTCTGCCTTCACTCTCTTCTTAAAAAGAGAAAATGTTGGAAGTCTTTTGCAACATTTATAATAGATAATTCAGTTAACTCTTATAATAGTTGACTCTCTATGAAAACGTTGCTAGTGAAGACAGATAACAACTTCATTAGCTTCCTAAGAGAAAGGAATACTTCTTTTTGAAAAGAAGCAAAACCACATCCCCTTTCTCTACCTCCCTTTTCCTTTTGAATGAGTCTCTTATTGCTTTGACATTTTTTCATTCCTTGGAGACACCAAAGGTGTCATTATAAGAATTGAAAAAAGAAAAACCTGTACATCATTTTCCTTTGATTCAACGTTTATAATTAACTAATAAGTTCATTTTGAATAAACGCAAACATTTGTCTTATAGTGCAAATTGATTAGTATTTAAATGTACAATGCATTAAAAATACAAATGATATTGAAATGAAGAATTCACACACTTGAGAGCCTTATAACAAGGATTTATGAGTTTACCTCTTTTTTATAAAGATTTGAGTGCGAAACGAAATTGTTGTAAAATATTACGAAACAGTTATTGTCCAAAGATTTACTCATCCTGAAAACAATAAAATATTATTGACTCTTTTGTATTAAGAGTGAATGAAATTTTCAGTTCAACGCTTTTTTGAATATTTTGAGACATTCACATGCATATTTCAAACCCTGTATCACTTATCTTATATGACTTCATAACAACTTACTTATGTGAAGATATTTTTAAAATTTTGATTACTAAATTAAGGGTACTTTTTACTGCTTATCTATAGCTACAATCCGAAACTTATAGCTAAATCTGAAGTAAATGATCAATTGAAAAGTCTTATTTATGTCATTTCATTAACATAAATAAAATAAGAGTGATTTATGACACTGGATTTAAAAAATAAATAATTACAGCATGAAAAGATTGTTTACAAAGTATTAATTCACTTGACCAATAAGTGTGTTACATTATGTTTTCTTTAAAACTATGCATAGTCTACTTCATGAAAAATCACACATTAAATCATAGCTTTCTGCAAATTATTCCATTAAATGTACAGTAACTATGAAATTTGGACTTAAGAAATATGTAGTTGAAACTAAAAATAGATGGTTTTTGAAGAATCTTGTGTAAGTGATCAAGGTTACAGAAAAATGCAATAATATCTATCCATACACTTTTATGCGTAAAATGAATTTAAAGAACCGTATAATAAAGACTAATGAGAAGTATTACTCTGTTATTTAATTTCCCCTGCATTAATATAAGCATGCACATATATATCATTTTAATAAATTGAAACGTGTCAAAAACTCACATCTCAATCTTTACATGAAACTATTCCAAGTTAATGCATTAAACTATTTACGTTCATTCGTTCATGTCTATTTATTAATTGTAGCATTTATAATCTTGGCTCAGAATGCATCAAAACGATAAAATTATGCTTTACCAAAAAGAAAACAAGCATTTTTCTGATTTCCTTGATTAAATTTATGATATGAATATTAATTATTTATCATTCAATACCTCGAGCAGCACTCAAAATTATAATTCCTAATTGTTATTAGAAGACAATCCAGATTACCACTTAACTACCTCTGTATTATGAACATAACATTATATAGTGCTGTCATTAAATACTTTATAATACCTTGAATCGGTTGTAATTTATCGTAAATAAAACTGCTTTTTGAATTTAGAGAATTCGGGAACATATCACCAAATGAAATCTCTTCAAGACCAAAATGAAAATTTAAAAAATAAATATGAAACTTATTAACATCAGCTAATTAAAAGCTCATTGATAAGCTTTGTTAAATTTTAAAAATGTGTCACACACAGAACAATTTTAAACCAGAAGTTCCTATAGAGTAATATATACCCAATTTAATAAAGTTTCGAAATCTTGTTTATCAATAAATGTTGCTTATCAAAAAAGAATCAGTCTAAAAGTTTCCGGAATGTTACCAAACCTCTGTCTTCTAAAAGAAGGAAAAGGAGTAATTACGGGAAAAAGGGAACTTCCCGAAAATCGAATAGAAAAACCATTAAACATGTTCAAAGAAAAATATTAACAGGCTGAAATTTATTTCGTTATCGAGCAGTGAAAAACATCAATCAGTAAAAAATTCAGTCGACCTCAACAAGACTGGGGATCGAACCTCCATACTGCGAAGTGAAAGAGCGGATCTCGAGCACCACATCACAAGGCTTCCTACAGGCAATTAAATGAGTCAAAAATCAATAAAGTAAAATATACTTCTAAGATTGATCTCTCTTAATTTATTTTTGTGAGTATAGTGTTTTCTTATTACATAATATCAATATTTCACTAATTATTCCTTAATAAATGTTCATCTTATTCAAGAAGCTTATATATATATATATATATATATATATGTATATATATATATATATATATATATATATATATATATATATATATATATATATGTATATATATATATATATATATATATATTGTGTATGTTTTATGTATGTGTATACATACATACACACATACGCGTGTGTGTGCGCGTTAGAAATTCGTATACAAATAATGAAATCATTTAAGTGCTCTTAATACTCTATAAAGCATGCACAATTTTCCTTTTCGAAAAAATACTATAAAAAATAAATTCCATAAAATTATTAGAATATGTTCTAGGATTTTTTTATAAAAATTTGCAATATGTTATAATTAATAAGGTGAAATTTATTTATTTTTTACTGTTTGAATCCCAACGCAACATGTTTCAATTTTATGATCAGAATCATTTCTCTGAGAGTCTTAGTTTATGATTAAAGATTAAAGAACTATAAACATACTCATTTTTCTTGCTTTAAAATTACGAAAATACAACAATGAGAACAATAAATATTATTTGGCGTGCTGCAACATAATTCCTAATTTTGTAAAGGAAATAAATCTAATAACAGGATTTGTGTGAAATGTTGTGAGAAAATGTAAAAAAAAAAAGATGATATAGTTATAATGAAATATTTTTGATTAAAATAAAATGCAATTATTAAACTGCTCTTACTTAAATATTAATAAAATTTTGATTCTTCAGTTTTAAATTTTTATTAATTATTTGGTTCTAATTCATTATTTACGAGTCAAATGCGAATAATTTTACTTACTTGTTTTTTTATTCCATATTCTTTCAATATCATCCCGAATTAACTGTGTTCTGATTTTTATGGTGTTCTGGTTTTTAATGTCTGGTATTTATAAAATATAGACTATGTTTCCGCTTTATTTATGAGTCACATGCGAATAATCAAACTTTTGCTAGATTAGTCCCCGTTTATATTTATTAAGGACAATCAGTTTTCAAATAAATGAATATCTATTCAAGTATTTAATTACAATTAATTTTAATTATTTTATGTACCTTTGTGAATCTGCATGTAGAGCTGTATTGATTATAGTTTATATGATAAACTGCAAACGATAAATTTTATTCGTGGTGGCTTTAAAACTTATTCTAATAATTAAACTTAATTGTAAAATTTTAAAGCACGTATTAGAAAAAAAGGGCAAAAAAATAATTTTAATTGCAATAATTTTAAACATTTATATTCTGATAAAATTTAAAGTTTTGCGTTCTCATAAAATTTGAAATTTATAAATATTTATAATCTAACAATATCTTTATGTTGTTTGTTTCTTTTGAATATAAATGTTTATTCTTAACATAGAGTAATTTAAATATTCAATAAATAATTCGCTCGCAAAATTCCGAAAAGTTACGTTTAAAATTATTTTGATGGATCGTCCTTACTTCCACATAACACTCAATTAAAAACCGATCCATTTACAGCAATAATTAATGCAATATTTTCTCATCAAGGAAAGCATGATTCAATATTTGTGTCGTATTCTTTTTTTACTTTAAATATGTTTACAGTAAGAAATTTTTCACAAACAGAAAATTTTTAATTTCTTTTCAGTGCATTAACTAATAAATCAAATCACATTTCAAAATGGTGTCAAAAAATTTAGCATAATTCTTCTTTTAACTGTATAACGTAAATATTAAGCTTATTATCTCTTGAAATATTGTCACATTTATCAATCTTTTTGTGTAAAAAATATTAAAAACAAATATGCAGAATGCATTGTTATTAATTAATAATGAATATATCAGTATAAAGATACATGCACGCACGAATATATTTCTGGCTTAGTAAAACTGTGTCTTTTAAGTCAGCAATGCAATCGGATATAATAATGAATTTACTACGCAACTTAAGAATTAAATACGGCTTGGAATATTTCATTACGTGCATCAAAACGCTAAAATAAAACGATAAAAATTTGTTTTACTCATTTTCTACTGAATAACTTAATCAAAAATGAAAACCAGGCTTCTTTTATTAAAAAAATACATTGCCTTTTAAACCAGTCATTCTCTATTTTACACAATAACAGTTAATTACCCTCTCAATGGTTTCTGTCATCTACCTCATCTCAAATTTCTTTACATTCCTCTTTTTGCCCCATTATCGAATCACTTTATTTCAGTAAGTTTTTAAGGGGAAAAACTTAATTTTTTCTACTTGAGGGCTTTCATGAAAAAGAGTGACGTTCATTTTAAAACTTTCAGACTAATTTGTGGAAAAAAGGTAGTTTCGTGAATTGTAAAAGCATTTTGAATTGTCTATAGTATTTATAAAATTGGTAGAATAAGTATAAAGATTTTCTTTTTCTATATTTTATTACATTATTCACTTTTTAGATTTGTCATATACTTCAAATTCCCTGTTCTTGTCAACAGGAAAGACTGAGCTCTTCCATCAACTGTAAACTTAAAGTGTGTTTAAGAAAAAACGACAATTCCTGCTCGACATGTCACAAATAATTAAAATCATTTTAAAAAAATTGATGGATGTTTATACGTAACAAATGAGATATATATATGTATATATATACTCATTTGTTACGTATGAACATCCATCAAAAAGGAACGTTCACAAAAGATGTATGCGCATGTAAAAATATATAAAAGTCAACCATTAGTTTCCTAATGTTACAATCTTTCGTTTATTGATTTGGATGCATTCTACATCCCAGATTTCCTGAAGATATAAGTTTCGCTCTTGAATTATAGTCACACTTACATCCTGTTCTTACCAAATTATTGAAGAATGGGCCGAGGTAAATGAAGTAATAAAGTGATTTTTTAAGGTATCTAATCTGTCCTTAACAACTGTACATTAAAAGATAAATGTATCCAAATCAATAAACGGAAGATTGTAGCATTAGAAAACTAGTGGTTGACGTTTATATTATTTCACATGCGCTTAAATCTTTTGTGAACGTTCCTTTTTCTTAATTTCGAGGACACACTGATATCCTTGGTAAGGAGAAGACAAGCACAGTGGGCGATTGCTTAACGCACAGTTCGGAGTGCGAACAAATTGGACAAGAACACTTCACGAAAGACATTTGCGTTCGAAAAATGAACACATATTCGGGTAACTAAAACGAACTCCAACGAACCATTCTCAGCTCTGGGAGCATTAAATGCGGGGTTACATAAATCAAAAGACCAAAAATAGTCTTTCATCTTTCTTGAAAGACTATTTTTGGTCTTTTGATTTTGCCTTTTTATATTGCTTGCCTTATTGAACTTAAACTTTTGGTTTTTTTATATTGCTTGCCTTATTGAACTTAAAGTTCTATATTAGAAAATAAAATTTCAAGAATATTTATAGCCAAAGTAGACCATCAGTTTCTGTTTGAATTTCATTCAAAACCGAAACTGATTTCCTTTTGAGTGCTTTCCCCCCCTTGTTGATTCATTGTTTTGAATAATGAATTTCAGATAGCAACAACAACGATATTAATCACTTTATAGCGCATATGTTATTAATTACTTCAGAAAAATCTTGAAAATGGGAAAAGCAATCGACATTAGACGTGTTTTAAAACTCCAATAAACAAACATGAAAAAGGTCGATAAATTTTTAAGTCTATATGTGTGCATTTTTATAAACTTAAAAAGAAATTATGGATCCTTTTTTAATATCATGTTTAGAGTCTAAAAATGAATTAATTGATTTCATAAGGGTAACTATTTTTTCTTCTAAATGTTTTTATTGTTCGCTAACATTTTTTAAACCTTTTGTTACACTTAGACATACATGTGGAGTTTTGTTTCACTTTCTTTAACAAAAGAAGGATAAATGATGCTTTGACGTTTAAATTTATCAAGAAGATTGCTAATCTATAGCCAATTCATTTGTGTGCATAAATAACAAAGAGATTAAAAGAAGTTTAAAATGTGCCTGTCAAACTAATAACTTACTAATTAAAACTGCAATGTATGCAATTACACTTTATCTTAAGTCTGCCTGGCGTATATGTAGCTTAGTCTTTTTCCTCAGAAATAAGTACTTCAAATAATGAAAACAACCTTTCTCAAAGAAATTGATAGAAAATTATGCATCATTTAAAATTCCTCAATCGTAACAGAGTATTTAAATATCAGAATCAAAAAGAGTTCCTTTCATAATAAGCTAAAAAAAATTATAACTAACTGATTTTTCTAATCAATGATCAGACATTTTTCTAAATTTTCTTGGTTCTATATAATTATATAAAGATTCTTCTCATGATAAAAATACAAAAAGCAGTATTTTTGCTTATATTATTTTTTTAAATTTATTATTTTTTGTAAAAATATAGTAATACTTGTCTTTACACAAATACAATTTTTTTTTTAATATTTCCTAATAATACATTTTAAAACATATTTAGTTCTGTAAAATACCTATTGACATTTTAATACAAAAAAGTAAATTTTCATTTTGTTTACAAATTATAATTCATTTTTTTAAAAAAGTATATATGTAAATTGTTTTTTCGTTACAAAGTTCCTCTTATTTTTCTTATAGAATAAAGTAAAATGTGTAATACCGAGAGTTATTACTCTGTGTTCTTTTATCAATTATCAAGGAAGGGAAGCGAAGCCCGAAATTCTTTTAAGATACGTCATATGCTAAAGACAAAAAAAGAATTCAACCCATGGATTGCAGTCTATGCCACAACAACAGTGCAACAATCTTAGAAAGATTTTTACTCTTCGCATTCTATACGCCCCCATCCTCAGCATATTCGAGTTGAGAAACGGCAGTTAAAAAGAACACCGGGTCGTACAATGAATGATCTGAGGTAGGATATGAGAATCCTGGATTGAAATTGAGACGTCAACGTGAAGGACAGGATCCACCATTTGAGTTTTCCCTTTCTGCTTTTTAGAAGAAAAGTACACAGAGTCAAATCAATATCTATCGAACATTACCTTTGTAATGAGTACTTCTCACATAATTGTAAGAAAGATTTTAATGAATGCTCTAAATTTTTAGTTTATTCAAAAGTTTAAAAAGACTATGTAATTTAAAATATGTTTTCATGAGTAAAAGAAAAATATTACTGTTACATAAAATACATGAAATTACAATTCTACAAAGTAATTTCCATGATTTAATGCACTTATACTGGTTAATTTTGTTATTTATGTCATATTTATAAGCTTTATTTTTAAAACAAAAGAAATATTTTACCTTTAGTCTTGTTATTTTCTGCAAATTTAAATTTGATAACAAGTGTTTCCAAAAAGTATAAATACATGGTTTTAATTATTATAATTCAGTTCTTAAAATATTGATTAACATAAGTATAAAATGTTACAAAAAAATTAGAATTCAACTTTATATTTACAAACATTTTTTAAAAATTAAAATAATGTATCATAATTTTCATCTGGCTCGAAAATATAAAAATGCAATTAAGTGGTTTTAAAAAGATAAGAAATATTGAAACTAAATTTAATCATAATTCAATAAAATTGGGAAATTTTTAAAATTCTAAATAGGCCAAAAATTTTAATCAATTTTTTTCTATATCCAATTATTATTTTGGCGATAGTCGTAGCTATTTGAAAAAAATCTAAAAATTGTCAAAGAAATTTTTTGTATTTTAAAGTAATGACTCGTTTATGTTTTGTAATAAATTCAGTATTTTCAGCGCATAATAATTTTGCAGGCATAATATTTCCCCAAAAAAGTGATTTTACAAAAGTAGTATTTTAATAATAAAAAATAATCAATCACATTCAGAATACTCTTTCCAAAGATTTTATTTTCTCATATTTAACCAAATATGATATTTTAGATAGGAATTAAAAATTTATTGTTTAGCGGAAACATAAATGTAAATGCTATACTAAAATATTTTCTGGACAATTTTTAAACATCAGTTTTACAGTAGGAAACCACTTTATGGCGAAGTAAATGATTAGGACAGAATGTACACTCGCCCACCCTGACATGCAGAAAATAGAGGGGCAACTTCTTTTGCCCTCTGTTTTGGCCGGCATAAAACAAGAACTTTCACTCCGAAGAGTGTTAATGAATTAATACCACGTAGTGGGAGTCTTAAGTTATGTTATTTTAATGCTCACTACATAAATTGGCATAGGCTTGTAATATAGGTACAATGCGCAAGACATAATGTGCCTGTAAGGCCTGATTGGTTTGGGCATCTTTTCACTATCCAAAGGTAGTGAATTGGAATCCCAGCTAAGCCAAAGACCCGTCACGTTCACTAAAGGCGGCTGAGACACGTTAAAACTGGACATGGTTGAAATGTCCTATAAATGAAATGATACCTCTGGGAGTATTTCTTTTTAATATGTCATGATTTCTATAATTTAATTGCTGTAAATATTCAAGTGTTATTTTATATTCTATTAGTTTAATACAATATTGTTTATTTACAGACATGATATTCAGGTAATATTCAATGTGAAATCATTATTTGAATATATGACTAAAATATTATAAGTTTCAATAAATGAGGCCCATTTTTTGTACATTTTATTCAAGATTATTGCAGAAGTATTCACAATTCGTACTTCCTATTCAGTCTGCATTCTCTCTAAGGCGTTATAAAATGGATTCAGAACCAAAACGGAATTCTGATATCTTTTAAAAACAATGCTCACGTTTTTGGGTACCTGTGGGAATCTTCAACTGGATTTTGTGGTGGAATGCAACATGTCCCTGTGTTGTTCACATCCTCTTCACATAATCGAAGTGAATGGGATTTTCAGCCGTGGTACGAGGCCCCTGCTGAGAAATTCAAGTCGAAAAGCAGAAGTCACGTTCGCGAGAGGCGCGAAGAAAAATGCTCATTCTTGAAGAAAGCATTTTAAAATTTCGGGCTCAAAATATTATTTTCTTGAGTCATATTTCATAGATTGTATTACCCAAGGAGATTCTTTTAGCTTTCATTAGTTTTCTCTCTTTTTACTTATAAAAGCTGTTTTCGTAAAAGAAATTGTTTTCTCGTGAATCTCTTAGGATTAAGCTTAAATCAATCATTTTACTGGAATGTTTCATTTTTCTAATTTTATACTGAAATATTACTTACTTCACCTAAAAATCCTAAAGGTATTTTTAGATAAAACTTATTTCAATTCAAAAAAGAAGTTTGTTGACCAAAAGTGCGAATGACACTTCAAAAATTAATTTATCATTACCATCTATCGTTATTGAATGGAAACTAAAAAAATGGGTAGTTAATGAATTCATAAATAACATGATTTTCATATAATTTAAAATTATGCTATCAAACTGTACTTTCCAGAAATATTTCAGATTTAAATAAACTTACATTTTTTATTGGGTGGGAAACTTCTTATGAAATATTACACTGATCAAGTTAAGCAAATGTTAAAATGTTATTTAATTTCTGAACGAATTACTTTAACGAATAACGAAACAATTTTAAGAAAAATATTTTTAGCATCTAGCCATTATGAGATTTCACATCTTGACGTATAAAGTAAAATCTAATATGTTTCCATGGCAAAGTTTTAAAGTAAAATAATCTAAAAGATTTTAAATTTTCCGCACATGAATAATTTTTTAGTTAAAACAGTTAGTAAGGATGCCATTGAGAGATTGATCAATTATGTTGCTAATTGTATAACAAGCTATTAAACTGTATTTATCTACAGAATGTTTATTCATTTATTACAGAATACTAAAAAAATTATTACGTCTGATCTCTGTGCATGACATAAATTATATTGTTTTATAGCTTATGTTTTATATTCATTTGTCATACAAGAGGAATATTTCATATGATCACTGTAATAGAATATGGGTTCTTCATTAAATATTATTCATATATATACAGATTTTCTGTATATATGTAGCAAAAGAATACGCTATTAAACATGCAGCTGAAACTACCACAAATAATCTATGAAATATCAAGCAACATGTGCAGACTCATTTCAACCTAAATTCATATTTCTTATAAAACAATTGTCTGTTTTTGTAGGTTTTTCAAAGTATGGCTAAAATATCTTCATGCTTTATACATCTTTTACACTCATTTTTATTTTACAATTAAAATATTCTTTTATGAAAAATTTAATATTTTTATAGGAGAAATATAAGCAATCTGATATAATTAACATTCAAATAATTTATTATTTGAATGTTTAATAAATTATTTGAATGTTTTCCTTATCATTTATTATTTGAATGTTTAATAAATTATTTGAATTAACATTCAAATAATTTATTATTTGAATATTATTAATTATTTTTCGATAAAATTTATTTCAATTCAAAAAAAGAAGTTTGTTGACCAATAGAGCGAATCAAACTTCAAAAAATAATTTATCATTACCATTAATAGAAATTGTTCATTGATCATTAACATTAATTGAGTCCTTAAATGAATCATTAAAAAAATAGAAATTGTTAAATCAAAATTAAATTTTTAATACTTTTATAAATATATGATATATGCTTATAAATCACATAATCAGGAAGCAAGAGATATTAACGTTCTTAATATATAATTCATAAAGATTTAGTTATATTCACAGATCATATGGTATGATATATTTAAAAAATTTTAAAATTAACTTTGCCGGTAGAAAAATAAAAAAGGAACAAGTTCCTGAAATGA
Organism: Latrodectus elegans; assembly: GCA_030067965.1. Taxonomy (NCBI): domain Eukaryota; kingdom Metazoa; phylum Arthropoda; class Arachnida; order Araneae; family Theridiidae; genus Latrodectus; species Latrodectus elegans. Next base: position 125,428,887 of record CM057813.1, read on the forward strand.
GGGACGAAACTATAACTAAACACATATTCCGACAGAACTACTTTACCAGACAAGGTTGCAAAAAATACTTAGACACAAATAACAATTGCAAAAAGCAGTTATTCGCACTTTAGCAAATATGAAGTGAATTACTGAAACAGAACTGTTTTATCAAACAAAGCGACAAAAAATATTTATTGATTTCGAAGGGCAACAATAACAAAATACCAGGTTTGTTGAACACCAGCTTTCATGAAGTAGCTGCAAAAACAAAACTATTTTATCTAAGAGCCAACAAGCATTTAGATATCAGCAAAAGGAAACAACAACATCAAAACAAATGGTCGATACCCAGGCTGCCATGAAGTGAGCTGCAGGGGGGAATTCTGTTTACGAATTTTTAGTAACGAACTATGTATTGTCCTTTCGTATATTTTTAATTATTTTTGTGTTCTTTTCTTGCGAATGTTTTATTACCTTTCATTGTAAAGCAGCCTTGTATTATTCGAATAAAGATTATGCATATTATTATGGCAATGAAAATCAACACTTATAATTTTAACTCTTAATTTATCAAAAAAAAAATGAAACATTTTGACTTTTCCTATTCTGATAAATAAGTGACACTACATAAAATGACACAGCATCGATGTTTATATTTAAAATTTAAATTGAAAATCCTTTTATACTATTAAAATCTTATACACAATATTTATAAATCAATTGAATTGCATTGAATTCGAGAACAATGGTGTTAAATTGAATGGAGAATACTAAAGAAATTATTTGTTGATGCTTAAAAATGTTTCCTGTAAACACGGATCTCACAACTGAAAGTGTTTCAACTTTCATGAAAAAAGAGAATTTATGTCACAATTTCTATTGCTTAGAAAGAAATGGAAAAAATTTTTCTCAAGTCTTTAAAACGGAAAAAAAACTCAGTGTAATAAAAATATTCCAATAAAGTTGATTATACAGTAATTATTTTAAACTTTTTACGAAGAGCTTGACAAAAATCATTTTTTAATTTAGTTCTAGCAGAACATTTTGCTGGACACATTCTTCGATTTCGAAAGCAATCGCTTATTTTAAACAAACAGCTTGGTTTGTTAGTACAAAAATTTACTTGTCATACTTCGCCCTCTGGTAAAAGAAAGAATAATTTATCGTTATTTAAAATTGTGAAGACGCGAGAAAAATTCAGAAAATATTTAAAAATGAGATAGGTGTTTTGGATAAAATGTAAGCTTAATATAATTTATTTTACTATGTATCTTTCTTCAGTTTTTTTTTTCTTTAATAGAACATGAAAAGTATATCAGAACACACATTTTAAGATACGAAAATGGCGAACGTGTCACATTTATCTTGTTTCTCTGTAGGAAAATTTTATCTGTTTGGATTCTCAGGAGATTCCTTTTCAGGTTGTTTTATGAAAAATATAGTTTCGAAAATCTGTTACTTTCGTTGCGTGTAATATAAAATAGAATTTACGAAAGCAAAAAAGTAGTAAAAAATGTTTGAATTATGACAGGTATATTTTTAAAATTAGGATACTTCCATTTATAGGAAGGTATATGAGGTGTTGCCAAGAGAATTAAAAACCTAAATTCAATGGAAATAATTTAAATTTGACTAACTCTTAAATACCTTTTAGCAATTTTCAATAGCAAAATGTTTCTATATTCATCACATTTATAAAAATATAAATAAGTACTAAAACATAAAAAAGGCATATAATTTGTGAATTATTTGATGAGTGACTTTATTCAATAGCTTAAACAAATAATTTCTCTTAAAACTAAGTTTGTGAAAAAGCAGTATGAAATAATATTCCTGTTCGTATGTTTTAAAGATTTGTTTAGCATAGGCTAATGAAAGACATTTTTCACAATAAAAATATATGAATACATTTTTTATAATTAAGATTGTGAAATGTAACGAATAATATCTATAAATACTCCTTTGCATTCAGCTTTGTGAAAAATGTAATTGCTGCAAATTGTTGAAAATATTAGGATAATGAATAAATACGGATTAAAAGAAGTATACATTTTCGGATTTTTTTTTAATTGATATTTTTCATCCTTCATCCATTACGTGGAAATTTAAATTTTATTTGAAATATGGGAGTAAAATTGCATCTTAGTGTAAAATTTCAGGTTTAAGTTAAAACTTTAAAAATTCTTTCAAGTTTATAACAGATAAGATATTTTCAGAAAAACTTATCTTACAAATTTAAATGAATTATACATGTAAAAACGCAACGGTAAAAATTCAACTTTTGGATTAAAGCATTATTTATGAAACAACAGTCACTATACAAATGAATTGAAAAACTTCATTAGATAAAAAAAATTTATCAAGTAGTTGGCTGTGTTATCAGTTAAATATCTCATAATAATAGAATGTCAAAAGCAGAAATGACCAATTCTATCGTATCAAATTATTGCCATACATTAAGAAATTTTCAGTGTTTTACATTTCTTAGATACATTTAGTGGTACTTCAGAAAAGAATATCTCTGAGACCGATGGTTAAGGTTGCAATCAATCATGTCTTATATGAATATAACGTATTAGAGTTTAATGTCAAGATGGATTGGATAAACTTATATTGAGTAAAAGAACATTCTTTATTAAATTCTAAAATGACTTTTCCTGGGATAAGGTTTATAAATATTAATTTTAAATAAAATATTTTCTGAGCTAAATTTTTGAAATGAATGATATTATAAAAAATACAAACCAAAACGTCATTTTAAGCAAATTATGTAATTTATTATACACTTAGATTTTACATCGTAATACATTCTAAATATTTCTAATATATTATATATAGATTAGTATGTAAATTATATACAGATTTGTAAAGGAAAAAAATTACTACTTTGACAATTTGTTTTTGTTAAAAAGTAGGTTTGATGGTCAGAAAGCACAACAATAATTAATCAACATTTACAAAAGCCATTAATTAATACATTGAATCTTAATATTTCAACTAAACATTTTTAATTTATCGCATCACACACACACACATGTATAAATTATATATATATATATATATATATATATATATATATATATATATATATATATATATATATATATATATATATATATTTATAATTTAATAGTTGTGTAGCTTTTCACTCTTTATTGAACAGGGTTTATGTTTTAAAAAAATAATAGGAATATTCAAAGGAATATTTTAAATTATTCTCTTTCATAAAAATTATTTTGTTTTGATTCATGTATATAATTTTCCTAATTAGAAGAGGACATTTTTCTAAAATTTCTGTATTATTTTCGGACAAGTTTTCCTATCTATGCAATTAGGAAACTCCCTAATGAATTAAATCTACTATAAATGTGAATAATAATTCTTGAAAATCCATTTGAATACAAATAAGTGAACATGAAAAAAATTGGCGATTGATAAGAATATGCTCTTTTTACCGCTTTGTAAAATTATTTGGAAAAATTAGCATCGTATGGTGCATGACATGAAAATTTAATTTAATCTAATTTAATGTAATAAAATTTGTTCAAGATTTATTTTTATTTTACACTTGTTTAGTTTTTTATAAAAATTTTAAAAATACACATGTGTATCTCTGTGAAATTACATATTTTATGAATAAATTAATCTAATTCAAATCAACATATCTTGAGGAAATTTAAATGGAAAGAAAAATATACTTTATTTTTTTAATCGAAACATAAAAATATGTTTGGTTCAAATTACATTTAAGTTTTAAATTCAGTTACAAGCTTCAAAATTAAAATTAATTACATTATTGAGAATATTTTTGAATATAATTAATTAATTAGATTTCTCAACATATTTTGCAGTAAATTATAAATTGTAATTTAAAAATATGGAAAAATTATCTTACAAGTGCTTAAAAATTTCAAACTAATAGAGAATAATATATCTCATTTATTCATGAAAAATATTTTCAATTAAATCAATTTTCTTTTTATTTTAATTCCTTAATAATTTTGATAATATACACTAATAATTTCAACAGCAAAACTCTATAATCCTTAAAAAATAAATTTTCATATTTCGAAGGAACAAGTAAGAGCAAAACTTTAAATTTTGAAAATAAATTTCTTTTCCATCAACATTTTGTTCTTTAAGAATCAAGATAAATATGCGTAAAAATGTTTACTTTGCAATGAAATTTAGTTCATGTAGCCTGAAATCTCCTAAAATTAAATGTTTTGTTTTTATTTAAATGTTTTGTAATTTTGCTGATTTTTGTGTAGTTTTTCATATCTTAATTATAAAAAATTATATTGTAGAACACACTTTTGCATTGATTTTAGAGAAAGTGCTATACATTTAATGTGTTTCCACATTACAAATACAGGGTGATCTTTTTCAAAGTGACAGTGTTTCTAGTATCCTGTAGCGCGATCTAATAGCCGAAATGACACCAAACTTGGTATTTAGACTAATCAAGACATGGAAAAAATTCCGTAAAAATGTTTCAGTTTAAAAGTTACCGCTAGGGCATTTTGTGGCGCTTCTGTAGCTTACAATAACGAGAATTAGCATAAAACACGGGTATCAAAACAAAATGCAAATGTTGTACGATGACGGTGCCAGTAATAGGGGCTGTCAAAGCAAGTATAGTGGACAGCTCCGACAAATAATCTCAGCTGAAGTAAACGAGCTCCAGTTGGCATGCCTCTCACGTTACCGGAACGAATGCTCATGTTGGTGGAATATAAAATTTGTCTATTCTAAAGGACAACATAACAAAGACAGTGCGGAATATTTCTCATGACATGTTACATTCGGCTGTGGGGAACGTTGTACGCAGAATGCATGGTTATGAGAACGGTGCTCACATTGAATGTGATCTAATCCCTAACAGTAATAAAAAATATTATGTATAAAAATACTAACACATACAATCGTACAGTTAAATTATTAATGTAATAAATAAACATTAATAATTTAACAGTACGATTGTATGAGTTAATATTTTTTTCACATTTTATACATTGTAAAGTGCTATAAAATACGCTAGCGGCAATTTTTGGAAGTAAACTTTTTTCACGGAATCCTTTTCCCGTGTCTTGATTAAAGTCTGAATACCAAGTATAGGGCCATTCCGGCTATTAGATCGCGCTACAGGGCGCTCCAAACACTTTAAAAAATATCACCCTGCACATGACACATATGTTTAAAAGTTTGCATAAATAAAACACATTATTTAAAAAAAATCATGATTCGATAAGAATTTTTAACATTCTTAAGAGTTTTTAAATATAAGAAAAAATTTTTCAAATGAAAAAGCAGCAAAGCCCAGTGAAATTTTTTTTTTTAAAAAAAAAACGTTTTTAACAAAAACACTTCAATGGAGAATTATTTCGATTTTACAAACAGTTTCCCAAAAAGATAGAGGATTATATAAATTTTACACATAAATCAGGTGATTAAATAAAATTAATTTTGCGCATTGTATTAATGTTTTAAATATGACATTCAACAAAATTATTCATTGGAAAGAATAGGATATGAATATAATATTATAAAAGCTTAATTATATAAAATGATACACAAGAAATATTTTGAAAATATTTTCAAATACCTATTTTTTTTATTAAAAAGTTGAAATTTAAAGCTTTAAATAAGGAAATTGTGCATATATTTTAAAGCATACCTATAACCAATTTTGTGTCACCAATAATTTATTGAAAAATAAACAGAAAGATTTAATAATGTTAATTTTGCAGGATATGTACACAACCGTTTCATCAGTCAGCCAGAACCTTTCCCCAACTTAATTTTTTAATGCATTCATCAGACTTAGTTAAGTGATCTAAAACTGAAATTTAATAAATCGTAATTTTTATGCATGAAAATATCATCGAATACATTGATTTTTAAAGAGACTGCTAATGAACTTAAGGAAGAAAACTTTTCTAAATATAGTTCATTTTTATTAGAAAGCAATTCCAATAAACATCTCAAAATATTGCTGATGCTTTAAAAACAGATTAAAACAAATCCGAATGATTTTCATTTAATATTCATTAAGATACAATGGCTTTTACTTCATCTGAAGCTCTTACGTCAGCGGATATTTTAAAGATTCTTCTGGTAATCAATGATTTAATTTAAAAAAAAAAAAAGTGTTTCATTGCAGTGGGTACCAATACACTGTAAACTCCAGAGAAAAGAAATAACTGATTTCCTGTTAAAGAAAGCGACCAAAATTTTATAAATAGCAGATAAACCAATTCCATTTTATACCACCAAATAGTTAACTGAAAAATTGTTTTGTTTGAAAAGATGTTTGGAAAACGGTGATTTTTGGAAAATCATAAAAGAGGCAAACGTATCCAAGAAATTGGTCGATGAATCAGTCATATTCCAGTGTGGCCAAGGGTCAGATCTATTGCCAATTTTTGGATAGAGCACTTGCAAAAAATGAGCGTTTTATAGACTTAATTTTTACTTTTGTTCTCTTTCTTAGTTTTAATGTTTAGAAGACTATATAGTTGTCAGATTAATAATCTACCATTAGAAATAATAATAAAGTTAAAATATACTATTTTTGAATTCAAGCTAATTAAGGAATTTGTTTTAACTAAGTTATTGCGAAAAATGCATCACTATTACGGTATAAATAAATCACTCTTTTAGAGTTAAGTGATATATATATAGATAGATAGATAGATAGATTATAAACTCATCAAATTATAAAAAGTATCTATATTATAAATTTAACGTTCAAATTAACAAAATTTGCTGAATTAGTTTATGATAGAAAAAATATTTCAAAATAAGAAAAAGTAAGCTTATGTCATTAAGCAATTTATAATCTTTTTTTTTAAGCTAAGCAGTTTTTTAAAAAAATAACTTTGCTTTTTTTTTTCTTATTTTGAAATGTTAGAAATGTGGCCAAAATGTGTTGTTGTTTATCCCACCCTGGCTTAGAATAAACTAAACCAGGTCCAAGAGATCAAGTCATGAAATTAGCCAGAAGACCCTATACCCCTTATTCAACAGCTGCCCCATTGAGGCACCAATACATTCTAAGATATGAGAGGGAGAGGCGGAGGCTTAACATCGACAGACAGCATAAGTTTTATGTGGCCAGTCCTAAGTCTGGATAGTGTTGTCTGCTGAAGTCTTGAATCGGTACATTGTAGGAACAGACCAGGGCACTCAGCGGCATACCAAGCATGCCGAGATGGAATCTTCCAAGTGTCATTTATACCAGCTAGAAATAACGAGTGGATCTCTGAGATTCCAAGTTCTTTGGAAGGAGAAGTGGAGAGCTCGCAGCCCTCACCGGCAAGCAAATCAGCAACTTCGTTTCCGTAAACCCCAACATGTGAGGGAATACACTGTAGACAGACAGTACCACTCTGGTTCAATGCAGCTAATTTGAGAACAATATCCTGCCCCAATTTATCAAGAACATTAGGCCAATTCTGTAAGCACTGGATGGAGCTCTTGCTATCAGTCAATATCCAAACATCATCCGCGTCAGCTTCTAGAGCCAGATTCAATGCCTCCTTGATAGCGACGAGCTCAGAGCGAAAAGCTGAAATGTCGTCAGGATTTCTAAAACTATGTCGATGTTCTCCAACACTTGTCTTCATAATAACACCACTGCCTGCTCTACCTGCATCTGATCGGCGTCCATCGGTGTAAAGAACGAGGGCCCGAGAAAGGATATCATTTATAACCTCAAGGGAGAGCTGGCGCAGCATTTCTGAGTGTTCATTCTGCTTAACAGAATTCATCGCCAGGTCTTTATTAAAAGCAACATTACCAAGAGTAGTGATAGGTGTCAGAAAATTAAAAGGAGTACAGGACTCTACCTCAATGTCCACCTCAATTAAAAGGAGTACAGGGCTCTACCATTTTGACCGACTGATCTATGTCGCAGTCATAGATCAGTCGGTCCAAATGTAAATTAACTTTATGAATGTAATATATGGAAACCTGTTTTATATAATAAATTCACTATAAAATGAAAATGTTTTAAAACAAATTTATTTCAATATCTGTAATTTATATAAAAATATGAATGCATTATATTACAAATGCATCCTTTTGGCAATAAAATCATTTATAGCAATATCCACCTTAAGATAAACCTTTATCATTCAAAACAAAAGTTTAAGAGAAGTTTAGGAGAAAACATAATTCAAACAAAAATAAACATCTCTTTTACTAAAAAATTTATTATTTAATCATGAAATTCATTTAATTCGCAGAGAAGCAAGTAAAAACGCGATATATATTACAGTTTTATCCTTCTTTCTTTATATGATATAGTTTTATACTTTTTCTGCACCAGGAACTCAACAGTCAAAGGGAGTTTGGGATACCTTCATAAGGTATCGATATGCTTGCATCGCGCATAGTTAATTCTCCATTTAAATGAAGAGAAGGAAAAAAATATTTGGATTGGGGAGAAATAATTTTTTGACACCAATATTGATTTTTCAATCAACCTTTTCCAATTGAATATAGCATAGAAAAACTCTTTAAGTAGATTTTAATACAGTTTTCAGTCTTTCTTTGAAATTGAATCTAATTTTCTATAATCAATACAATACTGTTGATTTATTTCCTATATTTATCTTACAGATACTGGAAATTAAAGAATTGTAACAGTTTATAATGAAACTAAAAAAAAATAATAAATATATAAAAATAATATATATATAAAATTATTCAACGTAGTTGAATAATTTGTTTTCCTATTCCTGTTTCTTGTTATAACTTAAAAAAAATTTACCATTACTCATAGCATTAGCTATTTCATACATAAATGTTGAGGGCCGTGGTAACCTTGTGGTTAGGGCATTGGCCTTCCATGCGGAAGGGTGGGGTTTGATTCCCAATGCCACCAAAGACCTACCGTGTGCATGCGATATTCGTGTTCGTTAAATCCGTGGATTCGAAAGTCCTGTTGTCGGTGATTGAGCAGTTACCATGGGTGCAATGGTCTGGAGAGAGTTTCCTGCCCCTTCAAATCAATGTCAAAATAGAGGGAGTGGCTTCTCTGGTGGTACCGTCTATCGGAGGATTTAAAAAAGAGCAAAGACGTACTTACACCTTCATGGTGCTCTGATTAAAACAAAAAACGCTCCCTATTGATTTAAATTCATATAGCCATGGTATAGCGAGCTTGACTTGTCCAAGTGTCATAAACAACAACAACAGCACATAAATGTTACCATAAATTTTCCTGTTTATCAGCTCATGAATATGTTTTTGATTAGAGGACAAAAAATCTCTTGTTAACTATTTTTTCTTGTACTGCAAAATTTACAACTTTCCTCTTAAATTGTACCTTTTTATAACTTTAGGAAGTAATGAAACAAACTTTCAATACAAACAACTACTAAGCCAAATATTTTTACATAAATTTTCACCGAATTTCACTTTAATTCTATAATAATTCGTTTTATAAGAATTTAGTTCTTATAAGAATTTTTTAGCATTTAATATGCAAGTCATTAAATTATTTTGTACCTTTCTTATTGTCACTTACATTTCAGAAACTCTTATAAAAATAAAAAATGTTAATACCACCCCCCATATTAGTAAATATTTTTCAAACCAATTTCTAATTTACAATGTCTTATTTGAATTCACATGTGAGAAAGTTCATGTTTCAAAAATTCTTTTATCCTCAAAATTAAGTATGTCATTAATATTAGACTTTAAATTACATCGACATAGAGTGTAATCTTTTAAATAATTTTACATTCACATAAAATGTTGGAAAATACACACTTTACTAAACTTTCTATATATTTTTATATTCCTTATCAATTTCTAAACTTTTAATAATGAAAATTAAATACTCTGTTAGTGCATATGTGAGAACAATTTGAAACAAAAATAATTGCCCCATGGACTAATTGCCTACCAGAAAAACTTTGAATAGATAACAGGCCATACATTTATACTGACAGATATGACTACAGACAGACATGCTGTTTGTTAGGGTTCAATAACGAGAGGGAAATATAATAACGCGAGGACTCCAGACACCTTCATTCTGAAAAGAGTAGTTACTCTGCTAGAGTATGGTGAGATCAAGGGTATTTAACCAAAACACATGCCGCAAAATAAATAAATTGCTTAGAAGTTTTTTTTTCTAGGTTTCTAGCTCTATGGCATATGCTATGACAGTAAAAAAGCATTCTTTTATCTTAAAATTTGCTACCGACTATACGTATTAAGAACATTACAAATGGCCATATGATAAACAGTAATATTACAGGAAAGCAATTTTAAATATTTTGCTACCTTATAATTTACAAGAGATTGGTTGATGTTCTAATTTTACACTTTACTATATATTTCATAACTACTATAAATTTCATATCATTGAATAAATTTTATTTTTTAAAACAAGGCTTAGAAATTTAAAAAATAAAGATCAATTGGAATACTATAGAAAAAGACATTTTATGTAATACGTCACCAAAGAAAATAAATATTGTGTGTGTATTAATTAATTATGAGTAGTTTTATAGTTTCATAACCGTTCAAATTACAAGCAATGTTATGTTCGTCGAAAAATATTACAAATATTTAAATGAAAATAAATTTTTGATATTTTCAGAAATTCAATTAAATATAAAAGACTTGATTTTTGCTTATGAAAAATATTATTTTAATTGAAACATGCTTACTAACATCTTAAGATAGATAAAATTAAATTACTTTCTCATTCCTACATTCTTAAATTTATCATTAAATTATTTACTAATTCATTTCACACATTTTCTTTTGGGATTGATTATTGGCTTATAATTTGCATGGTTGAAAAGGCGTTTTTATTTGGCTTGAATTTATAGTAATGTACTTTGCCAAAAAATATAATTATTCGTTTTAAAAAGAGGTGGCGCAGTATGAGTCAGTGCCAAAAATAGCTGACTCAGCAGATGCTGCATGATCCTCCCTTATCGTGTCTCTCATTTGCAGGCGTTGAATTGGAAGAAAAGTAACAGGTCATTTTAATGCTAATTTGTCTGCACAGATTCTTTCTTACGCTCATTAAATTCCATTCCTGTGTAATTCATGGCAATTTTTTATTGAAAATCGTCAGCATTGAAAAATGCATGAACTTTAAGATCGAATTAATTTCCAGTTTAATAACAACAAGAAAGTTTTAATGCAGCAGCTTGCTTCTGTTTCCGATTAACGTTCTGCATTTTTTTCAAATATTATTGATTTACAAAATCAAAGGAAAAATATTTAATTTTTCCTTTGATTTCATACAATTCTTTCATTCAATTTTCATAACGCCCTTTATAAATGTTTTCATTTCAATTAGATATTTGCATATGACGTCATCAGATCCTAGCGGAGGAAATTGTTTGCTTCCTTTCTAGAGGGAAATGAAAAATGAATGAGATGCTATTCGTCTTGCGAAACGTACGCAGTAATCCTTCATGAATTAGTATTTATCATTTCCATATAGAAATGAAGCGAAAATGAAAATAAATCTACACGTGAGTATAGACTTATGGTAAAAAAGACATTTCTATTCATGCATTCAATTTTCGTGAGTCTCGAAGAGTCTGCTGGAACGTATAGAAAACATAAAAAACCGCCGCGTTTTCTCTCCTCAGTTGTCTTCTCGAAATGAAAGCATCTTTTGAACTCTTTTTAGTCTAACAATTTAAGCAAAATTAAAAATTGTCAGAATTCAAAATTTCCAGTTTCAAAGTATGGTTTCAGTGCGGCCCTCATACAAGCACTGCGCACGAGATTATTTGTGAACATTGTCGACTATTTGTATTTTCTGACTGAAATTACATACAAATCCCGCAATATACTTAATATTGCTTACAGGAGTTACACTTTTACAATCTCTAAAGTAATATGGGTCAAAATATTTAATTTCCGACTATAAATAAGAACACAAAGGTGATTTATAATAACCAATATCTTTGTTTAATTACTTGATTGTTTAATAATATTTGTTTTTAAATTTTCGATACTACAATTTTACCATTGATAAAAAAAAATACAGATATAAGAATAAATGTTATCTCGAAGGTAAAAGGGTCTTTGGTCAAAACTTCTGTAAAATACATTGTTAGTGTTTAAATTTAATGATGAGATAAAATCACATGCATATCTCTATAAGAGCATGTTTCTGCTTTCACTTCATGATACTTGCGATAGACTCAGCTTAAAGCAAATTTTGCGTTTTTACAAGCAAATGTTTTATATCTAATAAGAAATGTAGTTATTATGTTATCTCAATGCATAAACATATTGTTATATTTTAAAAAAATTATTGAACATTAAAGTAATAGATACTGCAGCATCATTGTGTAACTTTCTTTTTGTTATGTTGCCCGCAAACAGTAAACCTACAAAAAATTCTTTGTTAATTTGGTCATTCGTTGAAATCATGTTCCAATAGTATTATGGTCTCTATGATGTTTTCTCATTAATTTAAGTAAAATTTTGCCTTTTCTTCAAATGGTAAAATTAATAAAAGTGATGCAAATGCTACTTTATTATTTGTGAAAAATCTAGAAAATTCTAAAAATATTTTTATGCCATCATATAAACAATGAAAATTTCATTTTTCATACTTATAATTAAGAACATTTAGTAGAATTCTGTGCTAAAGAAGAATTTCAAAGGTTTGGATATAGAAAATCGTTTCAATTCAACACAAATTATCTCAAGGAAACTTTGAACCACTGAGAAAGTAATCGATTAATTCAGGAAAAAAAAAACAAATTAAATTATTAATTTAATATGTAGAAATAAAAAAATAATTTTACATTTCCTTTAAAAAATTAGCAAAGATTTTATTAAAATTTCCTAAAATTTTATGAGTATTACAATGTGTTCATTTCTATCCATTTTATTTAGATGTAAAAAAGTAATTTTAGAATTTCGGAAAAATTCTGCTACCTGAAAACATTATTTATCCAATAGAAATATTGCATGGTAATCAGTGGAACATTGAAAAAGAAAAGCATACAATAAATTCCAAAATTTAGGTTATAATTTATCACTTGATGGAATATATTTTATTAAAAAAATAAAGTAATAACACCTTAAGACAAATGTTAAAAAATAATTAACAAAGAGATTGCATATATTATTAATAGAAATGCGTTTTTTTATTTAAAGTAAGCCGTCAAAATGACCATTCATCTTGATTCCACGCATGCAAGCATAATGACGTTAAGTTAAACGTATAAAACATTCAGCGATTATATAGATCTCGGGGGGGGGCATGTTAGAATTCGGGGGTGACAGACATGATCAAACGCCCGTCTCAAGACTTATTAGTGTGCATCTGAAAAGCATGAAATTTGAATCGGAGCGCAAGGTCTTTTCATTGTGCAAAAAATCCAATCTGAACTCGAAAAGACCTCCAACGTTTGCATCATGGATTATATGGGGTTCGCTCTAGTGGATGTTAGCACAATTAGTTTGCGTGTTGGAATGCGAAGTTTAATGCTGCTATTGGGAATGACAATTTAGGCGATTCTTTTTAAAAAAATATACATCAGAAACTAATTTGAATTAGGTGAATAATATATAACGAATTTAAATTATAAATTAAGACTCATAACTTTATAAGAAAACGTTATATTAACTAATTTACTTTCCTGCTATTTATTGTATTATTTTAACTTCAACTTTAGTTATTTTTTATTATAAACATTTTTTTATATTTTGAAAAGAAGTTCTGCAATGCCTTTATAATAATTTATTCTTTTTTTACATTCTTTCTTACTTCATATGCAATTGTAATTTTGATTATTTTATCTTTATTATGAGTGACTCAATGCTTGAATAAATTTGAATAAAAATATCGGAAAGAAATTTTTTTGCTTAAATACTGTGCACTATATGATTGTATTATTCACGTTCAAAAGTGAAAAGTGATTCTTTTCAGTTATCAGACTAAAATCTATTATCATTTGATAAGTTTTGTTTTAAATTTTGCGCACAGAACCGAAAGTCAATAAATTTTAACTTATACTGTGACAAAAAAATTTTAATTTAAAAAAATTCAAGAACACACAAAATATTAAAATCCTAAAATAAAAATATGAAAATAATTTTACCTCAAAGCTTAAAAATATTAGTTATTTATATTGCGCATTGTTAACATTCAATATTTTTGTAATATTAACTATTACCTTTGATATTCAATATAATTAAATAAACTAAGAAAATTTTGAAATTTCTGTTACTTTTCCATAATATTCATTGCATATTATTGTTGATATCAAAGTGGTAACTTCAAGAAAAGGATTCATAGTTTTCATAACTCCAAAATTCAAAAATATTCTAATATAATAAAAATACATGCCACCTTCAAATTTTAGAAGTAGTAAGAGTATTAAGTCAGAAAAAAGAACAATAAAAATAGAACTCTAGCACTTAAATTTTAAACACAAAAGCTTTAACTAATAGAAAACATTATTCCGACCATTTTACTTAAAGACTGAGTCATTAATCTATCATTTATTTTTGTCGTTTTCCTTACAAATGTTGTTAAACATATAGATTCACTTTTATATTCTGTGTACAGTTATTACTTAAAAAGGTGGCATCTCTATTTATCAGTACCCATTACCAGGGTTAGAATAGGAATATTTATGAAATAGTTTTTAAAAACGTTATTTACATTTAAAAAGAGAAGATAATATAATTTTCAAGTCTCCTCTCGGCTCTAGTTAGGAAGTTAAAAGTTTTTACTCTCTTTACTAAAATACATAAATACAGAAAGGCTTTAAACAATACGAAACTTAATTTTTAGCTTATCTCAAAGACTATAATATTTACTTATCAGAATTTGCCCTTCCTTTAAGCTTATTCACAGTATGTCTTTATGCGATACTATTCTAAAGTAATTAAAACTTTTCCTCATATCGACGCAATTTGTTAATTATAATTTTTAAAACTGACGAAACAAGAAAACCCAATTTGAAAATGAAGTAAAATTTCAGAGTAAATAACATAAATCTGAAAATTATGTAATAAAGAGTTTTAGTTTTTACTTTTAGAGAATATTGAAGTTGTGTTTAATGGCATGTTATTTTATCACGCATCTTTCCGTAAAAAATGGCGCCTATAATGTAGATAGGTTTCAGAAATTCTGGTTGAAATTTTTCATTGAATTAAAAACAAATATTTCGTGTCGTTAAGCATTTGTTTAACATCTTACTTCTGAGATTATCTAAGAATAAAGATCATTTTAAAGTTTTTATGATTTTAAAAGTCCTTATTTTTAAAAATATTGCTTGATACTTACTTTTTCTAGATTTTTAAAAAATATAACTTCATACTTACTTTTTCTAGATAGGGGTGTTAAGTAATAGGCCTCCTTGTGGTGCACCCTGGGTAACGCAAAATCTGATACAGCTTTGCTACGCTCTTCTGAATTCTTTTTGATGATGGTCTTGAAAGATATTACAAACTGTCCTTCTAAGGACAATAGACTACTGAGAATTCTTCAATGGAATGCAGGTGGAATTTCTCATGAAAAGCGAACTGAACTCCAAACTACCTTGATGTCACATGATATTGATGTTTTTATGATAGTAGAAGCAAACCTTGTCTTTAATGACTTAGTCAAATATAAAACTTTTTCCCTGGTTATTACTTCAACTATTGCCTAGATCTAGGCGTAATGTTAGTGGCATTTTGGTTGGAATTATATATAAAAACATTCTGACTCTTAAGTTCGAAATAATTAGCGACCTTTCGTCCAATAAAGGAGCGGAGGTGGTCCTAGTTGATGTTTGGATTCATCAGAATCATTTTGAAATTTAGAACTGTTATAGCCCACCTGGCAATTCCCATTTAAAATTCGAAAACATTCAATTTTCCAATAGAGCAATTTTGTGTGGAGATTTCAATGCTCATAGTTTACGTTGGAATTATGGAGATACAAATGGAGCAAGAAGAGCTATGGAGGCCCCCTTGGATTCCAGTATGCTTGAAGTAATCTATAAAAACTCTGACATTCCCACTTATCTCCATTATAACGGTAGCACTACTAATCCTGATTTAACTTTAGCCTCAAGTGATCTAATAGATGAAGTGAATCGAGAAATAATTTATGATCCTGCCTTTGGACATTGCATTATTGTTACTTCTTCTCGAATCAGGGAGAAAACCTCTAAACAACGTGATCATTTTAAGAATTGATGGAATTTCAAAAAGGCCAATTGGAAAGCTTACCAGGACAAACTGGAGGCCCTTTTTTGTAGATCAGTTACTAACAGAAAAAGAAATTTGGACTCCGCCTTGTCACATTTTTGTAAAACGATATTTTCAGTAGCCAAACGTTGGATTCCTAGAGGTAAACAATACAAATATAAACCTTTTTGGAATGATGAGTTTACAGTGTTAAAAGAGCAATCGGTTCAGCCCCGTATTAAAGCTGAAAGGTCAGGAGATGCAGAGGACGTTAGAAACTGGAGAAAAAGTATTGCAGTCCTCCGTAAGGAAATTAATTTAGCAAAGCGTAAGTGTTTTCTTATTTTTATAAATAATATTGAATACCGTAAAGACGGAACTAAGGTTTTTAAATTTGTAAATAAATTGAAACGTGACACCCCCTTTCTCCAAGTGGCTCTATTGTTTTTAAAGGAAAGACTTTGACAATGATATTTCAAATTCCCTTATGAGTTTTTATGCTTCAAATCAACGTCTGAGTTATGAACTTAAGAGAGATGAGAGGCAAATGAGGAAGTTGATCAAGAATACCCATGAGAATATGGGTACTAGACATGAAAATTTTGACAGAGACTTTCTTCTTGAATTAAGAGAAGCAATTAATTTCCTTAAATTGGGGAAAAGCCCAGGCCCGGATAATATACACCCAGAGTTTATTAAATAGTTAGGATATAATGCTTAATTGACTCTTTTATCAATTTTTAATCAAAGTTGGAACTTTTATGTACTTACCATATGGAAAAAAGCCATTATAATTCCTATTTTGAAAAAAGATAAACCTTATGATAATATTAAAAGCTACCGACCTATTACTTTGACTAGTGTTTTGTCGAAAACTATGGAAAAGATTATTGTCTCCAGACTAACTTGGTTTTTGTAAAGTAACAATCTTTTGTCCCATAGACAAGCTGGATTCATACAATATCATTCCACGGCTCAGCAGGTCTCTTATGTTAGTCAAATCGTTAAGAACTCTTTAGATAAACGCTTTTCCGTCTTGGCAGCTTTTATAGATTTTGAATCAGCATATGATAAGGTATGGCAACTGCGTACTGTTCAGAAATTGGAGAATCTGGGTATTAGTGGTAGGATATTTCGACGCCGCAGGCGGACAGCCTACTCGCGTAGCGATTGTAAGGCTATTCATGTCCGCTGCGTAGTGGAACCCCATCACGGAGAGGCAAAGAGCCCCCCACCTGCCGGGCCTGGAAAGTGAGAGCTGATCCAGTAGCCGAGAAGATTGCAGACGGGTTACCACTCTGTTTCGACGCCGCAGGCGGACAGCCTACTCGCGAAGCGAGTGTAAGGCTGTTAATGTCCGCTGCGTTGCAGAACCCATCACGGAGAGGCAACAAGCCCCCCCCGCCGGACCTGGAAAAGAGAGCCGCTCTAGTAGCCGAGTTAAACAGACGGGTCATTTCTCTGCCTGACCGATGTTCTGGTCTGTCATCTAATGTCACTTAGCTCGATTCCGGAACAAACCAGACAAGCCCATCCACCAACCCAACGTGTATCCACCAGTCCACGTTTATTAACATTCACAACACAAAGCCTGAACGCGAGGTGAGGCCCACGCAGTGGACGGCACGTTTACATTTGCAGGCTGGGGAATGTGTGCCCTCATGGGGGTCTTTGTGGGAAGATGGACCGTATTTACGCTAGTCTAGAGGGAAACCATGAAAACCTCTAGAATCCATCCCGAGCTGGCTTGCAACTCTGCTGCGTTACAGGGAGAGCTGCAGCACGCTCTATTGACGTTGGTCATTTTACAAGATTGTGTGGAGTGTGTGCCTCTGGAATAAAAGTTCAAATCAAAGGCTTCTCCCTTGGTATAGTCGGGTTGGGGTCGCGGTTGAATTCGTCCTGCAGCGTGACAGTAATGTTCGTATCTACGATGACAGGTTTCATTCTCGCCGACCTTGTGTACCAGCGAGTGATGCCACTATCTTCTGGAACGAAAGTTTATTACAGGAGGTGGTGCATCCTCACTAGCTAAATATGTCGCTTGTTCATTGACCGTCTGAGAAACCACTATTGTGGCCGGTCAATGTCCATGTTATAGTTGGTGTTCAACGTCTCTGGGAACTCACAACCACTTTGGCATCACCACACTAGAGTTTGTGTTGACGTTACCTCAGTAACTTCTTGCCTCCAGGCGTTTTCTTGGTCATGCTCACTCCTTAGAGTGATTTGTGTACGTCTTTGGTGTCCACTGCTTGGTGGATATGCTCCTCAGTAAGGTGAGGTGTGCCTTTTCGTGTTTTTGTATGTGTTGTCACTGTAATCCTCATTAAGGTGAGGTCTGCCTTGTTGTTTGTAATGTGTTTGTGTTTGTGAAGCACAGGGAATCTCAGTCATTTATGTTTTCGACCGCCACCGGTTTGATTATTTCTAGTTTCTTAATGATTGCTATTAGTTTATTTTGCGCTGTTTTATTGTTTAAAATTGTAGCGCTCCATGCAGGTATGTTGGCGTCTGTTGGCCTGTTTAAATGTAGTGTTGAAGTTAGCGGGCAATCAAATGCGTAGTGTTGTGGGTTTCCTTCTTCCCCACAAATACAGTCTCCTGTTGTGGCCTTACCCAGCCTGTGAACAAAGGTAGGGAATTGGCCATGACCTGTGAAAAATTGGGCTAGTTGTTGCTGGCACACTAGTCGCTTTGTGTTCACTTTCGGGAAGAAGGTATGCGTAAACCTGCCTGTGTCTGCTATGTCCCACTCTTCTTGCCATCAAACCAGGATTTCTTTTAATACTATTTTCTTTAGATGCGACTGTGGTAGCTTTATTATATTCTCCTGTGGCATTTGTGTCGCCCTTTTTGCTGCTTTATCGGCCTCCTCGTTACCTATAATTCCTGTATGCGCAGGTACCCAGTATAATTTAACTTCGTGTTGTTTTACTAAATCGATAAGTAGTTTTTGCGTCTTTTGAATGAATTTATTTCTTTGTTTGTGTTTTGCTAGTGCATACAGACTAGAGAGACTGTCTGTATGTATGTGTGTACTAACTGGGCTTTTTTCTTTAATCCATGTTAATGCTTTGTTAATTGCATATATTTCAGCTTGGAAGACCGAGTTGTTTCTATTCATGGGCATATGAGTGGTATTTATTAAGTGTGTGTGATCATATACACATATTGCCGCGCCAACGCCATCTTCGGTTTTTGAGCCATCCGTATATATGTTAATTTGTGGCGATAGTGTATGTTGTTTTGGCGGTAGATTTATGTATCTCTCCATTATTTTATCAGCTGGGTGAAGTGGATTTATGGCAGCTTTAGTCTGGTAATCATCTTTTCTTAGTGTTTGTGTTCCTATCTGTGCATTCTCATTGTATCTGAGCACGTTTGCCACGGTCGCTTCCCTAAGTACCTGGAGATGAAGTGGTATCACACCCGCTAGGACATTTAGCGCTGCTGTGGATGTTGTTTTGTAAGCTCTTGTAATTCTCAATAGGAATGGCCTCTGTATTGTCTGCAGTTTTTGTATGGCCTAAATGAGTTCCCCATACTGATGAGGCGTATGTGAATATGCGTTCTGCTACTGTGTGATACCAGGTTTTGAGAAGATTAGACTTTATTCCCCAGGCGCGCGGTGCCAGTCTGATTAGATGTCCGTGTGCTGTTATGGCCTTTTGCCTTAGTGTGTTAATGTGTGCGAGCCAGTTTAAGTTCTGGTCTAACGTCACACCTAAGTATTTGATTGTTGTGACCGCCTTTAGTGATATACCTCCTATCCTAATGATAGGTTCCCTTTGTAGTTTGTGTGGTTTGGCAAACGTGATTATATTACACTTGTGTACTGATATTTGCAAATTATGTTCTGTACACCATGTCTCGAAGGATGTTACTGCCCTCTGTCCTATTGTTTCTATTGTTTTTCTTGTTTTTCCCTTAACGCTTATCAGAAAGTCATCAGCAAAGGCTGTAATTTTGACTTCTGGTGGTGTTGTTTTGTTTAGGTAGTCATTTGCTATGACTGTCCAAAGTATTGGTCCCAGGCAAGATCCTTGTGGACATCCTTTGTATATGTTTTGTGTTGCTTTACCAGTGCCCCAGTCATATTGGATTGTCCTGTTTGTCAAATATGTGCTTATTATTTCAATTATTGCTTTTGGGCAGTTTAAGTCTATCAATTTTGTGTTAATGTCCTGCCAGTGGACCGAATCGAATGCGCCCTTAATGTCAACTGAGATTAGGAGTGTGTATAGTTTGTTATCCCAGTTGTGTCTTATCTCCTTTGTAATTTCCTTGAGTGCAATTTCACATGACTTACCTTGTCTGAATCCAAATTGTTTGTTGTTTAGTTTGTTTTCTTTCTCAAGGAAGTGTATCAGTCTTTGACAAATTATTTTTTCTAGTATCTTGCCGAGTGTGGGGAGTAGGCATATCGGTCTGTATGACTCCGGGAGTGTTGGGTCCTTTCCTGGTTTTGCAAAGTAAATAACTTTTGCTGTTCTTAGTGGTGTTGGAAAATGGTGTAGTTTTATGCATTGTGTTGCCCATTGTGTTATTACTTGTGGTGTCGCGTCTACGACTCGTCTCCAGATGAGATAATCCAGGTCGTCTGGTCCCGGAGCCTTATTTGTGTTGAATGAGTAGATTGCATTTCGTACCTCCTCCCTTGTTGGCATTATTTGTTCCTCTGTGTCGTCCACTGGTGTTCTAGGCTGGAAGGGCACTGGTATATTTGGAAAGTGATGTGTTGTGATCTTTTCCATTGCTGCTCTTTTATTGGGGGCTATGTTTCCATCCCAGCTGATTTTGAATTCTGTTGGTTTATATGTTTTGTTATGTGCCATTTTAAAGGCCGTTCCATATGTTTCTGATTGTTTTGTGCAAAATGTTTTCCAAGCCTTTGCTTTTGCTTTTAAAATTGCTTTGTTATACTTGGAACGTTCTTTGCAGAACAAAGTTCTCCAATTTATCCTTTCCTCATCATCGCAGTTCCTAAATCTGCGATTGAGTGCTTTGACCTTGTTTCTTTGTGTTGCTAGTTACCACTCTGTTTCGACGCCGCAGGCGAACAGCCTACTCGCGAAGCGAGTGTAAGGCTTTAAATGTCCGCTGCGTAGTAGTCCCCATCACGGAGAGGCTAAGAGCCCCCCCTGTCGGGCCTGGAAAATGAGAGCCGATCCAGTAGCCGAGGATTGCAAGACGGGTTACTACTCTGTCAGACCGATACTGGTCTGCCATCTAAAGTCTCTTAGCTCGTTTCCGGAACGAACCAGACAAGCCTATCCACCAACCCAACGCGTATGCGCCATTCCCCGTTTATTAAATCTTTTAAATTAACTGGACAAAGCCCGATCGCGAGGTGAGGCCCACGCAGTGGCGTCACCTTTACAGGTGCGGGCTGGGAATTGCATGCCCTCATGGGGGGACTTTGTGGGAAGGCGAGCCGTATTTACGCTAGTCTGAGGGAAACCATGAAAACCTCTAGCACTCACCCCGAGCTGGCTTGCAACTCTGCTGCGTTACAGGTAGAGCTGCAGCACGCTCTGGCGACGAAGGTCTTGATACAAAAGTGGTATGAACGCCGGAATAAAAGTTCAAGTCGGCGACATCCTCTGTCTTGGTCGGGTTGATGGTCGCGGATGAACTTGCCCTGCAATGCGATAGTACAGTTCTGATCTACACTGCCGGGTGTCTTTCTCGCTGACCCTGTGTTGCAGCGAGTGGTGCCGCTTTCATCTGGAACGAAAGTTTGTGACATCTGATTGCGGGCACTCACTTGCTGGTTGAGACATGTTGTGGTTGTCCATTGACCGTCTGAGAAACCACTTTTGTGGCCGGTCAATGGCAACGATCACTTTGTAATTGAATGTCACTGAAAGCTCACAATTTCCTTGGTCGCACTGCACTATTACCACTCTGTTTGAATGGATCGGGAATTTTCTAGCACAGCGTTTTTCTGTTGTTAGATATGGCTGTGGAGTTTCTGGTTTTAAACAGACTTAGACTGGCCTTCCTCAGGAAGCGGTTATTAGCCCGATTCTTTTTAATGTTCTTATCAATGATTTACCGAATACTTTAGCACCGTCGGTGGATTCTGCCCTTTTCGCTGATGACTTGGTTATCTGGAGCAGTGCTTCAAAAAAGAACCAGGATAAGTTGATTCAGATCGTTAATGGCAAAAATCAGAAATTGGAGAATCTGGGTATTAGTGGTAGGATGTTTCGACGCCGCAGGCGGACAGCCTACTCGCGTAGCGAGTGTAAGGCTATTCGTGTCCGCTGCGTAGTGGAACCCCATCACGGAGAGGCAAAGAGCCCCCCCCCTGCCGGGCCTGGAAAGTGAGAGCTGATCCAGTAGCCGAGTAGATTGCAGACGGGTTACCACTCTGTCTGAATGGATCGGGAATTTTCTAGCACAGGGTGGATTCTGCCCTTTTCGCTGATGACTTGGTTATCTGGAGCAGTGCTTCAAAAAAGAACCAGGATGGGTTGATTCAGATCGTTAATGGCACTCTGATAGAACTGGAGAGCTGGTGCCTAAAAAATGGTATGATGGTGAATCTGAGTAAAACCACTTGTCAGTTCTTCACTCTGAATAGACAGCCTTTTACCCCGAGTTTGACATATAAAGATGTAGATATTCAATATAATTTTTCTACTAAATACTTAAATTGCACTTTAGATCCTCATTTAAATTGGAGAAATCATGCAGAAAGTCTGAAAAATAAAGCCGTTAGAAGACTTTCTGTCTTGAAACGTTTGGCTGGCTCGTGGTGGGGCTGCAACAGAGAGGCATTGTTAACTACTTACAAATTATATATCCGTCCAACTGTTTGCTATTGTTGTGAGATTCTCATCACAGCCGCAGATAAATTAGTTGATATTCTTGAAGTTTTTCAGAACCACATACACACAAGCATTGCGAATTGTTACTAAGGCTGTGAAAACCACCCCTGTTCTAGAAATGCAATTCCTAACCGACTTGGAACCTGTTCATCATTTTAGTAAAAGAAAGGCGATCCTGCTGTACCAAAAACATGTGTTTACCTCGCAACTCTTTCTGGAGGAACTATAACGATGAGAGCCCTAGAAATCATAAGACTCAAATTGGCTTCATCCAAGCTTCCCAGAGAGAATCCGATGCTTTAAATTTGAGTAGAGACTATTTAACTTTACTTCTTCCTATTTGTCCTATAGATTATCTGAATTTGAATATAAATCTTGATTTTATTCAAAAAGTTGTTAAAAAAGAAAGGAGTGATTTATAACTAAAATCTTTCGCAATAGTGACTATTGAGGTTCGCTATCCAGAAAATGAGTGGTTTCATGTTTTCACTGATGGTTCTATGATAGAAAGAACACATGGTGCAGGTGCAGGTATCCATTGTGAGCTTTTCAGTTTTTATTTACCAATGGGTCCTCTTTCCACAGCCTTTGATGGTGAAATTGAAGCTATTACTGTGGATATCCAACAGCTATCGATTCACAGTTACTTTTTTAAAAGAGCGGTCATTTTGTCAGATTCTACGAGTGTGCTTCAAACTCTGTTGAATAATCAAAATAGTTCCCAAATAATTTTAGAATGTAGACCTTTGCTTTTGGCTCTGGCACACATATTGTCTTTCCAGTGGATCCCTGCCCCAATGGGCTGGGATCCACTGGATCCACTGGTATTTTGGGCAATGAAAAGGCTGATTCACTGGCTAAAAAGGGAGCCTTGATAGATCAACGCATGAATCGCCCTCTTTCATTTCATTTCATTAAATTGTTTATTAACCTGACTCTTAAGAATACTCTTAAACAAGATATGGTTCAACGTGCGACGCACAAGAGATGGAAGATTTTGGGGGAGGAAACAGCTGTTTCCGTTTTTCCAAGAAAGACTGTGGTGGCCCTTTTTAGAGGTTTAACTGGACATGATTGTTTGCGGGACTATCTCTATAGGATTGGAGTGGTGGATTCCCCGGACTGTGTTTTGTGTGACTCTGGTAATCCAATGACTTTTGAACACTTAAATAATTGTGTGTTTCTTCCTCAGTATGAGGGCATTGTTGAAAAGTATTGGAGAGCCCGTGATGTAATGGCTTAGGCACTAATGTTCGGCATTTGTAAATAATAAAAAAAAATTTCTAGATAAATATAAATGAAACTAACTGGTCTGCACACTTTTTGTTAATAATTTAACCGTAACTGGTTTGAAACATTGTAATACATTAAAAATTTAAATTACTATGTAGGATTAACATAGTGCTTTCTTATAACCAATAAAAACTATTAACACTACGTTTCCTTAAACATTAATGCAATTATCGTTTTAAATAGAAATGGAAAAAGTTACATAGATTATGTTGACGTTAAAAACTAATACAACTCTAAGGTTTTTACTTAAGTACATTTGCCAATCTGTCTTTCTAAATATATACCCATTGACGACAATTGTAATTTTTCCAAAAAGCCTTTTTCCGAAAATAAACCCTTGTACAGATTTCAGATTTTCATTTATTTTTACGAGGAATTTTATGCTTATACTCTAAGCAAATTGAAATTTTGGTGCAGTTAAACTTTTAAATTAGATTGTTTTTAAATGTAATATTTTTAAATTAACTAGCAAATTGACTTCAAAAACATTAAAATTAAACTAACATTTGGTAAATTTAGAGCTAAAAATCCCAATTCAGGTTTTCTCTGATGAATTTTTTTACTAAAATATTTGATTATCATCAATCGTTTGAAATTACTTTTCCAAATTTGAACTTTAATTTAAATTACTTTTGCTACAATATACTTCTAATACAAAGTATCGTGATATGAAAAAAATGAAAAAATAAAAATTATTCATTCTATTTAATACATTTCCTTTTAAAATAAAACAGTTGCCAAATTCATGGCCATTGGTCATTTTGATTTAGAGATTACTTTTTTAGGAAAATTAACCCAGAATATTATATTTATAGGCTTAAATTCCTGAACAATTTTATTTATTTTTACGTATTATCTGCAATATTTACAAAAGGGAAAAAAAAGGAATGCATTCTACATATGCTATCTTCTCTTTATAAAAAGTTTCATGATGTCAAATCAATACTCGTATTTAAGAAATTTTTCCTGATTATTACAAAAGTGCAATAAATAATTACAGTTCAAATTGTTTAGTGCCATATTTCATCGTACTTATCTAAAATAAACATTCAAAACTTTTTTTTTTTTTTGCTTTGTTTCATCCTACATTCGTCTTCAGCATCTCTGTCATTATTTGACGAGTAACCCAAAAAAGTGATGATGGAGAGTAAAAAGAATTAAAATTAGTGTCCGAAGAGTTGTCTTCATGAAACTTTAAGACAATGGGGTAAAGTCTGAGGGGGTCACAGTCCATTTCCCCTTATTGCACAGAAGACAACAGGATGAATCTTTGCATCCAATTAGAAATAATAATCAAAAGTCAAAATTTTGTTTTTAGTTAATTTCAAAATAAATGAAATTTATTTTTAAAAATATTTACCTTATTTTAAAAATTCCACAAAAATTGCAAACAAATATTTTATTTATATTCAGAGAATGCAACCTAAGATTAAAATTTTAGTATCATTCCAGTAATATCTCTAAAAGGCAAATATTTTTAACTTTAGAATCATTTACAACGCAGAAGTTCATGCAACGCAGAGTCCAGTAAAGCTGCGTATGTAAGGGGTGAATGGATCTGTTTGTCCATTCAGCCAGATCGGGAGTCGCATCAATGCGCTGCTGCAGCTGCCTGGTCGTTGGTGCTGCTGCATGCCCACCGCAACACACTTTATAGTAAAATATCAACAATAGAATTGCATTATTATTGCAATCTACAAAATAAGAATTTTGGTCCAAAGTCTTCATTTAAAAGTGGAAATTCTATCAATTATTTTAAATGTTTCCGAAATATCATGTCAACAAAATATATCAAATTAATATTCTGATTTTGATGCTTCAGGAAACTAAGTTAGCATTAATTGCTATGCATAATTTAAAATATATTTTCTATACTATTTGAGAGTTGATATAGGAATATTTTGTTAATTTTCTTCTATCAAGTTTATCTTAAATATACATTGTTTTTACGCAAGATTTTATTTGTTGTGAGGATAAAAAAAAAATTTCCTTAAAACATGTAAAATCATAATACATACTTTCCTCTGAAGTTTTCCAAAGATTCATTTACGTTTACTCACACTCATTTAAAATCTTGATCTCTATAAATCTAGTTCTATATCATTGCTCTCTCCCTGCTTTTCTCTTGTCTTTTTTGAATCAGGAAAAATCCATTGGCATTTGTCTTCTGAAATGCCTTACTTTTATGCCAAGAACTGCAAAACCCATTAACGGAAAAAAAAGATGGAAAAGCAAGATGATTTCGGACATTTTTTTCTCTTTCTTGAGATTTGATGAAAGTTTTAGAAAAAAAGTTTCTCCAACGGAATCCTGAACACTTATTTCAACCGGAGGAAAATTCATATGTCTAGAAGGAAGAAATTAATAAAGACATTAAATTTTAAATAAATTAGTAGAAATAAAAAAGTGAACAATGTGCATAGTTAAATTTGATTCAACAAATTAAGTATGCAAAATATTAATTGATGTTAATTGCAATGAAGGTAATATAATTTTGTTGATAGGAAGGAAAAATAAATAAATCTTTTAATCCAAAAATTGACTAAAATGTTAATGTTTTTAAGTTTAACTTCAAAAGGAATTCCTGAAATTTTTCAAATAACTATAATAAATAAATATTTAAATACTTAATTTGGGAAAATACTATAAATATATCTAAGGCATTTAATTAACTAAGTCGCTAATTGTATTATACAATAAAACTCCAATTATGCGTTTCAATTGGTTCCAGGCTTCATTTCTGATTAATTAAAAATTCGGTTTAATACATTTTTTCCAAAAAATGTTCTATTTTAATTCACCGTCGTATGTTGAAAAATGGGATAAAAACTACGTAATATTAGATAAAAATAACCTGTAAACGATTAAATGAAAGTTAAGGTACTTACAAATGCCGTTCATCAATATAAAACGCATTTACGACGCTATAAATGTAAGTCAGTGCTTATTGAACCTCTCACTCAAAGAGTGGTATTTGCTTGCCTTCATACGAATTCGAGCAGTCAAGCTGCACAAACACTTGACAGAGAGAATTTGCATGTGATCAAACACTCGGGCTGACGCTCCGTCCACTTCAAAGCAGTTTCAAATCCAGAAAATGCTTCACTAGGTGATGGTGTCATGTCTGCTTCAACTTGGACATTAAGATTCTCTTCTTTGACACTTTCAGTTAGTTTACTACCATTTGTGATTTAAAATTAAGGGTCTTAATCATAGTTTATTCTTACATGTCTTCAGTATTGACTTCTCGTCGAATAAGTTTCAAAAGAATGCTTCTGAATTCTACAAAAGTGACATCTCTCTCTCTCTCTCTCTCATTCTCATCTTCTCTTACCTTTCCTTTTCTTGTGCTTTTTTTCCATTTACTCACATTTCTTCTCTTCTTCACTGTAATTAATTTTTCTGAAATTGATTCGAATAACCAGCGACTCGGACAATTGGAGTCCTACTGTAATATAATATTTTTTATTAAAATTAATTATGAAAATGTGAATGAAAATTGATATATATTAAAATCAATTTTCATCTAATAATTTATCTATATTAAGATAAATTATTAGATTCAATTAGCAGAATTCATGGTAAAGCAAATGCATTAGTTTCACTTTCATTATTAAAGGAATAATTTAATATGAAAGTCAAAACTATATGTATTTTTAATTTATAGTAACCATGTATTTAAAACATTCATTAAAAGATTTGCCAAGCCGTTCGTAATTGTACGGCTAAATTTTCAAATTGTGACTTAAGTGCAAAAAATAGTAGTAAAATAAAATTTAGTCTTTAATATTAGATCTAATACAAACGAAGAATAATTACAGATTACACATATTATAAAAATGTTCTTTAAAAATTTAATTAAAAATGTCTGATGAAATTATAAATCAAATTATTCTATAATAAAGAAAATTGTCATTTAATTAAAATGTTGTTAGCTTTTTGACACATATATAATCATGTTTGCATTCAATTTTATAACCCTTATATTTTACTGACTTTTTAAAATATCCTGGAAACCAAATATTAGGAAATGTAACATTACTGTTTTTAAGATTTCCCTGAAATATTAGATCTATTTTAAGACAAAAACTATGCAGTAAAAGAAGTATATATATGATCTTGACATAGCATAGATATGCGTTTTAAGCATATATTTCGGAAAATGGAATTAATAATTAAGATGTTGGCATATAAAGAACTGCATTAAAATCGAGGAAGAAATCTCAGTAACAGAGTCATTACACGAATTATAAAGTAGAAAATTATTGATTTACCATCAAATATATTTAACAAAAATCATTTATTATCAACCAATACATAAAATAAAAAGTGAATAACGTTTCAGAAGATTATTAGATGATCTTATTCCATAAGGTTTTGGAAGATAGTGAAAATTAAGTAATGAGGTTCTGTGTTTAATGCAATGATTACCATGAGACTATGCCTTGAGACTTAACCAGAAAAACTTTTAAGGAAATTCAGCAGTGCTTCTGATGCAAAACATAGATTAAAAAATTAAAATTTTGAAAAAAATACTGACTTGTAAAAGCTAAACTAACAATGGCGCATTTTTGAATAATAATAATAATAATAATATATATATATATATATATATATATATATATTGAAAAAGAAAATAATAAGCTATTTTAATTTTTTGGACATTATGTAATCTTAAAATGTGAATATTATCAGCATTTCGTCATGAATTTTCAAAACCACCGTGTCAAGATCTTCTCTGACCTTTCTCTGTTGAGGCTGGTGGCTGTCTCTCGACTTCATATAATGAGAAGTCATCTCGATCCAGACAAATACTCGGAACATATTCTTTAAATATGAAGACAAATGCCTCAGCAAATGTATATCTATATATAAGACATCATTCTGTATCTTTTCTAATTTTTTATTGCAGTTATTTAAACATTTATAAAACTTTTAAGTTTCAAATAAAAAGAATTTCCACTGTAATATTACTCAATATACTAAAGCCATCAAATATAATCTTCGTCTCTATATATAGCAGCTTTCACTTGATGATGAATATGCTAATTATACTTCTAGCCCTTAAATCTCCAAAAAGTTTAATTCTGTAAAAAAAAAAAACCTGTTATGATTTTCCACAAACCTCCATAACAGGAAATAGAATTTTCTCAGCAACTAAAAAGTGTATTATTTATAGTAAATATACTTCAAAATTTATTTTAATTCTAAATGTTTTAAAATTGACGTTGAATGTATTTCATAACTTCTTTTCGTACAATTTCTCTCTTAATTTTTAACATGAACTTGTGTTGCAGAAAAATGTAGTTGTATTGAAATTAAAAACGCTGGATTATAAAAACTAACCAGTTATTTTTTAAAATACTTTATTCTTCAGTATAATATATTATATATTCATTTTCATTTAAATACAAATCCTTTCCATATATTGAAGATGATTGAAATTCATGAAGTAACTCCTTCTAAATTTATATTTAATAGTTGTTTTTTTAAAACATTGTTATATATATAACATTATGTGAGCAATGTTTTTATATTTTTGAAACCTATTATTTTAACTATTTAAATAGTTTAGTAAGTTTAATTAAACGTTAGGTTTTAATATTCTAGAAAGTTTCATGGATCGTCACCTTTTAGAATATGTAAACAAACTAAAAAAACTACTTATTTTATGAAATAATATAAAATTTCTGTTTTAAAATTTTAGAATTGATTAAATAGTGTACAACACAGCAAAATTCTTTGTATTAGGATTACATAGAAATTTTGGGTATAGTTGGTTTTAATGCTCAATCAAAACTTCGGCTTATTAAATTTACTTTATACGCATACATAGTATATAATATTGTTAAAATATCCAAGAAAGTGAATACAGAACTAGAAATATTTTCCTTTTCTAGTAAAATCTTCCCAAAAAAAAAGAGGCTGGTCTGGAAAAAGATCCAGGTTGTAAATAGTTAAAAACATCAAATGATAATCCATTCTTAAAGACGTTTAAATAATAAACTTTTTAACTTCAACTTATCTTAACAGTTTTTATTAATTATTAAGTATTTATAAAATAAAATACTAAATTATTGTAAGTTACTTTAAATTTTTAAATCTCAAATCAGAGAGTTTCACTAAGACTTCTTAATTCTTTTAAATATTCGTAAAGCCTTATAGAAAAACGTTTTTCTTTTCTCTCCCTTAACTAAAATTAACTCTTGATTCCTTAACTAAAATTCATTCCAAAAAAAAATATATTTGAAAAAATCAATTCAAACAATGTTTATATAATGGCTTATTAATGGCATTTTCTAAAACTTTCATAAATTAGCAGCTCACTTAAGAATATTCAGTCATGTTTTCTTATCCTTCATTAACAGTCCGAAATTAAGGTGCTTAGCAGGTAATGGCGAAAAAACATTCTAAAAACACGCTGAAAATAAGAAAAAAAATATTAAGCTTATGAAATATTGGCAAAAAGTAGATTAAAGAAGTCAGGTGAGATGAAAATTTTACTTTAAGAACTAAATCAAACTTTGTTTTTTAAAATGACATTTTTTGACATAGCTCGATAATGACCTACTCAATTATTGGATTTACCATTAAACCTTGAAAAAAATACTTAGTAATTAAATTTATTATTTTATATTTTCATTATTTTCAGCTTGTGTATACTTTCTTAATTAATGAATGTCACTAGAATTCAGGGAACATAAAGCAAAAACGAAATACTTATTTAATTTTCAGATTCAGAAAATTAATTTCTAAAACATTAATAAATATCTATTGGAACTTTTTTAGAAAAAATTAAAACCTTCGTAATATTTACAACAAACTTTTATTTACTTAGAAATATTTCATAAGCGCGTGATAGTTTCTTCACATAATTTTGGAATCTCTAATCGTATATATGAAATGAAAGCAAATTTGATGAAAATTTATAAAACAATACTTTAGAATTAGATTCCTAGAAATTTACAGAATGTTTCCATTATGAAATGTATCACATAAGTTAACGTTGTAAATGTATCACATAAGTTAACGTTGTAAATGTATGACATAACTTAAGGTACCGACACGTTAAAAACGTCAATTTCGACCAAAAATGATAAATTTATTTTATTCCTCCGTTAAATAAGGAATTTAAGTATCTTTCCAAAACAGGTTTGTTTTTGTCTCTACGTTAATTAGATTCCGAGATATGAAGGATTTCGTAAAGATTAGGAAACCAAAACTGGACATATTTAAAGCACCGGAAGTGGGCGTTTTAAGGGTCAGAATGATGTTAAAAATTAGTTTAAACAGTGTTTAATTTTGAAATATAAATTTTGTAAGCTTTTAAATGATACATAAAATAATTACTGTTCCGGAAATTAATCAGCAAATCAAATAAAAAAAAATATCAGCAAATATGAAAATTTTTTATAAAGACACAATACTGTAATCTTTAAATGTAATTTTCTCAGAACTGGCTTTTTTGCCTATAATTTGTACGCTTCAAAAATGATAACTCAAAATATTTTTATAATATCACTATGAAATTTCCTGAGCGAGGTCTGTATATTGTTTTCTAGAGAATGTACTAAATGAATTTTAATCACCTAAATATTTCCCAAATTATGGCCTGTAATTCGAATAATGGTATAAAAAATTTGGCTAAAATTTTAGAATAAATATGCAACTGGCCGTAATTATTTTATTATTTAACAAAAACTTAAAATTTTAGTACATGCTCTAAATAACAATATATAGATTATTTGGTATTAATTTTTCAAATATGTTTAATAATTTTTGATGTAGCATTTTTTTAATTTTTTAAGAAAATGCTTAAAATTGTAGAAATATTTAACATTTCTGAAGAATAATATTAGCATATATCAAATATTATTAGCTCAATATGTATGTCTTCTAAAGTTAAATAAGAAAAAATGGTTACAATGTATATATGCAGTGTATTTAAATAAATGCTATGAATGTGTTCGGGTACCTTAAATGAAGGACCTAATAAGACTATTGCAAATTTCTTATCAAATTTTATTTTTATTACATTTCAATAAGGTATCAATCATTTATTTTTTTCCTATTAGGTACGTTAAAGTAAATAAATGTAACAATTTTATTAGCAAAATGATAAATGATTGTATTTTGGAGCAAATTTTGAATACACAAATCATTTTTTAATTTTTTTATAAACACGATAAAAATACTATAAATAAAGTTGTACATTAAGTACTATAAAAAGAATAAAATTTTATGAAAATTGGCTTTGTTATTACTTTTACCTTAATTCGAATAAAAAGGAACATGAAAAAATCATTAAAATGCATTCTTCATAAATGCCATAGCTTTTATTTTTAAATTAAGTTTGCAATTTTCAACAAATATTTCTTGTTTTCTGATACTTCCTCTTAAAGCTCTAATTAAGAAAAGAGTAATTAATTTGAAGCTATTAATGATTATCAATGTTTTACTCTAAAACAAGGAATTTAAAAAAATTTTAAACTTTCATTTTGTAGGTTATAAGTACTTTCACTAAAATTCGTATACTTTCAAGGCTAAAGATGAGGTTAAGAATAATTTTGAAATGTGGATTTTACATATTTTATTCAAATAAAACGTGTTATGAAAGCTTTTTCTCAATTTAATGTAAGTGAGAAGTTTATTCGCATTTTCGAATTTTTCATTCTGCTTCAAGCAAAAGTTTATATTTTTCTCGTGTTTATTTACTTCTAAGGCGCCTCTTACAGTATGATTTTTGTTTTCACTTTATCTTAATTACAGTATTTTAGCAGTTCATTTGCAGAAGTAATTTTACTGGAGTACAGTTACAGAAGTAATTTTAGACAGTTCAATATAAACTGGAGAGAAGTTTGATACAAAAAAAGTGTTTTTTTATTTGTATCAAATGTTGAACAAATGCATTTTCATATATTGCTTAAATAAATTAGACTATAAAAGGATCATATTTCTTTACCTTATTATGGTTTTATGAATTAATATCAACAATGCGAAAATTAAATGAAACTTATGCGTTCACTTTTCAGATGAAATGCAAGATAACTAATTTAAATTGGTTAATTAAACGTAAGTAAATATATTCCTGAGGATATCGAAACAAATATGTTCCGTTACAGTTATTCATCACTTAAAAACGATGCCTTTTAAAGGTAAATATCCGAGTTTCATCATGATTTTGTAGTTTTTTAATTTTAATGCAAAATAATTACAAATACATATACTATATTTATGCACTTAATTGAGGAATAGTTGTGATAGATTAACTTAAAAGGTACATTAAATATTTAAATTCATTAATTTTTAATAAAAAGCAATTCTGGTAAAATGAAATCGAGATGTTAGATTTACAAAATTCATAAATATAGATTGCTTTTTCAAGTTAACCTTTAAATTTCAAAATGGTCACCATTGTACTTAACTTAGTAATCTATAGTAATAAAAAATAACCACTTGGATTGTCCCTCCTGGGCATCATTGGTACCGCTGCGCGCGTCCAGGTGCTTCCTTGGCTACTGTTCTTAATAGACAAGAGCAAACAGCAATTGCCCGTTTCAAAAGTGGCCCTCTTAGTAATTTGAAATTCGTCGAGGGTACGAAGAAATTCGAAATTTATCCATGTGTTTTAATGAACAGGCCTCTCCTGAACATATTCTTCTATGCCTTGGTCTCTCCGGGGGAGATCTGATGGAGAATCCACTTATGGTACTGGACTTTTTAAAGGTCTACGCGCTCATGAACCTGGTGTAGCACTGCTGACCTCGGGGTTATTCAACAACAAGAACAAAAAATATATCACATTCTTCATAAATAGGGCTCATGTTAGATACATTTTGGGGAAAATAATTTTTGACTTTAATTATAAGTTAAATTTTTGGGCTCATATTTTTTCTAAAATTAATCTAATAAACTAAATAAATTACAATTTTAACAATATATAAAATATTATTATGCTAAGCAATCTATGCTTAATCCATCAACTAAAAAGTAGTTATTTGATTATGTTTCGCATCATTTTTTATATAAAGCATCCAATTATTATCGTATTTGTTTTGGAAAATAATTATTTTTGCCATTAACCTATAGTTTCTGAGATCAAAACTGGAACATTTTACCCTAAAAATCGAAGTTCTAATCATAATACACGGAAAGCCTTTTCATTAAAATTTAATAAAATTGGAGGAAATTCCAGTAGAAAGTTACTAGGGAATCCTTATTTTCGTTCAAGATTAAATGACGCAAATGAATTCTATTTCGAATTGTGTAAAAAAGATCAGATCTTGTTTACAAACCACTCACATAAAATAAATTGCACTATATAAACTTTGAAGCTGTTTGTAAAAGATTCTCTATTGTGAAAACCCATACATAAATCGATGATGGAGGAATGAACCACCTAATTTACGAACAAAACTACTATACTTTTCAAAATTAAATATTTGGGTGGTAGTATCTGATTCGCCGATGAATTTGTTTCCTTTCATAAAATAATCCCAAGTAAACAATATAAAAAAATTTAAAAGCTATTTGTTATACTAATGTAAGCATTGATAAAATTACTAAATAGCTTCTATCCATTAAAATGAATTCCAGCCACTCTGTGTTAAAGATATTTTGATTAATTTTTAATGAAAATTTAAAAAAGAAACAACAATATTCATTTTGCATCTTCCACATTTTGTAGGAAACCATTCGAAATGATCTTTATTATCATGCTATTTTAAAACTAATGACACAACATTTTATAAACATTAAAAATACTCTTTTTCTGAAGTAATCCTGATGCGCTATTTTAAAATGTAGTATCGATCCTCATCTTGCTGGCAAAAATGTTACTTGATAAGATCTGTATCTGTGCATCCTATCACATAATAATGACAGAATTATTTTTATATTATTCAAGAAAAATATCAAAAAGTGTTACGATCAGCATTTTAAAAAGATATTTAATCTGAATTATATTATTCAGGATTATCATAAAGGAAATAGTTACATTTTTTAAAAAGTTTCTGCAACTTCATCTTGAACTTCATCATATCTAAAAAATGAAGACCATTTCATATTTAACAAATAGGAATTTGAAAAGGCATAGGCAATAATTTCCCTATCGGACACAGTAATTGAATTATGTCTTTTTAACTAATACTTCCTGCGATATACTTTTCTCCTTTTGGTAATTTTAAAAATTACAAATTCTTTTACATTCAGATGGATTTGTTTGTTTTTATGTTGTCTTATAAGATTACTTATGCATACCAGGCCTAATTTACCTAGAGGATACAATTTAAGGAAGGTTCCTAATTATTATAAAAATCCAAATCTCAGATGAAAGTCAAATCAGTGAGCTGCTGTTCTGAAATATGTAGGACTGATTATTCAATTATCTGTTTTCTTAAGAGAGAGAAGCAAAGTTGCCAAAGTGAAGTGCCTTTAAGGCCTTAAAGTGACATAGTTGTAGAGCAGCATTTTTCAAAGCTTCTGTTTCAGGAATCGATTTCATAATTTTTGAATAACGACAGAGGAGTTCTGCTTCTGCATGTATGACTGTAGGAAATAATGCTTGAACATTTTCTGGGTTTTCTCCCTTGCAACACATGAATACAGCTCACCCAATGTCTTTGAAGGCAAAGTAGGCTGCGTATTTGGAAAAACCTTAAAAAAGCATTTGACCGTTATACTATAAACTAATTAGGGTATCAATTAATATGAAGTGTCAAAGAATTTTCATATTCTCGCATGCTATGTGACGTA
Organism: Latrodectus elegans; assembly: GCA_030067965.1. Lineage (NCBI taxonomy): Eukaryota > Metazoa > Arthropoda > Arachnida > Araneae > Theridiidae > Latrodectus > Latrodectus elegans. The sequence goes on from CM057813.1 coordinate 125,464,943, forward strand.
TAGCAATAGTTACGATTAAAGCCTATATTGCAACGTTAATGGATTAGAAATTAAGTTTAAATAAATTTTTTTATCGTTGCTTGTGCTAAAAAAAGCATTATTTTAATTACTTTATATAACCTTTAAACTTTTAAATTTTGTATGGAAATCATTACTTATATTATGGATTAGAAAATAAAATTAAATATTGCCTAGATAAAAAAAGGATAGTTTATTTTAAATAATTCGAAGCATTGCCTACTTAAATAATACATTACGAAAATGTTTTGTTGCTGGTAAGTTCATCAATATGATTTTAATTTGGATGAATTAGCACAACGAAGGACATTGATACATCTTTTCAGAAATTTTAAGAAAAGAAATAAAATTTATTGTTCCCAACATAGTAATAAAGGATGATTTTATTTAGAACTATCGGAAAATAAATGCAAGTCATAAATGTAGTTCATGTCAGCTTTTGTTAATTACTTTTTTGTTATTTTTGATTTTAATAATGGCAAAATTGTTGTCAAAAGTTTTCTTTGCAAAATTGTTTATAATATAAAAATATTACAAATTTTTCATACTTTTTATTCGTTGCAGTAACATGTATTACCAAACTTACTATTAAAATGATTTTATAACAAGAAGGTATCAAACAATAGACTTTTTTAAAGTGGTTCAAGTATTCAAAAGTTACGAGCACACAATGTAATAAATATTATGCAACTGAAACACACATTCAATAAATATTACAAATTATATTATTTTAAATATAAAGTAAGATAAAAATGAAATTTTTAACAAACTATAAATAATGTATTTAAAATCAAATAACATTTATATGTAAAGAAACCTTTTATACTTATAAATGGTAAATGATATTATTAATTAAGAATAACAAGAACAATTGAATTCATTTAGTAAACATGTACTCACAAAAATTATGTACATTTTTCAGCTTAGCACAGTTTATTTTATTACGCATGTGTTTGCAAACAAAATTAAATCACGTGTTCCAAAATAATTTTTAAAAATTTATGTCAAACATTGAAAAAGCAAAATTACCCAAATATTTGTGCAATAATTTTTAACTAAAAATATTGATAAGAATTTCATTATCAATGATCAGTTTTTCATCGTAAGGTAAGAAGCAATTTTCCATAAAATATAGCGAAACATGCATATACTGCACACTTTTGCATCTTCAAATTTATCAGTAAATTTATATGAGAAACTGTATAAAAATGAGAAAAAAATATTTTCGTGCACATTTTCATTTAAAAAATGTAAAATATATCTAAAACTCAGAAACTTTATTAGCAACATAAATATGTTTTAAAAATAATTTAATTTCATTAGTTCCCAATTTTTTCAAAAAATAAAAGCATAAATATAGTTCCTAAGCTTATAATAGACTGTGCATAAAATTTTTAAATGCAGTATTTCATTCAAGCATATTCAGTGTATTTCTTCTTTACATAAAGATCTTCAAGAAACTATTAAGCACTCTTAACACATAGAGAGATAATTACTGCTTGAAAGATTCAAAGTAAAAAAAAAAGATAACTTATTGAAGAAATAATGAAAGATAAAGCCTCAAAAAATCATGTGGATAATTATCTTAAAACCCTAATTTGGTTTTTTCTTTAGAAAGAAACTGTTTGAAGTTTTTTAACGCACGTACAACTTAATTATTCAATTTCTCATTAAGGTTTATCAACGCTCAATTTTTTATTTAAAGCTTTCGCTATCAATTTTGAGAGATAAGTCGTATGTAGAAAGGAATAAACACGTAAATGAAAATTTGAGAGTTAAAATACTTTCTCCACATTTAACAACTTAAACTAATAATTTTGATTTTCCATCTAATTATGTATATTTATCAAAAATTTAATAACATTTTGAGTAAAACAAAACAAATATGCCTTATAAAATATAACTTTTATTTATTATTAATGAAATTATTTTATTGTTATTTAATACTTCAGTCCAACTTTTTTCTTTCTGTTCTTTAAAAGTTTAAAAAATACTGCTAATGAAAGTCACTAAGTCTTTAATTCATTGTTACACATCTAAATACCGACTATTTATAGCTATTTAATTTTTTTTGTAACATTTTACTGATATTTTATATGAAAAGAGTAATCTTAAATAAATTTCCAAACATTTCAAGTGTCTTATTTTTTATTTTACTTCATTGAAAGTGTATCCTCAAACCATTCCATGATTTTTTATTTTGTAAGACTTGATTATGAAATTAAAAACTTAAAGTCATGACTGGCATATTGAAATGATTACATATAGAAAAATAATATTTAATTCAAAATAATAAGAATCATACATATAATTTTATAGCTTCTTTCTATATCTATTGAGAAATGTCTAAAACATTCAAAAGATTAACTTTCTAATTTTCTGATATTTTTAATAATAAAATTACAGAAATTAATTAGAAGTTTTTCTAACATTATCTATCACTACAGAGCAATCTTCTAATGTTAAATTCGACTACATTTAGTAGATTATACTACATTAATAATCTGTATTACATTTAATGATTATTTTTATTAAATGTTTGATTCTTTTATTTGTTAAAAAATTTATAAGAAGCTAGCAAATATTTTTTTCTCACGTTTTCTTAAGCGATAAAATTTCTAATAAAATATTTTTATTAAAACATAGTCACTATTTAAAACCTGTTTTTATAATTTAATATCAAGATATATATATATATATATATATATATATATATATATATATATATATATATATATATATATATATATATATATATATATATATATATATATATCAAGTTATTTATAATTTATTTAATACGGAATACAATACTGTATTTGAATTGATTTCAAGGGAAACATTTTTTCTATTATTTATGATAATGTTTATCTCACAAATTCTAAATTAAGAATACATTTTTTACATTAAAAATACTGAATTAGACATTGCATTCTTAAAATTACCGCTTTATAAAATAGTGATTTTATAAATTGTTAATTGGTATTTAAAATTTTTTAAATTAAATATAGTCTTTAGGCATTTTCAATATACAATTCTGTAAAAAAATGTTTTTAATTTACAATCCAACAGTGTAAACATGAAATGATTAAAGAGTATAATATATTAGTAACATTTTATATGCATTTAAAAATAAACTTTTGGTATATTTATTTTGATTGTGCGTATCACAAATTTTCCATAAAGAATTATAATAGTGATAGATCATAAATTACTCAAAACTGATTTTTTTACTTTACATATCTTTAATTTTATTCAAGATTTTATAAGAATCAATCAATTAATCTATTCAATATTAACCTATTCAATTAATTGGTTTAAATTAAAAGATATTGTTTACCTTCCTCATACGATAATGAAATGAAAATATTGTAAATGCGAACTGAAATAACGTGTATTTTAAATTATATATATTGATTTACTTTTATCAAAATGCATTATTTGATCTTAAAATTATTCCGAATATTGAAGGCCCATTGCTCTATTGAAAAGATAAAGGAAATGCAGAACAAAAGGAAGAGAAATATTTAGCTATGAAAAATATTTATTTATTATAGGTATCTTATTAAAAAAGCATTTTTTCAAAACATTCACCACTAAAGAGAACTATGTGGTAACATAGTTCTCTTTAAATAAAGAATTAATACATGTTAAAAAGGCCTCAGTTACAAAGTTAAAGTATTAACTGAATTAGTTTTATTACAAAAATTAAACAATAAATATAATAAATCTCTCCCAATTATCCAAACCAAGAAAAAAGTCCAATTTTAGTTTTCTATTAATCTAAATTATTTTTAGTAAATTATACCTAAATTCAAAAGTTTATTTTACTAATTTTTTTAAAAAGATTAAAACTATATGGACATAATCAAATTTTTCTTAAATGAGTGAACCATATGAAATTGAATACAGCTTATTCTGGAATTCAAAAATAGTAGAAATTTCGATAGTTATACGTCTTATTTCTAAATAGATTTAGAATCTATGAAAGGAAATGAACTTTTGAAATTTATTTAAAATATGATGAATTTCTTTCAATCTACTATGCAAAGCTATGAGATTTGAGAATCATCTTATTCAAAAATTCATCTCTAAAACTAAAGCTCATTCTGATTAGTTGAGACGTTAAAGCGTATACTTAAATATTTTTTTACTGAGATATTGTTAAATATATTTTTGAAATCAAGAATGATATGGAATTCACAGTATTTCTAGTTTTTAATTTGGGAGTATAATTATTCAAGAGCAGAAAAATTTACTTTTACAAATCCGTAAGCTGTGCACGTGCAATACTAAAAGCGTTAGTTTCAATTATGAGTAGTGATTTCAAGCATGTATCACTAATAATAGTTTCTGTTTCGTAAATATGAGTTTCTAAAGAATTGTGTCAATAATACAACAATAAACTTAACATTTTTTAACAATTTTTATTTTAAAATTGCTTACTTGATCAAGAAAATTATCATTTGAAGATTTTCTAATTAATATAAGAAAAATATTTCACAGTGAAAATATGAGATTAAAACTTTGCTCATTTAATGATTTATTCTAAATGACATCTTGGAATGAAACAATGTTTTTTGGATCAGCCTACAAAGAAATAGCCTATTAAAATCGGTAAAATAAGTGACAGTAAAAATTTAACAGTGGATTTCGGTTTATAATTTTAATATATTTCATGTTAAAAGCATATATATATTGTACATAACACTGACTTTCAATAATGATATCAAAAATGTTTTATAATAAATTAAATCATTACTAGAATAATATATATTTCTAAGATATTCTATAGTTCATTTAAATATTTAATAGATTTAACACAAAAAATAAAAGTTAGGAGTTTGATAAAAAAAATACAGTTAAATGTATATCCACATCAATACCAAATATTCAGAAATTATGGTAAATACTAAAAACATATTTTTGCATTAAAAGTTATCTAATTTCATGTAAATCATACAGGTTTTTAAAAATGTATTTTAATAAATGTTGTTGTTCGTAAAAACTCAGAATTGAAAAGGCTAGAAACTGAATTAAGGTTCAGAATTAAACAATTAATTCAATCTTTACATATTTCATATGTTTTAACTCAAGGCAATACTAAAAAGCAACACAAGACATTAAATTCCAAAATTCAATATTTATAGTAACTTTGTTAAGATTAATTTATATATGTGTATATTTATTTCGTTTATAGTTTGAATTCATATATAATTAATGAAAATTCACTAAAAGGTTTTTTGAAAACATTCATTTAGTTATAAAATTTTAGTCAATTCACAGCATTTGGATTTACACCAAAAAAAAATACAGTATAACATCATTTGAAGTTTCAATTGAATCTCTGAAATTTCCTTAAAAATCTGTCAGTATCTTCTAATACTTACAGATTTATGAAGATTTATGCTTACAGAATGAGTGTACTATTATAATCTTCGCTTTTTAATAAATATTATTCTTAAAAAGCGAAGGTTATAATAGTACACTCATTTAAATATATCTGCCTAAACCAATAAACACGTTTTTATATACTTTAAATTTATGCAAGTATATTTTAAATAAATCTATAAAAGAAATATTAATTGCGTTATGTTACTTTAAAATATATATTAAATTGATCATATTTTTAGATATAAATTGTATTTTTTATGTTTTACTTGTAAAAGATTTTGAACACATTATGAGCACGAGTAATAGAAAGAATACTGTAACTATTTTAAAATAAAACATAATTTTAAATAGGCATTTATAACAGATAAGTCCCGTTTTATGAAGTTTCAACCTCAGTGAGGTTCAAAAGTCAACCAGAGAAATTCTGCATCAAGTCTATTTGTAAAAGGGGAGAAAGATCAAAGAACACAGAAAAGTATCGAATATAAACAGAACTGAGTATAAGCCTCGATACACAGAGAAACATAAGAAAAGACTTGATGTCGGTTTTTTCCCTTATCCTAAATGTTTCTATTCGGACTTACAGCAGAGGCAATCCATTTTCTTATCGGTTGGCTGGGGTTCTTGGAGAGCCTTGATTACAGACCATAACTCGAAGAGAATCTCTTTTCTTGGACTAAGAGGGAATCAATAAATCCATCGATATTGTTATCGATGAGGAAGAGCGGTCTCACCGCATCGACACTTATTCAAACGCTCATGATCGATAGGGCAGAAGGAAATGAAGTTTTCACTGCACGTGATTAATGAATTGCGACACATTGCTTGTAGCAAAGAAACGTAGATGATTGTATACGTAAATGAGAAAATTTACACTGTATAAAAAAGAATTCAGAATAAAATAATGAAATTTTTTTAAGTAATGCATTTTATGTAAGTTTAAAGTTATTTTTGTCAAAGAAATAACTGCTATATTTATAATATTCAAATCAGAGTATAAAATTTGAGAAACGGCTCCTCCTTCTATAAACAAAGTTTGTTGCACATGTTATAGGTGACATTTTATAGCTTATGAAATTTCATATATTTTAATAAATGAGAATTTAATCAATATTAAAACTGTAAGTACAAGAATTTGTGCACGAAAATTATAAATTTGATAATTTGGATATTACTTTAACTATTTAAAGCATTAAATAATTTAGATTACAATATTGTAATACTATTCATATTTGTATTAATGATTTTAATGTTCCAAAACAAATCCTTTACAATATACAAATATTTGGAGAAGCATAATGTATTTTTTTTATATTCTGTTTCAAACCTAGTTTAAAAACTATCCATTTTCAGACAAAAAAATTACACAGGTGTGCATTTAAGAAAGACGTAATTTCTGAATTGAGGAGATTCTTTCTAAACACGATGAGTTTTGAAAAATATGAGGTTTTTAAGGAATTTTCAAATGATTTTTAAACAGATTCAAAATTGCATTCTATTTAGAAATACATTTCACAGACAAAACTTCAAGTTTTATATTTGATTTAATCTTTTTCGGGCAACAATTGATAAGTCTATGGCGAAATATAAAGAAAGAAAAATCGTACCTTGAAGAAATTTAAAATTCTGTGTGTAGATGCTGTTTCTTGAAACAACGTTGGCATGATGATTCAAGAAACGAGTTTACGATTTACAAAGAATAAGAATTTACGATCTGCAAAGAACTGACTATTTAGAATTTTTATAAAGAGTATTAATTATTTAACTTCAAAGATAGAATTAGAATTTTATTTACAAAGAATATATTCGTCTGAGATTTCATAAAATAAAAATAAGAATCTTATGTTTGAAAAATACCGTTTTTATAAGTATTACAATTAATTTTAATTAATGCTTAGAATTTAAATTTCATATTTATTTAGTATATGAAAATCAAGTTTGAGATTTTAATAATGACCATCATCTCCTGATGATTGTTCCAACACTATCTTAAAAAACGTTTTTGTCAGTGATTTTTTTATTTCATGTTTCCAGTGTATCCTTTATAAAAATATATTTCAAATTAAATTAATGAAGATTTCTTTCAAATATTTTCAGAAATTTGATGCCTTCTTGAAATGGAAATTTTAGAATAGCTATAACATTGAATAGCTTTCGCGGAAGACTATAAATATATTATTTACTTAATGTAATTATTCAAGTATATCATTATATAAAATGATTAAGGCATTTCTTTAATTTAAATTCATATAAATAAATAAATAATTATTAACATTTAAAGGAACTAAAATAATAATTTTCATATTATTAGTACTACCGATGAATTGTAAGCATGATTATCGTGGCGTACAAAATATAGTTAAGCGACAGAATATTTTCAAACTACTTTAAAATGTTCGAATTTTAAGAGGCTTTAAATAAAAAAAAATCCTATCTCTAATATATATAACAAAACTGAAATAAATTTGAAATACTTTCTTGTATCATTAGAACAGATCCTAATATATTTTACGAGTATGTATATTGCTTTAATTGGTCATCCTTTGATCAAACTTTTTAAAAAAATATTTTTGAGTAGTATTGTTTGTTTTTTGAATATACATTAATTAAATTATTTACAAAAGAATTAAATATTTTGCGAAACAGTATTTTCCTAGAATTAAAATAAGAAAAGTTAGATTATTCATATATACTTTAAATCTGTGTCTTTCTTTATTTATAGTCTTAACATAAATATAAAAGCAATTAGGCTTCTAAAATATATTTTCATTCATTTGTGGAGAAATTATTTTAACTAGGTCCATTACTTTAAATGTAATTAGATTCACATATATAATAAATAATTAGTTCTTTTACATTCTGTACAGAGCGTTAGATGCAAACATCATGCAATCAAATTCAAACCCTGAGAAACTATAATAATTAAATAATATTCTTGTTGTTAAATATTTTCTGATTATGTAAATTTATAAATAATGCTATCCACTTATATATACTGAAATAAAAAATTCAAATTTACATTCCAATTATCACTGTAAGTAATTAATTAAAAAAATGATGGGTCTTATACTTTTTACAAAATTCTATGTTTAAAGGAAAGATATCTCATTTAAAACAAGAGCTCTTATTATAAGTAAAAGTAAAACTTTTGAATAATAGTCAATTCCTGAACTGTGGAAATTCAATGCCTTCTACAATTATCACAAAAGTTGGAAAAGAAATACGAAAAGATGATGCTATTCTATTCAAGCAAAATTTTCTTTTGTCAAACAAAATGATATAAAAATTTTATAATTATGTTTTCCTTTTCTTACAATAGGAGGTTAAAAGGTAGAGAAATGCTTTGTTATTCTTTATGTTTTTTGTTCTGGAGTAAAATATTATTGATGTAATAGTACCTTTTTCTTTAAAAAAAATATACATATTTAATATGAATCCTTTACTCTTTAAAGTGATGCCTTATTTAGGTTCATTAAGAATTATTAAATTGCCAGGACAATTTAATTTCTTCAGAATTATTATCTGAAAAAACAATGCATTTTTCCAAATGAAAAGCAAAAAGTGAAGGAGCTTACAGAATTTTAAATTAATATTTGAAGTAAATCATAACCCAAAATAAGAATATAAATCATTTAATAAATTGAAAGTAATTATAATGACCAGAAAATGGATTATAGGTATTAAGAACATTTTATTTTTCTTATCAGATTTCAGTTGTTTGGATTTTATCTATGTATTGTCATAGAGATGCGTAAATAGATTGAATAAAGCTGTCCATAATTAAAGTAATAGCTATAAATTGTAATGATCGCATTCAATCAGTAACAATAAAACTTTAAAGTGTTTTAATATATGATTTCCATATTTAAAAACACTTTTTGTTTAAATAAATGTATTTTTATATCAAGCAAAAGAAAATTAATCAAAAGTGAAGTCTTATATCCGAAGAAACAAATTTATTTAATAATATTGGTATTGTCCTCTGTAAATATCGTAAAATAAAACACTTCAAAGAGAAAAATTGTAAATTATTAAAATAATTGAACGCTTAGAATCAACAAAATTAATGCTTATATAGTATAATATCATTAATTAATAATAAGTAAAATTATATAAGACTTAAACAATCAAGTTTTTCATTTTAATTCCATTTTTATTAAATGCTTTTGCCTTGTAGATACATTCAAAAACACACATACGAGTGTGTGTATGCGCACTTAGATTTCAGCTGATATTCTAAAATTTATTCTGAATTTTATAAAAGTTAATAAACTTTTTATTGGAAATATAACTTAAAATATTTTACGAAAGATTTTCAAATATTATTATTCTTATATAAATTTCCTGCTAATTTATACTAATTTAGATAGTTAATTTTAAAAATTTTCATACATTAATAAAATAATATGATTTTGTTTTTAATTTAATGAATTAAGGATAAAATAATTTATTCGTGATATTAGCTTTGAAATTTAATTGTAATTATTTATATTTATATTCATAAATTCTTACGTTTCATATATTTAAATAGTAAGAAATACAGTTCTCCTGCTAAAAAAATGAGTATCAAAAAGTTACTAAGGAATGGCAATAATTTTGTGATTATAGTTTTCGACTTGATCCTAACCTATTGAAAAACAAATGAATGTCATTCTTCTGTTTTCTTGCATTTATTGTATTCAGAAAGGTGCTTTAGAATTTTCCAAATTTTTTTATCTTTCAATGAGAGAATATTGCCTATTATAAAAATATGCTTGAAGGAAAGAAATATAAGAGTATTGGATTTTATATAAAAGAAATTTTACATAAGATATTATCTTATATAAAATCTTATATAAGTATCTTATATGAGGCTTCATGTATTATCAAAGATAATTTCAAGAAGATTGCTAGACAAGAAAGTAATTACTGGGGATAATATAATAGTTGAAAATAGTATTTTGAAAAAACATAACTGTTTATAATTGCTATAATATAATTGCAAAATGGAAATTATATCATATGATGACCATCGGATGGTGGATGCTAAAAAAGGCTCATCACTGTCATTAAGTGCTACACAAGATAATATTTTAAGTCCGTACGAATAATGGAAAGATTCTTTTAATTGGTAAAACCATAATTTATAAAGTATTTTCAACTTAATTCCAAAATATTTTACAATTTAAGAGTTTTATTTATGCAATAGTAGATTATTTAAAATATTCTCAATTAATTCATTATCTAATTAGATAAAAGCACTCAATTTATTTAGAATGCATTACTTGTGGCAGAGACACTTGCAAGACAACAGCAGAAAGGACTTTCTTGCCATAGTTCATCATCATTACATTTCATGAAAGATTTGCTTTCAGGTAAAAGATTAGAACGCAATCTATTTAGGACCGCATTTAGCTGATCACAATCAGATTCTTCAGAGATGCAGTGTATTGCTTTCAAAAGAGTAAATCTAACACAGCGTCATTTGTCTTCACTTTTACAGTGGATTGTTGTGGGTGGCTTTCACCATATAAGGAAGGAGTGGGCGAGGCGGATTAAAAGTCAGGCTGGTAGAAAGTCTTCCCCGTCCTTCTCTTTCGACATATAAGGCTCTTCTCTCCAGACGTTAGGCTAGAATAACGTGATAGCCAAACGTAATTCAGAAAAATGAGAGTCTCTTAAGAATCAAATAACGTAATTGCTTGCTTCTCCTCTATCTGTAATTTTAAGCCATTATTCCACTTGAATATAAATAATATGTTATGATATAATATTGTCTTGAAGAATAAATAATATTAGTGTAGCTATCGTAAGTAGAAATAAAGGAATTGTATAAAAAAAAGTCCTAAATTAGTAAATTATGCTTTTCTTCCTAATTAAGTTTATTAATCATGTTTTATGTAAGCTTCTCTTGTTATTGCATCCAAGTCCCACTTGTTCAGTAGCGACACGTCACTTCCCGAAATATGAGCAAAGTGAAGTGTCGCATGCCATTAACAACGAATAGCAGGGTTACCACAGTCTCCGTCTCTGAATTTCCTGAGTTCCGTCTGTTGGGAACGTGTCCACGCTGATCCGTGACACCCTAAGTCCTTCCGCTGGTGTTGCTTAGATGGAGGGACAAGGGCGTTATCCCAAATGCGAACTCGTCGCCTTACCGTGGCTCAAAATGGCAGTCTTGGGCCCGCCTACACAACTGTACATATTATTGTATGTAGGTATTTTAGAGTAAATTAAAAACTAATATTCATCCATAAAAATTTCAAGCGAGTACAAACGCAATATTTAAAATGATTCAATGAATTATCCAGACCGATGTCTTTATACTCAGTTTTAAAAATTAAGCCGAGTAATTAGTGCATCGGCCTTTCATCAGGAAGTGACTAGTTCAAGTCCCAATTACCCACCCAGTACATGCAATGTATGTGTTTGTTAAATATGTGAAATCGAAAGTCCCATGGTTTGCTCGTTCAGCATTTACCATGGGTGTAATGGTCTGGAAAACATTTCCACCCTATCCGGATATAAGACAAAATTCAGGGAGGCAATCCACTGATGGTGCTACCTATAGGAGGAGTCTTAGAGGAAAGATTTGCTTTCACCTTCGTGGTACTATGGTTAAAGATGCTCTCTTTTTAATTAATTTCATATAACCGTCGGATAGTGAGCTACTTGTGCATTTTAAACATGCATATATACACACACACACACACACACATATATATATATATATATATATATATATATATATATATATATATATATATATATATATATATATATATATATATATATATATATATATATATATATATATATATATATATATATATATATACATACACACCTGTATATATATATACATACATATATATATTTATATATATATATCTATATATATGTATGTATGTATGTATGTATATATATATATATATATATATATATATATATATATATATATATATATATATATATATATATATATATATATATATATATATATATATATATATATTATGAGGTGTTGGGTAATATATATATTACCCAACACCTCATAAATTTAAGAAAAATGGTAAAATGATCACAGAAGTCTGACCCCTTAGTCTCAAAAATTCTTCGGGACTCTAGCGGGAAGATTTTGAGCACCATGGAATTCTTGATGTAAATAAGAATTACAGAGATGATGATGTTTGCCCCATGTTCTCTGCACATCAGATAGAAAAGAACCTTTTTTTCTTACTGTGTCATATATAGACATGTTTTTTTTTTAATATTCCCTCTATCATTAGCAGTGAGAAACATACACCAGAGCAATTCAGGATTATCTATATTTTTCTATTTGGGATACAAAAGGTATATTCAACTAATTTTCTATATGTGAAACTATGTTTTAGTTTTAATGTTCGAGAGCATAAATCTATGTTAAACATATAAAAGTATTGCACAAATTATACCATTAATGCAAACGATACTGTTAAAGAATAACTGTTGGTCAACACTAGAGTCTCATTTTTTATTTATCCACGATAAAAAAAACTACCTACCAATTGGTAATATTCAGTGACCTTGCGTGTGCAAATAAGAAACATCAGCAATATAATGATTTTTATATGTTTGGTTTGATATGATATTTTTATATCATGAACAAATTTAAAATTGTTGAGCACACATACAGGGATAAATATTCGGTCGGTTGGGTAACAGCATCGAAATGAAATTGTAAATCTCAAAATGGTCGATTATTTTATAATGTTGAATGATGAAAAGTTTATTTAAATCATTTTTCTCATGGTAAGATTTCAGCATCGCTTACAAGTTTATCAGTAACGTACTCTAAAAATGTGTCTTTATGCAAATTACTTTTAAGCGATTTGTTGGCAAGAAAATATTTCCAAGAAAAATAGTACAAAAGAAATATATATTTTTGTTGCTTAGGGAAATCAAACCTGATGTAACTGAGCATGAAACAATCTAGATCAACAGGAAAGGAATGAACAACAGAGAAAGATGCCTACATCATAATCAAGTACAAATCGTATGCGTAGAAACAAAATGCTTCACAGTCGATTTTGTCTTCTTTAACACCTGCTTTTTGTGCATTAAGACCTGCAGAAGTAATTCATTTTGCTACGCATTCTGCACTTCTCGGAGAGGTGATAGCCGACCCGAGTTTCAGAAAACATTCTCAGTGCTTTCGGAGGTTTGAGACCTCAGTCCAAGCGGGATCCATTGATACCGTTATTGATGGAAAATTTTTGCCACGCAGGCATTTATTCTACGATCTTTTGATTGATGGTGGGGCTTCAGTGGCGAAGTGAATTCCTGAGCTTCAAGTGATTGATGAAGGCTAAGGTTAAGCATTATTTGAATCATTTATGTTTGATGACATTTTCATGAAAGAGATGTCAAAATTCAAAATGGTTTCTTATATATATAAGTGAAAATTGAAAAATACAAGAATAGATACAGAAATAATTAAAAAGTACAAGAATAGATAAAAACATTTATGTTTAGCAATACATAGAGTGCAAAAGAAGCTAGAATAGAATTACTAAAATATAATAACAATAATAGTATATTTTATAAAATTAATCATCAAATATTAAAATATTATATGGAAAATAATACATATTTAAAATACAATAAAATATATATATATATATATATATATATATATATATATATATATATATATATATATATATATATATATATATACACGAGTTGCCATAATTTGAATTCAAAATTTCTTAAACACTTGAATTCTCTTATAACTTTTCTCATGATATGAAGATTAATGTGTATATTTCAAGTCATAAATATATTTATATCAAATGTATTAAAAACGTCTCAGTTTAAAAAGAAAATCAAAAATTCAGCTTTTATTTCATTTTTAAATTAGAAAAATTAAATCTTTAACTTCCCTTGCAATTTTGTTTTATAATACAGCGCAATATTGTATACTATAAATCAATATAAATTCACCAATGTTATACACGATTTTAAAATTTATTTATCACTTATGCTAAATTTCCCTAGTGAAACAGTATTCATTACCTGTAATTTTTTGACTCAATACTTGTTCCTTTCATCCATTCCCAAGGATACTGATTGATAAAGAGGAATAAATCTTCTATATTTGCCTTTGCTAAGAGATGTGAGACCGTAGTAATGTTGAATTCCGGAGATTAATGCTGGATGCGAGGTGATTAGCCTGATGCCGTGGAAAGTCAATCCAATAATTCTGAATGAGGGCTTTCCTGCCTGCAGACTCTCGGTTGGTCATCTTTAAGACACCCATCATGCAATCTATCCAAATCCCATCTTAGCGTAACAGATATCGCCATTAGGGGGCAATTGAGCGATGAGGACAGCCTAAAATTAGAATCCTGTCAGGTCTTTATAAATGAAGTATTCAACGAGTTACGAATGTTATTCCGTGTAAGTGCACATCCTTGCATCTAATTACTGCCGATGATATGATTTTGGGAAGCGAATTCTGAAAATTCTTTCTTTGCGAATTAGAATCCTAATTTAAATTCCTCTTATTTGAATGTTGCAAAGAATCTAGTATCAGAAATCCTATTCGAAAGTGGTATTCATCTGCTATATACAGTGCATTCACTGTATGGATTTTAGTATATTCTCAGTATTGGTAATTGAGATGTAAATTACAGTTACAGTTATGACCATTTAATGCGGCATTCATAATGCAGAAAGCATGTTAATGAGTAAAAAGAGATTTCGTCAATACCCCAAATAATTTATCGCAACGATCAAATAGTCTTATAGCATCTTGAAGCCTTTTGAGTGTTTTGAAATGAAATATTAACTGAAATTATTTCAACAGGCGAAACGATCTCTCTTTTATTAGATGAAAATTTGATATTTTACGCATATTATTTTATTCCATTTTAAATAAACTAAATATAAAACGTGCTTTCTCTATAAAATGTTTTAAACCATAATATAAAATGAATAAATTATAAATATAAAATATCTTATATACCAGCTATTATTCTTTCTCCTTTTGAAGAGTTAAGGTATTTTGTTCAAGTATTTCTTCGGAAATATATGATTCCGACACTAATGTTTGCTTTTCTTATAGATCAGAAAATTTATTTGTATAATTTTTATTTTAATGTTTTTGAATTATATATCGAAACAGTATTAATAATTTATGGTGAGACTCTTATTTATAATTAATTGAAATATTTCATCAAAATTATTACGTAAAGGTACAAAGCTTATTTAACTAAGCAATGACTTAAATTTTATTCGTTCTTTCAAATGCAAAAATACCTGTACATTCATGATACTTTTAGAGTTTCCTATTCCTGAACACAGGCGGTAGTTTGATAAGTTTATGATGCTTATCCCTGGAAATGCAAAAGATCTGGATATAATGTTTGCTACATAAATTGATAAAGTTACAGACAGTTTCATAGAAAGTATTACTTAAAATACAAGCAAAATGTTAGAATTCGCTTTTCAGAAAAGACATTTTTAAATTAATTACAAATATAAGTTGCATTTCCCTCTGTGTTATCTCTCTCTCTCTCCGTATATATATATATATATATATATATATATATATATATATATATATATATATATATATATATATATATATATATATATATATATATTCGATTTATATTATATATATTCAAATAACATTAAATTATTCATTTACTTTTTATTTCTTTACAACATCTCTGAAATCAACAGATGCAACTTAGCAATTTATTTTAAGGACAACTATTCAAGTGAAGCTATTTCAAATATTTATATTCTTGAAATTCTTACAAAAAACACTGGTATATAATAGCTCCTTTTTTATTTACATATTTTTTAAGGGAGTCATAATTAAATTTAGAAATAGTTCCTTAAATGTTTGTTCCAAGTTATAGCATGAAACATTTATTTTAAAAATTAGTATTCCCAACTTCTTTCATAAAAAAAGTTACTGTTACTGCATAATTACTTCTCATTTCTGAACAGGTATTTAGCAAAGTGCAATTGATAGGCTCAAATGAGTACTTTTCTCTCCACTTAAGTAAATAAAAATATATGAAAAATGAAATTCAGTCATCCAGTTGCAGCTTCAGTGTCTTCTCTTTTCCCGCCTACCAATTTTATCCTTGCTTTGTCGCTGGCAGAATAGTATAGCTTTAGGGACAGAAGAACCTGACATCTTGGATAACGACTCTCTATCCCGGTTCTCAACACTTCAGCAGTGAGGCAAAAACGAATAAAAAACGTGCATTCAGGTGAAATATATTCTTAAAATCTGAATGAATCATCTGAGACATTGTTGGACACATGGTACTAAAAGAACAAAATGTCTTTTAAAACTTTTCTTTTGTGAAAAAAATTGAATTACCTCATTGCAATGAATTGTGGTGAAAGTAAAATATGTTGCAGACTTTTTTTACTCCGTTTCACTTAAGATATTTTGTAAGACTTTACCATAGAACAGTTCCTAGTTTCTCACTGAACTATTCTTTCCACAATGAAATTCCTTCTCATTTACCTTCATCCAGATTTTGTATCCAGAGCACAGAGGATACATCTTAATACATTAACTAAATTTGCAATTGATATGGTATAACCATTAAAATTGAATCTTATTTTTTCTTGTAAGAATCTTTCTTGTATTGAATCTCATTTTTTTCTAATATGATGTTATTGGTGTTGCGTGCACTAGCTTTTAGGCGTAAGAGCTAGAAATTAGAATTAGTCAGTATCACTAAAAGCTTTAATATTTCATATGGCAAATATATATATATATATATATATATATATATATATATATATATATATAGAGAGAGAGAGAGATTTACCAACCCACATTTATAAAAATGCTTACCTTTCAATTTGGGCAGCTAAAGTATGTACATTATATGTGATTTTATTAATACACTACTGGCCATTAAAATTGCTACACCAGAAAGAAATGCAGATAACAAAATGATATTTATTGGACAAATATATTATACTAAAAATAACAAGTGATTAAATTTTCAAAAAATTTGGCTGGATATATATATATATAGATCCTGAGAAATCAGTACCCAGAACAAACACCTCTGGCAGTAATAACAACAGTTATACGCCTGGGCATTGAGTCAAACAGAGATTGGATTGCATGCACAGGTACAGATGCCCATACAGCTTCAACACGATGCCACAGTTCATCAACCATACTGACTGGCGTTTGGTGACGAGCCAGTCGCTCGGCAACCATTGACCAGACGTTTTCTATTGGTGAAAGATCTGGAGAATGTGCTGGCCAGGGTAACAGCCGAACATGTTCCGTATCAAAGAAGGTCCATACAATACCGGAAATATGCGGTCGGGCATTATCCTTCTGATACATAGGGTTTCGCATGGCTCAAATAAAGGATAGAGCCACGGGTCGTAACACACCAGAAATGTAACGTGCACTGTTCAAAGCACCGTCAATGCGAACAAAAGATGATCGAGACGTGTATCCAATGGCACCCCATACCATCACGCCAGGTGATGGGCCAGTATGACGATGACGAATGCACGCTGCCAGTGTGCGTTCACCACGATGCCGCCAAACACGGATGCGACCATCATGATGCTGTACACAGAACCTGGATTCATCTGAAAAGATGACATCTCGCCATTCGTGCGCCCAGGTTCGTCGTTGATCACACCATTGAAGGCGCTCTTGTCTATGACGCGGCGTCAAGGAAAGCCGCAGCCATGGTCTCCGAACTGAGAGTCCATGCTGCTGCAAACGTCGTCGAACTGTTCGTGCAGACACTTGTTGTCTTCCAAAACGACCCCGTTTCTTGACTCACGGCTCGTGACGTGGTTGCATGATCCATTACGGCCATGCGGATAATATGCCTGTCTTCTCGGCTGCTAGTGATAGGTGGCCGTTGAGATCCCGCATGGCGTTCCGTATTACCGTCCTGAACCCATCGATTCCATATCCTCTAACAGTCATTGGATCTCGACCGACGCGAGCAGCAATACTGCGATAAGATAAACCGCAATCTCGGTACTCTACTATTCGACATTTATCAAAGTCAGAAACGTGCTGGTACGCATTTCTCCTTCTTACACGAGGCATCACAACAACTTTTCACCAGGCAACAACGTTCAAATGCCATTTATGTATGAGGAACTGGCTGAACAATTTCCTCGTTTAAACACAATGTAGGTGTCGCTACTGGCGCCTGCTTTTTCTGAATGCGCTGAAAAGCTAATCATTTGCATATCACAGCACCTTCTTCCTTTCGTATAAATTTCACGTCTGTAGCATGTCGCCTTCTTGGTGTGGCAATTTTAATGGCCAGTAGTGTGCAATTAATAAATTATCAGAATTTTTTCTTAAATTTTAAAATCAATATTTTAAATATACTCAAATAGTAGTTAGGTAATTCATTCAAAGGCAGAGAAAATCTTACGGTATTCATCAAGCTTTTTAAATGAGATCAGCATAAACTGAATTGATAATTATGATGCAACAGAAAATCATTGGCATCTAATTAAATTTTTTTCCGTAGCAGATCAATTAATGAAACAAATTTCGAATTTAAATAGGTACATATTGTAAACAGTTTCCTGTAAACTAATAAAATAATATTTTATAATTTATAACAATATTCACCTTAATTATAATATTTATTTATAGAGCAGTCCATAAACATGATATATAGAAAGTACTTTAAGCTTCAGATTTCAAAGGATCTAAATATATAAATTGATAACCTGACTGAAGGCCTGAATGGGTGTAAATGTAATTGATCCAGCATTATTTATGGGAGCTTTTATTGACATTCCAAGTGAATGCTTGACTACAGTAAATAAATTATATACAGTGTGGCATCATTGACTTTGGAAGAATGATTATGTATCGTAAGAAAATTTCATGAAAATAACCAAAATAATACCGTTGTAAGTCTACAAAGTAAAAGAAGCCTAATTGCTCATGTAGAAATGAGTCCGATATTAATAAGGAAGGAAGCATCGAGAGTGACTTTGAAGTGCGCCATCTCAACATGATAATCCGATAGTGGTTCGTGCAAGGGATGGTTCTCATCACCTTAAAAATGCTAACTCCTTTACGCTGTTTGGAACCACTTTTTTAGCCTTTGATTGTACTGAAGGCAGGGAAATTCAGTGAGCACATGAAAGACTGGCCCCAACACAGTCCAGACCTCAATCCCTGCGACTGCCTATGGGATTACTTCAAGGGAAGAATCTGTAGCAGTGAATCTTATTGATCAGGTGGAACAGAAATCGGACATCAGAATCAAGAGATTACGAATGTCATTGATTCTGATCCACTCCAGACTTTATGACAAAATTTAGGATCTGGTTTTATGGCGAATGGTAAATATTTCAAGAATCTTTATATTAAATGCCTTTTATAAATGGTCTATTTATAAAATGGTTTTCATATTCTCTTATTTTGTCTTTTTCCACAGTAATCCACTGTCGTACCTGCCACCTATATTTCGTGTACCCTATGGTCATGGCAAGGAGGATGATGTAGCGTACCCAATAAGTCTCATTTTAATCGGAAAAAGACCCTAAAAATGTCAGTTTCTTTCTGTCCAATTTGCCTTCTTCTGCTGGTACATTTTTAACACTGATATTTTTTTGTTGCAGACATTTTTATTCCTTATAAAATGTGATAAGAGGATCTTTTTAAGACACTTTGAGACTAGCAGCAGTGGGAAAATCCGCTTAACAAATAATAAGCAGAATAACATTGTGTTGGTGCTTAATCACTGAAGTATTTCTCCTTTACAATGGAACTTTACAAAATTTGATTTTAAAATATATTTCTAGATAATAATTTAAATTATTACTTCTTAAAAATTAGTTAGCTAATGATTATTAAAAAAATGAATAATACAAAAAATATAAGTCAAGAAAAAGTATTTAACTTATTATAAAACATACAATTTTATATGTGCAC
Organism: Latrodectus elegans; assembly: GCA_030067965.1. NCBI lineage: Eukaryota > Metazoa > Arthropoda > Arachnida > Araneae > Theridiidae > Latrodectus > Latrodectus elegans. The sequence goes on from CM057813.1 coordinate 125,485,302, forward strand.
GTTTTAAAATAATTAATTTTTTAGATTGTAAATTGCGCATTTATTTTAGGATAGATTGATTTGAATTTTATTCAAAAATTATTTCTAATTTTTCTTTTCATTTGCTATTGTTATTTCATTTGCTTTAATTTTGTAACAAAAGAAAATAATTCTTATCGTTTACTCATTTTCAAGCGCAATATAAAGAAAATTTTATTGCATGCTTACTTTTCTATTATGCTAAATTTTTTATTGTGTTACTGCTCATATTTTATCTCAATCCTTACTTGATTCTTCCCTCCATTGAATTTGCTTGCTCGAAGGAGTTGGGAACATGTTATTTGTGCATTCTCTTCTTTCCTTTTAGATCTTTACGTAAATAATTTTGAAGCTTATTTGTCATTATTCCTAAAACGAGATAAAAACAAGTTTCTGGTCACCACCATTTTTGTGTTTTTTCATAGCTATAATTTTGATTTATAATTCTATTTTTGTGGAAACATATATAAGCTTCCGTATATTACGTTAAACTTTCATTCTATTGTATACATATATATGCATTTAAATTTATTATAATATACACGAATATGTGCTTTGTATATGCATATGCATTGACACACACATGTGTTTGGTGTATATTAGTTTTACATTAAGTTGCAAAAATTTTAAATATTCATAGATTTTATCAGAAAATAAACTCATAAAAATTTAGCAATACTACCTTCACTTTACTAACACACTTAAATCGATTACTGCCAACAAACTCAAGTGTCAATGAATTATTAGAACCTTTTCTGCATTTCGAATAATTCCATAGTATTCTCTATACAATGGACATTTGATACGAATTAATATAGCAAAACAACTCTAATTGTGTTTATAATGAAATGTATGTTAAAAAAACAATATTAAATCTTCATTGAATAAAATGCTTTTCGAATATTATCTTGGTTGGTTTTACATTGTCTCATTGCTTTCCTCTCAATATAAAAATACAGAATGATTTTATATTGATTTGTTGAAACAATAAACAAGTTCTGTTATACCCTTCTAAAATTGATTTTTTATTGATTAATCAGTCCATCATTTATTTTATTTATTCTAGTTAACATTGCAAGTTTCCTTTAGAAATTAAAATAAAGTATTGTATTTTTTCCGACTTGTCAATATGACTAAAGTGATAGAAATTAATTTGTCAGTCATTTAGAAAAATACTTCTCAAAAAATTAAGCAATGAGATAAGTAAGGTTATAATAAAATTCGCAGTCCAAAAAAGTATCAGGATTGCGTTTATTAATTTTTTATGTTAATCGAAAAGACTCATAAATACTTTCATTTTTGATGAAATTTGTCTAAAAGATTTCTCTAACGTGAATAAAAAAACCATTTGCATGCTAATAGGATTAGAATAGATAGAAAAACAATATCTACCTGATAATATTCATTTTGTAGCTTACCATTTAACGAAGCGAAACATAAAAGACGTGAATATTATCTCATGAAATATTTTTCAGCAACCACGGATAAATTCATCCATAAAAAAAAGAAAATAGTGATTTGATAATATACACCAAATTATACAATAAAATATTTTTGTTAATGATCATTTGTGTAATTAGTAAAAAGTGTAAAAAATCAGAAGAAATTTCTTTTAATTCATTTTTATTCACATTTTTATGAAAATGAGGAAGCAAAAAAAAGAATAAATCATAATTATTGAAAAAGGACTTAAAAATAATTTCATTACTTTTATTCATACATAAAGTAATATTTATTATTAGGATTGTAATTCTAAATTGACATTTCAAATTAAGCCAATATACATGTTGTAGTTTTTACTGTTCATATTCGAAATATATTTTAATGAAAAAGCTTCATCCAAGTTACATTAATGTTTATGCCAGAGCCACGAATGTCATAGTGAAATAAAATTATTTCCCATCAGATCACAAAGTCAATCATAACTGTATTCGAGCAGTATTCAGATGAATAATTAATTTGTTTCTTTTTTGTTTCTACTCATTGCTTGACTATGGATAAGTTTAGTTATCAAATGAAAAAATTGTAATAATTTATCAATGATTTTTATCACCATTATATTAAATATTTCTCGGTCTTAATGTTTCTTCAGCTTTGTTTAGTTAAAATGAATCTGATATTTCAAGCGTCAATATCACTATTTCTCGGTTGTTTAAAACTACCATAGGGTTGGAATTAATTGTATTTAATCCATATGTTACACTTCATGCTCCACCACATGATTCCTTTGGATGCTTTTACTAAGAAAACCATTTTCCAGAAATATTTTAACATTCCGTTGCAATTAATTATCATCAAATAAAAATATCTTATTCTGAATTTCCTTAATATTTACAAGCCTAGAATTCCTAACATTTAACCTTTTATGAACTACATTCATTTTTTCACTTGATTACATGTTAAATTTATAATTATTCAAAAATCAATCAAGTTTATTCAAATTTAATTTCTAACGAAAGATGCATTTTAAGTTAGCTACAAAATTCATCTATGACCTTTTATTTATTAACAATGTAATATTTACAGTTGTAAACATTATCTCCATTGTGTTATTGTTAGTAAAATTGCAAACATTTATTACATGTTACATTTTAAATAATAGATTAAATTCTGACACTGATACATTATTTAATAAATTTAAAATTCGTTATGACCCTCAGAGAGTTTTAGAAAAACAAGCAATATGTCCATTTGACAGAAGTATCAATAAACTAAGATTAGTTTAAAATTAATATTTAAGTGATGACACATTATATATATATATATATATATATATATATATATATATATATATATATATATATATATATCACATAGAAAAAGGAAAATAAAATACGGAAGAAGACAAGTTATTATTAAATGAATCAAACATACGTAGAACATGAACAGTGTAAATAATGTTATTAATATCCAATGGAATAATAATGATATTCTAAAGAAAATTGTTAGCTATATCAAGTTACTTTAATAAACGACTGCGCACTCTTTGTATATTACCACTATTTTCATCACGATATCTAATCCGACTTAAACAACAACTGTAAACTTCAGTAAGTAAAACTCAGTTTCATTCTGAGTAATAATAATACATTCATTAAAATAATCAGAAAATTTTAATTGGGTATTGAGTAATGTTTAATTCATTCAAAATTTAGATGTACCGAATTAAAAAGAGTAAATTATCTGGTCTTAACGAGATGCTCATGCTTGTCATAGTTATTTTCAAGCAAATCCAGGTAGAGGGCTCGTGTCCCTCTACTATTGTACAAGGGATCTGGATATAAAATTTATGTTTTTTGCGTGGAAGTAACTGTAATGAATAGAAGGAATTTTTCCAAGTTTAATCTTTTGTTACAAAAAAATTGGGCCCATTGTCTAAAAACTCCTTTTAAAAGTCAGTAGATTTACGCTATGAATTTCGCGGTACCAAATTAATTTGAATTGAAGAGAGATATTTAAACATTTTTTTAAAAAATAACTGCTGGTAGGTAAATATCACAAATATCAGAAAATTCATTCTTACTAATAAAATTAAAAAAAGAATACTTTAAAATATTTTTGCAATGGTATTTCGCTAGTTCGTGGAATAGTTTGGAGTCATACAAAACAAAAAAAGCATTGTATTCTTAGTTAAACACTATCCACACCTAAGTTACATAAATAAATTTTAGTTTATAGAAATAATTATAATAGCAATTTCACTCTTTCATTGTCAATAAAATTCAACCAATCTTAAAGATAAAAAATCACTCTTTTAAATGATAGGGTAAACTTTTCCTTTCAAGAGGAGTGACAACATATCGTCTAAAGGGATAAATTAGATGGAAAAAAGAGTGAATTTCAATCTTTTATAGAAGTGTTACTGATTTTATTTATATTGAAAATTTGTAGTGCAGAAATTAGGTTTTAAATTCATTATTTTAAAAATTTATGTATATACTTTTTTAATTACAATTTGAAGATATGATTTCTTTAGTCAATAATATAACAGTACAAATGAATATAACATTTTAATTGATTTGGATAATTATAGTGGCTTTTAAAGTACATACAATATTAAGCAATTTATTCAGCCATTTATTATATTACTTATACATATTTAGTTTTACGTTTGAATGTAGCACTCCCAAGAAAAAATCGTCACACTACTTATTTTTACGTTTAGTTTACTATGTGCCCATAAGTATGAAATTAACTTTTACAAACATTATTAATACAACAAATTTTACATAAATAAAAAATACATAAATATTTTATTTAAGTAAATAAAATTTAAGTTCTTTTGAAAAAATCATTTATTTAAAGTATAGATAAAAAATTATTTTTGAATACTGATAATATGCTTTTTTGTAGTTACAGGAATCCTCCTGTATCTTCAAAAAAGCATGTTATCAGAGACAAATATTTGCATATTATTCTGTTGAAAAAAGCATATATAAGTGACAAATATTTACAGATTATTCTGTTGAATAAAACTGACTTATGTTTTTGCAAATAAATCTTGTTTTATGGTATATTTTCCAACTTTAGTTTAAACTGAAAATAACTTCAAAGAAACTAAGAATAAAATTAAAAATAAAATGCAAGATTATACAGAAAACATTTATTCAATTTTTAATACAGAAAAAATTAAACAAAAATATGTATACAAAATTCTTATGTTTATGATGTCAAATTAATATTGGAGCTTAATTTTTTGAATTGACAGATTAATAACACAAAATAAGAATACTGCTAAAATAAGAATAAAAATGATAATAGGAATTTTAATGCATGTATTTTGCAAAATTTAGATCTTGATCGATTATAGTAATAATATATTATTTCAATTAAAGTCCCAACTGGGCCATTTTTTAACTTATAAATACAGTAAGTTTGTCATCGTACTTAACAGTAAACACATGATAACATTTATATAAAGTGTTGAATGCTTTTTAATCTCGCATATTCGATATCAATAAACTACTATTCTCAGGTGAAAATATTTCATAGTCAGTTCTTGCTTTTGACCACAACCAAGCAAGTATAATTGACTACTTTTGAGGGCTGTTCTTCTAAGGATCTCTTCGCCTAACACGAGAAAAAGCATAATAGCTAAAATTTCTATAGCATTTGCAATCTCATTAGTTATCTATATAAACTTTAACACTGAAATTATATAAGAATAATACTTCAAAAAAAGAAAGCCATATTTTTCTGCAAGGAATCTGATATCTGTACAATTATATTCTGTTTTAAAATTATATTCAGCCTAAAAAATATAGCACCCTCAATTCTCACATATTTATTCCATGTTATAGGACAGGATTTTGAACATATGATAGTATTCTAGGAGCATATTATGCAGGACATTTACTAAGAAAACAGTCAGCTTCTGGATATTAAATATCAAATTCTAAATCTATCTGTAATAAAGAGAATAATTATTTATATTAAATTAATATAACTTTTTATTGCAATTTAAAGCAAAAGTAATTTGTTAAAAAATGCAATCTCATTAATTAATTAATAAACACTTAGTAACTGAAGTTAGTAAATTAATGATTATCTAGCAGTTTTTGAAAATTTTTATAAGAATGTGGCAAAAATGATAAATTACTGATATACAATGAAACAAATACAAAGTAATTTTAAATTTTTTTGTTATGAAATAGATATAGCCCCTATCATAATTTACAAAATGGATTATTAAACATTAAATAAAAATATATACATGCATACATAAATTTATTTCTAATGTTAAAGCATTTTTGAATCAATCAACTTTAACTGAAAAACAGATATTTTTTTAATAAATGAATAATTTTTTTTGCAAATTACAACAAAAAATTTAAACCTTGATTTTGTATCACATACATAGATTTTGAAATACATTACAAATAAAATGATTTTTTAAAATACAAGATTGAAAACTACAACATAATAAAAGACATAAGCAATACTGCATATTTTGTTAAATATAGATTTTAATTACCTTCTTTTTGATCATGGAATCATTAAAGAAGTATCAAAATAACAATGAGATCTTTTATCAATTTACTCAATAATATCATACATGTAAAAATAATTTATGGTCAAATGAATAAATACAGGATATTTATTTTTTAAATTATTAAATTCAAATTAAAAATATAAAACATTTTACTTCAAAATAGATTTAAATATTAAGTTACCGCGTCCTTACATAAACATAAAATATTACTTCAAACTTTTAAATAAATTTTACAAGTACAGTGAAATATCTAGTTTTAGTAATAATAATAGTTAACATTTTCTCAGTATTCATAAAATTTATTTCGGTTACATGTTATACAGAATATACCTAATCAGTCATTTCTTCCTTATATTGCATTTCATCATCTTCAAAATAACTACATGTTTCAGATTTACTTTTGCTTAGATTTTTTTTTTGATGATAACAATGGCAACCATAAAATACGAATATAAATTATATTTATATCGACAAAATGTTTAGCTCTAAATTTTCAAATATACAATTTAATAGATTTTGATGCATAAAATTCCTTTTCGTTTCATCTATGAATCCTAGTACTTAGTAACAATCAAATTAAAATCGTCAGTGAAATTTTAACAAATAAAAGACATATTGTCAGTAAAATTTTAATAAATAAAATACATAGTGTCAACTAATATTCTCCAGATTAATATTTGCTTTATATTGTATTAACATTTCAATTAAAGAGCTTTTAATTTTATTTATGAAAACATTTATTCTTATTCATTGGTAAAATGTAGAATTTGATATTAATCGCACTTTCATTTCAGTACAATACACTATATTAAATATAATATTTCTATAATATACAATGTGGATATTTAATTCAACGAGAAAATTAATCGTCATATTCACGCTGTTTCGAAAATAAAAGAATTTAAAAATGCATTCATTATAATTTACTATTAATTTATAATGAATTAAATTTTGTGAGAAAATAGTATTTGAAATAAAAAATAAAATTTCTATACACATTGTTATGTTATTAAATATTATCAATTAATCAGAAATTTCAAATATTATAAATATTACATGAATATGAATTCAATAGAATTCATTCATTCACACTTTCGAATACCCAAGTTTATATAATGGTGAAAAATCACAAACATGATGATTTGATTTAGTCATTTAATTTATTATAAGAAATAAACACTTACCGTAATGTTCCTGCATTCCTTTTTGCTCAATTATATATTTTAAATATTCTAATAGATAGCTTTTACAAAATGGAGTATTAAATTCCTCCATTTTAAGCGAAACTAAACTAAAAGCTAGAGCCACGTGATGATTTAAACAAATCAGAGCTCATCACATTTACTTTGTGCCATATACACGTGAAAAAAAGAATGAAAATTACTTTGAATCAAAAATAGTGTGTTTGAAAGAGAACTTCTTGACCCAACTAAGTAGAAAAAGATTCATTTTGTATCTTTATGGAGTGCAAAATATCAATCGCTCATTTAGTGGCGAAAAACCACTCGATTTTTTTAAGAGTGTGAATTATATGCGTTCTAGAGCCATATGTTGATTCAAAACAGGTTAACGACAGCCTGGTGTTGCAAGGTAATTGATGAATATCATTCATTGGCAAGTTGTGTTAAAATAAATTTCTAAATACTTATTTGTCTCTAAGCTCTACCGGAAGTAAGCCAAGTGCATGGCTAGAGGGAAGAGCCACTACTGCTTGCGACTTCATGCAACACCCAAGAGATTGCAAACCTGCTTTTGACTCCTGCCAAAGGAAGTACAATATATGCGATTATCATTTGGAAGATTTAGCTATATTTTACATGCATAAAAGTACTTACTTTCTCTCAAACATTTTAAAATTCATAAATATTTGCATACTTCTGCAACATGCTGAATTTCAATAATAAAAGATGCAGTTGTTCGCTTGATACTATAAATAAATCAAATCAGCTTTTTAATTCAATATTTGATCTATAAATATGCAAAAAAAACCTCATTGAAATCAAAAAGCTCTCAGATACTTGCAAAACAAGAGCAGAAATTCTATTGGTCAGTGAACAGTAGAAATGCATGACATATTTTACATTCAGTTGCATTTAAACTTATACTTTGCAAATAAAAATAAAATAATTTATGTTCAAACTATGTCAAGGATAATAAACTAAGTTCATTATGTATGTATGTAATGTACGTATGTAATGCATGTATGTATGTTTATATGAGTATATAATGTAGGTATGTAATGTATATATGCATGTATGTATGTAACAAATACACTGGTATCGAATAATAAGATTATAAGCATACTAAGAGAGATATTTCAAATAAATCAGATTTAGTACAGGAAAACTGTATACTATAATAATGCGCAAAGTTTTTCGGCAAGATAATGTAACTGTAATTTACGTTACAAAGCACAATTAAGTCTGTGTTAAAAATAATATGTGAGAAAAATAATTACTAAACTATGACTGGCCTCAGATAATTAATAAATTAAATGCTTGTCTTCCGCATGTCTGTCTATCAAAGGTTATTGGCTCAATGGTTAAAATTTCAACAAATATGGAGAGTCTAAGAAAGTATTTGAAGCACTTGAATCTCAAATATAAATATTTAAAGTAGTTTTAGAATTCACTAATGTAAAATGACGGCATTTAGTATGCATTTTAATGATTTGGCATTTAGTATGCATTAAGTATTATTCAAACTTCAGCATGATTATATAAAGAAAAAATAAAAATTCAAAATGCATTCATTTATTTTCAAAGTAAATCGATTTTACGGAATTCTATTAAAAACAATAAAATTTAAAACTTTTGAATGAAGTAGCAGTCACAAAATTTAAGGTACTATAATTTAAGGAAGATAATGAATTTTTTTGTTAAGGATTTTGATTTACAATTATCGAAACAATAAAATTTTAGAGATTTTAGCAAAATTGTTTTTATGAACTAAATATAAAGATAAATTCTGCATGTATTTTTTTAACAAAATTCATTCCGAATACATTCAATATTTTACAGTTCACATATTTTGAAAATCTACTATTGTCTTTTTCAATTCAGCACTTAGTTTTATCATTTCCATTCATTCTTATCTTTTACATGTAGATATCGATTTTCTCGAGAATGTCCGAAAATGGTTAAATAATTGGTGTCATTAGAGACGAAAACTGTAGAGACAAAACAGTATAACATGTGTTCCAATTTCCTACCGTTCTTCCTACAATAATGTCTTTCAACCATTTCTGAAGCATTTTCGTGAGAGACAAGAAAAGTAATTAAGCTAAAATCGAAATTGTTGCTCAACGAAAGAGCAATAGCAGAGAAAAATCTATCTTTTGTGAAGATAATAAAAATTTAACAAATGGTTATAGTTTAAGCACTTTCATCAAAATGCTTTTCGTATTATATTTATAATTCAAAACATCTCTTTTTTCATCTAATCATGAAAGTGCAATTACATTCTGTCAGATGAAAATAAATTAAAGAACGATTTTTAATATTAAAATTTTAATTTTATAATATATCTAAATTAAAAGCTTATAATATTTTAAAATAAGCATAATTTTTCGATATTTCAAACTCTAAATAAAAGAACCTCTTTTTTAATATATATAATTCCTTTCTTATTTACCTATTTTAATAACAACAGGGATTTTTCTTACAACATGAATTGTGAGACAAAGTAATTTATAGTGATCAAAGAAATTATTTTCTTTATCACATGAATATATATCACAAAATATTTAATAAATTTTTTAACTATGAATTTGCAACACTGAATATCATTAGATTTAAATTAAAACCTAATATCATATTCATATTTTTTTAATATATCTATATAATTATAGTTTTTTATTTAAACTACTCTAATACTTCTTAATTTTTATTAAAGTTTTTCTGGAAAAAAGTGCAATATCAGAGAAAGTGTTATATATGTTCTTCTTCAAATGTTAAAATATTCAACGAACAATAAAATTTTTTTTCAAGAAATACAGAACGCAGCAATAATTGCTTTCACCTTCTTAACATGAAGGATGTTGGTTAAATTGGATGTTTTATTTCGATGATACTCACAATTTCTGAATACATCTTCGTAAAACTTAGAATCTTTGCAAGTTTCATTCTGATGTATAACATTAATTATGTATCTAAGCAAATTAACATTTTACGCTTGACATCGTTCATTCAATGCACAAATTACCACCTGACAAACACCCACGCCTTAATTTAGCACCAAGAATCTTTTAGAGCGTCAGAAAACAGCTTTTTAAGTAAATATCGCTTTTCTTGAAGTATCTTGGATGGCAGACAACAATAGCACCATCTGGTCATTTTGTGCAGAATATGCATTGCAAAAATTTCAACTAAAATGGTGCATCTTTAGAAAGCTTTCCCAATGCTAGTTGAGGATTTATAAAAAAAATAAAAAAAAAAAAAAAAAAAAAAAAAAAAACAATAACGAAAGTGAACTTATCATCTTCTTTTCTTTTACACAAAGTAAAATAATAGTATTTGCTTATGACACCAACTGTAGTCATAGAAAACTCCCTGTCTGCGGAATATTAAGAAATGAGTAAGGAATATGTATTTAAAAATGTCCGATGTTGTTCTTATGAGAAAAGATTAACTTTCCAAATAAGTACTTTTTATAATTTGAAAAACAAATTACATTCCTTATAAATAATATTTTTTAAATTTTAACTCACATGCATAAAGTGTATTTTAAAATCAATTTTTATAAACGAGAAATTTGTTATTTTCCTTAACCATAATCGGCGAAAAACAACTTTTTAATGAAATAAACTTTATTTTTTAAACACAGATGTTAGAACTTTATTTAATTATTTTCATTTTAAAAAAAATCAATAGATATTTAAAAGCTGACGCATCAAGAGGAGAATGAGCAATAAAATTATGAATAGGTTAAATTCAGATGGGGTAACAAATATTTTTAAGCACTCTCATTGCAAGAAAATAAGATTTTCCTTTTAGAAATAAATAAATACAAATAAATAATTTTATAATAAAACACATTCGTATTTTACATGTGGATATATCTTTGAAAATTGACTGAGCAAGGCAAAACCTATTTTTACTTTTTCAAAGTTCACTCAACTTTTTTAACTAGCCTATGATTATTTATTGCTATTATAAAAATTAGAAAATTAACTAATTTATCACGACGCCGATTTTAAATTTTTGTCCCTGAAATCATTGATAGAATCCTTGATTATGATTTTTAACCTCATTTTTGGGCAAAAATTTCATAATATAGTTATATTCATGTCCTCCCAAAATCATAAAATGGTCTCTTTCAATTACATGCTTAAAAGTATGATTTCACATAAAATTGAATACTTAAATTTCAATAAATCTATTAAATTATTTCATACAGAAGAAATAGCATTTTCAAATAAAATAATTTTTCCAGAGATAATATAATATTTCAAGGAACAATATGGAATTAATTCCCAAAATATAAAATAACCCTTCAATGTCGATTATGTTTTTTTTTTAAGAAAACAAAAATATCTCCCTGAGCACCATGGAATACCAAACAGGGCCTGAAGGTAAAACTAATGTTCTGCATAACAAATCAAAGAAAAATCATGAGATGAAAATAATAATAAAAATAAAATATAAAAGATGACAGAAAGAAAAAAAATTGAGATATAACAACAAAAAGGAGTTAGATTACAACTTGGATAAGTTTTCTAAAAGTCTCTTTCTTCATTCGGTCCCCCAAAATCGGGGGCCATCTGTTATTCAAGTCTTTACGAAGTTCATTTGAATCAAACGAAAATTTACGGATTCTTTATCATTGTTGTAACTTTTGGTTTAAAAAATAAATTATACTCTGAAGATTAGAATATAGTGGTTGATGTCATAATAATGAGTTGCCAAGTACATCATAAGTCTTATTTAGGAAGACTTGAAAAAATGTTTTTCCAAAAATCTTAAATAAATAGAAAATGTAAGTATATTTTTGATACAATATAGGAATAAAAAATATTTCACTTTAACAAGTATTCTTCATGTACTTGTACACACAAGACAGAATAATAATTTTAATAAAATATATGAATTCAAGAAAACCATGTTTCATCTTTTTAAAATATGGCCATAAGAGCGAAGGCAAACTCTGTAAGTACTGTGTGTTAAGCTTTTGATATTCTGCATTTTAGATTTTATTGCTCACAAATTGATCATATCATTTCGATTTAAAGTTGCTGCATGAAATTGTTTTTTTAAGCATTGTTTCTAAATCTTTAACTACACACAGGGGTTACCATCCAATACATTGTGACACCAATTACATAATTGACAATTTACTTATGAAATAAAATTACTACTGTAAACGCTCGTTTTTTCCGAAGTTCAAATTCATAAACACTCACAATTTTACGATGTAATGGCTAGCCCCTACTTTCACATCTTAGATACAATTATAATCTTAATTCCCATTTACGAGCTAAAATTTTTAAAAATCTCCTTTCAAAAAATTTTTATTTCTGACAAATAGTTTTCTTCATCGTTTTTTTTTTTTCTTATGATCTGATATTTTTTTTATTCCTTTCTATCTAACACCTAATAACTTGATTTATTCTTGAACAACAAAGTAACACAGGCAGGTATTCCAGACATAATGTCTGGAATACCTGTATATATGTATATATACAGGTCTGCCTGTATATATATATAAACACGTCTGCCTGTATATATATATAAACACGTCTGCCTGTATATATATATAAACACGTCTGCCTGTATATATATATATATATATATATAAACACGTCTGCCTGTATATATATATAAACACGTCTGCCTGTATATATATATAAACACGTCTGCCTGTATATATATATAAACACGTCTGCCTGTATATATATATAAACACGTCTGCCTGTATATATATATAAACACGTCTGCCTGTATATATATATAAACACGTCTGCCTGTATATATATATAAACACGTCTGCCTGTATATATATATAAACACGTCTGCCTGTATATATATATAAACACGTCTGCCTGTATATATATATATATGTATATGTCTGCATTTTAGAGAGTCTGCAGAGTAGAGAAGAATAGTCGAAGATAAATGAAGATCAAACATTTGATGAGAAAGAACCGTGGTGCCGGATTCAACCTCTGTGTTTCCCGTAGCTAAGGACACAAAAAGTCGAAAATAATTTTTATTTCCTCCTCGTACGTTAGAACATATAAAAGGAGGAAAAACTCTTAAAAGTTTGTGCTTCTTTGTTCTGTAGTTAGTTTTGATACATTTGAATAACTCAATTTATGAAGTATCATTTGTGAAGAGACAGACGATTCTATTGAGGATTTGTCACTGTTGAAGAGACTAACGTGTTTATCTGTTGAATTAAAAAAAAGAAATCTGAAAACGTGCACAAATAATATTAAATAAGATAAATATTGCCCAACATATGGAATTCCAAAAAAAAAACAGTCTCTCAACAATTTTAAAAGCTCGGAAAAATTTGAAAAAGGAAACAGTACTAGTGAAATACCCCCCCCCCTATAACATTGCAGAGAATTAAAGCATTCTAAATGGAATAAACTTTGTTTGCTTGGAGGAGAACAATGTGAGGAATGAGCTTTCCTGTTGATGGTGACGTCATTAAAGATGAATTCAAACGCTTTGCTATGAATCTGAGCATAAAATGTTCCAAAGCATCGGAAGGTTGGCCCCAAACATTTAAAGCAAGACACGGTTTAAACCCGTTTGAAGTGCGATCAATAAATTAAAAATATGTATTATTTTTATGAAGACTCTTATTTTGTATTCACTTCTTATAATGCAGTTTAAATGATTCTTTCTAATATTGTTGTGTTTATAAATAAAAATTATTTTAGGGGGGGGGGAATAATATCTCAATAATCTAATATTTTATTTTTCAATTTTGCAAACTTCCCTTACGAACTATTTTACCCGTCTCTACGAGTTTAAAAAATGAGTGTCTACTGCATAAAAGGTTTTCCTAGAATCTTTAAAATTTACTTTTCTTTAAATTATAAGATATTAGAAAAATGAATATTTATTTAAATAGACAAAAACTTAACTCTACTTTAATAAATTTCAAGTTTCCTAATATCTTATATTTAGAATTTTTTTAGCTTTTAACTATGTTCTTTTTATGTTAGATTTAAATCTACTCTTGCCAATTATTTCAAAAAATTAAGGAATGTCGATATCACCAGTGTTTTTGTGAGATATATCAATATGCAGAAAGAAAAATATTATTTAAGAAACTGAAGTATTTCTAATTTTATTGTCTAGTTATACTGATTACATCCATTCGAAAAATATCAACATCAGAAATCATCACTTAGCTCCACCATCGGAATATTTCTATCTGCTCCAATCTATTACTTAGTAAATATTGATTTTGCTATTAATGCCAAAAAAGGTTATATACTTCTATCATTAAAGACGAAACCCTAGAAATAAAGCTAAGTACTTTAGGCTCCAATTTCCTTCCATTATTTATGTATTAATGGTTCGTAACCAGCATTTTAGTGAGAGACAAAAAGGTAATTAACAAGCTACTTAACTGGTTCTTCGAGGTGTGAAGCAAGTAAATTCTTTTTATGGTGTCAATAAAATGAAAAATAATTTATAATTAAGAAAATGTTATTATTTATAGATTCCAATATTACAACTCTGTTAAAAGAGTATTTTCAAATTACTTACGATAAAAAAAATGTTGATAATACTTGGAACTATTCTTGTAATTATAAACATGTTTCCCGTTTTACATTTTTTTATATGTATACTATAAGCATATACAGTGGATGAGTTAAGTGGCAAGAAATAGAGCAACGAAAATTTAAAAACTGTATTTTGGGAATTATCAATATTATCATATTTTGAGAGTTATTAATATATATAATTTAATGTCTAGAATACAATGATGATTTCATTTTCCATTTATACTTCCAATAGTATTTCTCTCTAAATAAGACAGCTTTTATTAATCAAATCTGAATAAAAAAAAGCCTATAGAATAATTTAATACAAACATTATAAACCAAGAACTAGACAAAAACAACACACATAAAAATAACAAATACAGAATTAATTTAACTAATATGCTTCTATTTTATTCATATTATCTATACAATATTTCTTATACGAAATGCATATTATGTTAATGTATCCTAATTTTGCATACAATAATTTTCCCCTGATTTGTGAAAAAAACTATTGAGCCTTGTTCAACTTTGAATACAAACTTTTTAAACGTCAGATTCGGAGAAATATTTGCAAGAAATGTAATTAGATTTTATCATCCAGTTTCACCTCGTCGCCTCAGTAGCGCAGCGTGTTGTGTCACACTGCGCCTCAAAACGCAACCAACCGTCGCATTTTAAAATAATGCAATATCTACGAGGGTTCATTTACACTGATAATTGCAACACTTTAAACTCATTTCTTTTGTGAATGTAAGATTTTGTAATGACATTGAAATAAACACTGTAGATTTATTCGCCATATTATTTATTATGCATATTCCATTTCAATTACGAAATCAGCTTAACTGCCATATTGAGTGGATTTAATGTTTTAATAAAATTTTCTCCAACTTTATTCCAATTATTATCATTTTATCACTGAAATAAAAAATACCAAATATATAATCTTTGCGATTATTTAAATTTCCATTCATCGCTTTGTGAAAGTTATATTGATAACATTTTAGGATAAGTAACAAAATTTAGTGTTGGTATCCATTATGCGCTAGTAAAAATAATATGTTGATCATGCATAACCGAACAGATATAAAACCCTATTCTATGAAAAAAGAATCACAAATAAAAATGCCGTCAATAGACTATTTTATTGAACAGAACTACTTTCTGAACTAATAGTACTCATAAACATCTAGACTTACATTCTTTGCATAACATTGTTATATTCTTACGTGTGGTTAATTTTAATTATCAAATATATAAAGCAATTTACATCTAATTAGTTTAAAAGCATTTCAATGCATTTATTGCAAAATTATTAGATCATACATAAACATTGTCTCTCTATCTCCCTTTCTCTCACTTGCTAATGTTTACAATACCAGATTAAACTGAGCAGACTATAATAAATACTAGGCAAAAGTTCAGCCTAAGAAGCTATCAGCTGAATATATTTTATATATATATTATATCCCTTATTGTTTTAAATAAAATAAATTTTTCTTTCAATTTCGAAAAAAATTAGAATTTGCGTTGATATAATAAACAACCTAAACTAAAAAATCTAAAGTTAAATGATAAATACATAAGTACATTGAAACAGCCTTTTGGTTGAAAACTATCAAAACTGCTATAAGAGAATTTTTACAAAATTTAGTGCTCAAATTTTATGATACAATAGTAAATTTATTCAAATAAGTTTGTTTATTTAAAAAAGTTAAATTATTATTTTTTATAAATGGTTTCCAAAAAATTGTCAGCATTTTAATTTATTCATATTCTATTCTTAACTTTTGTATTATTTATCTTACAAATACAAATTTAATAAGAAAAGAATATAAAAGCTCTTTCTCGTTCACATTTCATTCCAGTGATGTACGACCCTATTAAGTTAAAAGGCGATTTATTCGCCAACAATAAAAAAAAATAAAATTGATAAATATATTGACAATCTTTTTCTGTATTTAAGTAATAAATCTATTTCACGATGACAGCATTATCCTATCCTGGGAAAGTAATGATGAATAAAATCTTTTTTTATCTGTTTTGAAACACAATGAAACTGCACGTCACTTTCCTCATTTATTATGTAAAGTTACTTTTTTATAAAAAAAAAAAAAAAAAAAAAGTTTCACTTTAAAAAATTTTATGTATTTTTTAGGAAAAAATAAACATATGTCAACTAATATGTCTTTTTGTAAGTATATATATATATGGAGAAAGAAAAGAAAAAGAAAAAAAACATTTTGAATGGAATAAAAAGAAACAAGCTGGCACCTAGCCAAAATACACTTCTAATATAGCAGCTGTTAGCGAATAAGGAGACTTCAACGAAAGCAACAAAACAGATCATAAACTATTTTTTTACCTTCTCTTATAGACTTTGTTTGGAAACTGATCCGAAACTTTTCCCTTACTTCCTAAGAACGACAATTCCTTAATATCTGTTTGATATGATTCTTTTCCTTTCCTTAGCCTTCTACTTCATAAGGCATTTTTCCCAACTCGCTCATGCATTTACCACAGCTTACATTCTTAGAAACCGTAATCAGAAGAACACGAAATGAAAAAGAAAATTCTCTTACATTTCATTTCATTCGAAATCTGTTAACTATTTCTTTTGATTCTGAAGGAGAAACAGCAAAGATATTATATACAGTAGTTTAGCTTTCATTGAGAGAGAATTTCTAAAAAAAATATTTCTTTGCTAGTGAAAACTTGCAAAGCTTGCAAAAAAAGCTTCTGCGAGTATTTCTTTATTCTGTAAATTTTGATGAAGTTGAAATGTTCATAAAACGAAACAAGGCGAGCATTGTCTAATTTTATTAGGTTCAAACAGCAAATTCCCTCTACCAACAAAGGTGAACAAACCAATGGTAAGTCACACACTTAAAGCTTCGGTGTTTTATGACTGGCATCATATTTCACCAACTTTTGTACTGTCCTTTGAGCCCCATAGTTTATAAATCTCACTATCATATTCATATTGTGTGGTAGTTTGATTTGTTTATATATTTAAACTGTATATTAGACAGAGATAAATTTTACTTCTAACTTCAAAAAAAGTCCTGGGGGTTGCCACTAATTCAACTAAAATTTAGCCGCTTAATAATTTCTTAACATAATAATTCATGTTAAAATATGATATAAATATTATTTTAGATAAAATTTGCATTTGTTTTAGTTCTGCTAAAATATTAGTAAAATTATAACTACATACGTTTCTATCGGATTTAGTTTTTATGAATAAATACAGGACACATACATATGTAAAATGAAAATTTAATTTCTTTCTTTTATTTTAGATTTATTTATATTCATTAATCGCTATAATTAAGGTGTGGTATCATAATTATTTCAAAGAAAAAATGCTTAATCTAAAATATTTAATAATAAAGAATGCTCCTCAGTTTAGATTTAATTTCATAATTTATTATTATTTTATTTTTCACAGTTTTATTATTAAAATGAATTGTCATTAATTATTGCCAACTTTTTTAAAAATTTTCATTTTAAAATAAATGTCTAATACTTTTATAATTTAAAAATAGTTTAAATTTAATTTATTTAGGATGACATTAACTATATAAACAAGAATTTTAGAAAATCATGGATTATTACTTACTCATATAAAAATGATAGGGTGTAAAATAATAAATAAATCTACAGTTTAGTATGTGTGATTATAAAGACTATTATTTTTTTTGTCATTACCACAAATAATCATATGATTTCTTTGCACGTTTAACATTATTTGATAATAATAATATATTAATATTATTGTTTTGCACTAATTTTAATTGATATTTCGACAAAATCAAGAAAATAAATGCGCAAGTTCTTTTTAAGTATCTCATTAATCTGTTTTTGAGGAAAATACTATGTATAACTTATCCCTTTAAAGTAGCCGTTTTCCAATTAGTATTTCTTATTAATTGCATTTACTCAATTGAAAGGAAAAAAGAATATCGTGTCTTATCAATTTACCAACAACAATTCAAAGTAAGAAAAAGAGAACGATATTATTCGATTCTTTTTTTTCAATTATCTTCATTTATTTAATTTTCACCCTAAGTTCACGTGATAAGCGAAAGGATTGTTCGTTTCTCTGATGATACCTCGAAGAATCAAGATAATTTTATTAATTTAAAATACAGTTTTCTATGCTTTTGTTTTAAATTATTTAGATTAAAATCAGATTTTAACTTCAGATTGAACTTCTTTTCACCATATATGCTAAAATTTTAGTAATTTAAATAACCACCTGAATGTCATTGAGCCTGCTTTGATGTGACAAACAATGGCTTTTTCTACAAATTCAGCAATTTATTTTATATAGGATGAACATTTAAAATTCCTAATATACCTGTTATTAACTTCATTTACGAAGAAGAATTCATTTAAGTAAACTATGTTTTAAAAAGGACATTTATTGGGCTTGATTTGAAATCTAAAATTTTCGTAAATTTCATTTCTTCACCCAAAATTCACTTGTGTGTCTTATTTAATAAATAAATTAATATCTTCTGAAGCGAAACATTAATGTAATTATATCAATTATTTTCAATTACTTTTCATAAGGCAAATAATTTTAAGAATAATAAATGTCTGACAATTTATTCACAAGTAAATATTCTTCCCAAAATTCCAGAAAAAGAATTTCTATAGCATTTCTTGTTAAAAGCTGCACGCAAAAAGGGAAAATTCGAAGTTCTTTAACCTTTTTAATTTTATAACTAATCTGCCTAACTGTACAAGATATTCTTTTGTATATAAATGCAGTTAATTTGAAATTCTTGAATGAATTGACAGTAGTAATGGGCTTCGTTAATGTATTGAAAGAAAACATATAATTTTCAAAACTATTTACTGAAACTGCTGAATGAATTGATATTTCCAAAAATACAATATACTTTAAAGGAATACCATTTCATATATATAAATTGACTGTGAAGTTATAAATTATATTAACAATTAAATACATTTTTCCCTCGTTTGCAACTATAGTTTTTTTTAAATTTTCAAACAATTTCACCACGTCATATAAAAATTATATATAAGTACAATTATTAATTTTTTATTGATATAGTCGAATATTATTTTCATCGTTATTATAATAATTAAAAGTGCTCAATTATTTATCAAGTATTAAGGTAAACAGTTTTTAAATATTGAGAATATACTATTCTATCCAAAAGATTGAAATAAAATTATTTTCTGTTTTAGAAATGAAATCACATAAAGATTTTACTCCAATTAGTGTGATAAATTCGTAGGCTAGATACCATTAAACACTATTACTCATTTGATTATAGTATTGATTGTTGTTTTTCTGCTTTTTTCCCATTTTTATAAATTAAAACTAACGCGTTTGCTTTTGTTGTTCTTATTGTCTAATGCCAGCAAGGCTGGCAATATGGGATGGGCTGCTCGACAAGTTTACTTTTATGAAATGGATTTCTTCAGAAGGAAAAATTATGAGAATGTATCGTTTTGAGATTATTTATTTTATGCAAATCTTGTGTATTTAAAATAAAATTAATATTTTTATTCAATTTCCAAGAAATCTTCAGCGATACGTTAGAATTATTTGAAAATATTTCCAGATCTTTAAAATATTAAAACCAGAGTTGCCAACGCCGCATGCAATCTTACGTCAAACGTTCTAATTCCGCTCAACTAAGTGGCATCCAATGTAGTTTTGGTATTATTTTAATGAGTAATTACAGCTACAATTATAATAAAATCAATTAGTAACTGTTTGGAAGAGATTTAATTTAATCATTAAGAGACAAATGAAGTTGGCAATAGTGTACAAATTAGTAGCAAAACTAATTATAACAAATTACCGCGGCAAATTACATTAAAAAGATACTGAATTAATGAATCCTCATTTGTTCCATTAATTCATTATGCTCTTACCATCGCAAAAGTTTTGTTGTTGATATTTGCATGTACGGATTCAATTTGCATATTTTTTTGGCTTAATTATTAACACAATGTATGGATATATTTTCAATAAAAAGCACAAAAGAGTTCATTTTAAATTTTAAAATAGCATTTTTAGAATATAAATTTTAAATAGAATGTAAAGTAAGATAATATGTAAATTCTTCTTCTTTAAATGTTATTCTTATTAACTCTCATTTTAAACTTCATTATTTATCAAATATAAATTGAATTAGTGAAAGCAACATATAATTTAAGATATCGGAAAAATGAAAGCGAAAATACGTGAAATATTAAAAGAATTAAAAATTGAAAAATGCATTCTGGGAAAATTATAATAGAGTCTAGCAGATTCCAGGGAACATAAAAATATTTTATTTATGCTTACTGGTAAATTTTAGATTCCAAAGCAAAGATACCTGGTCATAAATAAATCAAATAGTTTAAACGATCTTCCAAAATATATTTTGACAGGAGCTGCATTTTAAAATTCATAATTTGCGAACTGTTAAATGATGTGACTTTCCTCTTATACAATACATCTAAATTAACACTTATTTAATCCCTAAATAAAATTTATGAAATATTTAAATTAATTGCTTTATAAAATGATGCTAAACTGCACAAACAGCTGAAATTATTAGATAATCACACATAAAATTTTATAATTGAATAAAAACGTGGCATAGTTTTCTTTCAATACAAGTAGAGGCGAAATAAATGTTATTTCTAGATGTAAACATAAAACTAATGTCATTATCTATTTGAATAAAATAATTCAAACTATGACAGCTACCTTAGTAAGTACTAAAGGAATGAGAATTTAAAGGAATTAATAAAAAGATGGATAGAAAGATATTTCCATCTGAAAATTCAGAGAACAATGAAGAGTTCAACTTAAGAGGGGAATAATAATTTCAAATCAATCTTTATTAATGAAACTTCTAGGATAAATTCTTAAAGAATCTTAGCACTTTCTGAATCACAGATTTTAGTCATTCAGAAAGCGATAAAAATCATTACACATCATAAAAAGGTATTCAATAAGGTATAAATTATGTATATATTAGGTCATATTTTCGTAATACAATCATTTCCATTAAATCTTTAAAAATTTGAAAAAAGTCATTTTTCTATATCTTGGCTAGTGAATGTGCTTTTAAGATTAAACAGAAATAATTTGGAAACAAATTTTTAATTATAAGTTTGATAAGAGGTACTCTTTGCGCAAGAAAATTTTCGGATATTAAGAAAATTACTAATAATTTGTAAAATTCAAATATTAATCGTTATTAGTTTTAAATAAAATTTTTCTTTTCTTAATTATTCAATAGTTGGGCAAAAGCTTTGAGTGTCTTAAAAAAAACTAATACTTCAGTTGTAAAAACTATTAAATTTTAATTAATGTTGCCAACTTAATAAAGAAATAAAAATCTAACATGAAACAAATTGCACTTGCAGACTCTTTTACTTAAGAAATATAAAATCATTTTTTCTCAAACTTTGTATACAATTTTAATGATGACGTAGTAACTTTTTTAAGTTCAGAGGAATGTAACAAATTTATTACACATCATTGTTTGCTGTTTATAATTCTTTCATTGAAATGAGTCATGACCGAAATTACATTTTATTTAAATAAAAAGTTTATTAATAACTTATAAAAGATTATCTCTTACTCTTTATCTTTAATTAAACTATTCTCCGTATCAGAAATTTCTCTTTCAGCGCCACTTAAGCAATTCGCAATAAATGCTTCAAAAATGCAAAAAAATAATAAATTTTTTTTATTTCATTCACAATATTTTATTTACATATGTATATTTTCGCATTTTAGCTATTTCTTTTCATTTATTGAAACTATAGTTTCATAAAAGAGGAAATGTAAGTATAGAAGATGCTTACTCAAATATCATCAAAAGAAATAAATTAACAGTGTTAAATTTTCAATTGATTCATTTTAAGTATGAATTAAATAGTTGCGCAACTTAACAACAGAGTGTGGTAAACATGAGTACATACACACACACACACACATATAGGATGATTCTAAGTAGTCTTTACTAATTAATTAAAAGAGGTAATAGTACCATCCATACAAGCAATAATTAGGAAATAAGGTCGCATTCCACTCTGAGAGGCAGGGAAAATGACACAGAAACGTATCAATAATCTATCATGAATTTGCCGTATGCAAATTTCCACAGAGCAGATACAGAATTTTGCTGTTATTGGTTACCGGAGAAAGCCAATCAGAGTCCGTTAAAAATGGCGCAACATCGTCGCTTCAAGTATTATCTGGATAACATCATCCGAAAATTGCTGTGAATGCTATAGAGGACTACGCGTACGAAGAATTGGCTGATATGCACCACATATACGGTGAAGCAAAAGGTAATGGACGTGAAACCCGAATTTTCAAAGAACAGCGGTTTCCAACTCGTCGCGTTCCTTGGCATCCTGTCTTTTCTAATGTTGTTCAACGACTATGAGAAAGTGGTTCGTTTGCCATCTGAAACAGAAATGCGTCCTGAAATTCACTAACGCCATAAATTAAAGATCGAGTTTTGACTAGCTTTGAGAAGAAAAAGTACCTTCTTCCACAAATATTTGAGCTGTGGCTTACGAAATGGATACTTCTCAACCAGCAGAGTATCGTATTTTAGAAAAGGAATGCTCGCACCCTTATCGCGTGCAAAAATTGCAATCATTGCAGACAGATGATTATCCCTGCCGGGTACACTGTACAGTGGATGCTTGGGTATGAAGAAGGACAATCCATGATTTCCTGCATTAGTATTATTTAATGATGAGACAACATTAAGTAAAGAAGTAATTCTGAACAAGCGGAATCAACATGTTTGGTTCGACAACGATCCCCATTGTACAATTCCTCGCAGATCAGTAGCAATTTTCAGGGCAACATTTGGGCAAATATCCTTGGTAATTACCTGGCAAACCTTTACATCATACTAGACCATTTGACCGACATAACATATAGTATCATTTTGGAACATGGGCTTGCTAGTTTATTGCAAGCTGTTCCAATACCCATCCAGAGAAACATGCAACTGTGAAATGAAACACGTGGTTGGCATTGTGAGCATTTGCGGTGTGGTTTTTACAAAACAATAAATTTGGTTGTGAAACTTATGGTAATATTCATTCGCTTACCCAAAACTGTTTACGTTCAGGTGGAAATTCCTCTTTCCTTCCTCTCCTAAGCTTCAATGTAATTATTGCAATTATTGCTTGTATGGATGGGTGCTCTATCACCCCTTTTAATTTTTAAAAACAATTTAGAATAACCCTATATATATATATATATATTGTATATGTATATATATGTATATTTATATATATATATATATATATATATATATATATATATATATATATTGTATATGTATATATATGTATATTTATATTCACACACACAAAAGCAAACTGTTATTTTCTTGATATAAGTTTAATACGGCATTTCAGTAAAATTCATTCAGTCTGTAAGAATATCCAATCTGCGTTAGTGGTATTTTTTCAAATGTTGTTAATAGTTAATATTATTATTAAATAAGTTTTATCACTAGCTTAGTGAAGCCAAGATGTGTTTAAAATTTCTGAAACACTTTTGAGTGGAACTAAATTATTCGCTTATATCCGGGAAACTAAATGAAGTATTTTTCATAGATTTTATGTTAATGATCAGGACAATGATCTAATCCCTAGCCCCATAAAGCTTTCAAATCATATATCATTTCTTACCGATTTGATCAAGTCATTTTTACTTACATTTGCTCATCTGTTATTCAATAGTCTAAAGTCACATGGATCATATTATTGTTGAACTGTTTGATCCAAAATTATTTTAAGCATCTTGTGTTTTTTTAATAATTTGTTTTTTAATTTTCTGATGCAAACATGATTTTCCACGAAAACTCGAATATCACTATGCACTCTTGGATTAAAAAAAGTAGCACAGTATAAAAAGCTTTGTAATATAAAGTCATAAATTATTGAAATATTTTAAATTAAATCTACATCTGATGAATTTATTTTTTCCAAGTACCATTGCAGGTTGAAAACATGATAAAATAAACAAGTATTGAAAGGCAGTTTTTAGACACCAAGTATTCATTTTTAACGCAAAAAGTGACGATGAGATATATTTTAAGGTAACTATTTTAAGAATCGAGCATAGTTGAAGCTGAAGATTATTTTAAGTGAATTTAATTATATATCTTATGTGTATTTCAAAGAAATTTTTGAGAAAAATATGCCAAGAAGAAATAGAAATAGAGATAATATGCTTTGTGTTATTCGAATAACTATTAAAATAATAAATAATTCTTATCACCTGCAAAAAAGCATTCTCTGATTAATATATTTTCATTCTTCATAAAATTATAACTATTGAGTTATCTTTTGATGCATTAGTAATTTTATTTTTATTCTCAAGCAACACAGGAATTCTCGTGTGCGAAGTTCCAAATGCAAGTATGATTTATAATGCAAACCATACATAAATATAAATGAGTTGTGTGCTATGATTAGTTTCCTGGAAGATAAAATGTAGCTTATTTTCATTCACTGAGTGATTTTATAATTCAAATTGCTTTCTTTGGTCAAATAAATGAATGCAATTCTATTATTTATTTTTATTTTAAGTTAAATAATAATATTGTATTCGCTTAAATTGCTTAATTGTAATTGATTTATTTTATTCCCAAGTTTATGAAAATTTTAGGATTTATTTTTAAAATTCAACTTTAAATATTTTGACAATGAAAAAAAGTTAAAAGAAAAAGTTTTTTATCAAGAATTATTTGAGGGAAATTATATTTTTATTGCTTAAATAACAGAGTGTTAACGTAAATCTAACTTTGGCTTTGCATTTTAACAGAGTGTCAAAGTAAATCATATTCTGCTAAAATGATTCTGTAATAATTCGATTATTTCTTAATTTACTGCGATGCATATGTTTACAATAACCATAATCTAAGAATATTTGTACTATATTATCAATCTTAATTTTGACTGAATTTTGTATTTATAAATATATAATTGAGTAAAATTAAATATTCAAACGAAAATATGTTATCTATTAATGATGTATATAAATATGATGAATTAATTATTGATGTATTTAATATGATGAATTAATTATTGATGTATATAAATATGATGAAATAATTATTGATGTATATAAATATGATGAATTAATTATTGATGTATATAAATATGATGAATATTATTCATTTATTATTATGATTTACTTTTCCATAATTCTAAGAGATTGTATAAAACTGTGCTGTCATTTCTCATAAGAACTAATTAAAATTTTGAAAATATATTGTCTACAAATTTTTTCTCATCACCCCTTTTAAACTTTTTTACATGATAGTTAGTTTTTAATAAATTTTCCATTGAATGAGTTTACAACTTAATATTTCAATATATACAAGGTTGGAGAATAGGTTTGTAGATTTTATATATATGTTTTACAAGAATTCTTTGTTGTTTGACAAAGTATTTTGCATGCATTTGAGGAAGCTTCTACTGTTCTACAAAATTATGCTAATCTTCTTTTTGAGTAATTTAAGTTTTTATAACTTTTAGGGCTTATAAATGGAGTATTCAGGCGGTAAAAAGCAACATTTACGACACCTGATCTTTCTCGTTTTTCATTGAGGCTAAAATAGTCTCAGTCTGAGACATTTGCAGCGTATACAAAGAAGGTATCATGGACGAATCTATTGCACGGAAATGGTCTGCAAAGTTCAAAAATGGCGGTTTTGACGTCAACAACACTCCCCGCAGAAGAAGACATTCTGCATTCTACGAAGACCACCTTAAAACTCTTTTGGAGAGAGATCACTAAATAAGTGGTGATTTAACGGAAAAAATTAAGGTTGATCATAAAACGTTTCTCAGTGACTTTCATTCAATGGGATTTGGTGAAAATTTTGAAGCCTGATGCTTAAAGAACAATTTAATGTTTCCGAGTGCTCGAACGAGAGGTCCTCCGGCATCCACCGTACTCACCGAATCTTGCACCGAAGAATTACCAACATATTTCCCGTACCCTGTTGAACCATGCGTTAACTTCGACAATAAAGACAACCTTACAAAGTGGCTCAGTAACTTTTTCGATACCACAGCAGGTGATTTTTGGTGTGGAATGGCATCCACCAATAGAGTGACAGGGATGCGAAGGTCGTAAACATCAACGGCGAATAAATAACAGATAAATTTAATGCTAGATCTATTGATTTTTTTTAATAAAAGAATTTAACAAAAATACTTTGAACTTCAACTTGACACAATAAGAGTGTAAAAAAAAGTTATTTTTATTTTCATTTCACATGAAGGAAAATATAATGCATATGGAACAATTTAAGTTAGGTGACATATAAGAAAAATATGTTTCTCTTTTGCCTTGAATGTCACAAGCAATTCATCCCGTATTACAATCAAATATCCTTAAGAAAATTTTCATCTCTGGAGGTAAAATGGTTTAAATAAAAGGAGAAATTATAAGCACATTATTATGTGAAATGTTCACCTGTAGACAAACATATTGATACATTGTGTTTATTCGCAATCCAAAAGTGTGTTGCGAAATATTTTATTCTTTTCTGCTCGTAGAAGAATTTTGAAATAGCTCTTAAGGCTTTTTGCATGATTTCTGCCACCGTATATGCAAATTAAAATGCATTTCTTAAATTAATTTTATCTTTTGAATTCAGGAGAAAGTAAAAAAGAGAAATATGTTTATCGAGAATATTTAAGACAGTGTGATATATTTAAGGCAGTACAATGCAAAATATATTCCGTGAAATGTATAATCCAATCAAAGAATTATTTTCGGAAACCTTCAATAAAATTGTGCTTTAACTTGTTTCATCAAAGAACACAGAATGAGAATTATGTTACTAGCATAAATATTTTTTGATAAATTATAAATATTATTATAATTTTAATTTTACGAGAGAGAAAAGTTTGAATTAAATAAGTTTAAGATTTTTTCAAGAAACCAAATGCATAGTATTATTAATTTTTATACAATTTTTGATGCTGTGAAACAGCATTTGAAGAGTTTTTAGGAGAAAATTTAACTTCATAGCATTTATACCATGTAAGTTTGCTAGAATATTTTTATATCTCTTATTTTTAACTTAAAATAATTATAATATGTACATTATAATATACTAAGTAATGTATTGAAATTTTTATTTTTGTTACAAAAGTGTAATATATAATAGGCGAAGATCTATCTATCTATATATATATATATATATATATATATATATATATATATATATATATATATATATATATATATATATATATATATATATATATATATATATATATATATATATGTATGTATGTATTTGTGCGTGTATGTATGTATATAACGTCAATAACATATAAATATTACAAATGCAACATAAATCTTGTATTAAATGCAATATGCATCTATAATCAAAATATACCAAAATTGTATATCACTCTATATGGTGCTATTTTGCCATGTCATAGAAGTTAGGAAAATATATTGAACATACATAAAAGTTAGAAAAATGATAAGATGACTGAAATTCAGCATTCAATCATTTTTTTCAAAAAAAATCTTTGTTTTTGAATTACCATGTGTAAGATGATACTGTCGATGTTAGAATATGAATGGACACATATTACAAAGTGCAGATTTCCTTAAAACCTACTAAAAATTTGCATTCAGCTTAAAAAGAGGAGATCTTAAAGAAATATAATAGGCTGAAAAATTAAAACACTTTAGGATACTTATAAGTATTGCATAACAAAGAAGTTGTGTATATTCCTCTTCTCAAACGGTCTTGCTACGATGGCCTTCTTCTCTAAATCCGGTGGTTAAGAAAGTTTTTCTTCTTATTCAGAGCTACCCCACACCACACGATCTTAAATGCTTCCGAAAATCGAAACCATTTATGCTGGAGTTTAAAAGAGTGTTTAATAACTTCGCAAGTTTAAATGAAGCGACAAGTTGTGAAAAATATCAACAGCAATAATAGTTTTTGTAAAATATGAAAGGCAGCGAAATGTTTATTAACGGAAATGGGAATTCTTTTTTTCTTATTTTTCTCTCCGAAATTTTTATTACGAAGTCGCATTTTTGGCTTTTATTGAAAGGAATTTTTCAGTTTTGCGTTTTCTGAAAAACACGCATTTTCGCTTATAGCTCGCCTTTTACATAAAGGAAATGAGATTAAGTTCTAGTTTTCCAAGATTAAGGCTATGCTTCCTAACATCATCATTTTCTCAGTAGGCAGCCATGAATAAAGTAAATATTCTGTCAAAAAATGATATAATAATGGCTGCTAACAGCTTTGAATAAAAAAATATGAATTCACTGTTATTTATCTACACATAAGTCTAATGAAATACTATTTTCCTGTTGTTGATACTATAAATATTGAAAAATTACTTTTATGCCTAAAATATATTTAAATGTATTGGTATAGTAAAAGTAGAAAAGAATTTTTCAAAGCAAAAGTAAAAGTATCATTCAATGTCACTTTTATAATCATTTCAATTTTAATATTCAATTTAAACTTCACTTTTTAACTGCTTAAATATTAGACAAAAATAAAGGTAAAAAAACTTTTCATAGATTATGTGAGCTGAATTACATTCTTAATTATAGTTCTTACTAATACGGAATTTAAAAATACAAATAAAGGTCGCCTATAAATAAGAAATAATATTTGACGTAACTGAAATAATATCATGACAATTTCTATACGTTTTACTATTAAAGATGGAATATTTAGCAACAGTAAGAGAAAAATTTAAATCAAATAATGAAGTCGTAAAATAAAAAATGCTGAAAAGTAAGAACAAATTTAGTTTCAAAAATAACAAAATTTTCATTAAAATATTTTACATGATATAGTTTTAAAAATATAAAAATATTTAACTTTACTTTCATAAAATCTTCAATATTCTCATAAATTTTTCTTTTAATTTGATATCTTAGTGTTTATTATAAACTACCATTCATTGAATCTTTTTATTAAGATTTATAGATTTAAATTTTTTTATGAAAGGAAATATGATTTGTTGTAGCAATATAATAAAACTGATAGTGAATTTTTCAGAATGTATACTTAATATATAAGAATACCAAAACATTTAAGAAAATATTTTCCTGCTAAATAATTTCGTAAGTCCTTTCAAAAGCCATAACTATCTATTCAATTTTTTTTATGTTAAAGTCAAAATATTATTTGTAAAATAAAAAAAATCTTCTTAGCTCATGTAAATAATTTGCAATTTGTTATTTTAAATGTCACTTGTTTTTTTTTTCTCTCTCTCTCTTACTCTTTTGTCAAACTTCCTTTGTACCTTAAATTTTTTTCATTTCTTTTAAAATCGATTGCTTGATTTCTTTTTTCAAAATAATATTAAGATGTTGCGAATAATTAAACTATGCAAATTTTAGGCAAAATATTGCTAGATAAACCCATTTAAATGTTAGATGCATTTATTTCAGCTTATGAATTTTTATAAATGATATAAATTTTCATGATTTTATTTTTCTGTTATATTTTTTATAATTTAATGATTTTTTAATCAAAACGTTGTACTTGACTAAAACAAGGTTGCTAATATAAATTTTTATTTTTTCATTTATATAATCATTAAATTTACGCCATGTATATATAAATCCAATACAATTTGAAATAATATAAATAATATGTGTATCTCGCGTCATACAAATGGAACGATATTGTATTTTACAACTATTTGATGAGCTATGACCCCTTCTCATCTGTATTGTCATTATCCTCGTTGGGTATCACCTCTACTTCGTTCCAAATGCGAGAGAATGCTTCCTACTTTATCAAACTATTGTATTTCCTTTTGATGATCACAAATAGTTCAATTTATAGGTGCAAGTAAGTTTCAAATTTATTCCTATCATAACACCAGCATTTTATCAATAATAAGAAACATATCAGTTTTGATTATATTGATAAGTTTAAAATAGGAAACCAACTCTTCAAGTATTATACATAAAATTTTAAATCACAAATTATAACAAGAAGTCCTATCAATCTGAATGCTCTTTTACTTTGCCACAATACAATTTAACTTATAACAATATAAAGGAAATGAACGGAAGAAAGAGTAGAACAACAAGAAAGTTAGATGCTCTTCGATTAATCGTCTGAAGTAATCAATTTCATCGTAATTTAACTTATAACAATGTAAATGAAATGAACGGAAGAAAGAGTAGAACAACAAGAAAGTTAGATGCTCTTCGATTAATCGTCTGAAGTAATCAATTTCATCGTAATTTCCTGAATCACTACAAGATTGCAACCAATGGTTAGTCATGAAAACTTTTGTATAAAATTATACTTTAGAACTCGGAAGGAAATACCTAAGGAGTTTAATTTGCTATCAGGTAATAAATGTTTCATTACTTCCCCTTTTCGGAAAATCAACTGAATTTTCCTTTTTTTTTTCCAACCCAAATTCAATCTTCCAATGTTTCATTGAAGCTGGTTTTGTATCCAATCGAGACAGAAGCGTTTCTCTTAATTATTGTCGAGAAAATCTCCTGAAAAATCATTCATTCCACCTGACGTGTTAACAAACCTTTAAACACGCTTACTACACTTGATGAGACTTTGTCTTAGACGGAAATTAGTTCCTTGAAGAAATAATTTCTTCGAATTTTATTTCCTCGTTTTCTTAGTAGAGTGGAATGATGGACTTAATTGAGATGACTGACAATCATTTATGAAATGAAATAGAAAATATCTCAGCATTTCATTTCAATACTAGGTAAATTAATGATGCTATCATTGATAAAAATCATTAATGATTTATATAAAATATACATATTTCAAACGAGATTTATTTCATCAAACGGAATTCATTAATTCAATAACTGTGTAATAAACACAGAGAATATTCGAATGACTTTTTAGCAATATATATATATATATATATATATATATATATATATATATATATATATATATATGTGTGTGTGTGTGTGTGTGTGTGTGTGTGTGTGTGTGTATGTATGTATATAATGGCTTTGATGTTTATGCAGATTCACAAAAACTCCAAAAATGAATCATGAGTTATTTTAATGAATAATAAGGTTTGGTTTGTCTGTCGCTCAACGGTCATTTTTTGCACACGAGGGCTAATTAGACCGGGACCTACGGTTTAAAGTGGATTCCGAACCACTACAAACATCCATGCCCAAGGTGGGATTCGAACCCACGAACTGTTGAACCGAAGGCAAGAGCGCTAACCATTCGGCTGCCAGCTCGGCTAATGAATAATAAGATGAAAAGTTTGTGTTTTGTATACACAAATATTAGTTCTGAAGTCAAATCTGATAGGCAAATGATATTTCGAAATATATTTAAATTCTGATGGACCCCACAGAATGTTTCTTTAAAATATGCCTAATTAAGATGTATTATTATTTTAAATTTGTCTTAATCTTGCTAAAAAATTATTAAAAAGAAATATTTGACATTCCCCGCGACTGATTGATTATTCCAACATGAACCTGATTTTGAAGTAGTGGTCACCTAGATCATCAAGAGAGGTTTCGCCACAAGAGATATGCACATTTCCAGAGTGAGTGAGTGTCTTTTCCGGAACAAAATCCCAAGGAGAAAAACCTGCGCCGAACACAAAAGGTTAAGAAATTCCACACATCAAATCAGAAATAATATACAATTAAATGTCAATTATAGAAATCGTAAGACACAAGCTACTATTGGTAAATGGTTAAACAAATTTATTGCTAAGAATAGAAATGAGACGAATGAATGTATGATATGAAAAGTTATTAAAGTCAATACACAAAATTTTGATGATCCTTATGAAAGCAAAAAGATTTGGATGAGATATTTCCCTAATCAGGTCTTGTAAGTTTAAAACAGCGCTGTGGCAAAAGGTAAAACCGAAATGATTAAAACTAAGACATTCAATTAAAATATGATACATGGTTAAAATGTTTTTGCAACTCAGGCACAAAGGTGCAGGTTCATTCAATAAAATATAGTTAGGTGTTAAACGAGTGTGGCCGATGCGCAATCGAGATAATATATGTCGGCGCCCCTGTATGGTGTAATTTCCCCAGTTTGAATAAAATGTTCTAAATGGAAAAGTTTATTTCATTTGTTGATTCCAGAGATTATGCCAAACAGAATAAGTATAGCTAGAGACTTACTTTCTGGTGTCGGCATAAAGAACGGCTTGGTATATTTCCAGAGGATTCTGAAAAAAACACGCAATTCGTGCATAGAGCATTCTTAATAAAGATACCTTACTTGTCTCAAATAAATGTTGTGATTTTCGATGGCATAAGGATTTAATAATTAACAATTCAGAATATCATTTTTTAAATATTGAGGCGTTTAATATATTATCTCAAACATTTTAAAACTGGATAAATATTTTATTTTACATTCGTTTCATAAAGAAATATGAATGATTAGTCAAGGAGAGATTTAATCCTAATTTTCTTTAAATAATTGAGTTTTCCCTCATAGAAGCTACGACGAGCGAATGCGGCCTCGTTTGACCTAATATTTAATCCCCCTTAGACATGGATGTTAACAGTGAAGTAAGAGAAGCTCTTGTGTAAAATTGCGGATCCAATTCACCAATCTGCGCGTAGAGTGGAAACTAAACGAAAGCATTTAAAGTTACAGAATTGTTATACAATACAATTGTAATAAATTGTTTCAACTGTTACTGACATGTGTGTCTACCTTTGTATAACATGTGTTCTATGTCTAATTAACGTATCCATAGGCGGCAGCTAGCAGGAGCTGCGTTATGCCCTACAACAGCACTGAGCCGTTGAGTTGGGGGCTTGGATTCACAGACACGTGTCGAGCTCCTCAGGTGGTCTATGACTCTTCTCCTTCCATCAATTCCCATCTAACTGGTAAAACCCTCCTTGGGTTAGGTACAGGGGTGTTTGTTTGGTGTTAACAAAGAAATTATTATCTATTTAAAAATCTAAAGTTTACATACATAATATGCGTTAATATATAAAAATGAAAAATCAAGCAATGAGCATTTTTATAATATTGTAATTTTACAGCCCATATTGATATAAATACGAAAAGCAATACCGCCCAACTTGTCTAGTGGTCAGCGTGCCTGACTACCGGTAGGGAGGTCCTGGGTTCTAATCGCGGTTCGGGCATGGATGTACTTTCCCTATCTATCTATCCTGCCTTTGTCCTTTCCTTGTATGGAGTTGTGAATGGTTGCCTATCCTATAAGCGGGTCCCATTTCCAGGTATGTACTGAGGAAGTCAGACTCCAACTTCTAAATATGGTTCAGTTAGAAAAGTGTAGCAGCGCACCCCATAATATCAGCCTAGCTTGCACACGACAACAACAACGAAAAAAAATGATTTTCACCTCATTTTACTAATATAAACTATAAATTAGATATTTTCAGTCAAAATAGCATATATATCTTCCGTTAAAACACTTTCCTTTATTGATCAATGCATTTCAATTTCTCATATCTTAATCAAAAATCTGTTAAAAATCCCTCATTATATCATTAAAGAAATGGCTATAGCACTAATGTTGATAAAACATTAATAGACGGAGAGTCATTAATAATAATTTAATTGAGAGAGAATCTTGTACCCTCTCTACACATCCATGAAATTTCCATCTAAATGCTTAGCTACGAAGAAAAGAAAAGAACACGATTTTCCCCTAAGAGAAACATCAGTTTCCTGAAAGAAAGTGTTATGTTTTTGAAAATGCTTCCTCTTGTCAACTTTTCCTTTCTGAAATAAATAAAAAGTAGCAAAGTACATTTCTGTGTCAAAGGCATTTCGCTGAAATTATGAAAATAAAACAAGATGCATGCACTACGTAGAAGATGTAAAATGAAAGGAAAAAAACAAATCTCAGGAAACAAGCTCATTATATTAAATATTTGCGTGTAATTTAGAAAAATGGAAGTGAAAAAAATTCCAATCTAGGGCTTTTCTCTCTCTTGCTGTCCTAAAAAAATATCAGAAATGGATGGATAATCCTTTCTAAAACGTCTCTGAAACTAATAACTTTAAACAACATTATCAGATGTTTGCATATTTATATTTCATGATTTTAAAAGCATAAATTCAGCAAAATATTTTGATTTCTTCAAGAGAAATTAAACCAATTTAACAAATTATTCAAGTCTAATTTAACTTCCTTGGCAAATACGATAGCATGACTTTTGAAATATCTGTAGTGTACTGAAAGTGAACATAGAAGAGGAATTAGTGAACTTTCTCAGTTATCAAAACTTCAAACAAACTTAAAGTTATCTTATTTCACAAACACATTTACATCGATAAACATATCATTTAATAGCTTATAGTGTGTATTTTTTTCCTTTTAACTTTCTCTACTTCTATTGACTAATGCCCAATAAACATAGCCAACTTCATCATTATTTTGAACAACGTTCACGTAATCTCCGCGATACTTTGACTAAAAGTTTGCTTTCTAAAACTCACTCTCTGCATCCAATGTAACACTTTATTTCATTTATTGCCATATTACTTCGTGTTCATTTTTTCATTTTGATCTAATATAATGATGAATAGTTTAAGGCAATATCTAGTATCGTTCTCAGTATGCTGCATTCACCAAAGTAATGTTCTTAGACAACTAGGCTTCTGAGATACTATGAGTGTAGTTACCTTTAAGCTTTGTTATTGTACTTTACTGCTGTCGCTCAACTTACAACATCAAAGATATGTTAGTTCAAAAGCAGTTCATACGTTTCCCTTGTAAATGTAAGAAATTGGAGCAAAATGAAAACTTACTTCTAGCAAAAATTTATTTTTGCTGGTATGGAGGAAAATAAAAGCATCGTAGAGTAATGGAAAATAAACATTTTCATTTACGGAATTTTATTAATATGTAATAAATTGCAATTTATTTTTATCGATCAAAACCACTGAAGATAAGAATTGCATCATAGTTTTGAACAAAGGCGACAGGACGAAATCGGCATTTGCTATGGCAGTCTACTCTCCAAATTTTCCTATTACACCAGTGACAAGACTTCCATTCAATTGATAACATCAAATGGTTATATTTTATGAATAAAGTAAATCAAACTACATATGCAAAAGAATTAAATCATTTAATAATTCACATTCTTATACTATTTTGTCGCATCTGATTCTAATTTGACGCAACGAAGCACCTAAAACAAGCTGTATAATTTTGCACCTTAACCAAGCTATGTGGTAAACATTGTAGGTGACGCACTTCTATTAAAACTTTCACTCCAAACCAATGGGGAGACATAATTTCTTTCGACATCGAAAATTAGACGTCTTGAATATTTCACAAGCTCAGATTTTCTGATTTTCGATACCGATTTATCACAATAACAGAATGATATTGTGATAAATCGGTATCGAGAATCCGTTTGTAGACATGAACAACTTTCTCTGGCTCCATATTAAGGTAATTAATTAAATAGTATTTTCCTTATTTTTAAATGCATAATAATTTGCAATAACAGCAAGCGCATAATTTTAACATCAAGCTTTTACAAATCAAATCATTCAAGAGCTTAGATATGATTTATATAGATTTTTTCTCCTTTCCGTTAGAGGCCGCCACTCTAAACAAATAAAAACACGTCACTCTTATACCCACAAAGAAAAGAAAACTCATTTTGTTAGCAACCCTTATCTTCTTTGAATTATGATGAAAGATGTTTATTACACTTATTTCCTCGTAAACTTCAGTTGAAATAAATGTATACACACTCTTGAGTGAAATGTTAAAGAAAGAAGCAAAATTGCCGTTTCTCTTGTGAGTGATTATCGAAAACCAATTCCAGTTGCAGATAATAATATTAAAAAAATGAAACGATATTTGAGAGGGAATAGAAAAAACGGCGCAAAGCTAAAAGTTCAATTTGTTCCCTATTTCAGAACTTATCGCCCACTACTTGTACACCAATGCGCAAAAAGGGAAAATGATGATGAGATGCATAATAGGACATAAAATATTATGGTCTTGATTGTTATGGGGTC
The DNA here is from genome assembly GCA_030067965.1 of Latrodectus elegans. Taxonomy (NCBI): domain Eukaryota; kingdom Metazoa; phylum Arthropoda; class Arachnida; order Araneae; family Theridiidae; genus Latrodectus; species Latrodectus elegans. Next base: position 125,522,089 of record CM057813.1, read on the forward strand.
TTCAGGCGGAAACTGTGCTTTTGTTTGGCTGTTTCGTTTCCTATGGAATACCCATAATCGTATCATTGATTTCGTTACCCTCGAATGATAGATAGATGCATTTTTCGCTAAAAATTGAGCGACAACCTCCCCGGATGTATAAATATTGCTCCAATTGGTCAATGAAGAGAAAAGTCTTTTATTTTTATATCCTACTCCCTTTGATTTTCATTTTACTTATATGTTATTCTTTGCGACAAAAAATGGAAAATAAATTGATTTTGAACACTGCTTTACGTTTGGTATCTGTAAATAGAATCAAGGTAGCTCTCTAAAGTTTAGCTAGTAGTAATTAAACATCTTGTTCAATCTGTTTATTTTTGTTTGCTTGTTTGTATGAGAACAGAATGGAAATGGAAGTAAGCTTGAAAATTTTCCAATTAATGACAATTTTGCACTGCATATAAACATTTTCTTTTTTATATTTTTGCATGAAACCCGAGTGATACATAATTGTTTTAAAATTTTAATAAACCAAAATTAAAATAAAGGAAAATCTTCAAAAACATGAAATGCAGTGCTGCCTACCGTAAATGCAACATCTTGAAGAAAGCATGCATGTAACATGAAATTTACAACATGCCTTAGCCGAGGTGAGATTTGCAAATGATTAGAATTTAAGAGCAGATGCACATCACGCTCGCCAGTGGCACCACTTCAAAGCGTTGTTTATGGTTTGAAAATTTCGACAATTTTAAGTTCAACAATTGTGCTTTTCTTGTTGTTTTCTTTAAAAAAAGATCTATTATTATTTGTGGAAAACAGTGATCATTTTTTGATCAAGTATCCGAGTTCAAAAGAGAAAGGATAGTGGCCTACAAAGATTGAGGATTTTCTTTCAGGGAAATCAGTAGTCGTGTTGGACAAAATCAAGCAACTGTAATGAGGCTATGTGATCGTTGGATGTAAGAGGGTGCGACTGAACTACGTGTTCATCTTCACGTAATGACAGGCAAATAGTGAGCATGGCAGTGACGGATCTCTCAGCCACATCACGAACCATAGCACAGTACATTCAGCCTGTAACGCATTATTCAGTGTCTGCGCGTACCATTAGACACCGTTTACAACCGAGTGGTCTGTCCGCAACACGTCCATTCCTTCGTCTAACCTTGACGCAGATCCACAGACATCTCTGCCGCCAATGGGGCAATGAAAGAAAGATGTGGATGGCAGAATGAAATAAAACTGTCTTTACCGACGAGTCAATCTTCTGTCTGCAACACCAAGATGGTCGCATTCGAGTCTTTGAGACACCATGGAGAAAGGATGCTGAACAGCGCCACACTGGTCCTGTACTGGACATTATGGTATGGGTCAGTAATGGTTATTACTCTCGCACTCCTCTAGAAGGCATTACCGGTACAACCAATTCTAAACTATTAAAAAAATCGAGTGGTTTTTCACCACTCGATGCGCGATTGATATTTTGTACTCCATAAAGATACAAAATGAATCCTTTTCTACTTAATTGGGTCAAGAAGTTCTCTTTCAAACACTCTATTTTCAATTCCAAGCAATTTTGACTTTTTTATTTTTTATTTTTTATTTATTTATTTATTTATTTTTTTACGTGTTTATGCCACATTTAAATGTGATGTGCTCTGATTGGTGTAAATCAAGTGGTTCTATGCTTTTGGCTTCGTTTCGCTAAAAGTGCAGGAATTAAGTATTCCATTTTGTAAAAGCTATCTATTAAAATATTTAAAATATATAATTGGATAAAAAGGAATGCAGAAACATTACGGTAAGTGTTTATTTCTTATAATCAATTAAATGACTAAATCAAATCTTCATATTTGTGATTTTTCACCATTATAAAACTTGGGTATTCGAAAGTGTGAATGAATGAATTCTATAGAATTCATATTCATGTAATATTTATAATATTTGAAATTTCTGATTAATTGATAATATTTAATAATATAACAATGTGTTTGGAAATTTTATTTTTTATTTCAAATACTATTTTCTGATAAAATTTAATTCATTATAAATTAATAGTAAATTATATTGAATGCATTTTTAAATTCTTTTATTTTCGAAACAGCGTGAATTAACTATTAATTTTCTCGTTGGTTTAAAAATCCCTATAATGTATGTTATAGAAATATTATATTTAATATAGTGTATTGTACTGAATTGAAAGTGCGATGAATATCAAATTCTACATTTTACCAATGAATAAGAATAAATTTTTTCATAAATAAAATTAAAATATTTTTAATTTAAATGTTAATAAAATATAAAGCAAATAATAATGTGCAGAATATTACTTGACTGTATGTATTTTATTTATTAAAATTTTAGTGACAATATGTCTTTCATTTATTAAAACTTCATTGACAATTTTGATTTGATTGTTACTAAGGAAAAACATTTGTAGATAAAACGAAAAGGAATGGTATGTATCAAAATCTATTAATTTGTTTATTTTAGAATTTACAACTAAACATTTTGTCGATGGAAATATAATTTATATTCATATTTTATGGTTGTCATAGTTATCATCGAAGAAAAAAATTTTAAAAAAAATTAACAAAAGCAAATCTGAAACATGGAGTTATTTTGAAGATGATGAAATGCAATATAAGGAAGAAATGACTGATCAGGTATATTCTGTATAATATGTAATCAGAATAAGTTTTATGAAAACTGAGAAAATGTTAACTATCATTAATACTAAAACTATTGATTTCATTGTGCTTGTAAAATTTATTTAAAAGTTTGAAGTAATATTCTATGTTTTTGTAAGAACGCGGTAGCTTAATAATATTTTTAAATCTATTTTGAAGTAAAATTTTCTAAATTTTCAGTTTGAATTTAATAGTTTAAAAAGTAAATATCCAGTATTTATAATTCATTTAAACATAGATTTGACATGTAGGACGTGCTATTGAGTAAATAAGATGAAAATTCCAATCAGTATTTTCAGTTAAAATGTCCTAATATAATTTTTTACTTTTAAAGTTGATTTTAAAATAAGGAAAGGTAATTATTCGTTAAACTATATAATAAATTAATATTACTTGGTAATAAGCTTAAGAAATTTTAAGAATGTTTTCAAATCAATTTTTAAGTATTTTTTTTTTACTGTTAAAACTAAATCCTTCTTAACTTAGAGTAAATTTATAATTCGCTTAAAATTTTCTAAAATTTTAATTTTAATTTAATAGTTTAAAAAATAAATATCCAGTATTTATTCACTTGACCATAAATAGTTTTTACATGTATGATATTATAGAGTAAACACATATGTGTATATAAATATATTTTCCTATCAGATAAAATGATTACAATTTGAAATGCCTTATGAAATTCATTGAGAAAAATTATTTGAACTTATGGAGAAAATGACTAAAATTAAATAACATTTTGTGATGAAAAATAGACCATCAATTGTTTTATTCTATTACAGAATTCATGTCAAAAAATCCAAAAGAGGCTGCTTTGAATGAAATAATGGTAGTATAAAACCTGTATTTTTTACAAATTAAGGACGAATTTTAAACTTTTCATGAAAATACTAAGCTTTTATATCAACATTATTTTCTAACAATGCCACAATTAAGCACACCATAATATACAATCCCTTACATTATTTGTATATATCAATTTTAATCGTTGAACATGAAACATGCTAAATGCATTTTTAATGGTAGAAAATGAAACATGCTTGGAAATGGTAGTTCATACATTTTTTTATTGCATATGATTAAGATATTTTAAATTATTTTAATGCCAAAAAAATTTAATTAAATATTTTTGGCATTAAAATAATGCAGAAAAATTTACAGAGAAAAAATTTTATACAAAAATGGAAGAAAAATCTCATTGTTATTTTGATATTTGTTTCATGATTTCATGAACCAAAAGAAAGTAATTAAAATCTATATTTTACAAAATATACAGTATTGCATATGTCTTTTTATTCAATTGTAATTTTCTATCCTGTATTTTTAAAAATCGTTTTACTTGCAATGTATTTGAATATTAGTATATGTGATACAAAAACATAGTTTAAAATTTTTTTTAGTAACTTGTAAAAATAATTATTCATTTAGTTTCAATTGTTTTTCAGTTACAATTGATTGATTCAAAAATGTTTTATTAGAAATAAATGTAAATATGCATGTACATATTTGTATTTAATGTTAAACAATCCATTTTGTAAATTATGATAGGGGCTATATCTATTCCATAACAAAGAAAAAAATCCAAAATTATTTTGTATTTGTTTCATTGTAATCAGTCATTTATCATTTTTGCCACATTTTTATTAAAAATTTCAAAAACTACTATTAATCATTAATTTACTAACTTAAGTTACTTTGTTTTAATTAATTAATGATAACACCAATTTTTAAAAAATTACACTTGCCTTAAATTACAATAAAAAAACTCTTAATTTAATATATGTGATTATTTTCTTTATTACAGATAGATATGGAATTCGGTATCCAGAGGTTGACTGTTTTCTGAATAAATATCCTGCATTCTATATTCCTAGAATATTATCGTATGTTCAAAACCCTGTCCTGTTATATGGAATAAATACGTGAGAATTCAGGATGATAGTACTTTTTAGGCTGAATATAATTCTAATACAGAATATAATTACATGGATATCTGATTTCTTGCAGCCTTATCTTTTTAATAAATAAGGCTTTATCTTTTTTCAAGTATTATTCTTAGGAAATTTTTTGATATTAAAGGTTGTATAGACACTATAATATGAGAATACAAATATTATAGAAATTTTAACTACTATGCGTTTTTTTTTTAATTAGGTGCAGAGATCTGTAGAAGAACCACGCACAAAAGCCAAAGTAGTCTACTACTCTTGTTTTGCTGGGGTCAAAAGCAAGACCTGAATATGAAATATCTTTATCTGCGGAATAGAAATTTATTGATGTCGGATATTCAAGATTAAAAATCATTCAATATTTTATATAAATGTTAACCTGAGTTAAGTATGATGATACATTTACTGCATTTATAAATTAAAAAATGGTCCAGTTGGATCTTTATTGAAACATTACATTTTTACAATAATCGATCAAGATCTAAATTTTGCAAAATATATGCATTAAAATGTGCTTTATAATTTTTATTCTTATTCTAATAGCATTCTTATTTTTTGTTATTAAAGTATTACTTTTTTTGTGTTGTGTCAAAAAATGAAGCTCCAGTATTAATTTGACATCATAAACATAAGAATATTTGTATGCATATTTTTATTTAATTTTTTCTGTATTAAAAATTGAATAAATGTTTTTATATAATCTTGTAATTTATTTTTAATTTCCATCTTAATTTCATTGAAGTTATTTTCAGTTTAAACTAAACGTGAAAAATATATAATAAAACAAGATTTATTTGCAAAAAAATTGATAAAAGATCTCATTGTTATTTTGATACTTCTTTAATAATTCCATGAACAAAAAGAAGGTAATTAAAATCTATATTTAACAAAATATGCAGTATTGCTTATGTCTTTTATTATGTTGTAGTTTTCAATCTTGCATTTTAAAAAATCATTTTATTTGTAATGTATTTCAAAATCTATGTATGTGATACAAAATCAAGGTTTAAATTTTTTGTTGTAATTTGCAAAAAAAAATTACTCATTTATTAAAAAAGATATCTGTTTTTCAGTTAAAGTTGATTGATTCAAAAATGCTTTAACATTAGAAATAAATTTATGTATGCATGTATATATTTTTATTTAATGTTTAATAATCCCTTTTTAAATTATGATAGGAGCTATATCTATTTCATAACAAAGAAAAAAATCCAAAATTATTTTGTATTTGTTTCATTGTATATCAGTCCTTTATCATTTTTGCCACATTCTTATAAACATCTTCAAAAACTGCTAGATAATCATTAATTTACTAACTTCAGTTACTAAGTTTTTAGTAATTCATTAATGAGATTGCATTTTTTAACAAAATACTTTTGCTTTAAATTGCAATAAAAAGTTATATTAATTTAATATAAATAATTATTCTCTTTATTACAGATAGATTTAGAATTTGATATTTAATATCCAGAAGCTGACTGTTTTCTTAGTAAATGTCCTGCATAATATGCTCCTACAATACTATCATATGTTCAAAAACATGTCCTATAACATGGAATAAATATGTGAGAATTGAGGATGCTATATTTTTTAGGCTGAATATAATTTTGATACAGAATATAATTACATAGATATCAGATTCCTTGCAGAAAAATAAGGCTTTCTTTTTTTGAAGTATTATTCTTATATAATTTCAGTGTTAAAGTTTATATAGATAACTAATTAGATTGCAAATGTTATAGAAATTTTAGCTATTATGCTTTTTCTCGTGTTAGGTGAAGAGATCCTTAGAAGAGCAGCGCAAAAAATTGTTGACAACTATACTTGCTTGGCTGTGGTCAAAAGCAAGAACTGAATATGAAATATTTTCACCTGAGAATAATAATTTATTGATATCGAATATGCGAGATTAAAAAGCATTCAACATTTTATATAAATGTTATCATGTGTTTACTGTTAAGTACGATGACAAACTTACTGTATTTATAAATAAAAAAATGTTCTAGTTAGGACGTTAATTGAAATAATATATTATTACTATAATCGATCAAGATCTAAATTTTGCAAAATACATGCATTAAAATGCATATTATCATTTTTATTCTTATTTAAATAGTGTTCTTATTTTGTTTTATCAAACTGTCAATTCAAAAAATTAAGCTCCAATATTAATTTGACATCATAAACATAAGAATTTTGTATACATATTTTTGTTTAATTTTTTCTGTATTAAAAATTGAATAAATGTTTTTTGTATAATCTTGCATTTTATTTTTAATTTCATTCGTTGTTTCTTTGAAGTTATTTTCAGTTTAAACTAAACTTGGAAAATATATCATAAAACAAGATTTATTTGCAAAAACATTAGTCAGTTTTGTTCAACAGAATAATCTGCAAATATTTGTCTCTTATATATGCTTTTTTCAACAGAATAATCTGTAAATATTTGTCTGATAATATGCTCTTTTGAAGTTACAGGAGGATTCCTGTACTTTCAAAAAAGCATATTATCAGTATTCAAAAATAGTTTTTTCAGCTATACTTTAAATAAAGGATTTTTCAAAAGAACTTAAATTTTATTTACTTAAATAAAATATTTATGTATTTTTTAATTATGTAAAATTTGTTGTATTAATAATGTTTGTAAAAGTTAATTTTGTACTTATGGGCCCATAGTAAACTAAAATGCATATTATCATTATTATTCGTATTTTAATAGTATTCTTATTTTGTGTTATTAAACTGTCAATTCAAAATATTAAGCTCCAGTATTAATTTGACATCATAAACATAAGAATTTTGTATACATAATTTTGTATGTTTGAATAAATGTTTTTGTATAATCTTGCATTTTATTTTTAATTTCATTCTTAGTTTCATTGAAGTTATTTTCAGTTTAAACTAAACTTGGAAAATATATCATAAAACAAGATTTTTTTGCAAAAATATTAGTCAGTTTTGTTCAACAGAATAATCTGTAAATATTTGTCTTTATCCTCCTGTAACTTCATAAAAGCATATTATCAGTATTCAAAAATAATTTTTTATCTATACATTAGATAAAGGATTTTTTCAAAAGAACTTAAATTATATTTACTTATAAAAAATATTTATGTATTTTTTAAATTTTGTACAATTTGTTGTATTAACAATGTTTGTAAAAGTTAATTTTGTACTTATGGGCCCATACTAAACTAAACTGAAAAATAAGTATTGTGACGATTTTTTCTTGAGAGTGCTGCACTCACACGTAAAACTAAATATGTATAAGTAATGTAATAAATGGCTGAACAAATTGCTTAATATGATATCTAATTTAAAAACCACTATAATTATCCAAATCAATTAAAATGTCGAATTCAACTGTACTGTTTTATTATTGACTAAAGAAATAATATCTTTATATTTTAATTGTAAAAAAAAGCACAAATCTTTAAAATAAAGAATTTAAAACCTAATTTCTGCACTATAAATAGTCAATATAAATAAATCAGCAATACTTCACTCTTTTGAAGGATGGAGGTAAACCACTCCTTTTAAGAGGAGTTACAACATATCGCTTAAAGGGGTAAATTAGATGGAAACGTTTGCGTCACAGACAGCGATATATAGCTAAATAGTTGACTATGCATCAACAAGACCCGAAAAAATAGTCAAATAATTTACACAAAATTTTAAAATTATGTACTAAAGATTGGAAAACAGTAACTTTGCTGTATTGTTAAAATCTATCATAATTTATAGTTTTCAAATTAAAAAAATATGTGATATTGTTCCTACAGAAATAATTTTCTAATTATATGCAATTTATAATATCAGTAATTTTTATTTCTGAAGATAAAATCCTAAATTATTATTATTCATTTTTGTCCCTTCACACAGCTTTCAAATCACATCGAAATATTCAAGAATGTTTTTTGAGGAATTTGTTCTCTTGTATGTATCAAAATTCTTTAGTTATCGGTACATATTATCTCTAGTTTTGTGTGACATAAATTATTTTTCATATTCATAAATAAAATGCATACAAAAATTTATTTTTACCAACCTACGTAAATAATAGTCCTACAAATGTTAATTAAATACAACCTACATTCATTATATATTGAAATAACATTAACAACAGAAAGTGTAAACACACGGCTGAAGTTACTTAAACTGAGAATATTTTTAAGTAAAAAATTCAATAAAATGCTCCATATGGATTCAAAGATGAAATTAATATAATTATATTTCCCTTTTGAGTTTAAAAAAACGCTTTACAGGTTAAACAATCCCCGATGATTAATATTTTAATTTTGAAACTAAGTCTGTTCCATTGCAATGACGAGATTTCTCGATAAATATTGTTTCAACTTTTATAATAGAAATTGTAATTCCAAATACATTTATCTTCTTTTAAATATTAATTTTGTCAATAGGAAATAGAAATTCTCTTAAACTGTATTATTGAAAGGAATTATAAACTTGGTAAAATACTTTGTTTACTCACGTGGTGAAAAAAGTAGCATCACTATTGCTTTACATCGTTGAAACATGACTTTCAGTAAATTGAAATAGTTGCAAATGATTTAATTTTCTCAAAACTCTCGGGAATTTGTTCCTTTTTGAATTCGAAACAAAGCAATATTTTATTTATTTAGGAATTTGACAATTTAAGATGAAACTTTCATTTTGAGTTTAGAATCAAAATTTACCAACTTAAAAATTTTATTTTTGTTTCAATTTTATTTCATTATAAGAGAGATTATATACTTCAACATATACATTAATGTATGTATAAATGTATATTAATTTATACATTACTTTAACTTTAAAATGTTACAGTTCTGTTATTGTTATTAAAACAAAGTAATCAAAAACGAATAATTTTGCTTTCCAGTTTTCCGTTGGGGAAATATTTGTAGTAATATTTCAGAGTTTTGTAAGCAGTAGTTTCCATACCGCTATTATACATGAGTTTAATGTTTTCGAAATCGGGAAGAATTTTTTTTTTTTTTTTTTGAAAAATATGACAACATATGAAAATAAATCTGCAAAAAAAAATAGTAACTCCGTGAAGTAAAAGGAATTAATTAAACTAAATATTATGCCCAATGTGCATCGCTTTCCGATTATGTATCAAAACTCCTTCAACTAAAATAACAATTAAAAATTTTGTTAAATTGATAAAATAAGCTTTAAATATAAAAGCTGTGATCATTGTTATTTTATTGGGAAATATGTTTTAGAGTAGTGAAATATTATTAACTTAAAAGAAGGCTTCCTTTTTAAAAGAGATATACGGAAAGTGTTGATTTTATTGTGAACATGTAGCCTATTTTTTGATTCATTAGTATGTGCAACCTTTGTTATTAATATATTTTAGTTAAATTTCTAAACAATAATCATGTAACTTAAGATTATCTCAAGTATTTCTGTTTAGGATTTAAATACATAAATTGCTTTTTTAGTTCTTTGATCGCTTTGAAAAACTGTGGGTTTTCAAAGCAGTTTCCATAAATTTATGTTTCATATTTCCCCAATCGTGTCAAAACGTTTTTGTTTCTATTTAACAGCAATAACCATGTTTCAATAGCTTGTAAAAATGTATTTATAAATGTCGCTAATGGTAACTTTAAAATACCTTATTCTGTATTTGTGTACAAATAGTTGTAAGTTGACATTAGTGAAATTTTTATATTTGAAAATGTTTGATAAGCTGTAAATATTTTGTTTTTTGTATTATTTATTATATATTACTGTCTTATTAAGTATATTAACTATTCTATCACACATACACAATGTATTATGTAAATGTACGGGTATGTTTACACTGTATTTTATACGTGTGCATGGAGTGTTGTTAGCGGATTCCTTAAACAAAGCATATTTTAGCTACTAATCTAACTTATAAGAGTAGTAAAGATGGTACCTATAACTAGCATTTGCACTGAATAGTTAAAATTCATCATATTTTTTTTTAAATAGAATTGAAATTAGTATATTTCATAAGCAACTATTTATAATTTTAATAGTATAGTTATGCATTTCCCAACATGTCGCAATGTTTTTATAACGAATCTCTATTTAAAAATCATTAAGATATAATTTGTTCCGAATAATTTTTATGAAAAAGTTTTATGAAAGCCATTAATTTAAGCTATGGGTTACATCGATTTTATTTACATTACTTCCATTCTTGGGACACGAATCCACTAAGAACGAACTATAAAGAAGCATGTAAAGAATCGTGTAAAGAACGACAAAAAAGAATTTAAAGCTGTTAAAGCGCGTGTAAATCAGCATAAATAGAATCTTGATAACCGCAATAAAATTAATTTTAGATATATGTGATGCAAGTTTATTCATTAGTACAGAAAGATAATTTTCTGTATTCTGAAATGCGTAATCATTTTGAAAAAGTTCTTAAAGTGATATGTTTTAGAAGAAAAATATAATGTAATAAGTATTTAATATTTAATTTGAACGATTTACATTAATTTAAGATTATTTAAGAGAATTTAGAATTGTCCTTTAAGTTTATTTTTCTCTTCATTCAACATAATGAATTATTCATCAAAAGTCATAAGAAAAAGTTTGACAGTCATTTTTAGCACTTTAAATTTCAAATCTAGTTCACAATTTTTGGATAAAAAAAACAAAAGATTAAATAATTTCAAAAATGGCACATTACATTAAAGCCTGATACAAATAATTAAGTACTAAAAGATTATTCATTGTTAATTTAAACCTTTCCATTTATTAGGAGTCCCCAAAATTTCGTGAATAGATCATTAAAATTATAGATTTAAGTTAATATAATAAAATATAATTAATAGATGAACTTTTCATTCTTCGTATCGTATGGAGCATTGTTTTTAATCAAAAGTGAAACAAAAATTTTCTTATTTCAAAGTATTTCTCTAGTAGCTTCTTATTTTCTTTTTAGCAGGTTTAATTTAAAAAATCTCTACTTTTTCCAGCAAGACTGAGAGTAATTTTTGCAGCTGATTTTATTAATATTAGTTTTTTCCTTGTGTTTTTGCTATCATATGCGTTACGACGGTAAAAGTTTGATGTTATTTTATGAAGGTTCCATTAATTGTTTCCTATTCTTTTACTAAGAGTTATATATGCTGTTTTTTAGAAATAAGAAACTACAAAAAAAGAAGAAATTAAGAAACCTATATTTACAGGTAATTTGCTTAAGAAACAGCTTAGTTTAGTTGAGAATACTTTCTGTGATTACTTTTTGGAGGGTCTTTGTATACTTTAAATTGAAATATTTTTTATGCTGAAATAGTTAATGATGTTATAAACTGCAAGATGAGAGTTAAAAATATTCTTTTTATTGAAAAAACAATAAATAAGGAATTTGCTACTAACTAATGTTATGGTAGTGCACATGTTTCTATTTCCTTCTATGAAAAGGTGCTACACTATTTGATGTGACATGCAACAACAAATAAAATACATCAAAGTATTATCAAACAAGATTTCAAATTATTTCCTCATCAAGGCTCTTCTCATCGACGCAGAAGCCTTTTAAAACTGAAATTTCCGATGAAACCACATCTTACCGTGCCTTTCTTTCTAATTTCCAAAATAATGATATGAACATTTGGCCTCAATTGGAATGAGCAGTGAGTGCGTCGACTGATGACTACTACTCTAATGTTAACTAAAATATGCAAGGTTTAAACTTTTTAAGCCATAATTATAATTATTGTTATTAATAGTATCTTCCATTAGAAACGACGCAATCATACTAAATAAAGCTGTACGATCTTCACAAGTTGTTAAAGTAATGTTTCGACGTCGTAAATTCCATTTTGAATTTAGACACATTGACCATTATTTACGGTGATTATTACAAATAAATAGACAAAATTATATGTGTGTGTGTGTGTGTGTGTGTGTGTGTGTGTGTGTGTGTGTGTGTGTGTGTGTGTGTGTGTGTGTGTGTGTGTGTGTGTGTGTGTGTGTGTGTGTGTGTGTGTGTGTGTGTGTGTGTGTGTGTGTGTATAAGACTTTTCATTGTGTCCGTGCATGTCTTTCTCGATCATAAATTGATCTGTATTGATTTCACAAAATCTATTTTTCTCTTTTATTGCATCTTTTCTCGCCTTTTGATTTTATGGCTTTTGAAGCTACATGGGCTCATGTAAGTGATTTAGATAATTGTATTAAGATGCAACCTGATCATTAAGGAGAATAACTGCAATATAATGAAATGTATGAGGTTATGCATATTCCTACCAATAAAAATGTAACATTGAGTGAAACTTCTCCATAGTTTTTAGAGCTTAAATATATTATTAGAATTATAAACAAAAAAATACAAATAGACAAGATTAAATTTTAGAATTATTCCCTAAAAAAATGTTTTTGGTAAGGGTTCAATTGTATATTTTTCTCTAAATTATGCGATGTAATCAATTATTAGAGGCGTGTTGTTTACAAAGCAATATAATAAAGACAAATGAATTTTTATGATAATTATTTCAGAGGAAATATTTATTGCTCGCAGGACTGTGGGTGTGGCGTCAGTTATGAAATGTTTCACTTTTCAGTATTAAGATCATTTTTGCAATAAATTTTGTGAAATAGAAAGTGGGATAAATTAATGACACAAATGGCATGTAACTGCAATACATTGTACTTATTTGCTCACTTAAAAGGAAAACTCATTCAAATGTACAACGGAATACAAAAAATAATTTTAAATTCTTTAATCTTTCTATAAGAAAACCTAATAATGAAGAAATCTTCTAAGACACTTGAATATTTTATAATCAAAAAGAAAATTGAACAATATTTACATCAAAAGAAGTTTATTGTAATCATTTTAAGGTGCTAAAAGGGACTATTTTAAGAAACTTTTAATCAAAATAGCATTTTCTTTTTTTGTGTGTTGTATATTTTCTAAATTATCATCGTACTTTTTTTACACATCTTCATTGATAAAGTTTAAAAAAACTCTTATATAGAATATGTTAAAATAACACTCTATAAAATGTTAAATATATATGTATGTATGCCCCCGAAATAGATAAGTAAAATTTAAAGATATTACTAATGCATAATTTACACAGATTTTAATACAAAATTTTTGCTCTTATTGTTGATTTGCCATAGAATAACTGTAACAGAGATAGAGAGAGAAAGAGACTCTGTTTTTATTGTATTTAAATGATCGTTTTATATCCTTAACTGATATTAAACAAAAAATGTTTGCTAAATAAAAATTTAGAGTGCACTTCATTTTATAAAGTTTTCATCTCACAAAAATGTTTTTTGAAACACGATGATTTTCGCATATATATACAGAGAATTATTGCATTTTAATTAAAAAATTTTTAATTTAATGTATAAAATATTTTTACTATCATGTAACACCTACTTAAAATTGAAACAGTGGCTTAAGTGCATTTACTTAATACATGATAGGAAAGTGTAAAATTTATATTAACTTTAACGCAATAGAAGAATGGGAAGTATATAAAGGGAAGTTTAATTTATCTCAGTTAAGTAAGCTACAATTATTTGCGTGACAAAGAATTTACCTTTAGTTTACAATTATTTAAAAGAGTTAGTTTACTTTTGTTCAATTTATTTTAGTTTCAAATTTTCTTACTGTATATTTACTTCAAATGTACACAGATAATAATGTTAAGATTAAACATGCGATTAAAAATAACATACTTTTATATTACTTCAATATTTCTCATTCATTTTTACCATGAATAGAATTCCCATTTATTTATTTATTCTAGTGCAATAATTTAAAGAGTTCAACCTTCTCACAATTTTAGGATACAAAATACTTGAGAGTGACTCAAATATGGTGAATACATTCAATTGTATTCTCCATTTCTGATTATACATGAATTCTAAATATTTCAAACTATAAAAATATATTACTTAAATATATCAGTCAAACTATAAAAATATATTAGTTAAATATATTGTCAAACTATAAAAATATAAATATTTAACTAATAACTCGTTCAACATTAATGTATATACATCATTACAATAACTCATGGAACTAATAACTCGTTCAACATTCTGTTCAACCTATTCCGGAATTGTAAAGTTTCTTTTTAATTTGATAATTTGATGTGTTACCCTTAATACAAGTCATTAAATATTTTTATATGCATTTACAAATGAAGATTATAAAGTTCGCAATATTATATATATATATATATATATATATATTGAAGTAAAGTTGTACAGTTATATATATTGAAGTAAAGAAGTGTATATTGAAGTACAGAAACATTTATCTTATTTTATTTGGAATTAAACTTCTGGGAATATATTGATATCATGAATTAAAATATTGACTTAATTTTTGTTTAAAGCTAAAAAATTAAGTATTGATAATGAATGTAGACAATTAATTTTAAATTGGTAGAAAATAGGTGAAACATATGCGATAGCTAAATAGATCGACTCAAATGGGCTAATCTTACCATTTTTTCCGTATGTAAAATCTTAATAATGGAATTCATATATTTGCAAAGACTCAACACATGTACATAATAACTGTAATAGATATTCCATCTACAATAACTTTGAGAATTTAAACTAGGAAATTGTGGTTACTTAACATATTCACATACTGCGCATTTTAAATTCTCCAATATTAAGTTGAACTAATTGCTTGGGCAAGCACTGCGTGATGGTTGTCCACGATAGTTTAAACTGCACAGAAAGGAGGCATGTGTCAGTTATCACAAGGGCCATCCCTCCAATTCTCGAAGTTGTTTTCAGTATTTGCTAAAAAAAAATGACTGTCCCAATTCAGGTCAATTTCCTGCCTAGAAGCGAAATGATTGGTCTCTTCAAAAATCCTCAGGCAGAAATCAGTTACGCAACTGTTGCCAGAAAAATCACCAAATCGAGAATCATTCAAACCAAATTATTTTGTGCTTCCTCAGTAAAGTTACCCCAAATATCTGAAAACTTTAAATTTAAAAAATCTCCAACATTTTTTAAAAAAATCTTTGTTTGCCAAATCAAAAGCAGAGAAAGCCTTAAAAATAAAAGGCAAAAATCTTCTGTTTCCTCCAGTGATACTTTCAAGTGCCTGAAGACTCACGCGGCTTTTTTATTTCCCTAGGACGATGACGCACAATGTTCACAATTTGACAGAAGACCCACCTTCCAAATCCTGAAAAAAAGAAGCTTTTTAATTTAAAAAATTTCCTTTGCTTCTTGGAACTGTTATGCCTTGCTATAATATCTTGATTGCATCAAGTCTCTAATATCAACTTCAGGAAACTTTCTTGAAGTTCCATATCCGTGCTTGCTTTGAAACGTCATTAAACACATTCTGCATTTTACCCATGTGTATATAGTTATAAATTTAAACATCGGAATTCGGTAACTAAAATTTAGAGTGTTCCTCAAACCTCTGGAACTATAATTGGTTTATTGCATATACACATCTATACAATCATTTTAATAGTATATTTATATTTGCTCTTTATTTACGCTTTTTAATACAATTCATTATTTATAAATTTTTAAATTATAATTTTTTTATCTGAGTATTTGCATGAGTGTTTTCCCCCTCTTGGTATTATTGACACTATCTACTATTTTGATTTTATTGACACAATTCTCATTCTCGTGCAACGAATTCACTGATATACAGCAAAAATCAATCTATAAACAAGCGTGTGAAACAAAGTAAATGCTGAAATGATAAACATAATAAAATAAAAATTGAGTAAACATAGAACTTTATTAATACTTTTAAATGGGAATATCTTACATTCTTAAATTTGTAATAAATTTTAAAAATGTTTTTAAAAATATTTGTCTTATTTGGAAAGTAATGCAATAATAAATAACAGAATTTTAATGTTAAATTTACAACATTTATATATTTATCTGAAAAAAATATCTTAAAACTATGTTGAATAGTCTGTCATTTTCATTTTTCAGTTCATTTTACATAATGAACCACTTATCAAAAATATATTGAAAAATTTTATATCATTCAGCTTTCAATTATAATAAAGAAATTTTAGGAAGAAACAAAAAGGAGAAAAAGAGAATATTAAACTCTCTACAAGAAGAGCTCATTAAATAACTTTTGTCTTTAGAATTCCAAGAATACTTCAGGAGAAAATTATAGATTTAATTTATATAACAAAATATGCAAACTTGATTTTACCCAATATATATATCTAAGTAACTTACATGTAACAAACACAGGAATTTTGTGTTTCTTTAATAGTAATAGATTTTTGGAGTTAATGTGTAGTTAAATTGAAATTTTTCGAATATTTAAATCATATTTATCAAAACATAATACAATCCATAGTTTTTAAAAGGTACTTCGAAATATAAAAGAAAATCATTTCGATTTTTGTCCGAGGTATATATATATCTAATTTATCTCTGAATACTGCATTTTGATCATTAAAATCATAAAATGAAAAAGTATATTATATATGTGTGTGTGTGTGTGTGTGTGTGTGTGTGTGTGTGTGTGTGTGTGTGTGTGTGTGTGTGTGTGTGTGTGTGTGTGTGTGTGTGTGTGTGTGTGTGTGTGTGTGTACATGCGCACACACACATATATATACTTAAAGTACTTTTGACAACATAAGTTAAAAATCATATAATGTTCATTAATCATTGAATAAAATAGTAGTAGCTGATAATTATTTATAGGTAAGTTACTTCTTCTCTAATGAAAGTAATGTCTCAAAACAAGTTTTTTCATTTTTCTATGTTTTTCTCTCAATACTTACTTTTTCTGTGATCGATGTAATTTAAATCACTAAAAATATTACAATGATAATATTTTATGAGTTCTAATTTTTAACATCCACAAAAACTTATATGAGTAACTGAAAAATATTTTATGATAAATTATATTTCTGATGAAAACAATGAGTTTATTTCAATCATAGAGTAAGTAAAATATACATCATGCGAACAACACAGATTCCAAAATATATTATATTAGATATATAATTAAGAAAATTTAAATAAAAATTGTTGAAGAAATGAAAGTGAAAATTACTTATATTAATATCTATTAGAAATGGGAAAAATACTCAGTAGGTGTCTAACACTTGGGTTAACAAAACTAGCATTTATAAGTTTTTATAAAATCTATTTTCTGTAAAGTAAAAATCATATATAATTTCATTAGCAGTTAACAAACTTAATTCATTGCATTTGCAGTTGAAGTTGATTGGCAGAGATATTTTTTATTCTAAGAAACTTGTATTATTTAGAAAATGATTTCATGAATTTCCTCCGAATTTTCAGTGTCTCTAAAAATAATTGATGAGGCTTAACTGCAATTTTTTCTTGATCAATGCAGAGTTACAACAGATGCCGTAAAATTGTAAATCAAGAGAATACTTTCAAGGAAACACTATTCATAAAAATTTCTTTAAAATGTTTTCACACGATTAAACATGTGAATGCCTTCTGTATTTTAAATTCACCTCAGTGGTTTGGCATTGATTGAGCGATATGTCAAACTCTCTTTTCCCGGTTTACTTAGTCGAGGAGAGTGCTTTTCAGCTTGATTTTTCATCAGTGCTCTACAGGCAAGGGATTATCTTTGTTCAAATAGAAACTTTAAGCAATTATTTCAATAGATTGTGTGAGAATTTTTGTTTCATTGTTGACATCGATACTCGTTTCTTAATAAGGTATTTGAAAAATAAACTAGTGAAAATCCTGTGAAATAATTTCTGTTAGATACTGTGACTCCATATATTATAAATTCTTGAAATTATGCTACTGAAATTAAAATTTCTTCATCGTAATTCCGAAATATTTAATTTGGGAGTCATGACGTCGTCCTCATCTAATTGGCATCGTTCACTAATTTAATCATTCAAGCTGTGGAACTTTCATTCAATAATCGTTTCATTTCTGAAAACAAAAGAAAGTTATTTAGGAAAAATTTCAAATAATTCTCAAATTATTAGTTTAAATATGCATGAAATAGGAAGAGATAAATCGCAAAAGTAGTTCAATTTAAAATTTAGAAAACATGAAATGTGCAATAAGGTTATGTAATGTTGAACATGACGAACAAGTGAACCAGATCATATAAAAATTAAATATCTATACATAGAGAAAAATTTTAATTTCTTCAATCATTTTTTAAAGTTAGATGAGTTAAAAAAATGGAAAATGAGTTGTTTTAAATTTATTTAAAAAAAGTTAAGGGAAAAAGAAAAGCAAAAGTGAAATAAAAACTATAATATTGTCATTATTTTACTCTTAAGTCATTTATAATGATTATTCATTTGAAACATAATGAACACAGTATAAACTTGTAAAAGGTAATACGATATTTAATATAAATATGATATAAGCTTATATTTTCATTAAAATGTGAAATGTTATAGAAAACCACATGTTAACTTCTTGATTTAATTATATTCAGAATTACAAAGCATTGTCTTTATATTATACCATGATATAATAAAAAATTTCAATGAATATTAAATGTATAATTATTACAACAATTATAATAAAAATTTAAGAATAGGAGAAGGATATACAAAATATGATATAGAAGCCATTTTTAAGTATGTAATTTATATTTCAGGAGTTTTACGTTTTCCATTAAAACAAATTTTTACTAAATTAAATGTATTTCACTATATGTATATAGATATATAATATTTGATAAGAGGAAGTGAGTTAATAACATTAACATTAATTTACATTAATGTCAGTGTATCAATTTTCTATTAACGAAAAAAACATAAAAGTTCCAGATAAGTAGCCAAATAATTAAGGAAAGTTTTAAATAATATTAAACTCAAAGATCTTTTTTGATTGATCTGCCGTAACTTTTATACAACCATTATCTATAACCAAAATGCGATTTTCAATGTGGGAAAAATCAAAGGCACAAAATGCGATAATCTAACCACGATCTTCTATTTCTTAAAACTATTTTGAATTCAAGTTGCTTTGAAATATTTTAAAAAATTTGAAAAATAAATTAATATTATTCATAATGCTCTAAAAACTCGTACTAATTAACAAATCATTAACGAATAAATATAATAACCCAAAAGTGAAGTTTATTCTCGAGAACTTTTTCTAAACGAGAAAGAAGGAAAAAAGATTTGAAATCAGGAAGACCATCTGAAGATTAAAATGATTTACTCATTTTATTTTGCTCTGTAAGCCAAATCTACGATATTTCCTTTCTTTCCTGATCACTCTCACTCCCCACTAAAAAAAGAAGTATTTACTATTATTGGTCTGCAAAATCTCATGCGAAGTGATAGTAGCGTCCCCCGATTTGCAATAAGAACGGAATTTCGAAAGCATGAGTTGCCAGTTCTCGGATAACTTTCAAAATGAAAAGTAACTTCTCAACTCCTCACCTGGCACAACTTTCTCCGGCAAAGATCACCTCTCCTGGAGTTGAAAGCGGTTTTCCCCATAGAAGGACTAACATGTGCAGGTTGTCCCAGAAGAAATGTCACACATTATCGACACCTTATGAGGAAAGTGTTGATGAAAATTCGAAGGTATGTCGCGAAAATTCAATAGTCATTCCATGTTGCATCGATAAAGATATAATAGTAGATATCGAGTTCAGAAGATAAATAATATCTATTCCAAATTAACTATCGTGGACTTCATGAAAAAAGTACAAAAAAGAAGTATTTAAAGTACAAAATATCTGTGCATTTCAATTTCATTCATCATGTTGTCACGAACTGCATTAAGAATACTGTATTCTATTTAATACATTTTTCATCAATTATGTAACATCATTTTTTGTTTAAAAAAAAAAAAAAAAAAAAAAAACAGAAACATGCTTTTTTATTCCCCAGACAGAATATCTGATTTTTAAAAGGCTTCCGCACAATAAGTTCTTCCGATATTTATTGTGCAGCTTTATATATTTAACTAATTTGTGGAATAAAATTGAAAAGCATATTAATTCTATTTTCAAAGAAATTAATGCATTTAAATCAGTAATTTTATTTGATTTTAATATAAATATGGTATATCCTGTTTTATTTTTATTTTTTTCAGATCAACAAATTAACGTATAAATGAACGATCTTCCCATATCTTTAAGTTATGGACATCGAAAAAATTAGAAATTTAAATGTCAAATAGCATAATTTTTTACACCATCTTTCAGGAAAAAAAACAAGCTTTAACTTAAAAATCTTTTAATTTGAAGAAAATTTTAAGCAGTATATTTACAAAATAAATATACCAAATGTTTAATTAAATCCCACTAATAAATTTTGAATTTTATTTTGAATTTTGAATTAATTTTGTATTTTGAATTTTATTTGTTAGAGTATAAAAATGTTAAATAATGTGGAGAAAAATAAATCAAGATTAACACCTTAGATGCAGTTAGAATAGTTTTAGTCACAAATATTTAATTTTTACACATGCATAGCTTTTTCACAGCAAAATTAAAATAATTTTTTAAAAAATAAAGAACTTCCCATCCCTAACTTCCTTAAATTAAATTGAAATTTGCAAAAATGTAACTTTTATTTATGAGACAAAATATTATCTTTGTGGAAATTCTCTTATATTGAAGTATAATCACAGGTGCATGCATACATCACATGCATACATCACACGTTTTAATTATTTGTATGAAGTATTTAAAACTTTTAATGATGTTATCATATTTATCTTTGTGAAATATCAAATTAATACAATTACTTATATAGTGTTATATAATAATTGCATAAAATAATAATCGGAAATACTTAATTACATTGAAGTTTCAATTATTTATAAATTTTACTTTCTATACTTGAAAAATTTTACAATGAAACATCTATAATAAGATTTATTATAGAAAAGCAACTAAACATAAACTTAGAAAAATGGCACAACAAACCATTCACAAACTTTTATAAAACAAAATTACAATAAAATAGTCAATCCTACAGGACTGAAATAAGTTTTGTGAACATTGTTTCCTTAAAATGCAGATTAAGCAGGAAATTAATTGTTTTAGAGAACTTCATATGTTTAAGAATTTGTATTTGACAATTTTATAAAATTTTTTCGCCAATTTTAAATATGAATTTAATAAAAGATATGATTAAAGACATTATTTAAGCAAACTTTATGAACTTTGACATATGATTTTTAATATCATATGTCAAAGTTCATAAAGTTTGCTTAAATAATGAAAGCTTAATTTTTCGTGTAAAAAGGATTTACAAAATGTCTATTTTAAAAAATAATTTAGCTTCTTTTCATTTTTTAATGTATGAGAAAATATATTCAGTGAAGCAAAAACAATGTTTTCTCTTTTCTTATCATATTCATAAAAACTACTTGCTACAATTTAAGGAAAGATCGACTTTTAATAATCTATATTAAGGTATTTTTAGACAAATAAAAACATTAAATCAATATAAAATACTTCGGACTGACATTTAAGACAGTCCTTGAATAAAAAATTATTTTACAATACATTTAAAATTTTGAGTATGCATTTTATTGGATGCAAGATATGGAAAATAGAAGAACTGTGAATTTTTCATAGATTTGATTTTATCACACAATAAAGCATTTTAATATAGTTATTGAAGTTTTTTTTTAAATCCTCGATTCAATTGTAATTTAAAATTTGAAGTAGTTTCCTGATTATAAAAGGATGAGGACTGTTTCCATATATCATTGTAAGAATTGAAAAACATCAACCTGATGATGAGTTGGAACAAAATCATTGAAAAGAAAAAAAAGTTTGACAAATAAATAATAATATGATAAAAAAAAAGCAGAAAGCTCTTTAAATTATATGTTTTTCTTTTTTCTACACGTTTTTCAAGACTGATATTTCTTTTAAGGAAATTCAGTTAAAAATTACAATATTTATTTATTCTGTGCAAATGCCATCATATTTTATTAGTTAAGCACTTAATATTAATTTAGGGTTATTATGAGCATTTATTTAGTGAAAAAGTAAAAAATGGGACTAAAAATTTATATTAATGCAAAATAAAGTAAAATGCGTAGTAAATAATACATTGAAAATGTAATTTATTTTACAACATCAAAAAAACTTAGCTTACCATTTTATTTATCAAATTTCAAGTGCATCTTAAAAAATTTCTCTATTTCCTCAAACATAAATAATACAAATTCTCATTCCTAAAGAATTAAAAAATGTATACTTTTACTATATACTGTTTATAAAAATGTCTAAAAAATGAAAGCATCAAACTACACAAATTTATGTTTTAAATGTTAGATTAATTTCTAAAAAACTCACTAAAGGCAGCGCATATATATTTTTACTCAGTTCAAATTTTAAATTATGTATACATTTCAGATATTCATGTTTATACGTCTCCGCTTGTGAATGAAAACAAAATTATTAATACGTAAGAAGAAAATAAATTAAAGCAAGAATGCAAACATTGATCTGGTGATAAATTTTCACATTTGAGATGAATTATTAATTATTTATATTGTTTCCACTTCATATTATACATTCATTTCTTTTTGGTATACTTTTTGTGAATTTCTCATTCCTAAAACAATTTAGAAGATCTAATTAGATTTAAAATCTACCTCGTGAAAAATATCTGAGTGTAAAATGTCTATTTCTTATATCTTAAAATCTTTGAGTGTAAAAATAATGTTATTAATCCCCAGGCTTCATTTCTTTTATTATGTTTTAGAGACGCAGCAGTCTTAGGAGAAAATAAAACTGTCAAATATAGATTTAAAGTTTTCAGAATTACTTGTAAGTATCCTACAGCCCATATATAATTAAACATAGAGGTTGGTTTCAATACTGACATTATACAAAAACTCGAGCATTCAGATATAATTTTTCACCATCATTTTAAACTGATAATATTTTTATATTATCTAAGAACTGTGACATTTTAAATGTTAGACTTTAAATGTTCTGAACGAAAATATAAAGCACAATGGATGTACTTTAGCGTTTCACCAAAACACGTTTATTACTAGTAGCTAAGCACGTATATCACTTCATTACAAAATTCTGAAAGTTGATGTAAGCTACTGCTGAAAATTATGAGCAACGGTTTCTGCGCTTAAGCCAGGAAAACAATTGAATATATTCGTGCACTAACAAACATTTTCACCTTGTAAAATTCTTTAAAGATAATGCGATGCTTCATGTGGCAAAAAGGGTCAAAGTTCAGGTTGCAAAAGTACTAGTAGCGTCTGGGTTGTAAATTTTTGAACACCTGGCATATAATCCCGACCTATTAATTTCGAATAAACATCTAACTATTATGTGTTACACGCAGCACAATTCATTGTATTCTAAAAATTCTAGACAGTTTACGAAAAAGGAAAATGTATTAATGAGTTTAATGAGACAAAAGGCAAAATGTTCTACATTACTACGTTTGGAAAACTTCTAATTAATATTCAAACGTTAAAGATATTTTTCCTTCAAAGAATAATTCTGAATTTTCTTCATTCCTCCATACTTTAATATCATACTAAAAATAAAATTTACTCACTCAAAGTCGATATGTATTTGCAATGCATGAACGAATCTATGAGCTATTTTCTTATAAGGAATATTCTAAACGTTTACTAAATTAGGTTCTATTTTCATAACATAGCTCATAAATATGAGTTAAATAATTCATAATGGATATTTTTCAACGGTTTCTGGGCTCTGCAATTATAGCGCTTGAAGATTTTTACAAGTAAAAAAATTTCACTATAAAAGAACCAATATATTTAATTTAAGTTTTTTTTTTATTTTTTTTATTATTTTTTTTTATTTTTTCATTTTTATTTATTTATTTATTTATTTTTTGAAAAATTTGAAAAACTTTCTTCATAAATGTTTTTAATTTGAAAGCTCTTTATTCTTAGAAACGTTGGTTACTTTTTACTCCACATTTGATCATAGATTACTTTCATGAATATAAAACGTCTTTTCTTTTAATAGAGAACGAGAAAAAAAGAACACGAAAAGAGAGGCAGATATTCTATTTCAAATTATTTGAATGTGTGAAGTTTAAGAGAATTTTTATTTATATTTATTTGGGAAAACAAAAATATCTCCCTGTGCATCAAGTAATACCACACAGGGCCCGAAGGTACAACAAATGCACTACATAACAAATCCAAATAAATCATGAGATGAAAAAATAATAATAAAAGAAGGCAGAGAGAAAAAAAAAAGATATAAAAATAAAAAAGTAGTTAGATAACAGCATGGATAAATTTTAAAAAAAATTCAAAATTCTCTTTCTTTACTAGGTCCATTAAGATCGGGGGCCACTTATTATTTAAGTTTTTGCAAAGCTGGTTCCTTTCTTCTGAAACAGATGGACATTCAAGAAGAATGTGAGACGGGTTGTCACTCCCAGAGTTGCACATGCACAGCTCACTGTTTTTAATGTTGAAACGGTGAAGATAGCTATTGAATTTCCCATGTCATTCCTATATGAAATGCATGAATGTACATTGAATAAATTATGCAATATACGAATATACATTGCATGTGACTTAGTAAATAATACACAATATTATCCCTAATCCTTATTTTCTTAATTCGCATATTTAATTTCTTTGAATAAACTTTATCATTATTATGTAATTTATATCTTGAGTGTTATAATAGGGGAAATTGCATCTTAAAAGTTAAAATTTTAGATTTAAGAACGTAAGCCATATTTGTAAAAAATTCTTAACACAGTTTGGAAAAATTAATCAATTTTTCTGATTATTTTTGGTCATCACGTAAGTTATGTGTAAATTAACCAAATAAATGACATAAAAACGTTTGATACTAAGCGTTTTTATCAAATTTCAAAACACTCTTTTTTCTTGCTAAATTGCCCAAAAGACTACACCAAATGCATGAATGTACGTTGAATGCCATGATAATTTTAGTGTGCATTTATTGTCAGTAACTATTATATCAGTATAAAACTGAATTGCCTATAATATCAAAAAAGATTACTCCTTTTTTCTTGTTTCTAGTGCATGGAATTAAAAACATTTTTATGTCATTTTAAACCAAGTTCTTCTGAATCTACTTAAATTAGTTTAACTTGTATTGATTATGATTCAATTAAGATAGAAAATCTTCCAAAGACAGCAAAATATAATTTGTCAAGAAATAAAAAAATTATCGAAACTATCATGTCAAGGGACTAATTGTGCTAGTTATTTGCCATGATTATTTTAGTAATTTTTTAGTGAAGCGTAAAACGAATATTATATTTGGTGATATCTGACGATCCGAAAATAAACAAATAGACTAAAATAAAGACAGAGTGGTTTTATATTTGTATATATATTGATTAATTACAAAAGATACTGTTAATAAACCTATTTATTATATGAAAAATGGACGTTATTAGCTAAAGGTAAAAAAAAACTGAAGAAAATTAATCTATATATTTCAATATCTTATTATATATTTCTTTATTTTTTTTTTGTTTCCATTAATTGTGCCTCTTACATTATGGCTTATAGAAATCACTACTCAACTTAAAACTTCAAATTAAAAAAGGCAAAGAACATCTTGGATTGGAAACTTTCACACTTTCCAAAAATCTTTATAGCGTAGTCATTTATAATAAGGTTTTGAGATTATTTTATTTGTTTTCACAGTGTGACAAAAACATTTATCAACATAAAGAAGTAGGTATATTGTGCTTTAGGTTCATAGAATAACATTTTAACATTAGTTTTAGAAACTTTCAACTTCTTCAAAGTTTAATTGCGTAAATTGCACATTTGCAAACTTCGACTATATTAGTTTTTCCTAGGTCGCCGCTTTGTCCTGGTTGGTTAAGGCACTTTGTTTTCATTATCGGAAGGTAGTGACTTCGAACACTGACTCAAACAAAGGTCCAGTGTGTTCGTTAATGGTGGATGACGCATGTTAAATATGTCCTGATCGCCATGTCCTCTAAGTGAAATGTTAACTCTGGGGGGATAAACCAATTGTGGGGGTCTTGTGTTTGATCCCTGCTTCCAAATTAAGAAGATTGACTTTTAGAGATTCCATGGCCTACGCACTTGGTAACCTACTGTATAAGGTAACATCACTTCAGCCCCTTGTACTGTTGAAAATTGGAAATCCTAATAGCCGGACATTATACAACAACAGTTTTACCTAAAAGATTTTAACATCTTAAGTGTTTTCACAATTTTGCAACGCCATGTCGAATAATTACTGTGTTCAGAGGGTGTTTTTCCTATCATCCTATGCTTATGGAATACCTATTAGTATATTAATGATACTTGTTTATATCATATAACTTAGCTTTTAGAATAGTAGATTAAACTATAGATCATATGTGAGTCATTTATTCATTTGAAGCTGTTCTCAAAAGTGAAAAAAAAGCTGTTAATCATTTTTGGACTATCTTATCTATTCACCATTGGTACCATGGAAAGTGCCCTGGGGGTGAATTATCATTCAAGTGTTGTAAGCAGAAAAAAGCGGCCATCACCAAGCTTATCAGTGAACACTTGAGATCTATGTCCTATTTTAAGAGAAAAAATTCCCAGCCTGTTTAAAGAGTCCTGACTTTCAGGCCATTCTTGACCATTTTCTGGATTGTCTGGAGCTTTCCAGAATTGATCGTTCCACAAGATTAATTTTAGTGTTAGATGTTTTGGGGGTGACACATTTCGTAGACCAGATTTAGCGTTGCTAAACACAAAGGAGATAAGCAACAACAACATAGTATAGATTAGTATTGAAGGGACTTAAGACTTTTCATTATAACTCCCTTTAAAAACCTCCTAAAAGTCATCAAGAGCCTATATTTAAGGAGAGCTTAACCAACTATATTCACATATACAGTAACACAGTTTTTATTCAATAAATTTCTTTATGTTGAATATTTTCATATCATTGAAATTCAAAATCAAATTGTAAGAGATATTTCAACTATTTATTTATTTATTTATGTTTATTTCAATTTTAAGATTGATTTTTAAGATGAGAAAATGCATTTTAAGAGTCTAAAATTAACCACGTGATTGTAAAACATTATTTCTTAAACATTTTAAAATTATTTACTAATTATATTAAATTCCTATCGTATAAAGAATCAGGATTCATATCAAATATGTAATAGAAATTAAGGAAACAAAGTAGCCACAGTGAGCAAAGTAGGGATACTTAAGAGCATTTAAATTGTGAAGTCATACTTAAAATTCTGCAACCGTCAACCGGTAAGGAACAAATATGTGCCCTGAAATTATGAGATTCAAGTTAACTTATTGTTCTGATTATATTTTATTAACAGCTTAACGTGTTCAAGTGCTATGCGCAAACAAAATCGGAAAACTTCCAGATAATTTTACCACTAATCTTTCCGGCTGAGCTTAGGTCTACAACATCGAATTCCTATTGCTTAACAACTGTGAATCTACAGCATGTTTTCGAAGGGAATTTGTATGAACATTGACATGTTAACAGTTAAGCTCTGTCATCATTTTCAACTCAAAATAATTTATCTTGTATTTTTCTCAGCAGTTTCCCATTGATATCACTATGTTTTAATAAAACAAATATTCAGAAATTTCTCGAATATACACATTTCTTATTCCGAACTTATTTTACATGAAAGACATTATTTCCTTTTTCCGGAGATAAATACATGAAAATTTCCTGACTCTGATTACATTATTTCCCGAATAATTATTGAGTGGCAGCAGAGGAGGTTAACATTGGGCCTACAGTACCCTTAAGACCGGCGATGGGTGTAGACGGGTGAGCCCCAGCTAACTCTGGTGAAAACAGAAACACATGGTAGGAGCATTAAACTACTTCTCCACATAAAATGTTTGAATATCTAACTATATGCGATGCTCATTTACATATTTCTTAATTATTCGATCTGTAAAGAGTCTCTTTCATTGTTTTTGTAATGCGTGATGATTCGAAATTAAATTACAGTAACAAATTATCTATCAGCTAAATAAAGCTGTGGAAAAATTGTTAATTTTTTGTTTAAAAATATCAGAACATTTCAACCTTCTACAGATATGAATCTTGAAAATCACATTATTTAAAATATTTGATAAAAATATGTATACATTAATAATCACACATACATGTAAGCAAATTTTGATATCAAATAAATTAAAAACTATTTTATTAATTATGTCACAGATGTGTCACATAATAATTTGAAGCCTTTTTATATTTCATGAATTTTTTTTGGCAGATGTTACTTTCTACTGGTAATCTAGATATTTCTTTAATATAAGAAAGATAACAAATCACAGATTGTATTTAATATTCATGTCAGCCTGGAGACATTTCTGCAACAAAAGGCATACGGCATTTGTAATGTAATTGCTAAAATAATCAATTAACTTATACTTTTTAATTATTTTGCTAATAAAACAAACAAAATTAAAAATCAACATGAGGATCATAAGTCAAATTTGTGTTTATAAAGATGTCGTAAAATTAATTTACGTTAAAATTTAAAAAGTACAAAAATTAAAAGAAAAATATTACAGAAAATAAAAACAAATTATTCATGGCAGAAATAAGGTAGAAAGCTTTATGCGTATTTGCTCGTGTGCATATGTATATATTTATATTTATACAAAAGCAAGTTTTAAATAATAAACATTAAAGTGACACCACTACTCATACAATTTCTATAATCTCGTCTTCGATAAGCCCTCTTAAACGTAACGCGCTCAACACTATCCCAGCCATCGAAGTACTTTAAATTTTTACAACGCGCACAATGTTTAGGGCGCCGAGTATCAAATGGAAGTCTCAAATGATTTGTTTGGCGAGTAATCTCTCTTCCTTTTTCGTATTTATAGATTTTCACTCTGCAATGGAATTCACGGCATGGTTCAGTGAGAGGAAAACCTGGATAATCGCTTACGATCCCTTCTCCATATTCAGATATAATTCGCATTCTAGTTGTTCAGCTTTAGACACAAAAACTTACCAGAACTTATAAGATATATCTAGCGCTCGTTTGGCTGTAGATCCCTACCAACACAGCACGCTATCATTTTGAATGAAATTTGGTAAGAATAATCTTTAGTATTTATATTTAAACAAACAAAGTGTTTCTGAAAAATATTTAAATTGTACTTGCAGAAAAATTATTCTATATTATTGGAAAAGGATTTGAGAATATTTTAACGTTAAATCATTTTTAAATTTAAATTAGATTATACTTAAGAAAATGGGGTTTCTATTTTTAAATTATTTGATCTTAGAATAACTCCGTTCTTATAATCTTACTTGTTATTGATTAGTAGCCAAAAAAAATGATGAAGTAAGTTTTCTAAAAAGTATTAAACACATTCACTTTTAAATATATACACATAAAGCATAAGTTTTTTAATCAACAAATAATACTTCAGGAGCACTTTTAAGAATCAAAATTACTTTTCTCATTTGCATCGTGGTGACGTGATTGGTTTAGACGTTCGTTCTCATTATTGACAGATAGAGAGTACGAATCTTGATTCTTCCGAAGATCCGTCGTGTTTACTAGTGGTGACTAAAGCACGTTAAATAGCCCGTGGTCGCAATGTCTTCCATGTGCAATGGTACTTCTCGGTATTTAATTTTTCTGCTTGGTCCCTGCTTCTAAATTATAAACGTACACCCACATTCGGAACCATGATGTCACACCCACTGGGTGCCCCACTATATAAGTTGTCAGTATTTCAACCTTTTGTACTGCTGAAAGGTGAAACTCTTAATAATAATAGCTTAATTAATAATAATATAGCAATAATATTAATAATAATAATATCATGCAAATATATAAAAAAAAGATTCTCATTTGCTAGGAAGCCAATTTTGTATAGCAAGATTTGATTCAACATAAATTTCATTTGTCTCTGATTAATTTTAAATCTTATCACCTCTGTAAGTTTAGTTACACATATGATTTTAGTTAAGGATTTTATAACGACAATTTTATAGGTAAAATTAATTTCATTTACACTTTAACAGTTTACATTTTTAATACTATTTTTTACAATGACATCCATACTCGTAACTAATTTTAGATTTCATTTTTGCGTATTACATTATGTCACAACAATTACAACTGGTTATTTTATCGTACTATTTTCGTGTACAAACTATATCATCATATTTACTATTACATTTGTATTTCATTTATTAATGCAACTTTTGTAAGTAATCTGTACTACACGTTTAATTAACTTTAAATTGACAAATATTATATATGTGTGTGTGTGTGTGTGTGTGTGTGTGTGTGTGTGTGTGTGTGTGTGTGTGTGTGTGTGTGTGTGTGTGTGTGTGTGTGTGTGTGTGTGTGTGTGTGTGTGTGTGTGTGTGTGTGTGTGTGTGTGTGTGTGTGTGTGTGTGTGTGTGTGTGTGTGTGTGTTACGGTGAAACACCGAAATCTGCATGCAGAATGTCAACATTCACATAGTCACTTGGTGTATGTCCGAAATATGACATTGACTTTCACCTGTGAATGTTGACTTTCATCATGCACTAATGGTGAATGTTGAACATGCCTGAGATTTATATATTTTTTTTCTCCGTATTTCAGTCGCGATAAATTTTTCACCTCTCTTTCTGAGAAGAATAACTAAGAACTTTAAACACACAGTACTTTCAAAATGAGAAAGGAAAATAATAGAAGTAAAAAATTTACTTAATTATACAGTACGTTCTAAATGAGGATTTTTTAGGTGGGGAGAAATCTTCATAGAGACCTTCGTGTTTGAACTGTGATTCAATCCTACTCCAGTACTGTAAGATTCAAAACGAGAAAGGAAAATAATAGAAGTAATAAACTTACTTAGCCATACGGTACGTTCTAAATGCGAAAATAAAATAATAGTAATAAAAAATTTACTAAATTATATATATATGTAAATAAAATCTTATTTATTGCAGCAACTTAAACTATTATGACACTTTGAATTACACAAGAGGCCATTGCTTTTACAACTCCATCTATTTGTAGAACACTTGCTTTTGCAATGACAGCGTTTATAGCCTTTCCCACCGCTTCTCGAATTAGCTGCAGCTGCTTCTCTCAGCAAAATTTCTTGAAAAGAAATCTTATCTATGGAAAGGAGCTTTTCTTTACAAATTTCGAACTGATTATGTGTGTAAAGCTGCTTGAGGCTACCATTTTCATTAGCAAGTTTATAGAAGTTTGAGTCTTCTACTCCAACAACAGCCGCTAACACATTTCGGTTATCTATACGACTTCGGTCGACATCAGAGACTTGTATTCGTGCAGTATCACCAATTTGAGCAAGAGGAAATTGATTTTGTGAGGTTCGCAGCATTTTTGTTGCTTGCATTAACTCTTTTTATAGAAATAAACTCGTGTTTTTCATTCTGAACTTGATGTGAAGACGTTGTAGATTGCAAGTCCTCTTCAATATTTTTCTTTGGAATTTGGTTTTCGGTTTGACCACCGCTCAAACTTTTTTCAGAAGTATTACCAGTTTCTTCAAACTATTCTTCGGTATGAAAAGTATTGGCGATTTCTTCAAGTTGTTCCTCAGTTTCGATACTTCCGATTTCTTCGCAAGTCAAAAAGACTATACTATGCCTTTTTTCACTCTAATGCCAAACATGACTTCATAAGGACGTTGGCGTATTCCTTCATGGTATGTAGTGTTCTTTGAAAATTGAACAAAGGGTAAATCTTCTGACCATTTATTTGCATTGTTATCGTTCATCCATGCAGTTGGCATATTCTGTATATCCTGATTGGCCCTTTCAACTGAGCCTTGTGTTTGACTGTGACGAGGCTTACCATGGACTATCTTAACATCTTTCCACGTAGCGCATAATTCCGATATGAATTGATTACTGAATTCTCTACTATTTCTGATTGCAATATTGCTGGAGCACCAAATGCTAAAAATATTGGAAGAACGTGATACGTAATACTTCTTCAGATCTCTTAGTTTTCAAAGGTCGTAGCTGGACAAACTTAGTTAAATGTGTGATCTTGATACACCATTATGAACTTATATTCACCATTTGAGTTTGACTGCAGATCTATCAGGTCAACTTGACATCTTGAGTTTAACTCCGAATTGATCATTAGTTTCACAACAATACCTTTCATAGGTGATCTGTGTTTCATTTGAAACTGTTTGCATAGATTTAAATACAACATTACAATTTCATATGTAATATTTTTGTATTTATTTTGCAACTCTTTAAGCATACGTGTTCTTCCTCCATGGTTCACCCTGTTCTTGTCTTTAGTGGAATAGGGCACGGTACACCGGGCAATTGTTTAAGAATGCTGTACGGTTTTTTCTAAATCTAGCTTCATCTCTGTTAACAACTAAGCAGTTTATGCACCCTTGGAAGTTTGTTTGGCATTCCTCTTCTCTATGACTGTGGCTGCAATTGCCACAAGTTCTGATCTATTTACAGTCTTTACTAAAATGGCCGCACGCATAATAGTTGTAGTATCTTTAAATATTTCTGTATGGTCTTACGTATGCCTGGTGGAAGCCAAAGCGTTTGGAACTTAGTTTTCGAAGTATATCTCCTGTAGCCTTATCTATTTCAATTACTAGGTGTTTCAGGTTTTCGTTCTTTCTGTGTGACTTCATTTCTGTGATTTTTATTTCAGCATCCGGGTGGATATCCAGGATACTGCTTTGAAGTAACTCTTTGATATTGTGTTCGTTGACTATATTCGGGGCATTTAGTATAATCAGTCTTCTGAGCCTTATATCTGGCTCTTTAAAATTGATTTGTTGGATGGTTAGTTGTTAATTTAGTTTTAGCTTGCACTGGATCTTTGTTGCTCACCTGCTCCAAATCAGTCACTTCGGACATACCTCGCTACTAATGTTCAGGAGATTGCTCCTGAGTGCGTCTATATTCTTGTCACCTGACGTCTTAGCAATGATGGTAGTCTTTTTTCTTCCTCAGTAAGCTTCATTAGGGTTTCACTGTAGGTAATCTTACCTTTTTCTGGGATATTAGCTGTTTTAGGATAATGGATTGAGTGTCCTCTTTCACTTGTTTTAGGGCATTGAGGCTATCATTGATTTGTTCGACTTTTGCTGTTAGAGCTGCCAGGCTTTGATTTTCTTCTGCAGCCACCGGCTTTTTGAATTTTTCTCTTAGTTGGCTTATGAAATTATAAGCTTGGGTTCTTTTGTTGCCTGGGAGGTGAAACTTATCCCCCGTTTTGGCTATGATTATTCCTTTCAGGTCCTCTAGCAGACTTGCGACGTTCATTTCCAAATTACGGCAGCACCTATCCATGGTCTTGGGAGAGGTATTAATGGCCTATTCATTGCTGGTCCATCTGCATTGAGCTGGACTAAGTTTGTATTGAGGTCCAGCTCGCGTTTCGTTCAAGTGTAGTTAAATCAGTTGTGAATCCGGATTTCTAGGCCTAGAAGCAAAAGGTGAGTCCGCGCTGCGGTAGAAAGGGAGCGATTTACAGTAAGTCAGTGAAGTGTTTTCGTGTGTTATTTTTAAAATTTGATTATTAATTTGCTATTAAACTCACAATTATAAAAATGATATCCTATTGTTGTGTGTGGTCTTGTCGAGATTTATCCGATGGTATAGTTTACGAAGCACAATGGTTAAAATAATTGCCTTTTAGGATCCAAATGAAGGAGCAGTTTAAAGCACGTCTACTCTCTTCGGATGCTCGAACCACACCATTTTCCTCAGCAAGTATGTATTTTACTTGAAATAACAAGTGATTAAATTGTAAAAAATTTAGAAGCATGGATCCTCCAATAAAGCATTAGCCATAACAATCACTTCCTACATCAATAACAGCATTTACCCCAACGCATTGAGTTAAAAACTGATTGCATAGCATATATTGTCACAGCTACTCATTCAGCTTCATAGCACAGCACATTTTACCGTAGTTGTTGTTGCATGGTGGCGGGAGACTCGTTCCGTAATGACAGAGCAGAAGATTTCTGCTGTTGAGAAATTTAAATAAAACGTTCTTTATATATACAGGGCAACAGAAAAACATTTTCTGCATTAAAAGATAAGTCCTGCACAATACAGACAACTTGCTGCCAATCCTATCTTACTCAGGAATTTCATTTCTAACAGCTGAATAAAAGACATGGACTTTTAAACATCAGAAATGCAATTACAACTGTTCAAAATGATGTTAGACGAAAAAGAGATGATGGAGACTTGGATTCAACGTCGAGCGATCTGGTATTTCAAGTGATGGACTATTATCACATTGTTGAATGCCAAGCACTCATTTCAGATTGGTGAACTAGTGCTGATATCAAACCCAATTACTTTTGCCTTAAAGATAGCAGTTTTACCACCTGAGAATGATAAATTTAATGGTTGAGGAACTGAAATATAAGAAAAATTATTATAAATCTGAGAGAAAATTAAATGAGTGAATGACGTTTTTTTGTGTTTGTCAATTTAAGACGATATTTTGCACAGAACATTAATTCGATAGCGAAATGTGGTTTAAAGTGATTTTGAGCCACAGTAAGCATCCACGTTCGAAGCAAAATTCAATTGAACTGAAAACCAGAGTATTGACCAATTAATATATCAATTTGACATGAAACAATAAAATTCATAACTGTTAGTTATATTATATTTAGTTTTTTTTAATATCATTAATTTTTTTCGTTGATCATCTTCATTACGTTTTGCGATAAATGCCTTCCATTGAAATATAGAAATTTAATCAACTTTAGGTATTACTTTGTAAATTAAACTAAATATTCTTAATTGTAAATGATATTCTAAGGAAAAGTAAATTTGTTCTGTTTTTATCGTGTATATAATCTAAGTGGTTTAAATAGTGCCTCGAGTAAAACTAATTCTTGAATTAAATTTTTATTTAAATTTATACCACCATGTGATTTTTCTCGTTAGAGTTAAGATTCAATAGAAACATCCTTGTTTACCAAATTACCATTTGCAAAATATTCTATCAGAAAAAAGAATACTGTCTCAAATGCCGATTTTTTAAAAACTTTTTCAAAATATTTATTCAGCTTAAGAAAGAGGTGTTAATGATGGGCTTTAAAATATGACATTAAAGATCCTTTCAAAAGATTCATAGAAAGGAAGAGCCATGTTAGTACCTTTTCAATAGACATCCTGCAACGATTGCTAACTTTCTTAAAGCCGGTGGTTATGAGATCTTTTTTACTTGTGTTCCAACTCACTACATAGTGCAACACATTAAGTTTTACCAGAACCGAAAGCATTTATTGAGATTTAAAAGTTTGGCTTATAGATTATTAACTATAAAGAAATGGCTACCGGGACGAAAAATACCGTCGGCAATAATAGTTGTTTTGGAACATGAGGAAGAAGCCGCAATGTATATTAGAGGAAGTGAGAATTTTTTTGCTTGTTCTCGTCTCCGGGAATTTTATTTAATGGTCTCCTTTTTAGCTTTTATAGGAAAAAATGTTTCAGTA
This sequence comes from Latrodectus elegans, assembly GCA_030067965.1. Classification (NCBI taxonomy): domain Eukaryota; kingdom Metazoa; phylum Arthropoda; class Arachnida; order Araneae; family Theridiidae; genus Latrodectus; species Latrodectus elegans. Next base: position 125,558,132 of record CM057813.1, read on the forward strand.
ATGCGTTTAATCGAAAAATCGCATTTTTGCTGACAGATCAGCCTTTACATAAAGGAAAGAAGATTAAGTTTAAACATTTTCAGATTACTCCATGTTTCTTAATATCATCATTTTGCCTGTGGGTAGCTTTCCATACTGCTCCTATTCTATCAAAGAATTCTACTAATGATGATAAATATTTTGGATAAATAATCAATTCTTAGGCACTTCTTATGTAATCAATTCTTAAGCAATCCTCTTCTGCAATTTTTATATTTTCATCACAATTTTATTTCTTTTATTTATTACCATAAAATAAATTAATAAAATAAAATTAATAAAGTTTATCCATTCATAAAATGCAATAAATTCCTTCCCTGACAATTTCAAAATAATTTAATTTAGACAATCTGTAAAACGTATTCTCATCTCTGATACTATAGGTGCTACACACAATGAAATCTGAAAACTTTTCACTTGTGTATGGTTTTAAACGGTATTGAACCGTTCATCTAAAAGAAATAAGTCCCATTCAATCTATAAAATTTTCTCACAGACAGTGTTAAGTGTTCAAGTTTTAATAGAAGATCAAATTCACAGTTAACATTTGAAAACCTATTAAAAATGTTGATACTTGCAGGTATACGCAGAATTCGCACACATCTTGTTGTTATCGGTATTTATGTGATAACTGAAAATAATGAAATAATATAGAATAAAGTGACTCTCCTTTTACTGTTATTCACTTAGTCACAGTTCACATAAATCAACCTGATATGCAATTCCTGATAATTAGCAATATTTTTTAGTTCTATTGCCCCGCTACTTAATATATCCCCCTACTTAACATTACGAGGGTCAATTTTACAGAAGAGCACCCATTGGATGTGCGCTCGTTGACCGAAAGTGGGCGAGTCTACGTACTTTAGAAACAGGGACCCTCAGACTTTGCCTATCATTACCAAAGGTATCGTTTTATATGGAGGATATTGCGATCATGATATATTATATCTACCTCAGATTCTCAATAAAATTTGCACAATTTTCAATGATTTAACTCCACTAAAATTTTTGTTAACTCTATTAAAATTTAATTCGAATTTAAAATTATTCACTTGATTTAAAATTCGCTGAATAATCGAGACTATTTGCAAGTCTAGATATAATTTCCACGAATGTCATTCACGTCTGTATTTTCGCTAAGAGTACTGATAACGATGATAAATAGAACACTTACAATTATATTTCTGAGTTCACAATTATTTATTTGTTATATATGATACTTTGCATACTCATGCAGAAATATCGTAATCTTTAGTCATTGAAAATATGTATATTTATATAAAATATACAATAGAAACATTATAAAACATCATAAAATCATTAATAAAAGACATCAAGAATAAAAAAAATTTTATTTTAATCACTAAATGAATGTGCTAATGTTCATCATTCTTATCTCTAATAACTCGGTATCTTCAAGTTCCTTCCCATTAAGACCAGCAGAGTAAATCATGTTTTGAATCGGGCATTGATTGGGAAAGTGACCACATTTTCCCTCACTGGATTATTGGAGCTCCGTAAGATGGGGACATGTACACTTTAATTTGGGACGTCAAATGTTCTTCCGCTGGTATGGAATAAATGTGGAAAGGAGGATGCCAGCTCAAGTGTGATCCTGTCTCCTGACAGTAATTCAGAATTACGAGGCACTTGGTGATGCGCGAGTATTCCAAACCCATTAACCTTGAAGTACAGTCTAGTGATCACCTGCACAGTTTTGTATGCATGGATTCATACTTTCTTACAGCAAAATGTTTCATAAATATCAAATATTTTACTACATCTTTTTGTTTGAAAAATTAAGGGTCTCATTTGCTTGACTTAATTTATGTGTGTTCCTTTTATTAAATTAAATCATTTCACTAAAATAAAATCCTCTGGTAACAAAGAAAATATAATGAAAAATCTAAACATTCGCTGATCGAAAAATAACAATGAAAGAATGATTACCTTTAGTAAACTTTAAATCTTCTTTTTACCCTACAATAGAATTATATATCATCCAATCACAACAGATGAACAAATTTGTGAGTCCACAATTTTCTCTCTGACATAAATACCCCTTCAATCTCACTTCAGGAAGGTTTTGAAATATAAGAATGCGAATCGAAAGTCCAGTGGAGTTGAATTCAGATTTATTTGATTTGAAATTGAGTTTAAAAATTTATTGAACGAAGGGATGAGCAGAATTATTGGATTCCAAGATCGGCAGAAGTTTAGCGAGTGGGACATAGAAAATTTAATTAGTAACTAATGATCGCGAATTTTGCTCCGCAAAAGCACCACAATCTTCTCTATTTCTCAGCAGATTTCAGGGATTTCTAATTCTTTGATGAGATGAGTTCAGTTGAATCATGGCTTGATACAAGTGATAAATAATTAAGGAAGCGGAAAGTGTTTAGCATGATGAAGGCATAGTGATAAATAGAATCGGGAGAAAAATTTCCTCTGAAGCTCCCAAGGAAGGAATATATGGAATTGACGAGATTTTCTGCCCCAGCCGATAAATGGATGACGAGGACCATTAGCTGGAGTTACCAAATAATCTTAAGAAAAATTATGATCTTAGTGAAGAATCATTCATTTATCATCTTGAATATCGAATAATTAAAGGGGGTACTAAGATTATCAGATGGTACTTATTTCATATAAAGTCTTTTAAAAGTCAATTCTACTTTATAGAAATTTAAAACTTTCTATATGCGATTGAATATTAATAACGGCATTGCTGTGTGTATATATACGAGGGTTGCTATTTATATTTCTGGCCTAATAATGAAAAAACAAATATGTAGGATCGAAATTGGTTTTATTGTTTTTCAAAATATTCTCCATGATGATCAATACACTTTTGCATGCGTTTGAACCAATTTTCAAAGCACTTTTTCCAGTCCGATTGAGGTAACTCCAAAACATGCGTTTTGAATGCATCAACCGCTTCTTCGGGGGTCGAAAATCGTTGTCCACGTAATTTATTTTTGATGTGTGGGAATAAGAAGAAGTCATTGGGTGCCAAATCAGGGCTGTACGGCGGATGATCCATCAGTTCGATCTTTCGCTCCGTCAGAAATGCCTTAGTTTGAGTCGATGTTTGAGAGCTCGCATTGTCATGATGAAGAATGATTCGCCTGTTCTTCTGCTTTTTTTCGAATTTCTCCGATGACTTCTGGCAAACAAATGGTCGTGTACCATTCAGAATTGACCGTCCTGCGTTGCTCTAACGCCACTGTTGCCACATGACCGTTAATGCCGAAGAAACAGGCAATCATTTGTTTCGATGTGCTTCTTCCTCGAACAACTTTTGTTGGTTTTGCCTCGTCTTGGAAGATCCATACAGTTGATTGCTGTTTTGTTTCCGGCTCATATGCATAGATCCATGATTTGTCACCTGTGTAGATGTTATACACAGCCTTTGATGTACCTTGAATGTATTTTTCCAACATTTCCTTGCACCAATCGACACGAGCCTTTTTTGAGCGTTTGTCAGATTATGCAGGATCAACGCGAACAAATTTTTTACGCTCAAATGTTCATGCAATATTTTATTGATGCTAGTCATACTAATGTCCAAAGACGCCTCTATCTCACGGTATGTCACATGACGATCTTGCTTTATCAGTTCACGCACAGCATTGATCTTTTCTGGCACAACAATGGATTTTGGAAGACCTGCACGGGATTCGTCCTGGATCGAACATCGACCACGATTAAATTCGTTATACCAATTTTTTACAGTGCTGTAGGATGGCACTTTATCGCTGTATAATGAATTAAGTTCATCGAAGCACTCTTGTCTTGACAATCCACGTCGAAAGTTATGAAAAATAATGGGACGAAAATGTTCACGATTCAATTCCATTTTTTGACAGAGAAGAACTTTTCAATTTACTGTCAACAACACAAATAAAGCTATAATGGTAAATCGTCTGCTGAATTTATGTTTAAAAATATCAAACTTTCGATTAAAATCGTCTTCGGTCGCCTAGTAACACTTACTGTTGCCAAGGCCAGAAATATAAATAGCAACCCTCGTATAATATGAGCGTGTGTTCTGGTTTCTACATCATATCTGTCATTACCTTTTACAGATTTAATTTTGTAAAGTCCAAAATATTTCAGCTTAAGTATTAAACCTGGTCCGAACTGAGTTCTTTGAATAGCGACTTAATCACCAACTTGATATATTTTGGGAGGTTTTCTCCATTTATCATAATAACATTTACTTTGTGTTTAATATTGTAAAATATTAGTTTTAGCAATAATACGCAACTGTTTTTTTTTTAATCTTGTACTACATATTGAAAATGTTCTTCTTCCAGTAGTTGCTTAACGTAAATGTCATCTTTATTTTGCATTTTAATGCCAAGCATTAATTCGAATGGTGAGAATTTTGTTGTTTGTGAGGCAGTACTTCTCATTATGTGTTGGACATTAGACACATGCTTATATCATTTTGTGGATTCTTCTATAGATAATTTGGTTAAAACCGCAATTAGGGTTTGATGCATACGCTCAATTTGTCCGTTTCCGTGAGGTGCTCCAGTTGTGATAGGTAGGTGCTCAATACTTTCTTCAATACAATAAGATTGGAATTCTTGGGAGGTAAAAGGTGATCCGTTATCTGATATTATTCGACGAGGGTTACCAAAACTAGTTTTAGCTTATCTTAAGCATCTTGTGCAGAGGTAGATTTAACAGGATGTATCCAAATAAATTTTGTAAAAGCGTCCACTACAGAAAATAAGTGTTGGCAATATTTGTTTGTAGATGGCAAGGGTCCTAAAAAGTCAATGTGATATGTATCGAGAGGAGTGTCACCTTTTGGGATTGGATAGAGGAATCCTTCAGCTTTACCTGATTTTTTGGAAGAGAAGATACATGTGATGCAATTGGCGATGGAAGTTTGGGTTAACTTATCTAAATTTGGAATATAATAGTCTCGTTTAATAATTTCTGTAGTCTTTTGTACTAAAAAATGACCTTTAGAATGCACGTGTTGAATTAATTGATTGCACATGGCTTGTGGGATGACTAAATATTCTTGATCTTGGACCAATTTGTATAAAATGCCGTTTTTAACTTTAAAATCAGAATTAAGTGATTTTTCGACTGCGTTTTTCATATTTGTCGGTAGATTGCGACTTTATTATCTTCTGTGTAATATCATCAGGAGAATTAATCATAACAAGGTAACGACTTAATGCATCAATATGTTGCATTTACCTGACTAATGAGAAATTACATAGACGAAGTCTTGTAACAAAAGAGCCCATCGTGTGATTTTTGCGCTTAATTCAGCTTTATCCATTGTTTTTTAAAAGCTATGCAGTCTGTAACTATTTTAAATTTAGTCCCGTGTTAATATACGCGAAATTTTTTAAGACTTTCTACCAAAGCGAGTACTTCCAGTTCATAACTGTGTAATTTTTCTTCCTGGGGGAGATGTTTTTCTGCTCATATACAAAATTGGGTGACAGTTTCCGTTATCAGATTTTTTAAAGGATAGCTGCATCAAATCCAAGTTTATATGCATCTGTGTGTACTTCTAATTTTGAATCTGGCACAAATAAATACAAAACGGGATGTGTTGTGAGTAATTCCTTTAATTTGAGAAATGCCGTCTTTTCGGTGGAACCGAATACAAAAGTAGAGGATTTTCTTAGTAGATCACTAAAAGGTCTGGCAACAGTGGCATAGTTTAGAATATATTTTCGAAAGTAGCCTGCTAAGCCCAGAAATTATTACAAGTGTTTGACGTCTTTAGGTTCAGGAAAATTAATTACTGCTTTTATTTTTGATGAAGAGAATGAAATTGTAATGTTTTTTACAACATGATCTAAAAATTCAACTTTTCTTTGCAAAACTTGGTATTTCTTAAATTTAATATTTAGTCTATAATTTGAAGCAGTTTCGAGAACACGTTTCAATTTAATAAGTCCCTCTTCTTCAGTGTCAGACAGTATGATAAAACCATCCATGCACATAATTAAAGTACCATCTGCTATTAATTCTCTGAAAACGCAAAATAAATATCTATTGAAAACGGTTGGACTAATTGTTAAACCAAAGGAAGCTTTAAGGAACACGTATTGTCCGTTATGGGAAAAGAAACTAGTGTATTTGGTACATTTAGGGTCAATATCCGCATGAAAGAAATCATTTTTTAAGTCAATAGATGTGAATACTTTTGCACTTTGTAACTGATCTAATATATCATCAATAAGAGGTAATGAATAATGATCTTTAATAATTTTCTTATTTAATTTACGAAAATCAATGCATAAACGTGTAGAATTATCTATTTTACCAAAACAATTGGACTAGCATATTCGCTACAAGAAGGTTTAATTTTTCCTTCTTTTAACCAATCATTAATTTGTTTGGTTACAAATTCTTTTTCTGGTATGGACATTCGACGTGCTCGTTGGCAAACTGGGATATCATCTTTTAAAATAATAGACATTTTCATCTCTGTTTTAGCGTCTTATTGGGCTTGTTTTTGTTTTACGTAAAGAAATACCATCTTTATTGAATGTTAGTGTTCCTTGAGTAATTATATCAGTACCGATAATTAAGGGTAAACTCATCTGTTGTTGAGAAATAACATGAACTGTTGTAGAGAAAATATCATTATCAATTTCTATATTTGCCTGAAATGAACCACTGTGGCAGTACTTTAGAGCTACCAAATCCATTTAGTATTAATTGAGAATCGCTCAGTTCAGAAAATTCAGTTTGACGATACAGATCTTCACATAATAAAGTTGCATGGCTTCCGGTATCAATGAGAGCATCTATCAAAATACCTGAAATTTTAACTATTTTATGATGTCTTGTCGAAAAGTGATGTAATTGTTAAAAGTACGAACTGTTGAATTGTGGTTATCTATTGGTGTTGAAAACATTTATTATCACTGGCTTTATGCTCAAAAAAATTACAACAAAAGCACTTTAAACCCTTATTTTTGTCTCTACGATTGATCTTTTATGTCCATTTTTCCACAGTTAAGATAACGAATAGGAGTAGTCTAAATTTTGGTTTGAGTTTGATTCTTAATTGTTTGTTCTACCACCGGAATTTTAGTTTTCACTTTTTGACAACTTTTTTGAATTTCTTCATAAATTTTTAATTTTGTTTTAAATTCTACTAAATTAGTGGCACCATACAAGATTGCTTTATTTTGAGGAAGATCATTAAGACCTTCAATTACATAATGAATTAGAGCCATATCATCGAGTTGAGCTCGACTGGCAATTTCTCTCCTAATTAAAAAATATTCAAATATTGATTCTTTATCTTTAATTTTTCGATGATTTAATGTATCATGAATTTCTACTGAATTAATTTTCCCCAAATTCAGAAATTAAAGCGATTTTCTATTCAGAGTACCAATGAATATTACTTTTGCTTTGATAAATAACAACGCAATTCCACTTAATGCTCTTTGTGCAAAATTAAATTTATGAAAATCCGACAAATTAAATGAAGTAGCAAATGCTTCAAATTTCTGAAGCCACAATTTGACATTTTCATTTGTCTCCCCTGTATACTTAGGAACTAAATAATCAATATCATTGAAATTAAATGGTAATCTTGTATGAAAAGAATTATCATCAGAAGTATGACTACCATACACTTCATGTCCCTTATTATTAAGAGACACATTCGTTTTGGACATTCGACTGAGTAGAATTTGGAATCGCTTCAGTTTCATCGTCAGTTATTTCATAATTTTTTACATTTTCTTGAAAAGACTCCAAATCAGTAAGAAATAATAAAATTCTTTCCGCCAATTCACACACACACACACACACAGGTAAAGTTCTATTAATATCGATTTTCAAAAACATTAGCAATCGAAATTAGTTCGATTAAAGAAACATTTGTTGTAATATCAACTAATTTAGACTTAAAATTTGCATCAAATCCATGAAAGTTTCTTATTCGAGAACGGTTTAATCTATCACCTTCTTCGCCAAATAACAGCTTGTGAAGAAGTTTGATTTTTTTCTCTTTTTACAGTTTTCAGTGCAAGTGCAATTTCAGTTATATATCACTTAGAAACATCTTGAAAATAAGAGTGACTCACCCTACTTCAATGTAGAAATTCAAAGCAGCGAATGCAGGAAAATACATAAATCGAAACCAGAAACAGGCCCTTTTCAACTTGTCAGTGACTTGGCGGCAGTAGAAGAATTTCAGCGGAAATGATAAATAAAATCTCTTCGGAATATGTTTGAAATAAAAAAGTAATTAGCCAGAGCCCCCATGTGGATTAGTTTAATGCAGTAATAATACAATGAATTTTCATTTTAACTATAGTATATTAAACATTATTTACAGTTATTTACAATTATAATTACAAAATGGGATTATGAATACAACATTTATATTTCGAAACCGTTAAGGTTCAAAGTACGTCTTAACATGACCGTTTTCACTTATCAGCTCTAGTTCCTTTCCTAACCATTGACACCAGGATCGCTGTAGTAGCAAGCACTTGATGATGTCATGAGTAGAGGTGCGTCATCTGGTATATCTCACACACATAAACACACACACACATATGTGTGTGTGTGTGTGTGTGTGTGTGTGTGTGTGTGTGTGTGTGTGTGTGTGTGTGTGTGTGTGTGTGTGTGTGTGTGTGTGTGTGTGTGTGTGTGTGTGTGTGTGTGTGTGTGTGTGTGTGTGTGACCCCAATTCAATATTAGTCTTGCTTGAGATATAATTGTTATTTTATGATCAAAAACACAATTCATTTCAAATTCAAAACAATAATTCCTCCTCTTGTGTAAATATAATAACATGAATATGAATTAAAAAGAGAACACAGAGGATATAATTTGTGTAAGCTTATATCTCATCAATTAATTTCCTTTCGAAATGATTGATTTCATCTCTATATATCGAAATGATTGATTTCATCTCTATATCGCTAAAAATATTACTCTAGTTTATAAACTTTCAAAAGAAGCCAACCACCAGTTGAGCATCGAAGCAATAAAAAAGGAAGAAGAAACTAAATTCACTCGAATAATTGGAATTCAGAAGCTCTTGAAGAAAACAGTAAAAGTGCTTAATTTGCTACAAGGAAATAAATGCTTGACTAGTCCTTCGTTTGGGAAATCCAATTTTATTTTCTTCTTTTCACGTGAATTTGATCTGTTAGTGATTCATTAAAACCGTTTCCTCATCTGATCGAGACTACCGCGTTCTACTTAATTGCAGTCTAAAACTTCCCCTGAAAAGGCATTATTTCTACCAGATATTTTAACCACCTTTTAAACACGCTCATCTACGAGAGCACAGCATTACTTGGCGAAACTTTATATCGGCGAGAAAATGTCCTCTTCACGAGAAATAATGCCGTTTGTTGGAATTTTAGTTCTTTGCTGTCTCAGCGGGATGAAATGATGACTCTGCAAAATGATATTAATGAGATAGGATTCGGCTTAACCAAGTCATTATAAGTTTAACCAAACTGTTAAAATATGTGCATTTCGGCTTCAAGCTCTGAATGTTAATGATACCATCTCACACTTAAATCACAATCAATTTTTACTACAGCTGTATATATCTTGAGAGATTTAATTTCAACTCTTTATAATAAAGAATTTAAATAGCTGTTTGTGATAAAATAAACTAAGGAAAGTAGTTAATATCCAAATCTGGTTTTCATGTAATGATTTCATTTTCCAATATGATAGAGAGATAAATTAGAATATATATATATATATATATATATATATATATATATATATATATAACATTGTATTTATTATATTTTTCTACTTAAATTTGGTAAAGCTATGTTTAGTGAAATTTAATTTAAATTTTCAACCAGTATTTGTAAATTCTCTAATAATTAGTTTCCGAGTACTTGGTTTCAATGGCTGCTGCTACTAAATACATGCAATCTGTGTCGACATGTAAAGCTATATGGTTGATCCAATCAATTAGTACTCTCCATTCCAAGGAAAACATCAAGGAAGATTTGAATTCACAGACAGTTTATTTTTAAAGCATCTTTCTTTTCTTTAAGAATCGAACCCTTTGCTTTCCGTGTACAAAGTTTAACAAAGTAGAACAAAGTTTTTTCGACTAGGTTGTTTTGATGCTCTTTAAAAGATAAAGATTATATTCAAAAGAGATATTTTACGGTCTTATATTGCAGTAAATGATACTGTAGAATAATTTTAATGTTCGAAATGGAAAATCTTGATTATATCTTCCGTTCCAGGGTTTACTGAAAAACGGAAGTGGGTTGGCATTTCAGTTGTCTGCATGCATATCTGTCGCGGTGTGTCCTTGCTAATTTTCCGAAATTAAACCTATATTAAAAGGGAATATGGTTGATCATATGTGATATGTCGTACTGGAAGGGAAGTACTTGATCGATATTCACAGGTCTTATTTTAATACTAAAACACTTAGCGCTGTTAAGGTACACTCAAGGCTGGGTCAAAATCTTCACTACTCACAAATAATATAACAAAAAACTAAATTTTATTTCTTAAAATATTTTAATGTGAAATGGAGGTGTTATTAGTGTATTCCATTTTACTTATTCAGTAACACTTAAATAAAATTTAAGTTATGTTATCAGTAGTGTGAGGTACAATTGCAATCTCTGTCTTTAATTTCAAAAATCATTGCTTTTCTACCCTAAAATATAGGGCTGATAACACATTTAAATAAATCTTTCCCTCCATCTGAAAAATGCTACATTTTAATGAAATAAACCAGGTAAAGAAACCAAAAGCTGCTGAAAGTTTCTAGAGATAATCTGATTATCATATCCCATGATTTTGAAACGAAATCTACATTTATAAGTTTTGGTATATTTAAATATAAAATTTGTCTCAATACTCTAACAATTTACAGAACTCTAAGGAATTTTATAGTTCGCTCAAAGCCTGTAATTTTTCTTATCAGAAAAACGAAATACTATTCGCGTAATCCAAAACTAAAACATCTAATGGCGTTTTTAAAAATTAAAATCTTATATAAAATATATGATTTCTAATGATTCAATTTTATAAATTTTTTATTATTTGGTAAAATATATTATTCTTTATTTTCTGAAAGCAATTTCTTGATAAATACATCATGCTTTATTTGATAAAAGTCATTTCTTGGTAAAATATATTATGCTTTATTTGATAAATATTATTACTTGATAAAATATATCATGTTTTACTTATTAAATAGTTATGATTGTTATATTTTGTGTCATCATAGCTATGAAATCATAGGATTTAGTGAAAACAATTGATTATGCAAAGAGCAAAATAATTTTCTTAAATTTGAGTAAATGATGTAGACCCATGAAAATTCTGCTACAGAAAAACATTCATTAAATGGATTGAAATGAATTAATTAATTTGAATGAAAATTTTACTACTGTGCATTACTCTAGTAATCACACAAGAAACATATTTCAATAAATATACCGCAAAAATTAGCAGTATTAAATTATTTTTAAGTACATAAAAATATGTTTTTAGAAAGGTGAAATAACATTCGAAATTATTTTTTCAGAAATAACCTTTCTGAAAAAATAATTGCGGAAAGTGTTAGTTATGATAGGAAAATGTAATTTATTTGCCCTGAATACAAATAACCTTTATATAAAATATTTAATCAATCATACTACAGTTTAATATTATTCCTTCTACTGTTTGAGAGGGATCCAGAAATATATCAAAGTATTTCTAAATATTATTGCGAGAATCGTAAATGCTTAGTTTAAGATTAAAACATTTTGCACATATTTATGTATAAATGTATATGTTTATCTGTATAGTATGTATGTATAATAGATTGCCTATAACCTTCTGCTTACATATTTATTAAATAACATTTGTCACTTCCAGTATCTATAAGTTAATAGATGTGAATATCAAAATGTGCTACATCATTTCATTTTTCATAACAGACTGATTCTAACATTCAATTTCGATAACCATTTAATTTTCATGTTTAATTTTAAAGAGGCTAGAAGCAGAAATAATTTCATTGATGAAGGTTTCAGAACTTTACTTTTACCAACATTTTGAATAAAATTGTTTTTCCTGAAGAATCATAATTTTATTGAAGCAATGTACACGGGTATTGAAAATTCATGTTTTTACAGTATAAAATATTCATTTTTCAAAAATTATAAATAAGAAACTTCTTTCTTTTCTGTCGCAAACTTAAAATTCTTGGAACAATTCTAATCTTTTTAAAAATATCATGATAAGCAACCTTATCATAAGTGTTCTAAAAATTAACTGCAAAGTGTAAAAAAAAAACATTTATCATTTTCAGAATATGATAAATGTATGGATGGATGAACCGATGTGTCAACAAAAATTTTCGATAAATTAGGTTCTTTATTTTCCATGTAATTTCTTATTTTTGTAATTAATAAAAATTAACCAATTGAATAGATTTATTGAACAATACCATAAGTCATCAGTACGGGTGCTTTTGGAATGTCATATTCTGTATTTCTCCATTAGAACAATTATTCTTATCCTACCTCAAGCTTATTTTGTACTTGAATTGGTTGTATGATAATCTGAGAAATTGCTTATCATTTTATTCATTTAATATATTTACTAATGACAAGTTTTGTATTCTAATTATTATCATAGCTATTTAATCTTCCCAGTAAAATATAAATATTTTAATACCATTCATTATAAAATAAGCTGCGACTAACTTCATAAGCAAATGATGCATTGAATCGGGTTACCAAAATCGCATGTTTCTTGGAGTTGGTATTACACTTTATTACGTGTGTGTTTACTGCATTGCCTTATTATTACGATTACCTTTATTTGCAGTATTTTTACGTGAGTCTCTTTAAAGGAGGTAAATTAAAACTCTGTAAAAGTATTTTTATTTCATGGTTATTTTTGTCAGCTCTATGACCTCAGGTGACCTAATACCATACTTTATTAGGGAGATGTTTATCCATATAACACACATTAAAGATATAGAACGCCCCACCCAGTGGTACAAGAGCAAAAATTTTATTCGTGTAAAATGGAATCAGGTACTTTCATAAAATGGATAATAACTTCGATATGTAATTAGTCTTTTAAATAAAAGCAATTGAAATGGGAAAGATTAAAATAGGAAATAATTATCTGTTCATTCCATGCGTGCTACAAATAATTAAAAATAATGAATTAGAAAAAGATGCATTGTTCATTTGAGTCCGCCCACTTACCATCCATCTTCAGAAGTTTCAGAGTATTTCGAGAAAAATCATGAATTGAGTACAAATAACTGAAAACCTTTAAGAACTCTGATTTAAACTTTTCTTTGTCTATGAAATACCATTTCTAGACAAAATGGAGCAAACATTTTCTAATTCTTTCACAAAAGGATTTTCGTTTTTTTTTTTTTTTTTTTTTTTTTTTAATTGTAATTTTTCTTTTTAGAGGGTTTTTTTACGCCGTTTTATTAATTAAAATCCCTTTTGATGCATTATGTTTTTTTTTTCTTAACGATGTTAAGCAGGGTTTCCTTACAAGCAATTCTCTTAAATGACAGCTTGGTTCAGATGAGAACCTTTTGCGGCTAATTTTTTCCAGATTTTTTAACAGTTTAAGAAAATAAATATTTTGTATTAAAATATACAATTATGTTTTTGACTGGGGCCATGCTGGCCTAGAGTTTAAGTCATCGGCCTTCCATCCGAAAGAGTGGAGTTCGATTCCCAATGCCGCCAAAGAGCTCCCGAGTACAAGCGATATACATACTCGTTAAATCTGTGTAATTGAAAATGCTTTGGTCGGTCGTTGAACTGTTACCATGGGTGTTATGGTCTGGAGGAAAATTTCCTCTTTTTCAGGTCAGTGTTAAAATTGAGGGAATGGGGTCCTCATCAAATTTGTAACCTTCCGTTAGAGCAAGTTGAGGTGTAACTTGATTCATCCGACAGTAGCCGCTTCAATTTCCAGACACCATTGTTTTTCTGCAGTCACAGAAACCAGCGAATGTTTGAATTTCAGGCAGAAATGAGTAGTTTTCTGCCATTGCTCCCTATTAAGAATTCTTATCCTCTGCAACTCTCATTCGATATACGTGCTTCTTAAATCTGTGAAGTTTGACGGAAAGATTTTTTGTTGACAATGTTTGTTAGTTAAAATGAAGAAGAGTCCATGCTCTGCTGTTCAGTTCATCGGAAGCCAAGCCAATCATGGCCTTAGAAAGCTCTGTTCGAACACCACAGTTACATATTTTAGACAAGGACTGTGAGCTCTGATTGCAACTTTTGAAAATGTTTGCTACCCCTTCTTTTGAGAATCAAGTGCGACTTGCTACCTTCGAACTAGAGACTCCTGTTAAACGGGAATGAACAATAAGTCTTTTATCAAATTCAAATGATGAAAGATCTGTTATTCTCTACACTTTTACTACACTTATCCAAAAATGCATTTTTACACCTTACTTATTCTAACACTCCGTTGATGTGCAACCTACATCATAATAAAACGTCCTTACTTCTTTCTTAGCAAGTATTTAAATCTCGACGGTTACAAATTCATTCGTTAAAGTGTGTATAGTGAAAACATTTTCAAATAACTTTTGAAAATTTATGTATATTAATGGGGTATTAAGAATCATTAATTTTCTATTCATTAATTATATATATTGCGTTGAAGTTTATTTCTGAAAAATATTGATTCCTATCTCATTAAACTCGATCGATCTCTTGTGACAGTGCATATCAATTTTTTCGCAGATACTCGATGAATATCGCTGTCAAATGAGCCTTTGGGTTCAAAAGGTTAATGCAGACCGGAAAAACATGTATGTTACTTTTTAATGTTATTCAGTATACTGATTGGCTCCTAGAAAAATTTTAATAATTCTCTAATAATGAAATAAATCAAATGATCCAATTAAATTGTAAAATATGCTGTGCAAAAAAGTGAATTATCATTCATTAATTAATTAATTTTGAATTACTATTCTCACATTATTAAGTTATTAACATGCGTTTAAGTTAAAATTCTTTATTCTACATTATCACATATATCATAAATATATAAATCTGTCATTTTTCGTTATTGCATTTTCTTAAACATTTAAGACGCTGAAACTAACACTTGTCTTAAAATCCTAAAAAAACACCAAAATTTTTATTGTAATTATACAAAAATGAATACGGTAAAATTTGTAAAATAAAAATGAAAAGAGAAGTAAGTATTAAATAATTAATTAATATTCACTTGAACATTTTTAGACGTTGAAGAAATTTTAACATGCATTTAAGCACATATTATTTTATTCTCAAGCAACAAATATCTTTTCAGATAATTTTATTAAATATATATACACTTCAATTCTTTAGGAATAAGTAATTAATTAAAGGTTGTGTTGCTTCTTTTTTGCAGTTTTCATGCTCTAATTATAAATGTTAAGAAATAAAATTAAAGCACATTTTTAACATACTTAATTAACTTTGAAATTAGTAGAGATGTTTTGTTTATCTTCTAGATTGAAATTACCTTTCTTGGTCTAAACAAACTACAGAGAAAAATTTCTTTATTGTTAGTTATTTTCTAAACGTTGAAATTTCAAACTTTCGAGGTATTTTCCGTGCTGATTAATTTTCTTAAATTCTGGCCTCTAGAATATTTGAATAATTAAAAGCGATGATTAATTATAGACGCTTTTTTATTGTACTCCATATGCTTGTTGTTTTACTTCAACACTTTGGAAAATAATTAACTGTACATTTTTTCTTATATAGAATACCTATTAATATATGTAACTATTTGAAAGGTCAAATTAATAAGATAATATGTTTTTGTGGAAAAGTCTTCAATTATTCCTGACATAAAGAAAAATTATATGTTAGTGTACGAGTATACAGAAAAACAAATAAATTTAATTTTCTGAACCAAAACAGTTAACTTCATAAATCATAAATTCATTGAATTAGATTGGATAAAAAAAACAACATTTCATTTCAAAATTTATAATATAAATAATGTTATTTAAAATAAAATATTAAGATTTATCATGTAAGATATTAAAATTTTTTTATAATTAATATATTAAATATATTTGTAAAATTTTAAATATATTTTTAGAATGTTTAATATTTATTTTTATTATTTATAACCACATGAATTTTTTTATTCTTCAGTTTTAATATATACCTCAGACTGATACAAGCATTATAGAATTGGAAGTAATTCAAGTCATTTGTTACTAAGAAAATTGCCAAGCCATTGATTCTCAAAAATGTTGTTAAATTTAATTAAAAATTTAAGGGAAAATTTCTAACTTAAAGTTCATTTTTTCTAATAAAAGAATTGCATTGATTTCTATATATTTTTGTTATTTTTTTATTATATTTATGTATACATGTATTATTATATTTATAAATAATTTATCCATTGGTTCTTTGCAGTGGAAGTTTAAAGGAAGAAATGAATAACGCTTATTACTAGCTATTCCCCTTTAAAAGTAATATAGCTTATTTAACTGTGAAAATTAATTATTTTAAATGTGTTAACAAAAACTTATTACTTTAATTACTTTATTCTAAATTGCAAAATATTTAAAATTATTACATTACTCGTTTATTATATAACTAAATTTTATCGTATCGTTTTGCGTATAGTTGCTGAATAATTTATATTGCATATATATAAACATTTTCATATTTATTAATCCTTAAATTCAAAAATTTGTGGATTTATTATAAAATTAGTAAATTCAGTTTGCTTTAAATTTTTATAATAAGGATATAAGTGATAAGAGATATTAATTTGAAATTCAATATTTTACAAGAATTTAATGCATCATATATTTATTCCAGTCAGTTTCAAAAATAATTGAATCAATCGATATCAATTAGATTCAGCTTTCCTTTCCTTATATTTTTAAACTATATAAAATGAAAATAAATAACATAATAAATTACTTATAAAAATATAGTGCTCAATAAAGTTGCATTAATTCATTAGTAGAATGTTTTCAGTTTTGCGATCTGGTGCATTTAAATATTAAAATTAAACTAAATTTTAAAGTGTGGAATAAACTTAATTAAAATGCAATTAATAATATAAAATATAAATTTTTATATTATTTCAATAAACACATAGTCACGCACGACATGCACTTTTATTCATGTATAGTTCCTTATATAATAGCAATGCAATACGATATGACATATAAATGACACAAAGTATTCAATTCAATTGACTTTAAAATGAAATCATTTAAAGGAAAACTTTTTAAATATATTTACTAAGGTAAGAAAGCTCTCGAATTTATTAAAATAATATTTAATTCAAGTTTATTTAATTAATTAATACGTTTTGTAAATTAATTTCTTTTAATATTTTGTTATTAATAAAAGATATAAATGTTTTATAGTTAATGTAGAAATTTAAATAATTATTTTTTATTTAATAAATAAAATTAATTTACCAACATGTCAAACCGTGAGCAGATAATTTCCTCCGTTATTACAAAGAGTTTTGAACATCAATATTTATTATATAGATAATAAACTTTATAGTCTTACTTTTAATTATTTTTTTAAAAAAGATAGACATATTTATCTATACTTTAATGAAATATAGTGACTAATTTTCATATCGTCAGATATATTCCGAAATTTCTTTCAACTACCATTTAAATTACTTTCTTAGGAGGAACGTGCTATTAAAAATTACCCCTCCAAATCCTCAGGAAACAAGAATATAAATCACTTAGTTTTCCGTTTTTCTCTATCTCTATAAATTAATTTTGAAAGGTTTTCCCAAAAGATGCCGATGATTTAGTTATCTGGAGACCTGGTACCCCTGGTGATAAGAGTCAAAAATCAACGAAAACGACTTATGACACCCTCTGCGAGAACATTTCCTTTCAGTCTCTAGGATGAGGAAGATGCTGCAGCTTAGGCTTGTATATCAAATAAAAGAACAAGTATTATCATGTAACCTTCATGTTGTTTCGTGCCTTGTCAAGTCTAATAAGTTATTAGTGAACTGTAAGCTTTTATGTGACTAAAGTGTGCTTAGATAAGAGAAGAAAAATCACTAAGTTTTCTTTCTCTTCACATAACCTGAAATGATTTCTTTTTCTATTTCGTTTATGCTCTTTTTTTCATTCAATTAATTTTCTAAATATAATTGTTGGATTCATTAGCTGAATAATTTTTACAAATTGAACTACTCAGTTTTTTTTTTTTGGCTGGAAGTCCTTTTTTTAATTATATTCCATATTCTCCCACCACCCCCCATCCCCCATTTTGACGAAGTGAGATACCCTAACGTAGGACTTGAAGAAAACCGGTTTTGCCAGGTGAAAGCGAGGGGAGGAGGCAGAAGAGAGGTGTCAGCGCCAGAGAAAGGAGGGAGGAAAGAAAGCTGCAAGACAAAAAGGGACCCTGTTGGTGATTCATGTCCAACACTTTAGTAGATTCGATTAGCAGAAAAAGTGAAGTTTCCAGATAAAAGCCTACATATTTTACATATAATAAAGGTCTGAAGAAAAAGAAATAGGCTCCTGTAGATTTATTCCAAAGGAATTCATTATTACGATCCAGATGAAGCAAGCCTCATGGAACAAGCGATCAAGCAGGTTTTAAAAGCCCTCTAAATAGGCCGGCTTATTCACTATTTGTACGTAAGTTAATGTTTTTTTTTTTTTTCTAATTTTTTCCAGAGCCAATTTTTTTATAGTGTGGTACCACCTATTTTATAACTTTAAGTAATAATATGAATAAAACTTTAAGCTATTTAGTGTAATTATGAATTCTACGTGAATGCTTAATCATGTTGGTAGCAAAGTTATAATATTGAAATAATATAAGCGATTTAAGTAATTAAGTTATATGTGTGTAAATAGTTTTGTTATTTCATAAGTGAACTAAAGGAAATTTTTAATTACTAAAACAAAGCCAGTTTCTGCTTCTATTTTTCAGGTTTAAATCTGAGTAGAGAAAAAAAATAATAAATACACAACGCAATGTTAAAAAAAAATAATACCTCATTTTAATTTAATATATCATTTGTAATCATTATTTAGTAACAGTATGCCCAACAAAATGGTGCCATTTAAAGTGGATTTTGAAAAACTGAAAATAGAATAAGATTTTGGCTTAGTTTTAAATATGGCTGGCTATTAAATTTTTGCACGTGGTACATCTCCTCATAGTTGATTATTTACGGTAACCTTATTGTGTTCATTTTACATTAAGTAGAACGTTGTAACTGATGTAAAAATTATTTTAAATAATCATATGAATGTCATACATTTATATTATTATTTTTTAAGGTAAATTATTTTTGGAAGGGAATAGTTTTAATTAATGTAATTATGAATAGCGAGACTCAAACCACTTCATGTGTTGTGTCATTAGACACCCCTAATATTGGTCAATTTCTAAACAATATTCCTGTGTTTGATGGTAGTTGTAAAGATGTTTCATTATCACAATTTTTGGATAGAATAGATGAAATTGGTGACCAAAGTTCATGACGCCCACTAGATAAATTATTAGCTTTAAAATTAAGAATTTCTGGAGAAGCAGAGGAATTTTTGTCAAGTCAGGGTGACCTTAAAAAGAAAGTTTCATTTGTAAATATTTGCGCGGCGCTTCGTAATAGGTTTAGTTTCAGCCACACTATGGCAACAGATATTTCTTGTTTAGCTATGAGTTATCAATTACCGTCAGAATCAGCACGTAGATATTTTTCTCAAATTGAGGGTTTATCGTATAAATGATTTCCTAGTGAACGAAGTCCTAAATTCGAGCAATATAGATTAGATTTACTATGGTTTATGGCAAAAAATTGCCCCAATCCCGAAGAGGAATAACGCCTTTAGCTCTCCCTGACATAAGTGAATTTAAGAAACAAGTCATTCTCTTAGAGGAATGCATTCCATTAAATAGTTTGAAATAATTCACGTTGTGTCTCAAATTAATGAGATAAGTGAACGAAAATAATCAATCAAATAAGACACAGAAAAAAATTCCGAAATCAGGGGCATGCTTATAAAACAAATTAATGACTTACAAGCACAAATAGTTAAATTAAAATGTAAGCCAAATGCCAACACAAAATAGTAATTAAAAATTATCTAATTTATTTTTTGTCAGATGTAAGAAACACGGGGATGTAGAAGCCACATGCAGAATACCCTTTTGTTCCTTCTGCCATAAAATCGGACACAAAATGAAAAGATGTATGCATTCCAACAAGCAAAACAATTTTCAAAAAGGTAGAGAAAATAGGAAAAATAATTTAAACTAGCAATAGAGGAAGAGATGACTGCACCTCATTACTTCGAAAATAAGCCCACAGAGCTGCCTTTATTTGTTACATCCACAATAAATGATAAATTGCCAGTAATTCAAATCACAATGAATAATTTAAAAGTAAAGGCTCTTTTAGATAGAGGCGCATCTTGTAACCTAATCGAACGAAACTTTTTTGAAAAGATAGCTAATCAAAGTAGTGTAATGCTCTTACAATGTAAACTTCAAATTAAAGGTATTTCTGACCATGTGCTAAAAATCGAAGAAAAAGTAAATTTAAAAATTAAAATAAATACTACTGAATTTCAAAGCCATTTCTATATTACTGAAGATAGTATTTCAAAAAAATAGAAATTAAAACTAAGTTGTGATTTTCCTTGTACAACATAAAATGATAATTGATTGAAGCCAAAAACTATTACATAATGCAACTATTTCAATAAATGGAATTACCAAAATCCTAACTGTGGCCAATTAAAAATTAATATCGTGAACATAGAAAATAACAATAGTTGTATTTTTGGATTTTCCGTTACCAAAATAAATATTTTTCCTGGAACCGAAAAACTTATAAAAAACAAAACAAAAGAAAAGTTAAATTCAAATTTAGATTAAGTTTTAATAGAGCCTGCAAATGATAATGCGGGTGATAGAGTGTGGGTTTTTCGCTCTGTAAACCCAGTATCTAAGGAAGGTAATTATAAAATAAGGGTTTCAAATACATCAAAAAATACTATACACATAAACAAAGGTTCAAAATTAGTTTCTGAACCTTTACAAATAACAAACATTGATACTAAGTTACTGAAACATTGATATATTGAACAAACATTGAACTGAACACTGAAACATTGAACAAACATTGATACTAACTACTGATGTAATACTTTTTCCAGTGAAGAAATAGGTGATGATTTCGAAGCTTGGGGAGGAAAACTAGATTTATCCCGTCTATTCGAGGATAAGAAAACTAAATTACTTCCCCTGCTTGAAGAATTTAAACATTGTTTTTGCCCATTCTATTCAAGATGTGGAGGGCTGTAATACTATACAACATGAAGTTAATTTGACAGACGATATTCCAGTTAGGCAAAAATTTTATAGGCCTCCTCTTCACCTAAAAGAGGAATGAAATAGACAGGTCAACGAGTTACTAGACATAGGGATTATTAAAGAAAGCAATTCCCCTTATAACTCACCAGTAGTTTTTGTCAAAAAGAAAGATGGTTCATTCAGACTTTGTACCGACTTCAGGAAACTAAATAAAATAAACTATACCAGACGCTTTTTTTATTCCAAATATAACTGACTTAGTGGAACATTTAGGAAATTCTACTCTATTTTCTCGTATGGATTTATCTAGTGGGTTTTTCCAAATGAAAATTGATCCTAAGGACACGTATAAAGCTGCATTTGCAACTGAGGATGATTTATATGAATGATATAGAGTACCTTTTAATATGTGCAATTCGCCTAATAGTTTTCAAAGATTTAAATGATATCATAATTGCTTCTTCTGACTCAATAGATGAACATTTAAATAAATTACAGCTAGTTTTTAAGAGATTAGAAGAACATAAATTGAAAGTTAAATATTCCAAACGTTATTTTTTAAAGGAAACTGTAAACTATTCTAGGTTTTACTGTTTCAAAAGAGACAGGTTATCCCGATAAGAAAAACATACAAGCTGTGTTAAATTTCCAAGTCCCAGTCACTACTAAACAAGTTAGAGGATTTCTTGGATTGACAGGGTTTTACAGAAGGTTTATAGAAAATTATGCTGAAATAACATTACCTCTAAAATATTTAACGAAAAATGATGCTAGATTCAGTTGGGATGATTCAGCTCAGCAGGCTTTTGACACTTTGAAAACCTGATTAATTTTTTAACCTTGTTTAAAACTACCGGATTTTTCAAAGGAATTTACATTAAGTACTGACGCTTTAAAATATGCTTTAGGAGCTGTTCTTTGCCAAAATGACGAAAATGTCTTCCCACATCTTGTTGCATACCCTATTAAAAACTAAAAGATGAGGAAATTCGATATAGTACAGTAGAAAAAGAAATGCTCGGTGCGGTATTTGGCATTACCCACTTTAAACAATATTTGTACTGGAAAAATTTATGATATATTGCGATCAAGCAAGTCTTTCCTTCGCTTCGCACTCAAAGTGCGAGTTCCAACTTCTAGAATAACTCGATGGGTAATGACTCTGCAATAATATGATTATGCCATTGTACATAAACCGGGAAAATTAAATATAGCTGCTGATTACTTGTCTAGGGGTGTAAACGCGGTAGAAGTAATAACTTCCAACTACGATTCTGATTCCACAATGAAACATCGAATTAAAATTCATCAGGAAAAGGATCTAAAATGCTAACAAATTATTAGTTATCTGAAAAATAAGGAGACACCATCACCTAATCATATGTTATTTTTTTAAAAAATTATCTTCTTTACTGTATACCAAAACATGCCCCCAAGCATCGTGGTGACACCAAAGATAAATTAGTGGTACCCGTAACTTTAGTATCAGAAATAATGTGTTAATGTCATGATTCCCCAGTGGCAACCCATCAGGGATTTCAAAAGACTCTGAACAGACTCTGAACTTTCAAAAGACTTTGAAACCCATCAGGGATTTCAAAAGACTCTGAAGAGAAAATGTTTATTGGGGTAATATGTATAAACGTGTTTTAAACTATGTCAAATCATGTACTTTTTGTGTTGAAAAGAGAAGTCATAAGCTCGAAAAACTAGCCCCATTACAGCGCGTTCCAGTCACACAACGACCAATGGAATGCATAGCTATGGATGCCCTGGGTCCACTTCCTCTAACTTATTCAGAAAATAAGTATATCTGTGGGATTTCTGATTATTTTACATGCTGACCGGAAGCATATCAAACACTTGGTATAAAAATCGTAACCGATGCTAGAATATTAGTAAATTTTACTAGTCGACATGTTGTACATTCTCGTCTAATTTCCGATATATGCTCTAATTTTATCTCAAAATCCATTTCTGAAGTGTATTCGAAATTAGGTATTGAAAAACACACTACTACTTCATATCACCCTCAGAGTGATGGAATAGTAGAAAAACTTAACTTGACTTTAATTAATTCATTAAGTCATTTAGTAAATTCTATTCAAACAGACTGGGTCTGGCATGTACCTTTCGCCTTGCTAGCTCATAGATCGACACGACATTGTACAACAAGCAAAACACCATCATATTTCTTGTATGGCAGGGATATCCAGTTACCGTATTCTGTAATGTATCAACCTGTAGCTCAAAACAATGCGGGTGTCCGAGAGTATGCTGGAGATCTAGTTGTACGTTTGCAAAATTCTTTTCAAATTGTCAAAAATAATTTAATAGCTTCAGCAGAAAAACAGAAAATTTATCACCGTAAGACTGCAGTTGATAAACAAATAGAAATAGGGTATGTCGTATATCTACATCTTCCCGAAACAAAAGCAGCTATTTCAAGGAAATTAATGAGACCAAATGCAGGCCCTTTTAGAGTTCCAAATAAACAATCACCAGTAAATTACGAAATAGCATACGTAAAAGAACCCTCAAAAACTCAAATTGTTCATGTAGATCGACTTTCAAAAATTAGTGATAGAATTATGTTCACGACTTTACACGAAATTATTTCTACACCTCAGCAATATACTGACTCAAATGAGGAAAGTAAAAATAGTTACCTCGTGGCTAACGATAGCGTGCGAAGAAAATGTAAAAAAGCTATGTTTTTAGCCCTGTAATTAATCCTCAAAGCAATAGTTTAATTCCAAATAAAGGAGTTTCATCTGTTCCAAAATGTGATCTTGGAACATCTCGACAAATAAAACATAATTATAAAACTTGTTTCACTGGAAGGAACTGTAGCACATAATCGACTGAATAAATGAGTAATACAAACATTAATAAATGATTGTATCGAGTGTATGTACAGTAATAAATAATTTTATAGTTTTGTAAATATATGTTTTTATATCTTGAATTATACTTATGTAACTGCTGATTGAATTTATTAATTTTAGCAGTTTGTAAGAAGTTTTTATATTTTAAATTAGCCAAGATTACATTGTGTGGTATATAAATGAATACTTTATATGTTATTTCTAATTGGAAATCTTATTATTAGTTTATGTATGATTTTTAAGTAAAAACGGGGATGTACAAAAATAAAATAAAAAATGTTGAACAAATTAAAGCTATGCCAAAATAGTTTAGGTAATATATAAAAAGATTATAGAAATTGCATTAAATTTTGAATGTAAGACATGATATAAAATAAATACAGGTTGCATTTTCCCTGAAAAGCCCCGATTGCCAGAGAAGTGATTCCTATTCGGAGGAGAGGAGATTCGTGACATCACCTCTTAAGATGCATTCTAGATTGTGACTGTTTTAATTGAAATGTAATTGTATGTAAAAAAATCTTTGATTTTTTTCCAGATAGATTATTATTGTTGTATTCACTGGATGGATAACTTTTACAATTAAACTACTAATTTTTTTCTGGCTGAAGTCCTTTTTTTAAGAAAATTATATTCCATATTGCCCCCATCTCCTATTTTGACGAAGTGAGATACCCTAACGTAGGACTTGAAGGAAACCGGTTTTGCCAGGCGAAAGCGAGGGGAGGAGGCAGAAGAGAGGTGTCAGCGCCAGAGAAAGGAGGAAGAAAAGAAAAAGGGACCCTGTTGGTGATTCAAGTCCGACACTTTAGTGGATTCGATTAGCAGAAAAAGTGAAGTTTTCAGATAAAAGCCTACATATTTTACATATAATAAAGGTCTGAAAAAGAAGAAATAGGCTCCTGTAGATTTATTCCAAAGGAATTCATTATTACGATCCAGATGAAGGAAGCCTCGTCGAACAAGCGATCAAGCAGGTTTTAAAAGCCCTCTAAATAGGCCGGCTTATTCACTATTTGTACGTAAGTTAATGTTTTTTTTTTTTTTTTTTTAAATTTTTTCCAGAGCCAATTTTTTTATAGCGTGGTACCACCTATTTTATAACTTTAAGTAATAATATGAATAAAACTTTAAGCTATTTAGTGTAATTATGAATTCTACGTGAATGCTTAATCATGTTGGTAGCAAAGTTATAATATTGAAATAATATAAGCGATTTAAGTAATTAAGTTATATGTGTGTAAATAGTTTTGTTATTTCATAAGTGAATTAAAGGAAATTTTTAATTACTGAAACAAAGCCAGTTCCTGCTTCTATTTTTCAGGTTTGAATCTGGGTAGAGAAAATAAAATAATAAATAATACCATATTTTAATTTAAAATATCATTTGTAATCGTTATTTAGTAACAGTAATCGTATACAAAACATAATGCAGGGTAATTCATTTTTCTTTTTAAATAATTCGGTATAAATGATTGTATTGAAGATAGTTTTTCAGAAATTTGCTCAGTAAAAAAATATGTGACTCTCTCAAATGATTATTAAAGTTTTTTTCTAGATAATATTTTTGAATATTGTCATGCAAATAATTATCTTCTTTAATAAAGGTGTCGAAATAAAATAAAAATGCAATTGGGAAATTTAAAAAACATTATTGTTAATGTGGGAAATATAATAAATACATAATAAATGTGGGAAATTTATTTAAATCACTTTTTATAAAACTATTAAAGAGTTTCAATAAAAAGTTCAAAATATAAAATTTTTAATATCTTATCATTTGTTTTAAAAAAAGACCTTATATATATATATATATATATATATATATATATATATATATATATATATATATATATATATATATATATATATATATATATATATATATTCTTATATCCCGTCAAGTTCTCTACTCTTTTTGCTGTAAAATCAACAGCTACTAGTTAAATTTATAGCCCGAATTGTAAAATACTGTATATTTTTTACTTCTAAAATTAATATATTTGCTTCAGGCAATATATTGAGTTGTTTGGAAAGTCATTTCTTTTTTTCCATCTGGTTCAGCTTTTTGCTTGTAAAAACCAATCACTTAATGAGTGTGAAATCGTCCTACTACCAGAAAGATAGTAAAAGCTTTTGGACTAAGATGGACAATATGCAATGCAATACAATATATATTCGGTACATGTTTTTCGTTTTCATGAAAAACGAAATTATGTACTCTCCGAACACAACCCAATGTAACTCACTCCCTACTATTATTTTCCTTCAAGTTATACATAATGCTATATAATAGTTATTATATAATATAAATTAAAACCTAATAGTAAAGTAAACAAATATTTCGATAAAAATATAGTGAAATTATTCTAGAATTACTAACTGGAACAAAATTATTTTAAATAATGCATTTTCTTGTATAAAAAAAGGTCATTATTTTTTGTTTCCAAGAATAATTCATTTCACAGTGTTGTATTTAAGTATTCGTTCAGTCTATGGAAGTAAGTTGAACAAAACGACCAGACAAATTAACATCCACAAAAGTACAAGGAAATCATTCAATGTCTTATTGCCGAAGAATATGCAGTATTATTTTCAATTTTCTTTATCTTTGCACCGATTTCTTATTATGTAAAAGAATATTTTTAGAAAATTGAATAACGAATACGCTTTGCATGGAATTTAATCTTGAAATAATCGTGTATGAAACGCTCATCAACTTTAGTGTTACATTTTATATTACCATTCACAGTCTCTGAGTGAATATATTAATTATAACCAAAACACAAAAATTCATACTATATTTCTTTTGTTAGTCTTACATAATAGTAACTTTAGTAAAAATTTTCTTCATTTTGAAAGTTCAACGCCTTTTACTACAATATTAAATGCATATTTTTATTTTTAGAACTAGTATATAGTTACTTCATTGACATGAAATAAAACTGACAATTGATAAGTCTCAATTGATGTCCTGTGGTATTTTAAATGTTGGTTAAATTATAAATATTGGTTACAGTTTACAATCAATATTTTTAACAACTGTTAGTATTACATTTTTAATATTGTTTCTATAATTTAGTTGCATCGCTCTTATTTACAATTCAGAGAAATAAAAAAAATGAAATATGGATTTTATCTTTTTTTACTCTGAAATTAAAACCTGATAATAGAATTTTTTTATTTTAAAAGGAACATATTCAAACCCAATTGCAACGTATCAGTCAAATTCCTCCTAAATCCATTCAATTTCAAATAAGATGTAACTTCATTTGGAACTAAGCGAATTCACCAAACCTCAAGTGAATGATTACGAAACCCTGCAGTATTGATTGTTTGACAGCATTTGATGGGTGTGGCGAACAACAAAGAACGAAGATGATATGAGATTTAATATAAAATGATAGAATTCAATTCTGAGCTCACATTCTTTAAGAGGGTGGTAACTTGATTTCATTAGCAATTCTGTCTCAAACTGCTCTTAGCTGCAAAACTGGATGCTTACTTTTTCCTTCGACTGCTGAATTTCTTCCTGAAATGTATCATGTTTCAAAATGGAGAATTCTGCCATCATTCTGCTTAGTTGACTAGTTTACTTATTCCTTATTATTCATATTTTAATATGTATGTAAATGTGCGTGTGTGTGTATGATTAAATATTTAAATTGATAAAACTATAAAGATATGAATAGCAAAGATTATTGTGAAATAAAAGAGGAAAGTCACTAAATTTTATCCGCGGCCAAAATAGAAAATGAGTTGTTCTAACATTCAATAAATTTATGTAAATTAAGTATTGTAGGATTAAACTCTTAAATTTTAATGGAATGGTTGTAAAACATAAAAAATAAAGACAGAAAGGAACACAGTCACTTTATTCGGTTATAAAATAGCATTTACAGAGTAGATGCACACCGCTGCACCCGTGCAGTGATCAGACTCCCTGAATCAAATTCTCGTTCCCTGGGTGGCTGGAGCTCCATGGGATGGGGATGTATCCACGTTAGTCTGGGACGCCCAAAGTCTTTGTGCAACTTGGATATGCAGTGGAGTTCGCCGGCTCCGGTATCACCTCGTCACCTGAACTTGGTTCAAAATGACAATTTGCTTGGTAACAGAGAAATCAAATCTGTTAACCTTCAGATATAGTCCAAGGCTGGTTTATACAGTTGTACGAGAGTAGGTAAAATTTGCCGGTTCTGGCTCAGTGGCGGTGTGTGGCGGTTGTGGCGGTGTGTGGCGGTGTTGAGTTGTTTCCCTCCTGCTGTTAAGTTGAGTTGTTACCTTCCTGCAGTTAAGTTGAGTTGTTTTCCTCCTGTTGGTGAGTTTAGTTGTTTTTTTCTACTCTTGAGTTGAGATGTTTTTTACTGCTTTGTAAGTTTTGGTTTCGGTTTTTAAATTTAGTTTTGGTTTTTCAGATTTTGTTTTATGGAATGGCAACGGTATACATTTGTTTTTTTGGAATGGCAACATGTATTGGTGAAACACGTGTTTGTTTTGACCCATCACATGAAATGTTGCCATTTTATAGAATCAAAACTTTCCTGTTGCCAATCAGGAAAATAGAATTTTTTGTGATTTTGAGAGCTTAGTATTCATGAAATGGCAACATTTTAATTTGCGTTTTTAGTCAACACGTGATACTTTTATAAGAGTAATACTTGTATATGTGTGGCGGTTTTGAGTTGTTAAAAAAAATAGCGTGATTTTTTTTAATTAAGTTTCAAAGCTATGGTAACACAACTTTAATTATTGTGGAATGGCAACCGAAATGTTGTGTATTTGCTTGGCTTACCATGCGTAGGTTAAATTATTAAAGTAGTGGCGCCATCTATCTGTTCATTTATCAAAACTCTTTTTTTTTTTCAAATTCTAAGATTATGTAAAAGGAATATAACGAATTGTAATGTGTTCTGGGATCGAACCCCCAATAGTAAAAAGTACTCGTGGCTCATCGATTTTCCGCGCCTTAACTAGATGAGCCACGAGTACTTGTTCGATAAAAGTTTTAATAACTTGAATTTACTACCATTTCAATTAAATTTTAGCTAATATTGTATAAAAATAGCTTTCTTGTGTATAAATGACAGAAGTTTATTCCTTTCAAGCGATTTACGATGGAGATGTTGAAGTTGAAACACCCCTTTACTATGTTAGTAGCAGGACCGACTGGTAGTGGGAAAACCCATTTTGTCAAAAAGCTATTGTATTACCGGATGATTCACCCTTATCCAAAAACTGTTTTATGGTGTTACGGAGCATATCAGACTCTCTATGAAGAAATGCGAGACATTCAATTTCATGAAGGAATACCTTCTAATATAAATCTATATTCAGATTCTTTAATTATCCTTGATGATCTTATGAGTGAATTAGGAAACGATTCCAAATTAACTAAGTTATTCACAAAAGGTTCTCATCATCGTAATATCAGCGTTATTTTCATTGTACAAAATATTTTTCATAAAGGTAAAGAAATGCGAGAAATTTCTTTAAATTCCCATTATCTGGTATTGTTTAAAAACCCTCGAGATCGATCACAAATCATTCATTTAGGAAGACAATTGTATCCCTCCAAAATAAAGTTTTTTCATGAAAGTTATGAAGATGCTACTTCGAAACCTTATAGTTATTTACTTATCGATCTTAAAAGTGTCACAGAGGACAATTTACGCATGCGCGCGGGTATGTTTTCAGGTGATAAATATTGGGTTTACCAGCCTCGATAAACATTCTCAGCTTTGATATCAAGGGTAAAACATGTCTATCGTTATTGATTTTGAAGGATTCCAACTTGATTCTGGACACTTCATCGTGAAAGAGTTGGCCTATGTAGCTGCCAATAGTATAGGCGTATGGACTTTCCAGCCGCCGTATCCTCATTCTCATCTCATTAATCGCGAAAAAATACAATATTCGTGGGTGACTAGGAATCTTCATCAGATACACTGGAATGAAGGAGAATTACCCTATTGCAAATTGAGGATTATTTTAAATTCTTTGTTTGATTTGTTTCCAGATATTTATGTAAAAGGTTTTGAAAAGAAAAAATTTTTAGAATTTTTATCTGGACGAGAATGTTATAACTTGACAGATTTAGGTTGTCCAAAAATTGAAAATTTTATCCCGCTTAACTGTTATTGTCATACTCATGGAATAGATATTCCACATTGTGCTTTAGTTAAAGCTACTACATTTGCTAAATACCTTAAAAGCTTATAAAAAGCAACTACTTCTTTCAATGACTTTCATTTACAGTTAAGATGTCAGTCTGCACTGATCAAACATTGACTCTCTTAAAACTGATTAGTAAAAGTAAAAATCCAAAAGTTATTCTCCGAAAGTGTCGTACTAATGTAATTAAAACATTGTGTGAGTGCATAATCAATACGTTACAAGGAAATATACCTTTGACGAAAAAACAAAAGAGTCAGTTGTCTTCTTACAAACAAAGTTTACGAAAACTTTCCAATAAAAAAATTCCACTTTACAAAAAAAGGAAATTACTAGTACAAAGAGGCGACGGATTTCTCTCCATATTATTGCCAGCAGCCATTTCTGTCATAAGTAGTCTCATTCATGGAGCACAGTAAGAAATTTATGCTGATACCAGAAGATCGGCTACAAACGGTAGAGCATTTATCCGAACTGGATCAAAGAATGAGAAATGTTCTCCAAAATAAGCATTTAACAGATGATGAAAAGGCAACTTTGTATTTACAAATATTACAAAAATATACAAACTTATCTGTTGAAAGAGAAGTGCCAAAGACAGAAATGAAAAACCATGAAATTGAAGAAAAAGAGATTCCTATTCAATCTACTATCAAGTACGAAGGAAAAGAGATTTCTATTGAATCTACAATCAAGTACGAAGAAAAAGATGAAGATTTAATCAAAAAAACAGTGAATGCAGCACCAAATCGATACAAAGATACCGTCAAAAATATCTTTGAGTTTCTCAAACATCAAACTTTGTTACGATGGTCCTCAAAAGGAGAGCTTATTTACAAGGGCGAAATATTTCCAGATACCAACATAGCGTTACTTATCGATGACTTACTAAGAAAAAAGAAAAAGCCCCAAAGGGAAGAAATGAATTTTTAAAAGTTTTATTTGATATTAAATTCCCAGAAAATCTTGATGTGAACAAAAAGTGTACAGAAAAATTATGAAACCTGTAATGTATGCGCGCAGAAATCGATGGATTAAATTTTGATTAATAAAGTATTTAATTGTAAAATGTCTTATGTCATGAATTCTTTTTTAATTAATTTTTAATTGTAGAGAAATAAGTGATAAGAAGAAAGTAAAATACTTTTTTTCATAAAGATTCTTAGTTTTTGAATTTATTAAAGGATCGATTAATTATATTCAAAATTATTGAATAAGTTACGTATTTCTTTGGAAAATAATGAATTAATACAACATCGTAAAAACATATTGAAATAAAAGAATAAAAAATCAGTCGCAATTTTCCATCAAAAGAATAAGAAATAAATAAGCATATTTTTTTTTCTTGTTTCAAATTTTTTATTTTCTAAAACTCATTCTTATACCATACTTTTTTTTAACAAATTGAAAAATCTGAAAATCATTTCTTTTGTTTTGGTACAAATTTTGAATAATAGAATACATAGAAATTCCTTGACAGCGTTTTAGTATAAAGTAAATGCAATAATGTCCACATACATTAGATGTTATATTTTGAAAAGTAACAGAATTCCACAATACATTTGAATACTTGGATACATAGTCTTGAATAAACTTTCCATAGAAGAAAGGTGATTGTCCATAGGAATCAAAGAATTCCAAATTTCCATTTTTGTCTACATATATTGCCATCCAGTGGGAACCAGGCGGCGATGAGTTATCTCGATTCACAACTGCAGCTGAATTAGGGTGGAAAACAGGAATCGCATCAGCAGAAAACACACCCTGATATATCGGTGCAGTAATCTTTTCTTTCAGCAAAATTTTATTTATTTGATATCCGTTCATGATTAATTCCCGAAATCGTACAAAATATTTCTTGTCTTGTTTATTTCGATAAGACTCTCAAATTCGGCAAAAACAATAACAGATACAGTATGGTCAAGAGCTTTGCTAAATTTCATTTCTAATCGTAAATTACTGTGTTTGATGAGATTTAAATGTTCTCCATCACATAAATCGGGAGATAAATCAAATGCGTATAACGTGTAACCTTTAGGATACTCTTCTCTTGATATAAATATACCACGATCTTGCCCCATCTTTTCTGTGCCTAAGAAGAGACTTTGGTAGGCACGAATAAAATTATTCTCTTCAAAATTAATTTCTAATGGATTATGTGGAATTGGTTGACCATCCACGTAGATTCCGATGAAATTTAAATTGAAATGATGAAAATAAAAAGGAGACTTTTTTAGAGTTCCGTGAAATGCTTCATTATCAACACAACCTATGATAATCCGCTTAGGCATTTGACCTACAAATATGCTATCTTGAACGAATGACATGTTTCCTTTCGGAATAGAATAAACCTTGCACAAAACGCGGTTGATTGGATATTTAGCTGTTCCTCCTTTCTCTAATGCCGTTCCGTGTCCTAATATGACTCCAGGACTTACACGGACTTTACGCACCAGTAGAGATACGTGACTTAATACTACTTTATATCCTTCTTTACCCAACAGACTAAATTCTGGACTGCTTCGAATCAGTTTAATTTTCAAATCTACAAGGTTTAAAAAAAGCCTTTCTTGATGGAATAAATCACTGTGAATGCAGCCAATCATATTTACAGTGGCGCTTTCTTTGAAAAAAGCAGATCGTTTTTAAGTCCATCTTCCGAATTTTTATAAAAGAGTTCAGCAGTAAGCTGAGATGTCTTACTATCGTATCCATGATTCAATAGCGTTTCGATGTATGACCGGTATGGATAAGTATTACTTGAGTTAGAAACGAGACGATCATTTAAGGCGATATCAACTTGAGAAAACAAAGAATGTAAAAATAGATCCACGGGTCCAATCTCATCTTCTTTTCCGATCACAGAGTTATCATTCTTTAAAATTTTTGCTTTAACATATAGTTGTGTTTGACTGAGATCTATGTAATCCTCTCCACTTCCAGAAATGTAAAATTCTACTGGCCCTCCATCGAAAATATTTGATAGAGGGTGGAATTCTATCCACTGTCCGCTTTGAATAACAGTTTGTGTTCCAGGTAAATGAAAGAGTTCTAATTCAGACTTCACACATTCGGGTGAATCTTTTAAAAGAAACGTCATCACGGATCAAAAATATCACGTCCTTTCACTTTCTTAGTTTTTGATGAAATGATTCTTTTTGAATTTTTGCGTTTTCTTTTATACTTTCCTTTACCCACCATAGATTGAACTTTATCGATAGCTTTCCGAGCTATCTGTTCACCACTTTCCTTGCCTCTTTTCTTCACGGATTCTTTAAAGTTTTGTCCAGATAATACATCCGCTGCAATACGGGATCCAGTTAAAAGCGCTTCTTTTCCTATGTTTTTTGTACCTTTTATTAAAAAGGGTAAAGCTGTTCTAAATAAACGGCGGAATATTCCACCTAAACCATAACCTCTCTGATAAGAAATAAATTCCTCGATAATAAGGCAAACCAGAACCTATCTGACTTGCATAATGTTCTTCAAATTTTTTTGGGTAGCAAGCATATGGTACGCTCATCTTGAAAACTAATTTATTAATGACTTTTGATGATTGTTCTTCCCGTATTTATACTATTTGCTTCATTCTAAAATGCAAAACTACAATGACTTTTCCTCTCTCGAATGGTACAAAATCCCCTGAATTTAATCGCATTTCATTTTAATAGTTTGAAATGACTGTCGAATCACCGGTAAATACTGAGGTCTGTCATAATATTGACTAATAACTTCACCATCTACACCTTTCACTCATACAATTCTCAAAAGGGGTGCTTGTATATTACCTACAATCTGTGGAGCTACTATATCACTGTACACATAAAAAAAGGAAAATTCAGAAGCTGCATCAGCTACAAATTCTCCTTTCATGTTTCCTACAATGACTGTGTTTATTTTGAAACCTAAGATTGGAGCTAATTTTTCCAGGTGGAGAGCAGTTCCTTGAACGGCATTTATTTTAACTCGCTTTGTTGATTTGTTGTAATTCAATGTAAATCTACTGGGTTTTTGGTAAAACCCATTGAAGAGCTGCGAGAATATCAAATATGGTTTCATAACAGCCAGTATCAATTGTTTTATGTATCAGTTTTCCACCTCCGGTATCATAGTTAAAAGTGTTGTTAAATTCATTAATGTTGAACCATGAATGAGGATAGATTATTTCAGATAAACCGACTTCCCATTCCCCGCTTAAATTAATCGATGTAGGAAGCTGAGTTATAAAATGAGAAATTTTATTATCGGGAAAATATTTCAGAGAGCTGTCAGAAGGTAGCGTCACATAGAAAGACATGTTGCATAATGAATTAGTAAAAAGAAAACTATTCTTATTTATAGTTTTTCAGATCAGTAATCCAAGTATTGAATTTTTCGGGATACCCTAAAAACTTTACAAAATATTCTGTTTTGACACCGTTTTTTCTAGTTTTAATCACTTTTTCAACTGGATAAAAACCGGAATCTACAACTTTTTGAAGTTCCTCTTCATAAAATGTTCCATTTATTTCTTC
This sequence comes from Latrodectus elegans, assembly GCA_030067965.1. Classification (NCBI taxonomy): domain Eukaryota; kingdom Metazoa; phylum Arthropoda; class Arachnida; order Araneae; family Theridiidae; genus Latrodectus; species Latrodectus elegans. The sequence continues at coordinate 125,593,091 of CM057813.1, forward strand.
CCCAAGTAAATCTTTCAATTTATAAACTACTGGATTTCTAGGAACAATTTGCTGTATTATGAAAATTTCTCTAGTCCAATTTTGTTCATAGCCTTTTTCGAATCGCAATTTTTGCTTACTTACGCGCACAGTGTCCCTTTTTTCAATTTCGGTGGCTTTGGTTTTAGATTGATGAGGTCTCCATATAAATTGCGCCGCACTTGGTCTTTATTATTTTTGTTGACTGAAGCAGGGGACATTTTGATACTTCTGTGCCATGTATGATTATAACTATAAACCAGTTTATCAATAATATCAATATATTTTTTGGTGTTAAATTCAGTAAAATATTTCCACATTTTAGTTTTTAAAGTGCGATTAAATCTTTCAACAATACTTGCTTTTGTTTGATTTTGAGTAGTAAAAAATTTAATTTTCATTTGTTTTAAATAATTTTGTACTATTTTATTTTTAAATTCAGAACCGGAATCTGACTGAAGTTGAGACGGTTTTCGAAATTTAAAAATAGTTTCTAACGCTAATTTTATAGTCTTTCCTAACTTATCTTTCAATGGAATTGCCCATCCATATTTAGAAAATACATCAATACATGTAAGTAAATATTTGTAACCTCTATTAAACTTAGCTAAACTTTGCATAGCAGCTAAATCTATTTGAAATTGTTGATCAATGTCACTAACTAACACCCTGTTTCTCCGGAATTTGTGACGAATTGGCTTATGCAGAGTGTAAGAATCTTTTTGAGATACCCATCTCTTTATGTCTGAGATTTTAACTTTATCCTTCAAGCCTCGTCTCATCGCATTTATACCACTAAAACTAGCTGTGTGCTCAGGATCTTTGTAAATTCTCTCCATTATACTCACGTGCTTGTATTCAGACTAAAACAATTTATTTAATGTTATAACTTAAATATTAATTTATGGTTTGTAGTTCTCTTATAGTTCATGCCAAAATAAATTATTTGAAAAAGTTAAATCTGATTCTTTTAACTTTTTGACCGAATTTCCATCAATATTTTTATTTTATTATAAATACAAAATAAAACATGCTTTTTTTTCTTGTAACGCATTAAATAATTCCTGAAAATAAGGAACAAAGAATACGATCTCTTTATTTCCATTCCCACTACAAAAGAAAAAAGCTGGTAACACCTGGTTTTCTTCATTCCTAAGGGGCCTGTGTTCTGTTGTTCTCTTTCACCGATTTCGGTATTCCCAAAACAGTTAGAGGGGGCCATTTTTTCGATTTGAGACTCCGCTTTAGGACTTTCGTTGCATTTCTAAGCGTACATTGTGTTTTATACCCTTCACATATATATTCAGTTGAATCCCTGTCAGGTTCAATACTTGTTGGAGAACACATCCCATTGTTGCTCACTTCGAAAGCTGCGGCTTTTACTGACCAGTTAAAGGAAAAATTTCTTTTAAATTGTTAAATCATTCAACTTCGAGATGCACTACCATTGTGTTACAGAATCTATTTTTCTCAAATGACAATGCATGCAAAGGTATAGGTTTCCCTGGGAAATTTTCGGACATTAATATTCTTGATTATCGTACTATATTCTGACATTTCCAATGAATAAGAATGTTCTAGAATTTTCGGCTTCGGCTCATTACATTCTGAATTTTTACTGGGTAGCTTCTACAGGTTTAACACCGCCCCTTTTCCTTAAGTCCCAATTATATTTTCTTTACAGGGATACTACAGCTCAACCCTATTTTTTTGAATAACTGAAGTGAAATAAATTCCTCATGTGATAGCAATTACCTGGGCTGTATAAATGCTAAGAAGGGAAAATGTTCTCATATTGCACTATTAGTAAGAAATTGTGCTCAATTTCTTGATTGTTCAGTTCCCATGAAGAGCGAGACTTTTCTCATGATGAAATGCTAGTAAGGAACATACATGAACGCAGTTCTATTTCTCGAATGTTTGGCACAGTGCAGCCTGAGACCTTTCTCACATTAAAATTCTAGTAAAGATCTTATGTGAATTCTGGTCCCATAACATCTGACTTGTGGACTATTTGGTACAGAGACGAATATTTAACTGCAACATTATGTCTCTTTGTGAAGAATGTGGGAAGATATTTTCAACTAAATTTGCCGTAAAACGACATATTCTACAAGTTCATCGTAAGGAGCAAGTTTCTCGCTGTGATCAATGCAATGCAAATTTTACAAGAGAAGCTGATTTAAGGCGTCATTTTGAAGCTGTACACAATTTATCGAAAAGCGTATGTGCGCAATGTGATAAAACGTTTTCTCGCCACGATGCTTTGGTGAGACATATTAAAAATGGTTCGTGTCAGAAAATCAAATTTCCTGATGAAACAACACGTCACAAGACAAAAATTGACAATGTTGCAGTACCTTCATCATCCCATCTAGATGTGGAACCGAGGCCCAAGAAGAGGAGATATGATATTATAGTTGAAAACACAGCCGGACCGTCATCGTCGTCTTCGAATCAGTGTGGTGGTGGTGGCATATCCCAGCGAGGTCATATTTATGAAAAGGAAATTACAAAAAGTGCATTTAAAAGAAAATACAAAACATTCGTATTGGAAAAAAAACGAGACTTCAAAGAAATCAGTGAATTTTTGACTGCCAACAAGAACGAAACTTTAGACATCGTTGAAAATGAATTAAATATTCAAAACGGACTGAAAATAAGTATCAGATTAAGGTGCATTTACAAGAAAATGACTGATAACGGTGAGGAGGTATCAAAAAATGTAGAATTTAAAACTCCGAATAAAGTTGTTTCATCAGCAACAGATATCTCAGATTTGTATGAAGAAATGAAGGATAAAATAATTGCTGAAAGTGAGGATTTTCAGGAAAAGGAGTCTGGCTGGGCATTAAGTGAAATTTTGGAGCAAGAGTTGAGGACAAACCATTATTCGCCTTTGAGAGGTTCATCCCATATTGAGCTACCTTCAAGTATCAAAGCGAGGGGAGCAGTTATTAATGTAAAAAATGAAGATCGGCAATGTTTTAAATGGGCAATTTTGTCAGCTCTGTATCCTGTGGAACAAAATGCTGAAAGAGTTTCAAATTACGTCCCTTATGCAGAAACATTGAATTTTGATGGAATAACGAACCCACCTCATTTTTCGGACATAAAAAAATTCAGTAAGTTAAACAATATATCAATTAATGTATATTCTTATGATAAAAATTACAAAATCTACCCATTACTGGTTTGTGATCGTGAGGAAGATAAACATATTGATTTACTGTACATTCAGAAAGATGTTAATGGTCATTTTTGTTGGATTAAAAATCTATCCCGTCTCATATCAAAACAGTGTTCGAACAATGAGCATAAAATTTGCATATGCAGACGATGTTTGCAATTTTTTTCGAATGATGATAAATTAAATATTCATAAAGAATTATGTAATGAAAAAGACCTGAGAGTGGAAATGCCTACGGAAGAAGGTAAGCACATTTTATTTAAAAATATACAACATTTAATTAAAATCCCTTTGTTATATATGCTGACTTTGAATGTTTAACCGTAAAAACCGATACTTGTCATCCAGATCCGAAATTCCCATTCACAAATGTGTACGAAAAATACGTTCCATTTAGTTTTTGCTATTTCATTTGCTATGAGAATGGGCATTATAAAGATCCTGTTGTTTACAGAGGCTTAGATGCCCCCAAAGTATTTATTAAAATGATTGAACAGGAGGCTTTAATAATCGAAAATATTTATAAAAATAATAAACCTTTAAGACCTCTCACAGTAGAACAAAAAATTAACTATGAAAATGCTACGTCTTGTTACATATGCTCACAACCTTTCACTGTAAACAATGTAAAAGTCCGAGATCATGATCATTTAAACCAAGCATTTCGAGGCGCGTGTTGTAATCATTGTAATTTATCACTAAGAGTTCCGAAATTTTTACCGATATTTTTCCACAATCTCTCCGGTTATGATGCATATATTTTCGTCAAAGAATTAGGCTATGATAAAAAGCCTCTATTTTTAATTCCCAACACAGAAGAACGCTATATTTCGTTTAGTAAAAATATTTCTCCTAGGTTCCAGATACGTTTCTTGGACACATTTAAATTTATGGCATCAAGCCTCGATAATTTAATTTCTACCCTATCTCGAGATCAATTTAAGTATATGAATCAAAATTTCGAGCCAGGGAAAATTGATTTACTTTTGAGGAAAGGTGTTTTTCCTTATAATTATTTTGATGATATAAAAAAATGCGACGAACCCTCTTTGCCTCAAAGAAATGAATTCTATAATGAATTAAATGATGAAGAAATTAGCGAAGAAGATTATAATCACGCAAAAAAAGTTTTTAATGAGTTTAGACTCACTAATCTTGGTGAGTATTGCGATTTGTATGTTAAAACTGACGTACTTTTGTTGGCAGATTTGTTTGAAAACTTTCGGATTATTTGTTTAAAAACGTATAGGTTGGATCCTTGTTGGTATTTTACGGCTCCTTCTGTTATCATGGGATGCAATGTTATTGCACACAAACGTAAAAATTGAATTATTAACTGATTATGAAATGTTACTGTTTATTGAGAAGGGAGTCCGTGGAGGAGTTAGTCAATGCAGTAATAGATACTCTTTAGCTAATAATAGATATATGGAGAATTTTGACCCCAAACTGGATGAAAAATATTTGATCTATTTAGACGCTAATAATTTATATGGTTGGGCCATGAGCCAATATTTGCCTATTGGGGATTTCGCTTGGTGCTCAACTGCAAATATTGATATAGAAAATATCCCCGATAATTCGGATACTGGGTATATACTCGAATTAGATATGGATTACGACATGTCTCTTCACAATACCCACTCAGATTTTCCTCTGGCTCCTATTAATATGGTTCCTCCAAATTGTAAGGAAACAAGACTTATGACAACATTATTACCCAAGAACAAGTATGTAGTTCATTATAAAGTGTTAAAATTATATTTGAAACTCGGGCTTAAAATTACAAAAATACATCGAATATTAAAATTCAAACAATCACCATGGTTAAAAACTTACATTGATTTAAATACAAAATTAAGAACAGAAGCAGCAAACGATTTCCATAAAGATTTCTTTAAATTAATGAATAATAGCATTTTCGGAAAAACAATGGAAAATGTGAGAAAGCGATTAGACATAAGATTATGTTCTTCTGAAGAACAAGTTCGGAAATTAATAGCGAAACCTAACTTTGATTACAGGACTATTTTTAATGAAAATTGTATGGCCGTGCATCTAAAAAAAACTAAAATAAAATTTTCTAAGCCGATATATGTTGGGATGGCTATCCTCGACATCTCAAAATATTTGATGTATTCCTTTCATTATGAAGAGATGAAAAGGAATTATGGGGAAAATGTACAATTAATGTATACTGACACGGATTCCCTTATTTATGAAGTTAAGACTAAGGATTTTTATGCCGACATGAAATTAAAAATTAACTTATATGACACTTCCAGTTATGGCGTAAATAATAGATTTGATATGCCGTTGACAAATAAAAAAGTATTAGGCAAAATGAAAGACGAAAATAATGGTTGCATCATGACCGAATTTATTGGTTTAAAATCAAAAATGTATGCATATACGACAGAAAATAAATCAGAAAAGCGATTAAAAGGAATAAAAAAACAAGTTTTGAAAAGGCAAATTACTTTTAATGATTATAAAAACTGTTTATTTAATAACAATGAGTTATACGTCAACATGAATTTAATACGATCCAAAAATCATGATTTATTTTCTATAAAGCAAAATAAATTGGCACTATCTTTTAAAGACAGTAAAAGGTACGTAAATCCTGATGGTATTTCCACTCTTGCCATTGGTCACTATTCTTTGAACGAATGATATTATTTACATTATAAGAAAACTGTTATGATATCAAACTAAATTCATTGGAATTTCTTTGAAATAGTATTATATGAGATTTTTACTTCTGTATCCTTTTTTCCTCTGAAAGATGATTTATTCATTTATTTTTTTTCTTGTTTTTGTACTTTTAAATATTGTTATGTAATTCCTCGAATTTGATATTTTAAAATAATTATTTTCATTAAATTGTGTGTAGATGTATATTAAGTACTGATTTTTTTGGGAAGTAGAATAATTTTCTATAAAAAAGCATGTTGATGAAGTAAGATTAATATTTATAATGTTGCATGATTATCAAGTTTTGTAAAAATATTTTATTATGAAAATGTAATAAAGAGTTACTTTAAATATTGATATTATAATTGTTAATTTTTTACACTAATTACATACTAACATTTAATAAAGCATATATATTTAACATCATTATTTAGTAAATAAAACATATGTATGTGTGATACTAATGAAAGAATAATTCTAAACTTTTAAATATCAAATGTTTATTACATTAAAGAACATATCCAAAAATGCATACAAATATGTCAGAAATATACACTCAAAAAGACTCTAAGCAACATATTTCTTTCCTTATGTCTTTTATAATACATGAAATATTAATACTTTGTAAAAATGTTTTATGAATATAATCTGAAAGTTTTTTACCATCTGGCAACATTACCCCGATAATTTCATAGAAAAAGTCTTCAGCGATGATATCAATATCCAATTCCATTGCACTCTCATTAAATAGTGCAACTGTATTTTCGGTATCGCCATCCTTATACATCCCCAGCAGATTATGTTTATAGAGATTTTTTGTTATCACTGTCATCAAATGACTACATAGTAAATCTGTATAATCCTTCTCAATATCCAATTCGGAGAGGTTTGTTTGCTTTGTGTATGCACCATAAAAATCAACATTCTTAAATTTAATATCTATTACACTGGATAAAATATCATCTTTAAAATTAAATACATTTTTCCACTGTTCTTGGGAAAGCACAATCGAGTAGTTATATTTTCGACCACTTTTACAAATTATTTCTCGAGATAAGCGCACAGGCATTCCCGAACCATTAAAGTCAGAATTAAAGGGCGACATTAAATCCGTCGCCACATAATCCAGTTTCTGATTGAATCGATCATCATCATCTCGAGTCAACATGAAGAAACAGTAGGCTCCCATTGTCAAGCCATCTGATGAAGGATAATACATATCTCCAAACAACTTAAAGGTGCGTACGTGTACATAAATACTGTCTTTCCACATGGAAACATAGATAAAAATATCGTCACCGACAGGAAAAACGTTCTCTGGATGTAGGTCACGCTTAAATGCCATACCCGGCTTAAATTTTTTCTCTCTGGATTCCTGTAGAGAAAAAAAAACTTAATAAATAAAAAGATTATAATAATAAGCTAATTTAAAAAATAAAATATATTTAATTAAAAAAAGAATACTCACTTTAAAATCATTCGCACGCTTCACACCATTCATGATGATATTTACAGATTTGACTCCCAATTAATTATCTAAAAGAAAAAATATATCTTTATATATATTGAGACATGAATGTTTTTGAAATAATTTCAACTGCCAGTTTAATACTATAATAAATGGTTGTTAAAATATTATTAAAAGTCTACTTACTTCAAATAAATCTTGAGAAGAAGAATCACATACAAAATCCCCAATAGGTTTCTGCTGAATCGTGTTTCACCTTGTAGAAAGTTGCTAATGTGTTTAGTGTGTATGAGGCAAATACTCAGCATTTATGGTTGCCATTCCACAATAATTAAAGTTGTGTTGCCATGGCTTTGAAACTTATTTTTGAAAAAAGAGATCACGCTATTTTTTTTAACAACTCAAAACCGCCACACATATATACACGTATTGCTCTTATAAAAGTATCACGTGTTGACTAAAAACACAAATTACAATGTTGCCATTTCATGAATACTAAGCTCTCAAAATCACAAAAAATTCTATTTTCCTGATTGGCAACAGAAAAGTTTTGATTCTATAAAATGGCAACGTTTCATGTGATGGGTCAAAACAAACACGTGTTTTACCAATACATGTTGCCATTCCAAAAAAACAAATCTATACCGTTGCCATTCCATAAAACAAAATCTGAAAAACCAAAACTAAATTTAAAAACCGAAACCAAAACTTAAAAAGCAGTAAAAAACATCTCAACTCAACAGTAGAAAAAAAAACAACTAAACTTACCAGCAGGAGGAAAATAACTCAACTTAACAGCAGGAAGGTAACAACTCGACTTAACAGCAGGAGGGAAACAACTCAACACCGCCACACACCGCCACTGAGCCAGAACCGGCAAATTTTACCTACTTACGAGAACTAATTCACCCACGACATAAATTTCAAGTGGATTCAAAGCAACTACAAATTTTCCAGCTCGAGTTAGAAATCGAACCCTTGACTTAAGAATGAAGAACAGAGCGTTAATCATTCAACCAGAATTATACTCTAAAAAAGAAACGGTGTTTATTGTTAAGTTTTCAACTTTATTAATTTATTTACAAACTTCTTATATGACAATTTGATATTGTATAATGTTGATCTACCTAAACGTATTTTAGAGATGAAAAATATCTAAATATTTCGTAAAATTTTTAACAATAGAACATAAAATTGTTAAAGTATTTTCTAATCCGTTTTGCGAACGTAATCCTGTAGGCATAGGTTGATTCCCAAATGGATCTTGAAATAAATCATCGTCAGCAGTTCTGCTGCATCGCTTTACGAGGTATAAAAAATGAACTCTCCTTGAAAAATTTCTATTGATGTGCCCAATTGCTTGATCAGTGAAAAAATTTACTACAAGTAAATGAGTTATTAGAAAATAAAAACACGTGAAACTCTTATTTAAAATCAACTTTTTTTCTAATATTTTAAGAAATTTACATAGAGTTTAATCGACCCTAAAAGTAAACAACGCTTGGCATAGAACATCAATGTTTTTACAGTATAATATCGATAAAAGAGTGAAACCTTATAAAAATTTTCAGTAAAACAACTAATCCAATAAAAATACATCTGCACAACTTTCTTAAAGTGTCAACAAATTCAGTACTTTTCTAAGAATTCTTCAATTCTCTTTCAAATTTCACAACTTCCAACCGTCAAATAAAGTGAAGAATAATTGAGATTAGATATACCTTTCTGGAGACTCCTCTAAGCATTTTCTTTGTTGTGCGTGGAAATAAAAATGCATTTTGAGTAGCGTCTAGCATTAGACTAAGCGGATTCTGATTAATTTATTTCCAACTTATAAGACTCTGAGCACACAAATATAACTATTTCTAAGAAAGACCTGAAGATTGTGTCACATTTCTTCATACAAAATTAAATTCCTAATAAATTTGACTCTAAAAACTGAATTCTTACAAAATTTATCAAGAAAAGAATGAAATCGATATCAGAAAACATCTTATTTTGTTGTTTGTCTGCTTCAATTTTGTCCGTTGTTAAATTGAGAATAGCTAGATAGAATGGAGTGTAGCTTTTATCATGATGCCTGTCACTGGCTAATTTAAAATCAAAATTAAACTTCCTTTCAAATTTTTATTAAATAAGACACCTGTAATTAATTTGAAACCTAATTAACATTCATGCTAACTCTTTGTAACGTTTCCATCGTTAAATTAATTTAGGCAATGTTGCATTTTACTCTGCAATTTTTCTCATTTCAAGTAAGAATTGTGTGATTTTTTTCTTCATTCATTACGTTACCGTTGGAATTAGATAAAGATATTAACAGAAACATTCTACATTCGTATGCTTAAATGTTTCTAAAAATTAACAATATTTACTATTTTTCCGATTTTCAAAAATGAATCGTTTTGTACTCTACAGCGAATGTGTTTTCGCCTTTCCCAGCACCTTACTGATGAGAAACGCGTTGGAATGCAGATGAAAGCAATGTCGACTTCAATAGCCAATAACATTGTAAATAAAGAAAGTATTCTAGACTTCATTTGCAATTTGTTTGCAGCTAATCTATACATGAGATTCCATTTCGAGAAGGAAAACATCATTTTCGGATGATGTCCGTTAAATTGTTTGTAGTATGTAAACTTGTATGCTTTAAGCAGCAGAACTTCATGTTTAAACTAAAACTTTCATCAGAATTGATTTCTTAATACTATGGGTTTTTGTTTATTTCAATATGCTGTATGGAAAAAACACACTAATGTAAGTTTCGTAACATTAAATAAACGGTAGTCTTTTTAATTCATAAAAAATTACTACTTAAAACACGCTTTTAGATACATTTTTTATGTATTAAACAACAGAGCTTTTTGTTTTCCCATTCAAACTAAAACTTCAGTATTTTTTTTTTATTTTATTTTATTTGCTTCAATATGCTGCTTGCAAAAATTATATAATGTATGCTCTGATTCTTTTCCGTTTGTTTTAATTTGAAGTCTGAGTTTTCATTTGATAATTAGACAGTTTTCTTGAAATTTAATCTTCATTTTTCCCACTTTTAAAATATAATTTAAATAAGGAGCGTCAGGTGTAAGCAATGAATTCATAGAACCAGATGTAAAAGAATTTAGAAAGAAAGCAGCAAAATAGCTACAATCAGCACATAATTTGCAAAGGGAATTTAAGTATTCAATATAATTTCTTAAATTCCCTTTGCAAACATATATAAGTGCTTTAGTGATTTACTGAATAACCAGTGACACGATGGATAAACGGCTCTGGTCTTAACGGCTTATAAGAAAGTCCATGTCTGTTTAAATAATCCAAAATTTATATTTGTGCATAAGTTCTCAGAAATTTGAATACTTACCTATCAAAATGGATTCATTTATAATATTGCATCTGCTTGATTCTGAACCTTAAATGTAATTATAAAAATATTGGTTTGTAATTTAAAAAAAAATAGAATTGTATGAATCTGCAACACTTTTTCTGTAATTGACAAGTTAAGATACTAACATTTTTAATTTATTTTTATTTCCAGTTTTAAGTAATCAGTATAAAAACCCTTCATTAAATTATCATTACAAATAAGGGGAAAACTTTTTACATGAAATCACGACTAATCTATACAATGCTTTAATATTTAATTCACAGTTTAAGACACTGACCAAATCACATTTCCCTTTTTATAACTTGAAATTAAAATAATAATGTGGTCAGCCGTAAGTGGCAAAAAATAAAGTTTAAATATAAAATATCTATTAAATAAAAAAAAGTAATGAAAATTATATTTATGTCATTATCCAAATAAGGCTGTCGAAGATTTTGAAAATGCTAAAATACGACCATTTATGTATTTAATAGTTCACATACTAAAATTAGTCTTCTGTGTATAAGTTTCTACTATAATAATACATACATTTAAATCTACAGTAAATATCACCATATCTCAAACTTAACATTGTCTACGTTCATGACTTTTTTTTTTTTCCCCTATTGATTTATTTTTTAGTTATCTTTCTAACGTTTCATAGAAATGGATTAACTGACAATCTCGTATTTCAAATACCATGTTAAATTCAATTGTTATAATAAATTGACTAGTAGGAATGTATTTTTTTTTCAGAAAAAATTTACTCCAAAATTAAGAAAACATTAAACGCGCAGGTAGAAAAACATTTTTAAGAATTACTTAAGTAATTAATTAAGTATCCCTTATATGATATATAACAAATATTTAAAGACTCAATGAATAAAACAAGTCAAGACTTCTATATATAAATTTAATGACAGCCAGATAAAATAAAAAAATATATTACCGATGTGTTGCATCAACAAATACAGAATCGCTTTACTTTCGCGAAGAAGCATGTCATTTTTAACTTCAACTAGGATTGTTGTCGGCAGCTTCGGTTTCATTTCTTTTTGGTTCAACTCCTTTTTTTTTTTTTTCCCTGAAGCCCTTTAGCAGCTGAAAATCAGACACAAGGAGCTTAAAAATGCGTGACCATGTACTGAAAAACCACGAGCTCACTACAACGCACAGTGCGGTTAATAATTAAGAATATTACTAGGTGAACGTGACAGGTGCTTTGATGCTCCTTAGTGCTTCAGGAGGTTTTATTTTGACAAATAAAATTGCTATATCTTTTTCTTTCTTTTTTATGATTATGTTGTAATTAATTTTTTTAATGGCTCTCATAATTTGTAGCTTTCATGTATCCTCATGCCATAAGCTCATCCCTTTCCTTTTTTTCTCAGCACTTCGTAAATTACCCTACCGCATGTCAATTTTTGCCACAATTTAAAAAGATTAGCCTGTATTTTTGCAAAAAATTAATTTCCGGCGATGCTAGTGAAAATAAAATTTAATGTCTTATCCCCATTTATTCCCTACTTTTTCCCTTATGTGAGATAATATTTCATTAAAGTTAACATTTCATTAGTCATTTCTTTTCATATAATTTCACACTGATCTCCAATGAATAATATAATTAATGCTCTGAATGAAATAAAATGAAAAATGGGCATCATTTTTACTGTTATACCCGACGTTATTTTAAATTAAATTCCTTAATGAATTACATTTTTTACTTTATAGCTTGTGGTATGAAAATTAAAATAAATACATCATAGCATTTATTTTATTCATTGTAAACTAAATATGAAATATAAGAGGAATTTTACGTTTTCCAAAAAATAGAAACTTCAAAGACCTTTTTGTTTTTAATTACTTTTAAAAAAATGAATACATCATATAAATCCGATTAAAAAATAATATTGTTTCTCATATATATTTTGGTACTTGAAAAAGTGTGTAATTATTTTTCAGTACTAATTACATTATACTATAAAAATATGGATATTCTAATTATATAGTATGCACATTACTATAATAAAATTAGTAACTGAAACACAAGTACAACTTTGAAAAACTAGTACAAAATACACTAACTATATTATACAATAAAAGTAATTAAGTTATTTGAAATGTGAAATTAGAATTTAATCATTATGTATGAAAATTAAGTTTAAACTAAATCCTTTAACTAAACCTTATGAGAGAATCATTTTAGTTAAACATTAGTACCTATTATTCTAAATTAAAGCTAAGTTTATAGAAATGTAAGCTTATTGTTTGAATTAGAATAAAATACTAGTTATATTAAATAAATTATGAAAGTAATAAAATATTATAAATTGTAATTTAAATAGGAGAACGATTATATAGGTATATATATATATATATATATATATATATATATATATATATATATATAGATATATATATATATATCCGTGGCGTCCAGTAAGTTTTTATGCAGGGTGTGCAGAAAACAACAACAATAATAATAAAACCAAAAAAATTTACATTAAATATTTCTTTAACTTTTTATTATTCATTTTTACACAAAATCCGTCTATCCATATTACTAACACACGCAAAATCATTAATAACATGATCAAAAAATTCTGGTTTTGACTATAATAAGTGTAGCTCTTCTTTTTCTATTGTTATTAGGGGTAAATTGCTTACTCTATCCTTGGCTCATTTTATTGCGTGCATATATTTTTTACTCTTTTCAATGTTGAAAATGATCTCTCCACCGAAGCAGTTATATTATTCATTGGAGATCAGTGTGAAATTATAAATATAAAATGGAATTGTACAAATTAAATGTGTCAATTAATTTATACTTCGCTTAGGGCATCTGTATAATCCTTCAGCATTATATGCTGAATAAGTTTCGATTAATTCATTTCGGGGTATCTCTCACTACGATAACGAATGCATAATTCATTGGTTAGCTTTACAAAATAGAAATGTTTTGCATTAGTGTTCTTTAACGAATAAAAGCATTCATTCGTAAATTTACTTTGATATTTCTTTAAAAAAAGCTGAAATTTAATGCTTCAAAAAATTTGAGCGAATTTAATTTTTTAAAACGGATATCTGACTAACAATAAATGGTGTCCATTATTCCATTATATATATTTTTAAAATGTTGATCTACACTTGAGTAGACCACTGAACGAACACCAATAACAGTTTTTTCGTGTTTATTTGCAGCTTCGGGGAAATGATTAAAATCACTGTAGCCTTGTTTTGTCCAAATATTTTTATCCTTTTCAATTACAACAAAAAGTAAACATGGCCAACAGTACAACTTATTCAATTCATTACAACCAGTTAACCATTTAACTTTCTCTTACACAGATTATTGAAAATGTCGTACACACTGTTATCTTTTAATCTTAAAGCTCTAAAATAGAATAATATCCGGCATCGGTCTACTTAATATAACTATTTCCGTTTTTGTTGTAATGTCTCGTCTCGAAAATGGATATTCCAATAAACCTTTAATTATTGAGACATCTGATTTCTCCAATCTGAAATGGGTTATTCATTATGAATATAAATTTAAAGAATAGAATAAATAAAATATTTACCTACGAGTAGTCGAGGTATAAAAACAGATACACTTATGAGAATTCTACTAGCATCGAAGCAAAAACCATGTGTTGTGTTGTATGGTGTCACATCGGCGACGAAAAAGCAACGCTTCGGGCTTCCACGAAAAATTTATATTTACAGAAAACGTTTTATATATACTTATTAAATAAATAATTATAATTTAATTCAAATCTTCCATTAATAGTTAATTGTTTTTAACATGTGGAAATCATATATTCTGCGAAAAACATTTTGGCAATTTTTAAAAACAAAACCAGGGATATAGTGTTGCGGATATAACTTATACATTATGTGTTCGATACAATGACTAGTAAAATTTGAACCGTTCTGTTAAAATTCGTTTCTTTTTTGTCTAACAAAACAAAATTGTTCTTTCAGTGAATTATTTCTATAAATATAATGCATCACCGAAATAACTTTACCACACTAAAATATTTCCATTTATGTTGAAATACGTCTTTTACATTTCCATGAAAACAAAATCTTACAATATATAAATTTAAACATTAACTGTCTGCAAAATTGTATGGTCAGTTAATCAGAAAAAACTAAAATCGCTTTTGCACGTAAGTCCCCTCTCTAATACAACGCTTAATAAACCGTACCTTCGGATGATTCTGAATGCCAAGTGCAGGAAAAATAGCTGCACTTACATCAGTGCAATGGTATGCTGTGCTTCTCCAGTAGACCATATATATAAAGCGTGATTTTCTATTGGTGCGCAGAAAACTTCACACATCAAAACTTCCAATGTTCGTTTGCTTTTGAACGCGCTAAGTGGTGCACCACCTGCTACTGCACACACTGAGGGATTACAAACAAGCAAATCAATTTAACAAATTTTAATATATTATAAATAATATAATACCATATAATGGTAGGTAGACATAGGTGCAGAAAATTATTGTTTCTCATAATTTTGCCATGGTGTGAAGTGCACACCCTCCACATATAGGCCGCACGCCACTACACCACTGATATATATATATATATATATATATATATATATATATATATATATATATATATATATATATATATATATATATATATATATATATATATATATATATATATATATCATTAATGATACATTTTATAAAATTAATAATCAAATACTAGATGGAGAATAATACATTTAAAATAGATTGAAAATACCGAATGGAGAATAATAATATATTTATAAATTTAGTCAAAAACCAAATTTATAAAATTAAATATTAGATGGAAAATAATACATTGAAAATATGAAATGGAAAACAATGCATTGAAAATGCGAAATATAGTAAACAGTTGGGAAAATGTTTAATATATATTTTAAAATTTTAAAGAAAATAGAAAATGGAACGAAGTACCAACATGGTCAGCTTCATCAGAGGGTTTTGACCATATCGGCACAAAGTATAGCTTTTCTGCACAGGTCCAAGACATAGTATTAAAAAAGCCAGTATACCACAAAGCCATACCAAAAATTTCAAACCAAAATATCAAACCAGAATAAAAGAAGTAAAAGTTAAGCTGAAATATTTAAGCCAAAATCCAATGTTGCCAAAATACATTTAATTTAAAGTAATCAAAATTAAAATTAAATACATATCTAAATATAAATACAAATCTGCAAGAACTGCACCAAATACTACATGTAAACCAAATAAATAAATACATAAATTTAACGACTAAGTGTTAACACTATTGGTATTTCAAGCTTCTTATAAGACCACCAAGGCTTGGGTGACCCTTCTGTAGCATATAACTGCGCCTTGCTTCACTCTTATATAAGAAATGCTCTACTAGCCAAATAGTGTTTAATAAATTTAGTTGGAATGCCATTATGAGTTAGAATATTTTCTAGTCTATTTATTTATTTATTAATATTGTTTAAATTATATTACATATATTATAGCTTCTCTTAAGTTGATTGAAAATAACATTTTTATAAATTTTAATTGAAACATTTGAATTCCAGAAAATTAGTTTATTAATCATGAAATTAAAATCATTAGTTTTATTATATATATCAGTATATGTATATTACAGTAATTAAATTATCTAAAAATTCAGTTTTTCAGTTATCGTTATTTGTTTTAATTAATTTTAATTTTTCAGGATATACATGTTTGTAAATTTCATAAAATTCTAAGTAATTAACAAGTATGAAATCATCAATATATCAGTATGCAAAAGGCATTTGTATAACAAAAACTTTTTCATAATAATGTAAAAATAGATTTGCTAGTGGACTTGAGAATTTAGATCCCTGATGAATCCAGTAAATATTTTCTCCATAAGAAAAATAATCATTATAAGTCAAAATAACTAAGGTCTTTCCAAAAATTTATATCTATACCTAATACTGAATTAAAATCATAAAAATAAAACATAATAACATCAGAAAGTTTTTTTGAGTTGAATGCTAGTGAACAAATCCTTAAAATCATAAAAGTAAACAACATTAATATTTTACGCAGAAATAAATTCAGTAATAGGTTTATTATTTTTAATTATCCTTGTATTATTTGAATTAGTAATGTTATTTAAAATCATATTTAAATAATACGAAAATAAATTCTCAAATTTGTCTGCATAAGTGTAATAAACCGAAATTTAATAGGGTTTTTATAAATTGCGATAAACTGTAATATGTGGAATATTAAAATTTATATTTTTAATTTTGACTTTTTTAGCAAATGCAAGAATTTTTTTAAATATTGTTGCTTTGTTTGAATTAATGATTTTGTTGGTAGTTGAATTAGATATTTCTTCATTTAATAATTGGAAGTAAAAATTTTTTTACATAAAAAGGCATAATTATTTGTTGCTTTATGTACAGGAGTAATAATAAAAAGTTTTTGTAGTTCTATTTTAGGTATTTTTTATTTATTCCTTTAAATTTTAAATTATTTACATTTTCTTTAAATTTTCAGTAAAAATTCCATTTTCACTGTGAGAAAAATTCTATTGGATTGGATAAATATTAGAAGTCTTAAAAATAAATCTATCGATATCAATGAGAAAAAATTTTAGAATTTGCTTATGGTTATAATAATTAACTGGTCTAAATTTAGTACTCTTATTAACAATATTTCTTAATTCAACATTCAATAGGATATCAGTATTACCGGTGATTATATGTCCAGAGGTAAAATTTACGAATTTATTGTATTTTGGGTCATTACAGGAACAAGCAGAATTTTTTTATTAATATTTATATTACTACAGAATTTATTATAATTAAAGATATGTCTGCTAAACGGTAAATCATATTGAAAAGTACATTTATTTTCACTATTATTTAACGCTATTAAAGATATGCTTAAGCTCTTTAATAATACTCGAGAATATAATTTTATCATAGAATGGATGCTTAAATGAAATTACAAAATAATCTGATTTAGTATTTTTATTAGAATTTATGTTTATATTTAGTTTATATTTAAAAATATCAAAAAAAATTAAAATATTAAAATGTTCATTATTAAAATTAAAGTCATTTAAAAAAATCTGAAAGAAAAATACGTTGTTTTTTATTTAAACTCATAATAAAGTTTTTACAAAAAGAATATAGTTATAAGAGTTTACAAATTGATTTTCTAATTCTAACAGTTTATCATTCCAATATATAAATTTATTTATATTGTAATTTTTATATGTTTTATTAATTTTTCTACCACCTCTTTTATATCGCTTAATCGTCTTATTATTAGGTTTAAAGTACATCAATGATTTAGTATTTTCATAATTAATTTTCGAATTATTAAATAGCTCATTATGTGCAAACGGTACTAGGGTTTTCTAATGAATAATAAATTGATTTTCTTTAATTAGATGTATATTAATATCGATTTTAATATCTAAAATGGTTATAATAATATTATAGAAACTAAGTACTTTGAAATGTGCAAATTCCGTGTTAAAGCTTTTGTCATTATTATAAATTTTAATATTAGATCTGTCTAGATTTATGCACTAACTAATAGTATTAGATGTTTGTCCAATATATTTAAATTTACAAATTTTGCACCCAATCATATCTATAAAGTTGTAAGCTTTACAGGCTTTACTTAAAATACAGGAGTTATCAATTTGTGATGTATTGAATTTGGGGCAAGTCTTACAGAGTTTGGAATTACAAGTATTGAAAATGAATTTCCTTGTAAATATGAAATTATTACTAACAAAATCATAATCTTCATTCACAACAAAAATATGCTTACTTACTGTATTGCAAGGGTCGTTGTCAATCGATCCAATTCCATACCCTTTATAGGAATTGTACTGGACGCTGGCAGCAGAATTATCTACTGTCTTTTTGTCAGGCACTAATATATTATTTCCATACTCCATAATGTTTAAATATATAACATAAAATATGCAAATATCTAAGACAAATATGTATTTATAAAAAGTGTATAAAGTGCATACATAAAAATGTAAAGATTAAATATATATTTGTGTGTGTATACATGTGTGTATATATTTATATGTATACATTTATATATATATATATATATATATATATATATATATATATATATATATATATATATATATATATATATATATATATATATATATATATATATATGTATGTATATATATATGTGTGTATGTGTGTGTGTGTGTATACACATGTATACACACACACATATATATATATTTAATCTTTACATTTTTATGTATGCATTTTATACACTTTTTATAAATACATATTTGTCTTAGATATTTGCATATTTTATGTTATATATTTTTCAGTATATAGTTATTATAGATTTTTTTCAGTATAATTTTTCAGTATATATATATATATATATATATATATATATATATATATATATATATATATATATATAGATATATATAAATATATATATATACTGAAAAATTACTACGTGTTCAGCTAGTTTATAAATAAAAAATTTGGAATTTAAGTTGGGGGGGTTGAAAATATTAAATTCTTGTGAAAAAATAGAGAATAGCTGTTCTGAAATTAAAATGAACTTTTAAAAGTGAACGTGGAACTGTCAATTGTTGAGTTCTATGCTTTTAAAATCAAGTATAGAGAATGTCTCCTGAAAACACGGAAGTGTGGTTGCCTAATGGGGAAAAGCGTCAGTGTTATCTTTGAATGTTAGTGACTCAAACAAAAATAATAATTATGATGAGTTTGTGCAACATAAATAAGGTCTTATAATCCTTAATTATTGTGGCACTGAAATCAAGAAGATAATTTTTTTCTTAGATATTAATTTTGTCACTTAATAATATAGTAGCTCAAATTACGTGATTACTGTAAGCGCCTACATTGGGTAAAAGTAGATAACCACAAAGGTTACATCCAATAAAACCGAAATTTTATTCTAGAATATGGCGTAATATTTTTGTATGTCTTCCCCTTTATTTTGAAATGTACCTGTTCTTAAACTGCTTTAAATAACTGAACGAATTCAATATGTTTTATTAATTTAAAGAGATAAAAATAAATTTAGTTAAAGTTTAATTATGTTTATTCCCTGTGCCAAGAATTAAAATTTTAACTATTGTATAAATTATATACTTTTTTCTTGAATATGTGATTATGATTTCCATTTTATGCACTTCAAAAAATTTTGATTTAATTTAAATTTTATGCCAAAAATTCTAGACTTTTAAATATATTAGTTTAAAAATAATTTTAATTTAAATTTATGAATAATTTTCATGCATTTTATAAACCTTTATTGAATACAAATTAGCATTCGTAAAAGTACCATGAAATGTTTACATTAATTTTAGCCTTTTATATTCAGAAACGCCAGCGTAAAGATATGGCTTTACGGTCCATTACATATAACATATATATATATATATATATATATACATATATAACAGCGTTTATAGTTTCCATACTATCTCGGGACAGTAAATTCCCATATAGAATACCTTCTTATCTTAATCCAACAGGTTTCCAAGCAAATATTTACTCTCATTTTCTTGCTGTTTGCTGCAACGTCATCGACAGTTTCAAACATAAAATATACATTCCAAGTGTCGAATTTTACGATTTTTCTACTTTGGAAAAACACATAGAGAGTATCCTAAACATTCGGCTGTAAATACTCGTAAAATCAACATTTCTTAATCTCTAAAGTTTGAATTAGGAATTTAAGGAAAATTTTTTTCAAAACATATTTTTTTCATAACTTTCTAAGTTTTAATTAATAAAATCCTAAATTATATTTTAGACCTAATTTTTATTTTCGTCAACTCAAATTTATTTTTAAATTTTAATCCGTAACATTTTAGTCTTCTATTTTATCTTCTTAATTTTTGTTAATGCATCTGAATTTTAAATTGCATTTCTTGAAATGCATCATGTAATCATTTATTTTTCTTAGTTCCTATATTTTAATCAATAGATCGCATTTTTATAAATATCAATCGGTCAAAATGTTTTAAATATTGTCACTACAATCTATCTTAACATATGCGGCACGGAAATAAAAAAGTGTTACAAGTAATGCAAAATAAAAAAGTGTACTAAAAATTGCAAGAGAATTTTAATTAAAATTTAAAATTTTTTAACTAATTTAATTAAAGGTTTCACACGTGTGTGATGTGCTCGCTGTTTTATATGCTTTGTGATGCCTTAATAAAAGTTGACTGCTAATTACCTTTTAGAGCAAACGCGAAATGTGTAATTATGGGTAAGGCTTTTTTTAAAATTCTTCCTCTGCAGAAGGTCTGAAGTCCCAACCAGAAATAAACATTGACTTCTATCTCACAGCAAGAGTCACCCGAGCGTATCCCAACTGGATTGACGTCAGTTGGATGCGGAGTATTCTGTACTCAGCATCCAATTGACGTCAATCCAGTGTCTGGACAGCTTCAAGCCCCACTCCAAAAAATGTCTCTTCTCCGAAAATGCACTCCTTATACCATCCTGTATCTCCAAATGCTGCTGCGTTAAGCACACGGTATGAGGTTAGTATCTCGTCTGGTTATGTCTGGGACTGGAGTTGTAATTTAAATATAGATCCGTATTTTCATCTAAGCTGTTAATACCTATACTTTTCATCAATTTCGTTTGTTTTATAGAACTATGTTTATTTTCAATTGAACTAAGTTGTGTTGCCTATTTTGATAACTTAAGACAAATTTAAATTTTCTCTAATGTAGGATTATGGGTTATGATTTAAATAATAAAAATTGTTCTCTAAAATAAATGAGAAAAACAAACATTTAATAAATCAGTAAAAGTTTCTTTTCAATTAAAGTAAACATTTTGTAATACTATTTAAAGGAATTTTAATAAGAACGCTTCTCTCTTTTTTTTCTGTTCCGAAAACTAATGGCACTATTTTGTTAGCTAGTGCCCGAAATATAATGTATCCATATTTAATTGCATCATATACATCTTTATTTACTTTATATTTAATATCACTGAAGATAAATAAAATAATCAGTGAAATATCATAAAACAGAACCTAATACATCATATTCCAGTAACATTAGCTCTCAGTTTCAACCGCATCTTTTGGGGATATAAATGAGACTCAAATACATATGACTGTCACCAATATAAGCTAAATGTCGACATGTCTGTAAAAGACCCACCGTATAACTCAGGTTATGCGGAATGGAGGGAGGAAAATCCCGCTTAGAGCCCTTGAGAAGGAAAACACTCATTAAGGTTAACGATTGGCACATTTCATCACTCAAATATCGATATTAATTATGGAAAAATAAATGGCAACTTATGGCATACGATGTTGCATAGAATGAGTCTTCCATAAGAAACGGCTACATTGCAACCATCAAATATGTCATTAAAATCGATTTTTGTCACAACTTTTATTTTTAATTTTTTCACAGTTGTTTTCTGCCACGCTGGCTTTCGTGAGGTGAATATTTTGATTTCTAAGGCGTAACAGTCGCTAAAATTGCTGATTCAGTCAAGGCAGAAATTTTATTTATTTCTATTTTTTCCGATTTTTTGAGAGGGCAATTTTGCTAAAAATATAAATGTTCCATAATCAGCTATTGATTTCAACGAAATGGTTTTTCCTATTCATGTACTTTTTTTTTATTTTTTACTATTTCTTAGCTGACCTTAGGATATACACCTATTCAGCTCTATAAGAGGCGAAGTTGACGGCCACTTAGACTCTGGGGCACCCAGTGGATGCGCCATCTTCACCCCTAAAATAAAACAATACATCAGCATACACACACAAAAAAGCAATATCCATGCACGAACCAGAATTCGAATCTGGGACCTACTATTTCGAAGTTAGGGACATGTGCATGTAGTGAAACCACATTTATTGAGTGTGTAAATAGATTTATCATCATAAGCTAAAATAATCGCTCAAGAGTTATATTATATTGGATGAACTCAATAGGTTAATAATGACTTTTTTAATATTTTTCATTTTATGAGAATCTTTATTAATTCTAAATTTTAAACAATCCTAAAAATACAAAGGAAAGCTTTTTTTTAATTTCTAAAGAAATTTTGCATGAATTATCACATAACAGAGCACCAAAAATAAATCAATGTAATTCTTTTTCCTGGTTTTTAAACATTATCCGTATTTTTTTAAATTGCGTTTGCTTATCCCCTGGTCCTATGCTGCTGAATGTAGGGGTGAGTGCACGGAAGTTTTCCGAGTGTCTCTTTTTGCTATACGTGAATGCAGCCCACCGCCTGTAAGAAATCCTTTCGGAAAAACTCAGTGAAGCATAATAAAATACCTTGCAATAAGCCTAAGACATTTTTTTAAAATATGTGTTCAATCAATAATAACTAAGCAGTTATAAATTCAAGAAGATAGAAGAAACCCAATATTGGTTCGGGTTTAAAATAAAGAAAAGAAATAAGAGAAAATAATCTCTAAGAGTGGTCCAGTCTCATCTGAATCCGGAATTGAGTTGGATAAACATATCTCCAGTCAAATTTCGTTCTTGCATTCTGCGTAGACACGAGTCGCTCATTTCAATGAAAAAAAAATAACAAATGGTAGAAAACATTCCATCTCGACATTCGGCACAGCGAAATATTCTGTCTAAAGAGTTATGACCCAATCTCTTTCAGGTGACGTCACAGAAGTGAGGCCTTAAAACGCCTCTACTCTCCGCTCATTAAAACGCTCTCCTCAACCGCTTTCATAGCAGGAACAACTCCACCTTCTCAAATAAGAACTAATATTTATCTCCTACGTCCTCTGAGATCGTGGATGAGTAATTTAGAAATACTTACCCATTTCTTCATCCTTATTCTCGGCTTGCGATGAAAATGATGGTTCTAAAGAATGAATTTATAAAATTTTACTGGGAAAATCTCTGCCTTTTCTTAGTTTTAAGAAATTTCATTTGTTATTGATGCAATTTAAAAACGAAATTGATTTCAAGTTATGGTTGTTAAATTCTCTAAAGTCAAGTTCTGAAAAATAAAGCAATTTACTTGAAAAAAAGTTAAAATGAAATTGATTTTACAAAAGGCAAGAATTCACTATCTTAATTAATTTTATAATTACAAATGCAATACATATGCGGTTAAATTATTCATCTACTTAACTAATAAAGGAGTTATGAATTATCATTAAAATTGAGAAAATGTAAATGAAATTCGTTCCTAAAATTTAATTACTTTTAGAAAAATACGGAAATAAATTCAAGTAATGAGAACCACATACCAGCAGTTTTTGCAAGAAAAATAAGATTTATAATGAGATATTTTTCATTTTAAGATTTTAATAACACATGGAATCATAATATAATTGCTAATATATAAGTACCCTAACTAATTATAACAATATTTGATGCAATTAAAATTAATTTCTCGTTTTTAAGGATCTTTACCATGAATTTTTATGTCTAATTAAAATACTGCTTCTGAATTTGAAGTTACGAATATTATTTACCCTCTTTTTAAGTATCATCAGAAACCACATGGGTAAGCGATGCCTGTGCATTTAATTGATAATTATCTTACAGTTTAAATGCATGTATTTATTATAAAAAAATTGAGACAAGGATCTTTAATTTTACTGCAAAAATAAATTATTAAGTCAAATTTAGAAAATATTTTGCAAAATAAATAGGTTAATTCATTTGTAAATAAAATTTCACATTTTCATTAAATTTTTTCCGATTCATTTGCAAAATAATTAAAGAAGAAATCATAAGTGTATACTGTTTTAATGGAAACAATTTAGACACCAAAAAATACAAATTTCACATTGCTAAAGTCTTTTATGTATCGTATTTTTTTCAACCTATTGCTGATTGTGTTACATTTAATCGAAAGAAAACTAGTTTTGCACATGTGAAATGCTTTACATTCCTTAATAAAATTATTAATTTTATTTTTACTTGAAATTGCTTTAAACTAGTATATACACATATTTATTCGGTGAGTTTTTGCATTCACGCATACAATGCATCTTAACCATGATATATATGATAAATTTAAAATACTCACTTCGAAATATCAAGATTTCCCAGAGTATATTTACTAATAGGAAATGATTGCGTTTCTGCGTGCACTTGTGTCGAGTTGGATACTAAAGAGTTAGACTTTTTACTCCTTCACAGACCACCATTTAACTATAAAAGATTCTCTAGTAGGGAAAACGCAATAGCAATTTAAGTTAAATTACATCAGCCTTTAGTAGATAAGCTGCCAACAACTCGGTATCAAGAATGTATTGTGCGTCTAGATTAGCATTTGAGAAATAAAACTTTCATTGCCTATAATTTGTTATGTGAACATAATTTGCTAAGGTTACTATGATTTCTTCTATTAAAATTTATTTGAAAACTCCAATCAAAAAATATTGTCCCTCATCAAATGTATTTCTATAAGCGCGTCTTGGTCAAGATAAAGCTTCTTAATATTGAATTATACCTCTTATATTTCCCAAAATTACGCAAATACATTTTAAATTTCTTATAATTATGTTTATATTTTCTAGATTATAACTTTATTTTTCAACTGACATTACATCTGATGTATGCATCTGATTAGTGTCATTTCACAAAATGGTAATGATGATAACATTTTGTCCCTAAGTGTGTTTCAGATCCTTAAATCTATTATGATTGATCGACATGTGGTTCCATTGAAACTGGCGCAGGATTCGCGAGCGGAGGAACTTTTCGTTAATTTCCCTATTTGTCTCTTTTGAAAATCCCTTTTCGTAATGAGCCTGAACAATCACCTCAGCATATGTCCTGAATAGCCTGGCAACTCCAGTGTGTTTCAAAATTAATCACGAATGAAGATCTGAGGAAATTGGAAAATAATTATGCGCTTAAAATGCGTCACGGAAATGTATTAATACAAACATTTTAGGCTCTGAATTTATAA
Organism: Latrodectus elegans; assembly: GCA_030067965.1. Taxonomy (NCBI): domain Eukaryota; kingdom Metazoa; phylum Arthropoda; class Arachnida; order Araneae; family Theridiidae; genus Latrodectus; species Latrodectus elegans. The sequence goes on from CM057813.1 coordinate 125,618,787, forward strand.
GGTTATCATGTTTCTTGACAATCTTGCATTTATTTTTCACTTTTTATCTGAAATTCTGACCAGACGGCGCAAAAATCCTGGCAGTATACCTTTCTCTAGGTATTATTGACCTGCAGAGTAAATGGTCCTGTGGGTATAGGACATTCCATCAGACACACCCTCTGCAAAAGAGAGATCAAATGGAAGTTTATGATTGAAGGGATCGTAAGGAAAGGGGATGTTGTGTAACACCGCCTCATGGGGGAGTAAATATTCATAAAGAGGTTAGGGAAAGAGATTAAAAAACTTGAGTAAGTTTAAGGCCGTCAAAATAAAATTTGAGTAACATAAAAGGATACACTAAATTTTTTCATGAGATAAATAATATATTTTAATATATTGTTTTTGTTTTATAAAATTGAAATATGTCGAATTCAAAAAATAAACAGGATTTATTATAAATTTAAGAAATAAATAGTATATTAGTTATTTTCAAAATGTTTGGAATTATTTGAAATTTAATATAAAATTGATATTATTAGCATAAAATCTTATTTTATGTATTGAGAGAAAGAAGTTTATGATTTTTTGTAATTTTTAAAAGTTCTGCATTAAAAAAAGATCTATACCTTTTATTATACTTACTGTTATAATTTATTTATCATTTTTCATTAAAGTTTTTTCTGTATTTTTAAATTATTTATAATGGGTATACATTAAAAAAAACTTTTTATTTCATATCATTTTTCATCTTTAAATAAAATATCAGTTTTTACGTTTATGCGCCTTGACTTTTTATTTTCTTGTTTTTTTTTTTTTTTTTTTTTTTTTTTTTTTTTTTATAAAGAATCATGCAAAGATGAAATTAGGATTCAAACTAAGATTTCGACAGTAAAACTAAAATTTTATTTTCAAATATTAGATAAAAATATTAAGAAATGTATTGTTTGACTTCCTTGAACATCTAGCTGAAAATAATTCACATCTGAGTTAGTACAGAACCCCTAATATTACAATCGGTTCAACCTTCTGTTAGATATGACTTCAGATCCATATTATATTAAGTATATTATATATTATAATTATTTGGATATTGAGAGAGAGAGATTGAAAATATCTTAAATAATCGCCTCATACAATAGCTTACCATAATATATTTTTATGAACGCTTTAGGCCTACTCTAATAATATTTTATGCAGCTGATGCTACATTTATAGACAAATTAATTTGACAAACTTTAATAGGCAAAATTTGAAAAGACGATGGAAAAATTTTAAAAGTTTAAAAATTGAGTCAATTTAGAAATGAAATTAATTACCTTTTATGATTACTTTTTATTAAATAGTTTAAAACTAACATATCATACTGTCTGAAGATTATTTAGAAATATTTCGTAATCTTCATTTCATATAAAATTTTATTCTGACAGTGGTTGTTAATCATTTCAGAGTTTGTTTATAAATCGGGTAAAGTATTTTAATAGACTTATTAATCAAAAAAGAGATTTCATCATTTTTTATTGCTGGAAATCAAAGAAATGAGGTCTGTTAATAAAATATTAAGCGAAAAAGTTAAGAAACCTATTTTATTTCCAGCGCAACACAACAACAACATTGCAAGTTCTTAATAGAAAAAATAGTATTAGAAATAGTCAATCTAATTCCTTTTATCACAATCAGTTATATGATTATCAATCATTAAAAAGATCTTAAGCATTCAATGTTACTTTTATTAAAAGTATATAAGACATACGATAGAATTGAGGAAAAAAACAACTTAAAAAATGTTATGAATTATAAAAATTTGACCTAGAATTTATCCTTTAATATACTTTAAATCTAAGATTTTAGCCAAGTATTACGGAAAGTTCTTGACCATCTTGCTTAATATTGGATATTGGTCCTAGAGCTTTGGGGATAAAGTTCTTCAGAAATATCTGTTTTTTTTTTGTTTTTGTTTTTTTTTTTTTTTTTTTTTTTCCAAATTGTCTCCAAGTCGCCAAGAATTTTGTTAAAAGCTGGCCAAGCCACTAATCACCAGAAATGCCGTTTTTAATGTAGAATATATCCAAATTGCGAATTTTTGGCCAAAATCTGAGTATTTCAGATCTGTCTAAGATACATTAAGACAAATAATCTTTAAACATTGGTAACATTATGTATTTGCATGTATATCAGACCAAATAGCACACACACAAGGCAAAGTATTGATCACATATTTAACCATTAAACTAACTAACGTATGCTAAATTTAAACTATTTTATGTGCATTTGAAACATTGTTGGAAATACTACTTCGTGCTGTGCTCCATATTTTGGCAGCTAATTATACGGTTTAAGCACTCTTTGTAGATGTTGGCTTCAAACTCGATTACACGCTTTCATCCATGCCAATGAAGCCGTGATATTCATACCTCTTGGTAATGACGTTAAACGCAAGCTTTCTCATTTATTTGTTACAGCTGTTTTCTTTCTTATTAGGTCACTCCACAGAAGCATGTTTTTTTTTAGCTTTTTAATATAATGTTTGCATTTTATAATTAATTGTATGAATATTTTACGGACATAGTTATAATTTAGAAGTATAATATATAAAAAAAATGAAAAGGGACTCAATGAAGCATTTTGTGTGTGTGTCACTTGATATAGTACGAAAATAATTAAATGTAGGACAACTAACAAACCACACTCTAAGAGTTGTAATCCGGCAAAACAAATTAATATCAATGAATTTATTTAAATTATTTAACAAAGCTAAAATACTCAAGCAGATTGAAAATTGCTAATAAACTATGGCGTTTCATTTATTATAAATAAACTATAAAAATCAAACTCTCAGCATTCTATGATCATGGTATACAAAATATCCCGATTCAAACATAGTTATATATCATTACATTCATCATCAAACATTAATATATATTAAGCTATAAATAGCAAGTTATTATATACTAAACATCTTGATTCATTTAATTCAATAAAAATTTCCTGATTAAATTAATAAACAAAATTTATAAATTCCTTATAAAATATCTTTATTTCAGTTATTAATAAATTTTCACACTAATTGAAGTTTCTTAGTTACAATAATTACAAGGTCTTAAAATTTATTTGTTTTTAAATTCTAATTTTAGAAGAAATTCACAATTTTTAAAAAAATTCAAAAAACTATTCTTTTAAAATTTACAAGAAATTATTTTGTACTGTAAATTTAAGTGTGCATATATCTTCTTCACTTTTAGACCAGAAATGCATAAATATGTTTAAATAATCACACCACAAATTTGGAATTTTTTTTAAATATGATACTAATAATTAATTTAAATTTACTAAAACATTTACACAAAATTCATCTTAAAACATTTTTATCTCAATATCCTTACAATTTCCAGCTCTAATATAAAAAGGGGAATTTCCTGAACTCATCAGGGGTACAGACGATAACTTTTTTTTTCAAAAAGGGAATTCTAATCTCCAATATCATTGAAAGTTTCTAAAACTTTGTAGCTCAGGGAAACGATTTTGATCACCTGACGAAAGCAGTCAAAAGAAAAAAAATTATGAACTCTTTCTTTTTCAAGTGAAAACTTCCACAACCCTAAAAACAAAAACTTCAGTCCCGGAAAGATTTCTCTCCCCCTCCGAAAGTAACACTCGAACAGCAAAAAGTGCCAACGTGATCGGAATATGGACCAGGCGAAAATGCAATCAAGGACAAAAAGTGACTCGGCTTAGGGAAAGCACCTAAGGAAATTTTTGGAGTTCCACCCTTCTTAACGTCCTGTAAGAAGAAGACTTAAAAAGATAATCCAGCGTTACGTTTCTTTTTTCTTTTTTTTTTTTTTTCTTTTTCGTCGATTTTCTCTATCATCACCCATTTCCTCTCCCCATTCGCCCCCTTAGCCAGTGATAAATGAAATGTCGGGATTTAAGATGGTGTTAACTATTAGCTGATTATATCCTGATCCCGAAGCTTTCTTGATGGGATCAGGAGAAGAGAGATCAATTTCCTCTTTGTTTTTGGAAGTTGGGTGGTCTTTCATGCCATCCAAGCATTCGTTGCAGCTTCGAAGCTTTAAACATTTATATTATATTTTAATTTCAAATGGATAGTATTTTTCAGTTCGATTATCACGAATAATTTAGTGAAGATAACTTTCTGGTATTATCTTTATTTTCTCATGAAGGTTTTGGAATAATATTTCTAGTTAAACTGAAAAGGCAGAATTTTTTGGAGAGGATAATAAAATTTTTCTTCAATTTTAGCCTGAAATATAGTTTGAAAAAAATCTCAATTAAGTATTCCAAGTTTACATAAATATTTCTCCCCTTTTAATCAATTATTCACTTAATTTTTCAAAGAAAAAGAATTATTATTTTAGAAAATATTTTTTTTTCCTTTATAATTTCGCTTATGTTATGCACTAATATAAATATTACATATGATTAAAAAAATATAAGTGTATATTCTAAATTTTTATTATTTCACATATTATACATTGTATGATAAATAATATAATTTTGTATAATTTATATATATAAATATATATAATTTTTATGCATATTTAAAAACACAAAAATATAATTAAAGATTTAATATAATCAGGGTTGTTTTCATTAAATTCTCTGTGTATTTAATATATTTAAGGATTTATACTATTATTGCATTACATTACATGATTACTGACTTTTCAATAAAGTTTACAAAGGACTAAAGTTATATACAATTAAGTAGTCATAAAGTATTTCTGACTCTTACAGTGTAAAGCAAACGATAAATATCCTCTCATTGAACTTCTAAACCGTTTGCTTTCACCCTCCTAATCCTAGGACAGAAGATGGCGTATAATTTTCTCTCCTCTAACATTTCTCGACCTCCCTCCCTCCTCTCAGCTTAATCTTTTCTTTAAATACCACTCAAGAAGGAAACAAATATGATAAAAGGATTAAAAAAATCTTATGATTCATTTGGGAACAAAAACTACTCTCGTACCAGATTATATATTTGCTTTTCTAAATTAAGTAGTGATAAATAACCAGTAAATAATCTTGTTTTTATCTTTTCTAAAATATACACCCGGGAGTATAGATGGAAAATGTACTTTACAATTATACTGCTGTTCCCATATTCTACTGGCTTAGAATTGTAATGTGTAATGAGATTGTTCTAAATTACTGATTTCACTGGTCCTTTGTATGTAATTCAGTCAGTATGTTTCATTTTTCTATCTATACAACATTTGGTAGGCACTGAGTAAAATCTCCCCAATGTTAGCATTTGTTTTCGCTCTTTTCTCCTAACTCTTTTGTATCATTTGCTTTCTCAATTCGGAAATTAATTCTCGCTGTTCCTTCGTAAATAACAATTTTGTACCCAAATGCATTTTCTACTCGCTTTTTCAGTCTCATTTCATGCATTTCAAATGTACTTTCCAAAAATAATTTAGATATTAGTTTATGTACAAATTGCATTCAAAAACATAAACGTTTAAGATGAAAACAAAAGAATTATATGCTTTAATTTATATTATTTAATATATTATTTATTTATAAATTAGCTATTCAATGTATTTGTGCATATGCGTTGCAAAGTATGTGTAACTATATTTTTTAAGTTTCACAAAGTACAGAAGACTATAATACGAAGTAGTAATTGAATAATGAGAGAAATAAAATATGACATTTATTTTCAGAACAAATCAATGCCATTTTATCTCAAGTGATAAATATTTTTCCTTTAATAAATATCCGCAGTATAAGAATCAGGAGGAGATTAAATCCCTTATTATTTTAAAAAGGATAAAAATTCTGAAATTTTTATATATTTAGTGAGTATATACAACATAAATCAATTCTATAAATAAACTTCCAACAATTGATTGATCAAAAGATAAGATAATTACTATACAACATGCGAAAAATAGACAGGGAAATCAATGGAAAACTCCCCTCACTTTGAATTCCTCAAAATTAAACAAGGAATGTAAGCAAAGCATCTGATAATATAACGATAATTGCTTCGATTAAATTTAGTTATAAAATTACAGAATTAAAAATCAACCATGTAAATTTAGATTTCTAATCTAAAACACTTTTGTTAAAGTTTGAAATTTTTTGAAATGTTTGAAGTTTTCAGCCATTATGAAAGCACGTGCACTTATAATGGCTATTACTTATAGTACTATTACTTATATAAAATCAAAAATACTTAAGAATTCATTTGATATATTACATTAAAGGAAACTTTTTGCTTTTAATTATTCTTAAAATTAATTCTATACGAATTTCATTACACAATTTCAGCTATTCCTTCATTAAAGAAAACTTTAAATTAGCAAACTGTTTTACGCCAAAAAAATAGAAAAAATTTATAATTTGCTGTCAATAATCTTTTAGTAGTTTTTTGTCATTTATAAGCACAAGTTTATGGAAATAAATAACTTCTGACATAAAGTTGACAAAGCGTTGAAGAATAAATTAAGTGCTGAAGATTAACAATGTAACTACTGTACTCATATTTTAAAGTGACTACTAACGTCATATTTTGTAGCATTCCGTCTCAAAAGAGAAGTTTTAAATACATACTAATAATGATTTTCCCATCATCGCAATTTTTTCGATCTTCCTAAATCATAAAATGATTATTCACAAATATTTTTGAAGTAAATGTATCCAAAATGCATTCATAAAAATCCTTGTTTTAACTTCCAATGCAAAGTTTAACAATCCGAATAATTATTGTCGAAAACTAAAATTATTTAATGTAATTAAAATCATTGCTACAAACAAGTAATAAATGGAGTAATTAAACATAAAATTTTAAGATTATGCTTTACATTATAGATCAACAGTTGAAATGGGTTAGCTACGCACATAAATTTTATTATATGTTTATGATGTCGAAAAAAAATTACAGTTGTTCATAATTATATTTAAAATAAGGGTATGAGTAAAAGTGTGAATATTCCTTAAAAATAATAACACGATCTAATTATATACAAGATGAAGCAAGAGAAAATATTTGTTTTATAAAAATTAATTGTCCTCTACATCAGTTCCATTTAAATATTTCATGTTCTTAAAATGTTATATTTTATTATTAATTCTGTTACCATCAAATTTAATTTTACATTCTTTCACACGCAAAATTTTGGTCACATGTCTCATTGCCGTTACTGCTTTCGTCTGTTATGTCAACAGCTTGTCTTGTGGCCTCGTCATCGATGATCGGCCCGCCATCATCGACTACATGGACTTGAGGCCCCAGATGCCTCTTTCTAATCTCCTCTTTTATGATTTCTGGGGCACACCGATGCAGAGGGTGAGTGTCATTCATATGAACTATTTTTCCATTTAAAGATGTACGGAAAATTGCAAGATTAAGGTAATATACTAAAGAAATATTCCTGTGAAAAAAATGCTAATGTAGAAATATTTTTGAAATTAAGAATTTTATGTTATGAAAAATATAGCATCTATAATTAAAAATAGTTCACAATGGCCTAATGATAACAACTCTCAACAGATTGGTAACAAAGTAATTGCGCTTTGCAAGATGAACCCTAAATTTTCGATTTTCAGAAAAAAAAACAATCTAAGGAAGCAGTTCAATCCGATGAGTAAAGAATAATTCTTCATTATTGCATTTCACGTGTAGTCACGCATTATTATTATTATTATTGGAAAATCGTTGATGATAAGCCTATTGGAGGAACTGGGGATTCAACTTCACAGAGATGTTGCACTGGCTGTCTGGTATAGTTGCTGTAGCATTTTTCCCTGTACCTATCCCTGAGTTGGCTTCTACCAGTTAGATAGAAGCAGAAAGGTGGAAGTCTTCGTAATTCAGAAGTAGGCATCAAACAGAAGATTCCCAATACATAGGCTGCTTTCCTCAGAGGTATCATTTCCGATGGAGGATAATGCAAGCACGATATATTTAACGTACCACCTCCCCCATTAATGAATACGACCAGTCTTTGGTTGGGTCGGAAAACAATTCCACTACCTTCCGATAACAAGAACGAACGTCCAGGTAAATCGGATCATCGCGTTTCTAAGTCTGTTTAACATACCGGCCATATATATTGCATATCACTAAAAAGGGATGCTTCAGTAAAATCCACAACACCACATCAAACCATGATACTAGCTGGAAGATAGTCCTAATGATGCATAACGCAACAATTTAGCAGTCTTTTAAAATATTATTTCCACACTCGAATCCGAATAACGTGGTGTTGCAGGCAAAAGTGGAAACCGTCATTAAAGACCAGGACATTTAATTCTGCTCTCCATTTTCATCGCAACGTTGGTGACGCAAAGGCCTGAGGCATTACACCCATATCGAGTAATGTCTCTGGATTTCAACTCGTTTGAATCAAAATTAAAAGATAATGTCAAAGTTCATTTTGCATCGGTTTGAGAAACTGTTTTCCATTGATTCAAGCCATTAAAACGTTAACAATAGAACAGAAGAAAAAGCGAAATGTAAAAAAGTTGACAAAACATCCACTTTATAGTTCGTTTAAATAGGCAAGGAAGATTTAAATTTTTTCATTTATTTATATTTTATATTGAAATATTAAAATTGTTTGTTCAAGAATCAAAATATGTGTAATACATGAGATTGTTTTAGTACTTAATATAATATATGTAATAAAATTTAACATAATTAACCAAAATTAAATTTATGATTCAAACATTTTATTCAACTGACTTATTCAAAAGTAATTTGGCAGTTATTTATTAAATGAGTTTAAAAAGTGTGTGTGTATATCGTTAGAATAGTTTAAATTTGAAAGGGATAAAACAAGATAAGTTTAATATTTTACATTATTTCTGTAATTTATATATTTGTAATTTAATGGTCAGACCTAGTTTTCTTTCCCAAATATTTAAATTTGAAGTCAACAAATGATATTTTCAATGCATTTTGAAGATAAAGTCAACTTGCAAATATATATGTAACTATAAAATAGTTGAAAAAATTGGATGATGTTAAACATACAACATTATTATTTTCCAAACACAAAATTCTAAATCAGTAAATTCACATTGTATGTTAGCTATCAGATGAGATAATATAAACAACAATAAAATAACATTGACTCATGATATAAATTACTGAAAAAATATAAAATAAATTAAGTAAACTAATTTTTACTTAAAGTCAATTTGCATCAATCAATGTAATCTATTTGCAAATTGCTTTTCTATAATTTTAATTTCATTTCCAGGTGAGAAAAATATTGAATAATTTTTATTATTATGCTTTCATTTTAGCTTCTGGGGAGTTAGGAAAAAACCAATGTAGTAAAATTTTCTGTACCAATAAATTAAATTTCTAAAAGAGCTTTTTCTTTAAGAAAAAGTAAACGAAAAAGAAACAAAATCTAAAATAAATATCCCTAAATGAGTTGAAAGCTCTTTTTATATTTTGGTTTGTCATTTGGTTTCAACTTGCGATATTCGAATGAAAGGGCTTCATCGCCAAGGCGGAATTGAATCACAGAGAAAGGGATAATCAAATCGAAATCTACGACGAATTGGTGGGGAAGTATTTTTTCCAAGTAAGAAAAACGCTCTTTAAATGCACATGATCCAATCAAAACAAAAAACAGCTTTCCGCGTGGGAGGCAGAAAAATTTCTGTGTGACATAATACTCCGACTAATGGCATTTTCAAGAGAGGAACAAACGATTTTCTGTGAAGTCTCGAATGAAACGAGATTACACGGAGCTTAAGGGAGAGGGAAAAGATGGAGGAAAAAGGTATTTCCGTGTATGAGCAGCATTCTTTAAACACATTATTAATCGCTTTCACACACTCATCCGCAAGAAAAATGCATTAAAGAAGCGAAATCTTTACGCCAAAGCGGTACTCCTTCTGTATTTATAAAACAGTGAAAATGGATTTTCCCTCTTACGATAAAGATGACAGAGGAATTCGGCGACATTTAAAGAAGTGCGAAGTAGAATATAGAGCGAACAGCACCTTTAAGGAGAGGAAAAAGGAAAAATTGAATACGCGCTCTTTCTAAAACTTGTTTTCGGTATGAGAAACGAAATATCCAGTAATTATTAAAATGTTCTAGGGTGGCTTTTTTCCCTTGAGCTGTTAAATGTATCAGTTTTGAAAAAATGTTCCCAACAATTGCAATATTATATTATTTTGACACCTGTAATTCGCTTAGGAACAAATAAAATAAGATTACAACTGGTACTTGAATGAAAATATGAAATGTATTCTACATTGAAATGCGATGCATAAAGTTACAGTAAGGTATTGCTCGCTGCTAATTTTGAGGTTACATTGGGACAATAAAATAATCAGAATTGCAGTAAAAATTATTACATTATGTTATAAAGGTGTTTTAGTTTCTAATTTTTAATTCGGATGAAAGTTTGTAAATTTTTCTAGCCTGTAACTTGTTCGAATGGTTGGTTGGTTGGTTGGTTGGTTGGGTTTTATGGCGCAAAATCCAAAAATGGACATGCTGCGCCAAGAAAAGGGTTTGGAAAAGGATATTTTATTTTATTTATTTATCATTTTTCACCATTATTTTTAAAACCCAAGCAACATTAAAACTTTAAAACACAAAAATAAATGTATACGTTTACATTAAAATCCAATTAAAAATATAAAAGGAAAATTCAAAAGTATATATCAATTAAATATGATGTAAAAACCTATTCCCCTCAAAAGGCAAATAGGTTACTGTGGGGTGGTTCCCAAGCAAATCACACAAAGTTAAAATATCACATTTAAAAAAGAGTAAACGATATTGGTTAAAATATGGACATGCAATTAAAATATGATGTACAGTGAGTGGTTCATCACACGTTTCACACCATGGTTTTAGTTCACTTAGAAACAAATGTCTGTGTGTGAAACGTGTGTGTCCGATACGAAGTCGAGTCAATCTAACATCTGCACTTCGTAACGGTAAAACAGATAATGAGGTGAGTGATGAGAAAATGGTACGGAGTTTGTTTCCGACCTGCAAGTTCCATGATTCTTCCCAAAGGGAACAAATAAACCTTTTTATACCCTTTCTCACATCTGAGAGCGGAACAAATGGTAAAACTGGATTTTCAGCAGCCTTTGCAGCTGCATCCGCTCTCTCGTTTCCATCAAGACCTACGTGACTTGGTATCCAACAAAATATTATTTTGTATCCCTTGCCAGCAAGGGAATCCAATGCTCTGAAAATTCTCGACACAACTGGATGACTTGTAACACTATTGTTCTTCAAAGCTTCAATAATACTCATGCTGTCAGTGTAAATACAAAATTCGTGACAATCATCTGTATTCACGTGCTGAAGCGCATAGTAGATGGCAGTTGCTTCAGCAGTAAAGATAGAGCAGGATGAATGTAGGCTGTAATTAAAGGCTGTTTTATTAATAAAAACTCCACAGCCCACATATCCTGCTGTTTTAGAGCCATCTGTGAATACAGGTTTGTATGATTGATACTGACAGCGATGAGAATAGTATAGCTGATGAAAAACAATAGGTGTTGTGTCCGATTTTCTGTAGAGAGCAAAGATATTGATGAAAGTGTTTGTTGGGTCATACTAAGGCGGATGAGTAAATGGATCAACAGACTCTATCCGAATATCACATAGGTCTGTGAGCCACAGATGTGATTTGGCTCGTGTTAGAAACGGTGGGATGCTCATTGGACGAGCATCGTATAATCTCATGAGAGAGGTATTTGGAACCATGGAACAAATCGGATGATTAGGTGTCGACATGATTTTAGCATAATAATTGAGAGACTGCTGCATCCGTCTCAGGTCTAAAGGCAATTGTTGGCATATTGCATACAGACTCTGAACGGGTGATGTGCGGAATGCGCCTGAACATATTCTCAGAGCAGAATGATGGACAGTGTCCAGTCGGCGTAAAACAGAAGACCTAGCGGATCCGTAAACAACACAACCATAGTCTATGCGGGATAAAATTAATGATTGGTAAACTCGGAGGAGTGACGTGCGATCAGCACCCCAAGATGTATTTGAAAGCACCTTGAGGATATTGAGTGATCGCTCACACTTCTTCCGCAAATGTAAAACATGAGGAAGAAAGGTTAATTTACGGTCAAATATCACTCCGAGAAATTTTACCTCACTGACCACAGGTATAGGTGTGTTGTTTATACGAATAATGGGATCATTGTAGAGGCTAGTCTTCCTGCAGAAATGGACACATTTGCTCTTGCTAGGAGACAGTGTATGGCCATTCTCAGCACACCATGCAGCAATTTTATTAACAGATGTTTGTAATTGTCTCTCAATTAAATTCATGTTAAACCCTTCACACGATATTTGCAGGTCATCAACGTACAAAGTACCATGAACAGAAGGAGAAAGTTGATGAAGTATGCTACTTATATGAAGATTAAAAAGGGTGACACTTAAAATACTTCCTTGAGGAACACCTTCAGGTTGGTTAAAAGTATTGGACAAAAACGTACCAATACGAATTTTAAAACCACGGAGCGTAAAAGTTTTGTATAAATATCGGCAAATTACCCTAAAGCCAAAATCATACATCCTACGGAGAATTCCATAACGCCACGTACGGTCGTAAGCCTTCTCTATGTCAAAGAAAATGGAAACGAGATGATTCCTCCGCACAAAAGTATTGCGGATCTGCGTTTCCAAATGAGTAATATTATCTAGAGTGGATCTTCCTTTACGGAAGCCACTCTGATTGATATGTATACATTTATTTTTTTCTAAGACATATACGAGACGGGCGTTGACCATACGTTCGAGAGTCTTACACAAGCAACTCGTCAGAGCTATTGGTCGATAATGTGAAGGAACAGAAGGATCCTTACCAGCCTTAAGGATCGGAATCACTATTGCTTCGCACCAAAGTATTGGGAATTTATTTTCAGTCCAGATCCGGTTGAACAAAAACAGCATGTTCAAAAGGGAGTCTGGACTTAAATGGCGAAGCATTTGATAGCTGATTCCATCAGGTCCTGGGCAAGTATCATTGGCCTGCTGCAATGCTCTTTTCAATTCCAACATCCGAAATTTACAGTTGTACGGAAAAGCTTGTCCATGGTTGAAACGAATTGTTGTTCGCTCAGCGCGACTCTTAGTCCTTAAAAACAAAGGACTGTAAGATCGTTGCTTGAGACACTAGCAAAAGTTTCACCAAGAACGTTAGCGATGTCCTTAGGAGAAGAACACACAGCAGCTCCGGATTTTAATATAGGAATAGAAAATTCCCTATAGATTCCATTGGCTGCTTTTACTCTTCTCCACAACTGTTTACTGGATGTGGAAGAAGTTATTGATGATACATAGCGAGACCAAGATTCCTTCTGACTTCGACGACGAGCTCTGCGAGCTAATGCTTTTGCTCTCTTAAAGGCGATCAGATTCTCCGTTGTGGGGTATCTTCTGAATAGCCCCCATAACTTCCTCTGTTTTTTATATGACTCTTGGCATTCTTTGTTCCACCAAGGTTTGCAATGCCTGTGTGGTATGGAGGAACTTTTAGGTATTGATGCATCAGCTGCGTTCTTAATTCTTTCGGTGACTTTACAAACAGCAATATCAATATCTTCGATCAAAACCATTTCATCATCAACGACTGCCAATTGCGTAAATAATGTCAATCTGCCCGACTGTACACGTAAGTAGGTAGACGTTGTCCTACACTACTACCTCCAGTCTGGGAGATGACGAGAGGAAAATGATCGCTGTTGTGCAAATCATTTCCTACTGTTAAATTAAACAATGGCAGAAGAGATGGAGAACAAATGGCAAGATCGAGAGAATGAAATGTTCTTGTGGGTACATGGAAATATGTTTTCTCGTCGGTATTAAGCAGACAGATACTGTTATCTGAAATTAACCGTTCTATCTGCCGACCGCGAGAATTAGTATCATCATTTCCCCACAAAGAACTATGACCGTTAAAGTCACCCAACAGTAGAAATGGTGTTGGCAGCTGATCTATTAATGCATCCAGTTCCTCTTGGCGGATGACATCATGTGGTGGTAGATATAAACTACAGACAGTTAATAAGCATATAGTATGAATTCTTACAGCAACTGCCTGTAGAGTAGTATTCAATACATGGGCAGCGCTGGGGTAAGCATTAGATGTTAATATACAAACACCTCCAGACACTGCACCATCATCACCACAATCTTTTCTAAAGCATGTAAACCCTCGCATCGAAAAATTATTGCTTGACTTCAGGAATGTCTCCTGAAGTGCAACACATGCGGGGTTATATGCTGAAATTATAGACTTGATGTCATCATGATGAGAACGCAAACCATGGCAGTTCCAAGAAACTAAGGAAGTTATTGTTGAGTTAGAAAAGCTCCTTTCCCGGAGCCGGAAGGCATGCCATCTGACATCTCCTCCAAAGAGAGATCTTCGTCAGAGGGATGTAGATATACAGCGTCAGCTTCCAGGGACAAGGCTTTACGGGTGGATATGGAGGGTCTGGGATTGCCCTCCTTGGCAGATTTTAGTTTTAAAGCCTTTAGGGCTTTAGATCTAGCCGTTGAAGCTTTTCTACGGAGAGTAGTTGCTGATGTTGATTTTGGCTTTTTCTCAGAATTAAGGGGTAATTTAACTATTGGAAATGAAAGAGCATCCGTTTGCGTACTAACCGCTCTAGTGACCTTGGCGGCAACAGTTGCATAGCTAACTCCCGCTTGAGGTGTACGAGCAATAACAACACGTCTCGCTTCGGGATATGAACAATTATTCTTAATTTTGGTGGTTGTGATCTCCTTTTCCAGTATCCAGATAGGACAACTTCTAGCGTAGGAGGGGTGGTCAGCCTTACAATTGACACACCTCTCCTTTGCAGAACAAGACGAACTGTCGTGACCAACTGCTGCGCAGCGAGCGCAAGTCAGTTTGCCCCTGCAAGTCGCTTTGGAGTGACCAAATCTCTGGCACTGGAAACAACGCAAAGGATTTGGAATAAACGGCCTCACGGATAGATGCATATACGCAGCTTTAATATGCTGCGGTAGATCTGGCGTCGCAAAAGTCAGTACGAGATGTTTAGTATTTATAACTTGCCCATCACGTCTGACTGTAATACGTTTTACGGCACAGACCTTTTGATCTCTGAGATTTTCTAATATCTCGTCCGTAGGCGTATTTAGCAAATCCTTGGCGGATACCACACCACGCGAAAAGTTAAGGTTCATATGAGGTTCGACTGACACCTCAAGGTTAGCGAGCATTTTCAAGTTGCTTATGAGAGTTGCTTGTGCATCTGAAGCAACTTCTACCATTAAATCACCAGAACGAAGTTTACGAATGCTCCTTACTTCACCAATATTGCCACTGATACCTTTTTGGATTAGGAAAGGGGATACATTATCAAATGTACCCTCTTTCCGTTTGACAATGTAAAATCTGGCATTTATTATATTCAATGTGTGCTCCCGTGGGAGAGAAGAAAAAGTACTTGATTCCATATTAAACATGGAAGATTCGGGACCTGACGGCACCACCCACCACCGAGTCCAACAAGGGGATGCAGACCAGCTGCACCAATGCTAGCCAGGTCCTATACGCTCACAGTACATCCCTGAGATGGCCTCCACCCTTAACGAGTCATCCAGCAGATGTACCGATCGCTTGATCCATAAAGCCGATTGATGTGCTGAGGACCACAACACACCTCCCGTTTACCTGAAGCAGAGGCCAAAGCAATGTGTTGGTCTCAGGAGGCCTCAATTACCAGGATCCTCCTTTCCAGGGACACGGGTCTCCACGCACGGCAAACACGTGGGTGATTTAGTCCTCAAGAGTAGCTAATAGCAACAGAGCGGCGAAAGCTACTCAAGGGGAGCCCTCAACCTCTTACGAGGCAACCACACTGAGGGAGAAAAGGAAGAAAAGCAGAAGAGTAGACGAGAGAGGAAAGTAAAGAAGAGGACAGATCACTAGGGTACCTCGGGATTGTGACACCCGTGTTTACCTAAAGAAACCCCCTGAGTAACCCCTGAGTAACCTGGTAAACCCCCTGAGGGGTCTTGTTCGAATGAGCTGATGCATCAAATTAGACAAGAAGAACATAAACAAGAGAGAATAAATATATTAATGTTTTATTCTTGATATCATTTAGAACAAATAAATAAAATATAATTCTAACCTAACATTTTTTCATATTTGTGTAAATCACAGTTAAAATTTAATTAATACTCACAATATTTCATAAATAAAAGCAATGTATCTTCCAAAAGACAATTTACAATTATGAATAATTTATATGTTGTTTTCAATGAATTCTTTTAATTCTCGTCCAATTTATTAATTTAAATAAAAATAAAACTATAAGTAAGTACGTTTGAATAAATCATTTGAATTTTTCAAATACAATTCAACTGTTTCGATTTTATTAAGGAGAAATTCATTTATTAAAAACATTATTATAAAAAATGAGGTGAAAAAATGAATATTTTAAATAACGATAACAAATAAATAAATACAGTTAAAATCTCTGATTATTATGTGTTTTGATATTACAGAAAATAATTTAAAATATTTTATACCGAATGTCATTTTAGTTTTTGGAATAGTTTTTCATAAATAGTGACTTATATTTATGTATATGTCACAAGCGATGACAGCTCAAAATTTATAAAGAAACATCTTAAGCAGTGCATATTTAAAGCAGAAGAGCAACTTTTAGTTCCTGTTGTTTTTCTGTTAACAAATGGAACCAAATTTGCGTCGTTTCTTTCAAAAATGCACTTTTCAATTGTTAAACTAATCAAATAATTGAGAGATATTTATTGTGAATATAAATACACTACTAGCCATTAAAATTGCTACACCAGGAAGAAATGCAGATAACAAAATGATATTTATTGGACAAATATATTATACTAGAAATAACAAGTGATTAAATTTTCAAAAAAATTGGCTGGATAGATCCTGAGAAATCAGTACCCAGAACAACCACCTCTAGCAGTAATAACAACAGTTATACGCCTGGGCATTGAGTCAAACAGAGATTGGATTGCATGTACAGGTACAGATGCCCATGCAGCTTCAACACGATGCCACAGTTCATCAACCGTAGTGACTGGCGTTTGGTGACGAGCCAGTCGCTCGGCAACCATTGACCAGACGTTTTCTATTGGTGAAAGATGTGAAGAACGTGCTGGCCAGGTTAACAACCGAACATGTTCCGTATCAAAGAAGGTCCGTACAATACCGGCAACATGCGGTCGGGCATTATCCTGCTGAAACGTAGGGTTTCGCACGGCTCGAATAAAGGATAGAGCCACGGATCGTAACACATCAGAAATGTAACATGCACTGTTCAAAGCACCGTCAATGCGAACAAGAGGTGACCGAGACGTGTATCCAATGGTAGTCCATACCATCACGCCAGGTGATGGGCCAGTATGACGATGACGAATGCACGCTGCCAGTGTGCGTTCACCACGATGCCGCCAAACACGGATGCGACCATCATGATGCTGTACACAGAACTTGGATTCATCTGAAAAGATGGTGTCTCGCCATTCATTTGCCCAGGTTCGTCGTTGAACACACCATTGAAGGCGCTCTTGTCTATGACGCAGCGTCAAGGGAAGCCGCAGCCATGGTCTCCGAACTGAGAATCCATGCTACTGCAAACGTTGTCGAACTGTTTGTGCAGACACTTGTTGTCTTCCAAACGACCCCGTTTCTTGACTCACGGCTCGTGACGTGGTTGCACGATCTATTACGGCCATGCGGATAATATGCCTGTCTTCTCGGCTGCTAATGATAGGTGGCCGTTGAGATCCCGCATGGCGTTCCGTATTACCGTCCTGAACCCATTGATTCCATATTCTGCTAACAGTTATTGGATCTCGATCGACGCGAGCAGCAATACTGTGATAAGATAAACCACAATCCCGGTACGCTACAATTTATAAAAGTCAGAAACGTGCTGGTACGCATTTCTCCTTCTTACACGAGGCATCACAACAACTTTTCACCAGGCAACAACGTTCAAATGCAATTTGTGTATGAGGAACCGGCTGAACAATTTCCTCGTTTAAACACAATGTAGGTGTCGCTACTGGCGCCCGCTTTGTCTGAATGCGCTGAAAAGCTAATCATTGGCATATCACAGCACCTTCTTCCTTTCGTTGAAATTTTACGTCTGTAGCATGTCGCCTTCTTGGTGTAGCAATTTTAATGGCCAGTAGTGTATTTTAACAATAATTTTGAAAACTTTTAGTACAAGTTTCTTGCTTTTTTTTTAAATTTTTAAATTATAACATAATATGAACTTATAAGAAATCATTATATTTCAATTAATAGTATTTAAGGTATAAAATAATGTGTGTTAACTGTAATTTAATATTTTCTTGACTTCTAATAACATAAATTGTATCAAAAATTACATAAAAGCTAAAATTAAATTACGAAATATAATGGAAGTTACATGACAAATAAGTAGGTATGTACTTATTAGTCATAGGTATGTTTCTTATTCTTATACTTTCAAGAGAGAAATTAGCGTATAAGTTGTAAGTATTTGTAACTGGCGTGGGCATTGGGGGGATGACATTACTTATATATATATATATATATATATATATATATATATATATATATATATATATATATATATATATATATATATATATACATCTTTTTTACTGTAAGAGAAGTATACAAATCTTCCAACTATATAAAGATATTCATATATATTTTTCTTAGTTATTTAGATTTGAAAGTACTAAACTTATTGGATGGTTTGCACATAAAATTTATTAACCGTGAAATCTCATCCAATAAATGTGTGAAAATAAATCCGCCAAACGCAAGATTTGACTCAGGGTAATCAATTAAGTTCATGATTGTTCTTTGTAATAATAGCTCTGTGTGTGTGTGTGTGTGTGTGTGTGTGTGTGTGTGTGTGTGTGTGTGTGTGTGTGTGTGTGTGTGTGTGTGTGTGTGTGTGTGTGTGTGTGTGTGTGTGTGTGTGTGTGTGTGTGTGTGTGTGTGTGTGTGTGTGTGTGTGTGTGTGTGTGTGTGTGTGTGTGTGTGTGTGTGTGTGTGTGTGTGTGTGTGTGTGTGTGTGTGTGTGTGTGTGTGTGTGTGTGTGTGTGTGTGTGTGTGTGTGTGTGTGTGTGTGTGTGTGTGTGTGTGTGTGTGTGTGTGTGTGTGTGTGTGTGTGTGTGTGTGTGTGTGTGTGTGTGTGTGTGTGTGTGTGTGTGTGTGTGTGTGTGTGTGTGTGTGTGTGTGTGTGTGTGTGTGTGTGTGTGTGTGTGTGTGTGTGTGTGTGTGTGTGTGTGTGTGTGTGTGTGTGTGTGTGTGTGTGTGTGTGTGTGTGTGTGTGTGTGTGTGTGTGTGTGTGTGTAAAGATAGTGTATATGTATAAAAGAAAGGTTAAAGATAGGCCTTTGGTTCAAAAATTCGTTTGTTCAATTCCCATCATCCATCAGTTATTCCATTTTGTGTCTGTGTATATTTGTGTGATTGGAATGCATTTCAAACTATAAATCCGGTTTAGTTACTCCCCGTGTGCCATAGAAAAAGCATATAATTATATTTAGACATTTATATTTCATTCAAGTTAGAGGACTCTGAAAAAAATTTTCTCTTCAGCTGGTTGTAGGTTTAATTCCCTCTCTAAAAGTAGCGCTTCGTAGATTTTCCAAATCCACTTTAAATATTAAAAAATAGAATGAAAAGACTAAAATACAAACTAAAATGGATGGAATATCGTAGGTTGGTTGGATTTTGTGGCGCAATGTGCAAAAATGACAAATGCGTGTGTAAATTTAAATTTTAATATAAAAAAACCTCTATTTTCAAAACCCAAGCAGCATTAAAAATTTTAAATACAAAAATAAGAGTACATAATTTAATTAAACTTTAAATAAATATTTATTAAAAAAGTAAAATGTATTAAAATATTGAATTTTTTTTAAATTATAAAAATTAAATGAATTCTATAACACCTATTACTTTTAAAAAAGTTTTCTGTTGGGGGGGGCTCACCCAACAAATCAAACAAAGTTAAAAAATCAATTTTAAAAAGGATTAAACGATGACTGTTAAAAGGCAATGTGAAACTTAAATATATAAGGTTCATCATACATTTCACATTATGAATGGAATTCGATTAAGAACAAATGTCGATGAGGGAAACGTGTGTGTCAAGTACGAAGGCGTGTCAAACGGGCTTCAGCACTTCGTAACGGTAAAATTGATGATGGATTGACACTTGGAAAAATGCGCAGTTTCGTATTACTTCATCAAAAGTATGTTTAACATATGCTTTTTTTAATTAATCTATAATGTGATGACAGCAATACAGAAATAGTTTTATGTATAAAATCATTTCCGCTATTAGAATAACTACTATTCAAAATAGTAAAATTTAAAAATTGAATTATTCTTGTTTTAGATTTTAAAAAATGAATTGGAATGCTTGCGATGGAAAAAAAAATAAATTTATGAAAAGGAACAGAAATATTTATGAGTAACTTTCAGTTATGTAACTCTCTTCCAATTGATACGCAAAATTTCGTTATGAGTGATCGCGTCTTTATAATTGCCTGAGATGCCCGGTAATGGAGGAGAGCTCAGTCGCCTCTTCATAAATTCCACTGAATCACAAACGGAAATGCACCTTTAAGAGGCATAACTATAAACTTTGTTTACGCTTATTCATTTTACATTATTGATAGATAATTTTAAGCCTTAAATTCGCTTTTGATGCAGACATTAGATTGTTATTCATTCCCAATTGACTCTGTTGTGAGAAGATCATTATCATGAAATAAATACTTTAAAAATTATGATTAATATGAATTGTTTAGTTGAATAAAACATATAATTTTTTCTGTTTATTTTGTTTCACACTAAACTGAATCAGTCCGAAACAAAATTAACAGAAATTTGTCTCTAATAATAACAGTTAAAATTTAATATCCAATATCTTAATCTCGGGAGAATTTCCTAAACATTTTGTAAATATTTGAGAATTTATATGTATTTTATATTTACTTGAAGTTTACGAAAAATTAATGATAAGAATCTGCCCCTTAGTCGATAAATCATTTGATATATTAATTTCAAATTAAAATAGTTTAAAACAAGAATTAGTTTATATCCGTAAATTTATCATTAAGCAAATTTCAGGCAAAGTTATGTAGATAGAAAATGTGTTGAAGATCTGAAGCAACAAAAGCATTCTGAAATTTCACAAAGATGCCTCATTTTTCCTACGAAAACACTGACAGAGATTTACAATGATAAAACATCGCATTTACACGTCGTATTTAATTACAGTAATCGGCTAATGCAATAATTTGCTTTACAGCAATATTTCCTTCATGTATTTATTTTACGTTTTCCTTTAAAATAAAT
This sequence comes from Latrodectus elegans, assembly GCA_030067965.1. Classification (NCBI taxonomy): domain Eukaryota; kingdom Metazoa; phylum Arthropoda; class Arachnida; order Araneae; family Theridiidae; genus Latrodectus; species Latrodectus elegans. Next base: position 125,640,161 of record CM057813.1, read on the forward strand.
TTGATAGGCTCCCCTTGGACTTGTGTTAAAGCATCGTCCTTGGAATCATAAAATCCGGAATTCAATCCCAGTCACTGTTGTGAGTCACTACTAGTGATATTGTTGTCACGGCTTAAGCATGCACGTCTTCCGAGTAAGGACTTAGGAGTTTTCCGAGTTTCCTCCCTTGTAGTACGTAAATACGACCAACTGTCTGAAGAAAATATTTATGAAAGACAGAATCTAAAGATTACCAAAACCTAAAAGTAGAATCATAATCTTTATAGTGGAATGATTCCAGGTTCGAATCTAGCCACAGTGATAAACTACGGTTGATATTACATTTCAGCTCTCTATAAGCAAAAATAGTCCAAGTGATTGTTTTCAGAGTTTCTTCCCTTGCAGTAACACAAACTGCACATATTATAAAGATAATCTTGGTAACTATTGATTTGATGCTAATTTTGTTTCACTATCCTGTATTATGTATAAAAAAATAGAGAAAAATCGAATAAAAATGTTCAGGGTAATATATATATTAAGCATATGTGGTTGCACATCTATTTATTCTATTAAATTGTATATAAAATTTTCAACATAAAGCAACTGCTTATTTGAAAAATTTATTTAATAATCGATATTTAACCCCTTTTTACTCTACCATGTTTCTCTAATTTATGGCAAAAGAATGTAATTACTATTTCATAACTAAGTATAAGTAACTGTAACAAAACATATTAGGCAAATTTTAAGTAGAATTTTTAAATTTCTACTGGTATAGAAACATTTAGTTTTAACATGAGCATTCACTATATATCGATCAGATACTGATGTGTAATAAGTTTAATTTAAATATTCATTAAAGAATCCAACACATTACTGACTTAATTTAGAAACATTTCCTATCTATTAAGCTCTAGTCTGAATAGAAATATGATGAAGCACGTGTCGTTGCCGAGTGAGGCGGTTCCGTGAGTGTACTGACTAATGCTCCAACAGCTGAGACATCTTCTTCTTTTAATAACTAAATGTATGGTCTGCGCAATAGATATTATTCAAGATAATAAAAAAATCAGCTGAAAACAAGACAGGACTTAGTCACTAAGAAATAAGAACTTAAATAAAAATGAACAAAGCTTTATAGAAAACAATATGATTTGATTTATTGCGCTTTTTTTTCTAAAATATTTTATATCAAAATTTAGGAGCATGAAATATACATTTTATCCATGCAGGATTTCATTCTAATGAGTCTGCATAACGCATCCCTACTGTCCTAAAAAAATTACCACAACAGAAAGCAATCTTATAAACTATACATTTTGCGTAAAAGATAATTTTGAAACTTAAGAAAAATAATTTATCTAAATAAACTTTTTCTCGAAAAATTCAAATAAGTAATTAAATGAAAAATTACAAAATGTATAGCATTCTTCGGCTCTTCTTTATCTTAGATGTTTTTTTAAGAATAACTTATCTTTCATTATTTTTTCCTTTTTTTTACCATATGAAATTTAAAATAGTAAAGTCAGTCACAGACCTGCTCAATTTCATAGTTAGAGAATACTATGGAATTTCCTTTTCTATTCATTTTTTATATTCATTCTGGGAAACAAAATCAGGAGTTATGACTGTTATTTACGATACGCTTGGAAACTGCAGAATATAAGAAGGAGGCTTCCTTGCCTTCCCCTGAGAGCCATCAATGTTCAATTCGAGAACACAGAGCCCCTTGCTACTTTTTCTTCTCTATTCATTTTTTACTTTATTCTAAAAATTGTAATTCTCCGACTGTTACTTTCTCTTTCACTGGAGTTCTAAGCTTCTTAAAAGTAGCTCTATTTCTTGGCGTCGTCGTCTCCAGATCGGAACCTATTGTTGGAATACTTCCTATATTTATTTATTTCTATAGCATGAAATCAACAATAATTTTAAGTGCAGTATTCAAGGAAACACAATTTTAATGCCATATATATTTGCTTTATAATTCTTTCTTGTTATTTAATAGAGAAAAATATATTTAAACATATATTTTCATCGAATAAGTGAGAAAACATAATTATAATGAAAGTAGCATTAAAAACGAACCAGAGATACCAATATCGAAATTAAGAAAGGTGAACTCTACTCAGGTTTATTTTTAAGTAATAACGAGCAACATTTAAGAAAACAGTACACAAAATGGAATCGGAATGCGTGTTCGCGAATATTGTGTCGTTTTCTGAATAGGATATTGTTCCGTGTACTTTTGCAATTATCTAGTACATGAAAAAGGCAATCGAAGATACAACTAAAACAACGATTGTCATAGGAAATAAAAGCCTAGAATTCAGCGCACATGCATTGCCTTTCATACATGAAAATTAAAGAGTTTCATTTTATCATAGAAAATTTATTCTATCGAGACAGAAGCTACATTTGTAAATGGTATTGAATTTCACGTTATGTAATTCTAGGAGAGTGTCCTCTAAATAACAAGTCATTACAAACAAATAAAATTCTTAAATAAGAATAAAAGCAAATCGTAATTTTCAAGCACAATCTGTAACTAAGCGTTACTTCAATACAAAAGAGCTTGTAATTATTTTAGGATATCATACTTACGTTTTTTTTTCATACCATTGCATGAAATTAAATATCATATTTATATATTTGTGAACGAGTTGTGCAGAATTGAAAGTTAAATTAGCTAAGCCTATAAGCTTATTTAAAACTTAACTGAGTTAAAACATAAAAAATGTATTCTTTATGCTTAATAAAATACAAAAATTCATATCAACTGTAAATAATTCTTGATTAATTTTGGAAAAACTGTATAAAATGTAATTATAATATTTATTTTTAATGCTTACTTTAAATCTTAAGAAAGTTTTTTCTTAAAAAAATGTTAAGATCCTAAGAATGTTCTGAAGCAGTGCACCCATATATGACCATATATCAGTATCGAATGATTTCCAAAGAGGTCGGATGTAAGCAAATTATATAGCAATTTTTTTTTGCCTGTTAAAGAGTTCAATTTTTTCATTCTTACATATTTCGATAGTTATTTGTTAACTTTTAGAACAGTAACTGGAGGTCAAAGATGACATATTTACTAAACAAAATCAGTATTTAAAATAAAAAGCATTGCAAACGAAGAATTTTAGAAATAATACATTCAATTTTTTATTAACAGTATGCATTTTGATTAATAAAATATTTTTTTAACTCTTTTAAGAAAATTGTTCTGAACTGGTTTGATTTGAATGTGTTCAAATAAGCAGAATTTATTTTAATTGGATTTTACTCAATTAAAAATTTCCGTGCCGGCATTTTAATCTCAACTTCATTTCCTTTATTTTGCATAAAATAAGAGCAATGAATCTTCAATTTCATCGATCTAATTATTAAAACTTCAGCGTATGTTACTTCGAATTCCGTTCAAATCCATTCGGTTAATTTTTTTTTTTATTTCATCAGCCCTCAAACATGTGGTTTAGAAATGTCAATCGTATCTTAACTTAAGCTGTTAGTTTCATGTTCAGTTTTCTTAAATGATTTCCTGATTTTTCCCTCATGAAACTATGGAGAGCAAAGACTCTCATTTGAAGCAGACACCTGTTTACTCCTCCCTATCCGAAGAGGGAATGGACGGAGAGAGGGGAGATCCAGAGATCCTGCAGACGAGATCACGGATGTAGCTATGAAAGGATACGCCCACGAATGCCTGACGAGGATAGCTGCCGCTATTTGTTCTCCATAATCATGTGATTTGTATGACGTTCAACTTGATTTTCTGTGTGTGTCGTGATGAAAATAAATATTGGTGATGGACATTTATTTCTGGTAGAGTTGTTGAAAGTGGTTTGATTTTGTTCTGTAGTCAAGCTCTTATTCTTATTGCTTGCAGTTTCTCTTTAGTTTTATTTTAAACTTAAAACTTATTGCAAGATAAAGCAATTATCTTTCATAAAACCATCTAAAAACATTTAATGGCATAGTAAATACAATATTTATGCATTTTTCCGTTTTATATAAGATTGTAATTAAGAAACATGTTTATTTACAGGTATCAAATTTTTTTTCAATAAAAACTAAATATATTATCTTCTGCAATTGAATAAACATTTTTTTTCTTACATAGGAAAACATTAGTACAGAATATATTCAAAGGTAAAGAACAAAATTAGTTTCAATAATTAAAAGCAAAGTAATTAAACATTAGGAAATCAAATTAGATGCAAAATCATGGTAAAAGGAAACCAAATAAGCACATCACCATTTAAAAGTAATTTGTTTTTAAATAAATAAATTTTTGTACTTTAATAGTTAATTAAAGTGAATTATGAGGCAATTAATTATTAGAGCATTTGCTTCGAAGAGAACCTTTGGAGTTTTATACTTCAATCCAACGTTTCCCAGGCTCGATTTCCATTTAGATAACGGATGTTTATTGTGGCTTAGAGGATTCTTTAAATACTTATCTCTATGTCATATAACATGTTAGTGTAGAGCGACAAAAATAGAGTAATCACTAATTGTTGTTGAGGAGCAGATGATCAACAAAAAAAGATAAAATCTGTGTTTCTGAAAATGGTTATCACCAAAAAGGGATCCCATATAAAGTGGAGATCTTAATAAATGAAGGTAGTTACATTATGATAGATTTTTTCTTAATACGAACTGTGCTTACTCAACTTTTACTTACTGCTTACTGAACCTATATATCGTATTCCCTTCCATATTATATTGTAATTAATATTTATTTATTCTTATCTATACATCAAGAAATGCGTTTACAGACAAACCAATATCAGCATGAATGTCCTTGTGCAAAATTGTTTTTTAAAGATTGTGAAATACAGTTTGTAAATTTAAACGCGCTGTTCAAAAAAGAAAAAAAGATATTAGGAAGTATGTATACTCATAGATTTTCATATATAGAGGAATTAACGACTTAAGTTCTTTTCTTTATTTAAAACTCAGTCAAGCAGTATTAGGTTATAATAAAAAAAATACTTTGTTCTTAATTATTTTATGTGCAATTTCCAAGCTATATATATTATGTGATGACATGTTTGAAGAAATATTGCTTAAGAGGAAGTTTCAATGATTAATTAACTTATAGATCTCAGTCCCCTACTTCATTAAATGGGAGAAAAATAACTGATTAGTTAATTAAGAGAGAAGTGAAATATTCGGTTAATTAATGGAGAAAATGTACCTTGATCCATTCATGGCAAAGCACGCGTACTAGCTTTTATTACAGTTACGTTAATTTTAATTGTGGTAACTTGTGGGAAAAGATGTTGTTTTGGTCTCAAGAACGTAAAGTGTTCGATATTTCATCCAATCGCAGATCATCGCCCTAAGAATGCATTATAAATGAGGAAATGCATTCCAACTCTAATGTGAACTACAACATTTAACATTTTCTTAAAATAATGATAGGTTTGCTATGTTGAGACACTTTGGCTGACAGCAATAGGCAGTTGAAAACATTTCGCAGTACCCTAACTATCTCTACTAAATTTTAATCAATAATAATCCTCCTATTTATAACTTAGCAAAAAGGGTCAATTTACTCTTATACCAGCCGAATGAAATACTAACTACTCGTAATTTATTCTAAAGTTTGACAAGGGATTAAATCAGGAGCTATTGAGAACTTTCGTACTTAAAAATATGAAGGTCTCCGTGAATAAATGATGTAGGTCAACTTCCGGTTCCTATCGCTGCGATAAAGAGTGGCAGGAGTAATGGTGGCTTCACATCAACGGACCAGTGTTTCACAAAAACCCTCTGTAATATTATTTTTAATAAATATTATTTTAGTAATTCACGTTCTTTTGCAGGGAATGCTTCCGTATATTCCACGGGGGAGTACTTTTTTTCATCCGAGACAAGAATTCCCGTTGCAGGTGTCGATGGATAACGTAATTTGTTGGTGAAATGTCAAACCATGTATCCACTTCTACCCATGTATCGTTGTGACTTCGACATCATCTGCCACGTATCAATCTTTCCCTAGAGAAAATTGTTGCAGATAAAATGTAAATTCCACGATAAGTTAATGAATAGTTATTTATTTTTTCCATCAGTGGCTGTAAAAGAGAAATAAAGAAAAATGCGAAAAGATTTAAACCTGAGACATATATTTTGGCATCACATTGCTAAAGTGATTCTCTTTAATATTATATAGCAGCGCCACTCCCTCAATAATAAGTAATACATATAAAAAATGCTGTTTAAAATAATCGTATTTATTATCGTTTAAAATAATCATATTATTCGTTTCCTATTAACTGTATATGTGTTTGAGATTAACTGAATTGTAGATGAAAAAGTTATAATTGTTAAAAAAATATTTGGCAATTCAAAATTTTAATTATTTGATAATATAAATTATGAATTTTTTTTTAATATTCCATTATCGTTTATTTAAAATTTAAATATTTTAAAATCTAATTCACACATAGTTTGAAAAGTTATCTTTTTCAAACTATGTGTGAATTAGATTTAATTTTTGCCATGAATATCATTAATATCACTTAATTTTTGCCATGAATATCATTGTAAATTCATTGTAATTCATTAAATTCTTTGTAATTTTAAAAAATATGCTTTTTATTATAATTCATATTCGATAATTAAAATATGAGATCTCACTGAAACTTTATAATAAAAAATATTATTTTCATCGAATATTTTTAATTTTAATCTATTCGTACATAAAATTATTTTAAAATCATTCTTTATCATCAGATTTCATTCGTACTGTTGTATTTTATATTTAAATGTAATTCAATATCAATAAAAACAGAAAATTTCCCCGATTATATAAAACTATTAAAAATTATATTACAATAATAATCATATATAATAATTGTAATATTATATTTTATTAATTATATAACGAATGTCATTTAAATAATCTGAAGTTAAATAAGAAGTTTAACATTTTTTTCATATTTAGTTTATTTATTAATCAAAAAATAGAAAATTAATTCATGTTTCTTAAAAATTTTGATAGTTTTCCAAATATTTTATTGAAAACAGTCAGCAATTAATCAACATGTTCATAAGCAAAAAAATGTTATTAACCAGGGAATATATAAGTTACATTTCATTGACAGAAATAACCTTTGAAATACAGTGAAATATATTCCGAAATACTTATATTTGTTTTTTATCATATGCATATTACATTAGCCAATTTTGATTCATCGCATTTGCTTTTAAAATGAGAAATCCCCTTTATTATCAGAATCTCCAGAAACTTCTCGAACAGTCCTTGTACATTATTTTTGGACCATTTGCTTACGGTCAAACAGATGATTCCCACCCACATGTGATAGTTAGAAAAGTGCTGCTATGGAATCATTTGAAACTCATTAAGAGGTTGCACGACAGGGGATTCCAAATTCCTACAGACGAAGTAGATTTTAAGTGACTTATTTTCTGCCATTGCAAATCACTTCTCATGGTTTTACTCTGATACCATACCATGTAGTCACAATTAATAAACGTCTTACATGGAAACATTACATTATCAAAATAAGAGATAAATTCATAGCAGCAATTATAATTATCCTCTACCCCTATTAGTCTCCAACTCTAAGATTTCCTTAGGAAACAAACTCATAATTTACAAAGCCCATCTTAGGCAAATAATTACCTATGTTTCTCCAATTTGGGAAGAATCATGTGAAAAATAATCAACTTAAAAATAAAGCACAGCAAAACAAGCTCTTAAGACTTATTTCTAACTTGCGATATTATTTCAGAAATGAGTGTGTTTGGAGTCAACTTATGAATAACTATTATCAACATCCAAAACTTTTGGCTATAAATTTTACAATAACGTATGCAAAATAAATGTTTCTGAAGTAATGGCACTTGAACCATACAATAGTTATGAACTAAAATATTTCCATAGACCGAGGGCAGTCCTTCGACTCACAAACCAATTACCATTATCTGAACAATTTAAATTAGTAACTCACAATTAAAAAAATTTCATTGTGTAACTTAAAATTTGTAACTTTTGATTAAATAAAATATAATATAATATTAAATTAATGTAGTCCAAATTGCCTTAATGAATTGCTAATATTTTAAATATCCAATTATAATATGACCATAACTTGAATACTCATATTAATTGTCCATTATACAAATTGCTATTTATTAGCATTTTGTGCACCTTGTTTTTCTTGTTAAATTTTATATCAGAATCATTTTACCTTACGGAATATTCCAGTAAATTCTTTTCTTCTTGCTATGCATTTATGTAATGTATTGTTGATTAAAATTTCGATTAAACACTGAGTTTAGCAATATACATATAATCTCTACTATAAATCTGCAATCAACTTCAAGCAAATTTATATATATATATATATATATATATATATATATATATATATATATATATATATATATATAAAGTCACCATGCAAAGATTATTGGGGGTACATACATAAAATGTAATCGACGTGTGATTCAAAACCCGTATTATAAATTCTGCCATAATGCCTATATGTAAAACATGGGTGCCTACCAATAACTACAAAGAAAGATAAATGGCCCTTGGCTAGAGACCTCATTCGTCTATTAGATTGTCCGATACCTATTAATTGAAAGGAACCATCAGAGAAATCAATCTCCTTGATAGGGTAAATGTCCATCTGACTCTGGAAAACTCTTGACGTTAGGAAGGCAATAACTAGGTCGTTATACCATGATGTTCCTGAGCAATACGATGATAACAGCCTCCAATTTAAAATAATTTGTGCTGATTTTTCAATGTATATAACTCAAAAGCGTATCAGTAATCTTTTTAATATCATAAAAAGTATCAATAATATCAGATACGGATAAAAATTTCAATAAAATTCTGTCTGCATTCAAAATATCCACATCTAACTAACACTGATGACTATAAAAATATCAGTAATCTCTGATTTTTTAAAAAAATGTTTTCCAAAATCTTAATAAAAAAGGATAATCATATTCCAATGATTCTCACAGCGTCGAAATATGTCTTGACCAACAAGAATTTTATGATTTTCTAATTTAAAATGCAATGGTATAAATATTGAATCTGTATAACAACAACTGAATTCTGGAATATTTGAAATCACTCCTTATGAATTTTACTGACCACACACTTTCACTTTTTCCAGAAATCTATTCAAAAAAGCATCCCAAAGTGAGAAGAAGAAGACAATTCTTTTAAATAAAATAAAAATTCCACGTGGAAAAGCACCGATCGATGAGGATGATTTGTGACAAAAAGTGCAGATGCCTCTTCCCGTACATCGCTGTTGCAACCACCCTCCACAGTGCGTCATCTTTCCTGTCAGGAAATTAAAGGCGATGGAAAAGACGAGATAACAATGTTCTACGAAATACTAGAAAGGCTGAAAAATCGTTTTTGAGGGTCATAAAAATGCTGCCTCGCAAAACGTTGAATCATCCGGGCAGTAAAAGCGGAGATTAAAATATATATGCTGGCCTCCTCCCCAACGAGAGAAATGCTTCTCGAAAACGCTGAAACAGAGGACCATCGGGAAATGTTTGCATCATGTTATTTACATTTCCCATGATGCAACATCTGCATGGCCATGTGTTGATATATCCTAAATGGTCTAAGATTTTATTTCTACATATTTTAGAAATTAAAATAAAATTTTTAAATAATAATTTTGTCTAAAACGAAAGTTGAAGACAAAAATATTTTACTTCTTATGAAAAATAATAAAATTTTAATATTTTACTTTGACATTTACTTACGACATTTCCTGTCTACAAAACAAAAATAATTCAAAATATTTTTTGTTTTTTTAAAATTTGTTTTTTGAGAAACAAATGGTGAAGTTTAAGGAAGAACCGTATCCTGAAATCAACTTACTTAATGCGCAAAATAAAAAAAATATATAAGCAATAGCAATTTAATATTCGTATATCATATTTTTCTTGGTAAGAAAATAATTTGCTATGTTGAAACCAAAACAAATAATTTATTCGTGATTTTAAATGAAGGAAAAAGCTTAAACGTAATTGGGATAATATGAATCTTGTAATTTTACTCTTTTTTATTATACTGAATGTTTGCTTCTTTGCAATGAAATAAAAAAAACAATGATTGGGATTGTGTTAGTGATAGAAAAGTGTCATGGGAAAATTTATAATGAAATAAAAGATTATTTTATTGTATAATATGATCAAAATGCTTTACAAAAACTTAAATTAAGGGAACTTTAAATTAAAAGGAAAATTTCAAAAGAAAAATTATTTTGTCGACATTAAAGATTGAAAATTATAGATTAGAAAATAAAAACTCTCATAAAAATATTTATAATCTGATCTAATAAATAAATGTGATTAATTTGGAATAAAACATGAAAAGGCTGCTATTAGTAATGTGTTAGGTCTAAGACTTTTATAAAACCAAACTTTTGAATTGTAAATTTGGGTTTCGAATAAAAAGTCTTATGCACAAAATGCACTTTTTATTATAACAATTTACTTCATCGTTGCAAGATAATCAGAACTATTGCATTTTTATTCTTAGTCAAAATATTTTTTGTAAAAAGACGTGCAAGAATTTGATTAAATAATTTATCACTAGAGGACTATAGATTAGTTTTTCATAACAGAAAACAGGAGATTTAATATTTATTCTCTGTACGAAATGTATGTGAAACCTTTTTAAAAGTCAATCTATTTACTCCAAGATTATCACCAAATTAACTTACGACTCATTTATTTGCATTTTTAATTAACATAATTATTTATTACCGCAACAATGCATGCAAAAATGTCTTATCTATTAATTTATTTAACGCAAGATTAATATAAAATAAATAAATGAGTGATAATTTGTATTTAATATTAAAAATTGTATTTTTCTTCTGTAAGAATATGTGCAGAAAAATAATTCTATGTGATTAAGCATTTGAGAAATAAATTTAATTATGAAAAAAATTTATAAAATATGATTGCTACATAAATTTAGTAGTAACTAAATCATCACAGGATAATCATAAATGATTATTTTAAATAAAAAAATTCTTATTAATTCATTTCCAGCTATATGTATGCTTACATTTCATTTTTTATGACTCATATTTGTTTTTTCAATTTTAGACTGTGCTCTGACTTTTGGCAAGGATTGCGAGTGCAGCGACTGCTTTCTTATTCGCCGTTCACACTGAAGCGGTAGGTGGCATTGTGAGTACGGCATTATGATTCAAATTGATGTAATTTTAACACTAACTTTCAAGAATATTATTTTTTATTATTATTATTATTTACGATTTAGATAAAATTGAAAAAAATCTGTAGTTATTTCATGATATATATCTTTCATTAATATTTAATGCAATTGTTTTCCTGTTTAAGTAAATCAATACCCAGTATATTCGATGTCATAACGTAAAGACTTGTTGAAGTATTATAGTATTTTACGACGTCGTATAAAGTATTTATATCTCTGGAAAATAATTTTCAAATGCATTTCTCATTTCACAATAACTAAGCATTGCTACAAAATCGGTAGTTTTACACAACACATTTACAACGGCTGAGAACATTTTAAACATCATGCACAGTGAAAAGAATAATTTAGAACACACCTTGGAATCATGCATTTTATGCATGAATGTATCAATAAAATTTTTTAATAAAGTTCTCTGTGTGGAAGATAAATAAATGCTCAAAGAAGCGATAATAATAAATATTGAATTTTAGTGAGTGATAAGAATTCTAAACTGCCTTTGTTTATTTATTTTGCCCCAGATTTGGTCACTATGGGGCGCGCGCGCACGTTGACGTTTGTCTCGAAATATTTTCCAACCTTTTTTTACTGTATTATCCTTACATAAGTTGCAAATTCTTTCTTACCCTCATTATATATATATATATATAAGATAAAACATGAAAAATATGAAATTGGAAAAACACTAAAATATATGAAACAAATGAAAAGAAGAAGGCATAGGGGCCACGTCTTCATCAGGAGGAAGATGACCAGCCATGCAAAAAGAAAGAACACTCTTTTCTGACAAGCTTATTACATATATATGTAATGAAGGAATATAGAGATTAAGTAGAAAAAAATCAAAGCAGAATAATTTAATATTTAGCTTGCTGAATGTAATTATTTGTGAAAAATTAAAAATTATTTGCAGATTAAAGTTAAATGTGAAATTAACAAAATTGAGAAAATAACAATTAGACATCTTTAATAATCGTCTTCTATCAACGTATTCGTCTTGTCTCCATTCTCCTTCTCTCTCAAGCGGCGAGGTCCCACTTGTCTAAAGCTTAGCGCTGTTACGTCATGTTCCATCCGACTTCTTATTGGTGGAAGAGTTAGGAGATAACACCGGCTTTAGATATAGCTCTCCTCTACACCGTTTCCGATCACACTCGGGCATCCTGATTGCTTTGGACCTCCAAAGCTTGCACAAAGAAAGCAAATAATAATAATAATAATATCTAGAAAAAATTAAGAAAAGAATAAAATTATTCACAGGCGCCGTCTTCAATAGCCTGTTTCTTGTTGCCATTCGTCTTCTTTTTTAGCAAGTTTCATCTTTCTTTTGCGTCATCGTGATTATGAAAACCTTCTAAAAAAAAGAAAAGAAACAATTGAAATATTTAAAAAATAAAATTTGGTAATAGCATCTGTTTATCATAAGTCCGTTTTCCAGAAAAAGGGTGTTAAACTGAGACTAAAATCGTCGTTGTCCGTTTAGTTTCAGGGCTTCATATTTTCTGCGTCAGTTGAAGTGTTATTCTGGCCTTCATGATTTCCGACTTTCACAGCTTCATAACGATCTCGTTCTTTAACTGAAGTTATTTTGTACGGGCCGAAAAATTTTGGACGTATCTTTAATCCTGTACCGAACTAGATTTTTTGTATTGCAATTAAATCTCTGACTTTATAGGTTCGTGGGTTGGGTTTTATGGCGCAAGGTCCAGAATTGGACATATTTGAAAGAAATATATTTCTGAAGAAAGAAATATATTTATTTATGTGAAATAAATAATAAATGCTGCGCCAAGGAATATATTTCTGATATTTTCTGTTTTTTTCCTTCTAATTATTTATTTATTTATTTTTAATTTTTTTAAACTCAAACAACATTAAAACTTTAAAAAACAAAAATCAGTGTATATGTATCTATATATATATTTATTAAAATCCAATTATAAAATATATAAAAGGAAAATCAAAAATATATATATAATTTTAAAATTTAAAACAAATTAAATATAATGTTAAAAACCTATTGCTCTGAAGAAGGCAAATAGGTTCCTGTGGAGTGGTTCCCCAAGCAAATCAAATAAAGTTAAAATATCACAGTTAAAAAAAGTGTAAACGATATTGATTAAAACATGGGTATGAAGTTAAAATATGATACACCGTGAAAAGTTCATCACATGTTTCACACCTAGGATTTAATTCGTTTAGAAACAAATGTCTATGTGTGAAACGTGTGTGTCCGATACGAAGGCGAGTTAATCTTACATCAGCCCTTCGTATCGGTAGGATTGTTAATGAGGTGATGTATGGAAATATGGCACGCAATTTATTATTGACCTGCATGCTCCATGACTCCCGCCAAAGAGAATAAATTAATATGTTATCATGTCTTCTCACGTCAGACAAAGGAACTGATGGAAGACATGGGCCAGGTGCAGATTTAACACCTGCATCAGCTCTCTCATTGCCATCCAGACCTACATCACTTTCGATCCAGCAGAAAATAATATCATATCCCTTACCATCAAGGGAATCTAATGCTCGGAAAATTCTAGACACAACAGGATGGCAGTCAAAACTACGGTTCCGCAAAGCTTCCAACACACTCAAACTGTCAGTGTACACACAATATTTAAAAGTATCACTTGTATTCATCTGCTGAAGTGCTTGGTAAATAGCAGTTGCTTCAGCAGAGAAGATGGAGCAGGATAAGTGGAGGCTGTAGGTAAGAGTTTTGTTTTCAATAACTACAGCACAACCAACATGTCCTGTAGATTTTGATCCATCGGTGAAAATTGGTGTGTACATAGAATACTGACAGCGATGTGAGGCATACAGCTGCTGGAAAATAGTAGTTGTTGTGTCTGATTTCCTGTAACGAGCAAAAAGATTAATGATTTTAATCTCTGGATCACACCAAGTTGGATGTAAGAGAAGGTCCGTTTTGTTAAAATGGACATCACATAGGTCTGAATACAATAAGTTGGATTTTGTCCGAGTGAGAAAAGGTGGAATGGTGTATGAACTTGCGTCATACAGCCTCCTTAATTCAGGAGTAGTAGTCATGGAACGTAATGGATGATAAGGGTCAGACATAATTTTTGCATAATAATTGAGAGACAGCTGCATTCGTCTCAGGTCTAAAGGCAGTTGTTCGCAAATCGCATATTGACTCTGAACGGGTGATGTGTGGAATGCCCCCCAACATATTCTCAAAGCACAGTGATGTATTGTATCCAATCTGCGCAGAACAGAAGACCTGGCAGATCCTTACACAACACACCCATAATCAATACAAGATAAAATTAATGATTGGTAGACACGAATTAGTTCTGAGCGATCAGCAACCCAAGATGTATTAGAGACCACCTTGAGGATATTAAGCGATCACACGCACTTCTTCCGCAAATGAAGCACATGCGGAAGAAAATTTAATTTTCGGTCAAAAATTATACTCAGAAATTTTATCTCGTTGACAACAGGGATAGGTGTATTGTTGATGCAGATAGTAGGATCATTATGCAGGCCAGACTTCCTGTAGAAAGGCACACAATTACTCTTGCCAGGAGACAATGTATGGTCATTCTCAGCACACCATGCAGCAAGTTTGTTAACTGTTATTTGTTGTTGTCTCTCAATTAAACGCATGTTAGAGCCCTCACTTGATATCTGCAGGTCATCAACATAAAGCGTGCCATATACAGGAGGTGAGATTTGATGGAGGATGCAACTGAAGTAAAGGCTAAAAAGAGTGACACTTAAAATAGAGCCTTGGGGCACACCCTCGGCTTGAACAGAAGTAATTGAAAAAACTGTTCCAATACGTATTTCAAAAACACGGGAACATAAAAATTTTTTTAGGAATATCGGAAGATTACCCCAAAAGCCAAAATCATATAATGAACGGAGAATACCATATCGCCATGTACGGTCGTATGCCTTCTCGATGTCAAAGAAAATGAAGACCAGATGGTTTCTCCGCACAAACGCATTGCGGATTTGGGTCTCCAAAAATTTGATATTATCGAGAGTGGATCTCCCTTTACGGAAGCCACTCTGATTAATATGTATACATATATTTTTTTCAAAGACATATACGAGACGGGCGTTGACCATACGTTCGAGAGTCTTACACAAGCAACTTGTCAGAGCAATTGGTTGATAATGTGAAGGATCTGTAGGATCCTTACCAGCCTTAAGGATCGGAATAACAATGGCTTTGTTCCAAAGTGATGAGTATTTGTTTTCAGTCCAGATCCTATTGAACAAAATCAGCAAGTTCAAAAGAGAATCTGGACTTAAATGACGAAGCATTTGATAACTGATTCCATCAGGTCCTGGACTGGTATTACTGGTCTGTTGTAATGCTCTTTTCAATGCCAACATCCGAAATTGCTGTCAATTTAAATTTTCGATCATAAAATTTAGCGGAAACATCGGAAAATATCTGTTTTTTAGAAATGTAAATTTTTTCATAAATTTTTAATTTTTCTTTAAAATCAGAAATATTTTTAGTACCATATAACAAAACTTTGTTACTTGAGTTATCAGGTATACCATTTATTATGTATTCAATTAAAGATGCTTCATTAATTGTACCTCGAGAAGAAATTTCGCGCATGCATACAAAATATTCGAGAAAAGGGATTCACCTTTTCTTAAAGTACGTTCTTGAATCATAGTGTGAATTTGTTTACTGTAAACTTTCGATTTAAATCCTAACAATAGAGTTTCTTTTAGAATTCTCCATATAAACAAAACATATAACTGGTACTGTAAAAACTCTGAACAAGAGTTTTTGCAGTACCAGTTAAAGATTTTTTTTGCAAAAATTATTTTTTGTTGATCACTTGTAATATTAAATAAACAAAAGTTCTCTTCCAAATCTTGTATATAATGTTCGACTGAATCATTGTCTGTACCATTAAAGAAGCGTAAAGTATCAGATAGATCTTTCATAGAAAAAGATCCGCCAAAACTAGTGTTGTGTAAAAGGAAGTTAGTATTTTGCACCTGACGGGGGGGGGAGAAAAATGATTAGCACACTGCCTTTGTGAGTCATCTTCTTCGGCTCCGAATCGAGAAAAAGTGTTGTCTATGACTGCTGTCTCGGCGTTGTTTACTGTTTCGTTTTGAAAACCACTGACCCTGCGATTCTGTGAAGAAGGATTCTTAATTAAACTCGCTGGATTTCTAAGTGTATTATTAAAAGTTTCTACTAGTTCTGTTTCACTTTCGGAATCGAATTCAGCATTTCGAAATTTCTTAAATGTTCAAAAATCTAATCACAATTATCTTTAGCATTAGATGTAAATTCAATATGAAGCACATTACACATAGAAATATAAAATCATTATCAGTGAATAAAGTTATGGCTTTTGTTTTGGCTTCTTCAGTAGGATAGTCAGAATCAAAACCAGTAAAATTTCGTAAATTATTTCTATTTCTTCGCCCTTCATGTGTACCAAATATTAATTTATGTAGATGTCTAATGTTCTAATGTATCCTCTTGTCTGATTGCCGTGTGTAACAATGTGGGAAGCGATCCAGTGAAAGTGCACCTCACGAAAGGATAAAAGATCGTTCAGTTTATCAGTAATTGTTCCTTTCATACATAGTCGCGCACTTTATACCAATCGGAAAGGCGCTGAATAAAGCTTCGACAGTCAGACAGGATCCAAACGTTCGACGTTTGCCTTAAAATGTGGATAAAAGGCTTTTAATACTTGACAATCAACAGTTGTGATACAGTCGGTTGCACTTGCAAAGCAACAAAGACTTAATGTTTATTTTTACGATCCGATTAGGGGAAAGATAGTTAAAAGTACGTAACTGGATATTTTGCACGAATATGGGCATGCTTTATAAATGGAATGCAACTTTGGCACAAGAAATCAATTTGTGATATCAAAAAGGAAAAAAAAAATTATAAAAATATATTCATTATTTTAAATATATTCCCATGAACGTACAATCTTTTCTTTAGTACATTTAATTATGTTAAAATATCGAACATATTATTCTATAAAACAATTCAGCACAACACAAATTGAAGCAAATTAATAAATCATTTATATACAAGCAGATAATATTACATTTTTCAAATATCTAAATATTTCAAAATGCTTTTTGATTGGAAAATAATCATCGAATACACGATAAAAACTTCAACGGAAGAATGAATGTTTCATAAGTATTTCAAAGCTTAGATGAGAGGAAAACTAAATTCATATTTTATATGCTTTATTAAAATGTAACGTTCTTATAAGAACAATCTGGGGTCAAATGCATTTAAAGAAAAGTCAACATTTAAAGTTCCAAAACGTACAGAAGAAAACTTAACTGAATCCTAAATATTCAATTGAAATTATTTTACATATTAGAATTACATTATTACAAAAGCGGAAATGTAAAGACATGGAGTTTCTTTTTATTTCACAGCAAAAAAATTTAATTTTATATAATAAAATATTTATTTAATTCTATAGAATGTTTGTAAAAGTCAATGAGAATTCCTTATTATATAATTGAATCTTATATTTCCTTTTATTAATAGGTAAGCATAAAAAATGTCAGTTTACAACAAAATAAAAATTTATAGTATATTTGGAAAAGAGGTAATAATTTACATTGCAATTCACATTATTATAGTTTTATGACATCAACTAAGGCATAAACAAAAATAAAAATTATCAAAGGTAAAATATTATTTGAATTATATTAACGTTTAGCGTTTAAATGAAATAATTTTAACTTTTTGAACAAACTAATTAACTTCAATTTACAACTGCTTTAGAAATACCTTTATAAATTATGCTATTAGTTAATTAAAAATATAAGCATAAATATGTAACACAGAAACAAAAGCTCAATCGATATAAAAACACATTTTTAAGAAAAGAAATAAATGATATTAACAGAAAATATTGTAGTCTTTGTTTAATTTTGACAGTAAAATTTTCTTCAGCTCAAAATCTTCTCAATATGATATATTAAAACTTGAATAGTTTCCAAATGTTTCAAACATCTCTACATTTAAAAAATTCCTTTTAGAATATTTTTCTCGAAACATATATTTTTTAAACTTTCATTTGAAAGACCGGTGGCGGCAGATGTCAATTCCAGATCGTCTGTCGGAGTAGCAGACGATAAAGGTACGTTGCCAACTGGTACTTTTTTTCTTTTCTCCTCTAGGTGACCGGGTGGTGGGGACGAGCAGAGATGCAGTCATCGATATTTTTTCTGCTGGCGTTCCTGAGTAACATCCGATCCAGGAAGAAGATGAACAGCAACGGTAAAACTTTCACGGATAAACAGCATTTCCTCTTTTCCGCTTTTTCTCACTTAATAACTTGCTTATCCTGCAAAGGAATACGCAAATAAAAACTTCTTTTTTTTTTATTTGTTCTAAGAAAAAGAAAATGGTTTCTAGTAAGCATAAATACCAAACAATCTGGTTGATATATATATATATATATATATATATATATATATATATATATCATTTCAATACATCTTATTCGGTTCAGACATATGTATATTATTTAATTTTCTATTACACTACATTACACTACAATTTCTACTTTTTTCTAGTTTTGTTAATTTTTAAATAACTTGTGTGTGTGCTCTTTTTTTGTTTTAATATGTGTGATGTTTCGCTCTTTCAAGTTATATCTATCGTGTTATGATCTATTATTAACTATTAATTTTTCTTTTGATCACTGTTATATTAGTCCATATTGAAAAGCATTTTTATACACTCTGCTGTATTTTGTTACAGGTGTTTTCAAGTATTACAGATGAAGATTTAGTGATATACAAAATTTTAGTTCTATGACCAATTAGATTTAACAATCACTTAAAAATTTTAGGGTAATTTCTTTCTAATTAATAATATATTGGATGAAGTTATTAGCATTCGTGTAATTAAATTTATTGAGAACTTTTTAGATTTGGCATTCATAATAAAATTATTAATTAACGAAATATACTGTCAAAGGACTCTTATATGATATTTTTTCTTTGAAATTAGTTGTTCTGGTTTCCAGAGCGCGGTTATTAAAATTTCCCCTTTTCTGTACAGCAAAGGAGATTTATTATGTTTTTTACTGCATCAACAATTTATTTGTTTTCATCTCTGCAAATTACACGTAGATAATTTCATTGTATTTGTTCATTAACATCTCTTCATCCAGAAAAAATATTATTAATAAAATATACGTTATTCAAGTTAAAGATAAGGGGAAAATTGTTTGCTTTAAAAATTATATTGTAACTGATAAACTGAAATCCAGCACCAATTTTTTCTTTTTATACTTTATTGTATCGGGTGTGATTTATTACTCACTAAAATTTAAATTTTAACTTAATAACCATTCTAATATTATTCTTCTAACTTAATTATCATATATAATTTATTTATCTATCTAGTTAATTATTAACATATTTAATTAATCTTACATTTTCAACTGGTTCTGAAATTCATTCATCTCTAAGAACACACGTGAATGTCAATTCAAAATTTTTTATGATAACGTAATAAATAATAATAATAATAATAATTATATATATATATGAAGCTTTATAGTTAACTGTAAATAATCAAAAAGCAACATTGAATATCTTAGTTCAAAAGCACTTTTCTTATTTCTTAAAATGTGCAGCTGTAAATGTTTTCTGTCAGTGTTTTTAACTCTTTAGATATGTTGTTAAATGATGCATACTAAAGAGCTATACATGTTTTTCTAAAGATTTTTTCAATAAAAGATAGCTTTTTAAGAAAGATCCAACGAAAAAAGAACTTTTACTTTCAGTTCTTTATGATTTGCTCACAATACGACGTATGCGTATCTGTAAATGTCTCTGATTCCGCTTAATATTCCAGAGTACATTTTTATAACAAATAAAAGCATGAAAAACTAGTATTTTCAGTATTTCCTGAAAACAAGAAGTTTCTCTGTTATTTAATAAAGCAGATGCGTTGGGGAAGATTTGTTCCCTCCGACAACTTCTCAAAATAATTTTGGGGCAAAGGTAAGCCCTTTATAAAAACGTTATTTCTAGTTCTTTACATGCTTTTATTACAATTCGATGTGTTGGTTTTTAAGTAATATATTGAACATATCAGTGAATGACTAACTTCCTTGGCATTTCTAAGGTGTTTTTTCTGCTGTAACAAAATTAAAACTTAAAAAATATATTCAATTCTTTATAATATATCTTTGCTAAATAGCATATAAAAGGACTAAATGAGTATTTGTTCCTTTAGAATACTCATTATTTTTACTATTTGTTTCACATTGACAGATATTTTTTTGCAACATGTTTTCAGAAGAGAGTATTCAATGTATTCTGAATTATCATCCTAGTGGAAAGCTAGGGAAATCTGCTTATGAGCATTTTATAATGTAAATTAATTCATTATTAGAAAAGATTAATTTTCTTCTAAGATCTGAAAAGCGTGCTGCAGTTCTTAGCTTTGGCATCACTGGCGATGCTGAGCAAGGAGCAGGGAATCACCGTCGTCGCAGTCTGCATCGCATACGAAGTATTGTTGGTGCAACAGGTAGGGAAACCATTTTTGATCATGTGAATATACATTTTATAATTTCCTCTAAATGATCGATTCATTCGAGCTTCTTGCTCAGGACTTTTATGACATAGAAAACTTTAATTCTGTGATTCATGGAAAATAGTACTATTACAAGGAATAGCGTGACACACATTTATTCACAGATACTAGCATATTTTATGCTGATGATCACGTGTATTTTATTGATAGGAAAAATTAAAATATTTTACTAGTTTGTCTCTTCCATTTTATTAGTTTTTCCCTTTTTTTAAGGATCTTATTCGATTATTTTCAATTTTAAGGTTAAATTTGATGTTGTTATTGTCGTGTGCCAGCTAGGCTGGCAACATGGGGAGTGTTGCTCCACTTTTCCAACTGAACCATATTTTGGTGTGGAGTCCGACACATGCCATAGGTACCCGTTTATAGGGTAGGCAACATTTACACTTCATTCATACAAGGAAAGGACAAAGACAGGACAGATAGAGAGAGAAAGTACATCCATGCCCGAACCGGGAATCGAACCTAGGACCTCCTTATCTGCAGTCAAGCACGCTGACAACTAGACAAGTTGGACAGAATTAAGCTTAATGAAATATTTTTAATGTATTTTTATATTTCATTGAAAATTAGAGACCTTCATTTTATCTTTCTTAATAATATATAGGTATATACACGCACAAACACGGATACATTGATATGTGTGTGTGTGAGAGAGAGAGAAATTCTTAAACACTTCTTAAAATATATAAAACAGCAAACATATCCTATTATATGAATTTATAACTCGTGTCCATAAATTAAAGATAATGCAAGTTCAGGCAAAGAAAGAGACAGAAGCAAAACAAATGTGACTTATTTGTAAAGTCTATTTATTAAAAAAAATAGGTAAAGAGCAAAAAAAGATGCTATATGTAATAAAAATTGCGATTTTTACTCCCTGGGGCAAATTTCAAAAAAGAAAAGAACCTATTTACAAAAATCAATATAACATGATTGATATGATGGTTAATACATTGTATGCCTCCCCAGACGATGCATTACAGGCCTTACAACACCTAGGCATGATGAATATCAAATTATCG
This sequence comes from Latrodectus elegans, assembly GCA_030067965.1. Taxonomy (NCBI): domain Eukaryota; kingdom Metazoa; phylum Arthropoda; class Arachnida; order Araneae; family Theridiidae; genus Latrodectus; species Latrodectus elegans. The sequence goes on from CM057813.1 coordinate 125,662,053, forward strand.
ATCTGATCTTGGGGAATATTTCACCACTCATCAAGCAATGCTCTCCGAAGTTCCAGTAGACATATAGGAGGGGATTGAAGGGCTTCAATTCATCGACCAAGAATGTCCCACTAGTGCTGTATTGGATTTAAGTCCGGTGAGTATACTTATCAGTCTATACGAGTGACATCCTCCGATTGAAAACATTCGTCTACAATGTTTTCATGGTGAGGACGGGAGTGGCCATTCATGAACAGAAATTCTGCACCCATGGCGAGCCTGAAACAAACGTACATGTTGTTCCAGGGTAACATCTCGATAGGTGTGACCTGTCATGGTTACATTCTGAACAATGCAAGTTATTTCTTAAACACAGAATTATTCCTATTCAAACTAGCAATCGTGCATCATCGTAACGGTGTCGTTTATTGGTGTTCCCTTGGTGGTAACGGGTACCTGGCCCTCTCTATATGAAAGTTCTACAAGAATCAGACTGAAATCTAAACCTGGAATTGTTATAAAACATCACACAAAACCACTGTTGCGATGTCCACAATCCATGCTCTCTACTAAAGGCTAACCGCAGGCGACAGTGAGTTGCGGTAAGTGGAACACATCTAACAGACCTACGAGCATATAAACCAAAGTACCCTAAGCGTCTGCACACAGTTTGCCTGAAACTGTCGTACCGATAGCTGAAGAGAGCTGATGAGACAGGTCTGATGCTGCGCTCCATCTGTTTCTTTTGGCAGTATCTAACAAATACCGGTAATCATTCGTCGTTGTAACTCGGAGACGACCTGTGTTGTAAAGTCTACTCACATTACCATCAACTTGGAACCGTTGATAAAGCCTGGAGATGACATTCTGGGCGATTCCAAGTTCCTCGGATACTTCCAGCTGGGTACGTCCTCTTTTCAGATGGCCGATAATTCTACCACATAAAACAATGCTTCCTTTGAGCCATAACTATGCAGTTATCGCACTGAAAGTCTTTTAAAGCGCTTTTGAACAATTTTACTTCTTTGCAACCATTTCTTTTATACCCCTCTCTTACACTCTCGTCATTGTGATTTACTATCGGCACCATCTGGTGGTTTCTTGTACTGTGCATATTATTCTTCAAGATATGTGTGATAATTGTACATGTGAAATTTTTATTTTAGAGTTCCATTTCTGTGTGATTCTGAATTATCCTTAATTTATGGATATGACTGCATATTCTTACATATTATGCTAGCATAATTTCCTTTCGCTTAGATGAGATCTACTACTTCAGCCCCCAAGAGTGCACCCCGGATTGAGCTAAAAGGACCCAACCCCATATGGAGGAAGAACTTGGTGCTGCGATTGCTGGTCATGGCAATAGGAACCATCCTACTTCTAGCAACGAGGAGAAAACTCATGGGATCAAGATTGCCCATTTTTAATAAGTGAGCAGATAAAAAGTGCCCCGTCTTTTCTCTTTACTTGTTTGGAATGGTTGATATTAAATCATAAATATGAAGATTATAATTAAATCAAGTGACAATATTAGCATATTATAAATAACATCCATAACTTACTCTAGTAGCCTCATAATTAATTTATATACCAATAATTATTATATTCTTAATGATAGAAAGTTCATTATTTTAATGCATATTTTTTACTACTTTCTCAAATGAAAAATTAAACATCAACGAAATTGACATGAAACAGGAAGAATTTTATCGGAGCAAAAATGTTTGAAATTTTAATTCTTTTTATTAATTAAAATTGTATGAAAGGAAACTTCTATCGCATATTCTATTCTGAAAAAAACACAAAAGTTACATTGTATTACTAAAGACTAAGAAATTATTTTAAAAATAAAACTTTCTTTAAAAATCGAAAACTTATAGTTGGGTAATTGTAATTTTTCTTTATTACATTGGTACTTCACAAAGCAATATATAAAAACTTTAATTAAAAACCTAGTCAATATACATATTTCAACCTCTAATAGAATTAAATGAAAACTTGGTATTCCGCTGTTTCTCTGAAGCATTACTGATAAAGTTTCTGATTTCTATGAATTTTTAATTATGTTAAACGTGTTTTGGAAACTAGTTTTATCATATTATACTACTTATATTTTAAAAGAAATTCTAAAAATGGGGAAGATAATATCATATTGTTATTTGCTATCATTCATCCAGTTCATTCAATTTCAAAGCTATTCGAATAATTATTTTAAATTTTCTCATTTATCACGAACACCCCATTCATTATCAAATTCTCCTTTAAAAAAAACCATTCTATTCTATAACTTCTTTAAAGTAATCATACAAGCCATTTATGCGAAGGAAAAGTATTGGCTCTAATTATTTAACCGTCTCACTTTTAATTTCCTTAATGTAATGTACTTTTGAATTTACGCCCTTAAATGTATTCAGTTCCTTTCAAGGACTCGTATGATTGCAATTGTTTTCGAAGTACAAATAACTCAAATATATCAAAGTAAACGCATTTGTTTGAATACATTTTATATTGCGCAAACGCTTAAAGTGTTTTCTTCAAATTGTTATTTAATTTATTCTAAAGCACGTAAAGTTATTGTTGTTATTCTACTGATTTTTCCGATAGACCACATAGTGATCATTTATTATTTTGCAAATTACTTATATTTAATGTATTATCCATTTACAAGGTGCCCTTGATTTGAGAACTGTTGAAAGCATTTTGTGACAGCAAGATATAGAATTTTCTTAATTTTTAAATATTATTTAATAAATGAGCAAAAGTTAGCTAAATTAATCCAGAATTATTAGTGTTTTATATAAATAAATAAATATGTGTGTGTGTGTGTGTGTGTGTGTGTGTGTGTGTGTGTGTGTGTGTGTGTGTGTGTGTGTGTGTGTGTGTGTGTGTGTGTGTGTGCGTGTGTGTGTGTGTTATTAATATTATTAAATAATATTGATTCTATATATTACTATTATTTATCCTACACTTAATAATGCTTTTGATTGAAAAATTTTGGTAGAATAAGGAACATTGAAAATGTATGAATGTTGAACTCAAAATATTCTTTTTTCAATATTTTTCGTAAAGTAATAGTACTCAGGAAAATTATCGTTATAATGAATGATACATCCGCAATTGTTAATGCTTAGTTATTAGAGTCACTTAAATACCAATTATATTAATTTTTCCAATCAAAAATATCATTGAAATGAGAGTTTTGAAAGCATGTTTCATGTTGTTTGCATGGTCCTTCAGGGTGTTGCAGTTACAGTGACCAGTAGTGTATTTCATTTACAGCTACAAAATACTTTAAAATCTCAGATAAATTGATAAATTTGGAGAAAATATGACATACATATACATACATACATACATACATATATATATATATTACAGATTTTAATTATATATATATATATATGTATGTATATGTATTTCATATTTTCTCCAAATTTATCAATTTATCTGAGATTTTAACCGTATATATATATATATATATGCAAACAAATTTGATTTGAATTTGCTATTTTATTTTGACTCCAGAATAAGAGATATTGTACACTGCTGGACAATTGCTAAGGACGGATAACACTATCATCCATAGCAAGCACAAAATGAAAGGAAGCAAAATGTGGAAAATTAGAATAAGTGCGGGATATAGTAAGAAGAAGTATGCGTATGCAAATTTTTTTTCCACGCGTGTTCATCACGTGATAGCGTTCATAAGAGCTTTAAAGGTTTTGACGAGTGTGGACAATTGTTGTTTCAAGTCAAAGTTTTACAGGAAAGATTTAATAGACGAACTTGAAATTTTTGGCATGTCTTCCCAACATCATATAGATGATTTTATGCATGGCCGAATTATTGGGAACATCGAAGAAGGGCGAAAAATGACAGATGTTGCCAGGGAGTTCAACATCGCTCACAGTGTTGCTTCACGGCTGTGGAAGTCTGGAATGTGTAGTACGTGGCACGGGGGAAGTCGTATTAGAAGTACGACGCCTGCAGAAGACAGATATATCGTCCTATCAGCAAAAAGGAATACGCGCCCCACAGATCATCAGGTGGCAAATCAGTTTCTTGCTGCCTCAGGAAAGCAGATCTCCCGAAAAACTGTTGCCAGACGTTTGAGGGGAAGAGGACTATACGCCCGCAGACTTGTTGGGTGTGTCCCATTGACCAGACAGCACAGTACTGCCCGTTTGCAATGGTGTCGTGAGCATCGCAATTGGAATGAACAAGAATGGGCATGCGTACTATTCTCATATGAGAGTAGGTTCAGTCTGTCATCGGATTGTAGACGCCAACTGATCTGGCGCGATAGTAGTATTGATTATCTTCCAGAAAATATCCAGGAAAGGGATCGATATCCGACATTCAGTATCATTGTGTGGGCCGGCATCATGATCATAGGCCGCACGCCCCTACACTACATGTGGTTGCGAATGGGACTATGACGGACCAACGATACATTAATGAAGTTCTACTTCCTCATGTTCGTCTTTTCCGTGGTTCTGTCGGTAATAAATTTGTTTTTGTGGACGACAACGCAACATGTCATTGAACACTCGCTGTTCAGGATTCTCTATACAGCAAGGGTATTCAACGCCTCGTACGGCCATCACCTTCTTCAGATCTAAACCCCATTGAAAATTTGTGGGATGCTTTGGAGAGCCAAGTTGCTGGTCGAAACTATCCTCCGACAAACAAGAACACCCTCATCCGTGCACTCACAGAGGAATGGGATAAATTGCCTCAATAGCTGCTGGATAATGTTATGCAAAGTATGGTATGATGTGTGGAATGTTGCATCACACTCCACGGTGGACATATCCCGTACTGATACCTTTCTTCAAGGTGCCTGCTGACTTTTAGATGCATCGTTCCATTTTTCCGTATGCAGCATCAAATGAACATTTTTTTTCTTTCAGATATTTCACAATTTTTGTATTTTCCAGAACAATAAATATTCTTTATTCTAATTTCTCAACAGTTAGGCAATTATATTTCCTCCTACTAGGCCTCATGTCTCGCTTAATGTTATGCTACACTGCAATTTGTGATCCGTCTTTAGCAATTGTCCAGCAGTGTATAAAGAATTTTTCCTATGTGATATCAACGTGAGAACGAAATTTCCTCTCTTTGAACTCAGATATATGAAATAAAAACACATTTCTTTATTATGAGTATTATCATCCCGAACAACAAAACTCCTCTTAATGATGTCTCCTACTGCTCATGATTTATCAATGAAATGCGTGAGTATTAATACCCATTCATGAACTAAGGCAATTCATAGTATATACTGCCTTTGAGGAAAACGATGGACGTCAATTGAGAACTTTCCATACTTGCTGAATGGGATCTGGATCTGGAGAGTCCGTAAGGCATGTCTTACGTTCTTTAAGACTCTCCACAACCAAGAAAATGAAGATAAATCCTTTTATGGGAATATGCGGGCAAATAGTTGTATTTGATACAGTATTTCATCTCTCTCTGTCATCATCAAGTAACTGTTACAAGTAAATCATATACGTATCCCTACACTTAGTTAAGATACATATTTCCTTCTGTCATATATTAGGTGAAAGATAGCAAATGTTGCCATCTTTTTAAATACAAACAAACTGAAAAGTCATTTTGAAGAGCAAACCAGGACTCAGTGAACATAACAATCTCTCTTTGACATTCTGTACAATTAACTTGATTAAATGACCAATTCAAACACTTCCTATATTTCTCAAATGATCATACAGATCGTTTTACAAAAAAAAATTATTTTCATGCATTCTTCTGCATGTCCTCGAGGATAATATTATTTTTTCTTGAAGCAGAAATAATTTCAGAAGGAATATGGAGTTATAGTTTTGTTGCATCATGCACAAAGTCTTCTTCTTCGGAAGACGACTTTGCCTTCTAAATTCGACTTGGCCCGTCTTCTTCAGAAGATTCAACTTTTGTCCTTTCTTCAGAGGATCTCTGAGACACAATCTCTTAAAAATATACTTCACAACATTTTTTTAAATGATTAACATTTAATCACTCTTCAAAGTTGTTGACCAGTTTGTAAGCAGCCTGTCGATTTCCAAAGCAATTCAGATGGCAAATGTGGTTTTTAACTTTCTATTTAACCTTCGTTGAGCTCGAAATTGCTTAATACATAACCATTCGTCGACTGACGATTCTTATTAAATAGATTTTTTAAGCTGCAATGTTTTTACGTGAAGTGATAGAGCATTGGCACGCTCATTGCATGATGCAATAGGAATCAGAATTTTCAAGAAATCCAAGATTTCAACTAACTTTATCCTATTATCTTGATTTTTAGTATGTTACTTAAACTTTGGATTCTACTGTATTACTCAATTGAATCTCAGTAATATTATTTCATGTGTAATATTATTAGCTATTATATTTCTTTTTATCCACCTCTAAATATTAATTAGTGGTGTATATACTGAGATTTGCATCAGGATGAATCGCAAAGGGTAATTCAATCAGAATCTATTAAACTTCAAAATTGTTAATCTTGTTCAAAGTTATGATACCAAATTATTCCAGTATTTTTATTTTTCTCTTATAAATTTGTTAGATTTGACAATCCAGCTGCAACCAAGGGGTAGCCCGTTCGCCATCTCACCCATACTTACTTGGCAGCGCTGAACTGCTGGCTCCTGCTGTTCCCGGTGGACCTGTGGTGCGACTGAACCATGGGGACGGTGCCCCTCTTCACGTCCTTCGCCGACCCGTGACTGATCGCTTCCCTGCTCTTTTACGCTGTGATAGGTAGGTTGGTTGGTTGGTTGGTTGGTTTTTATAGCGCAAGGTCCAGATAAGGACAAGCTGCGCCAAACACAAGATAGCTTACACCAGTTTTTTAAACCCATTAAAAGTATAAAATAATAATATAGTTAAAATGTAAATTAAAAGTACAAAGTAGAAATATAGTTAAAATGTATATTAGAGGTATAAAATAGAAATATAGTTAAAAAGTATATTAAAGGTATAAAATAGAAATATAGTTAAAATGTATATTAAAAGTTTGTAAACATGCAATATACACATGTATAAAATTAAAAATTTTATATTTAAGTAAAATATTTCTAAATCAGATAAAATTCATAAATCCTATGTCTTTTAAAAACGCAAATAGGTTGCAATGGGGTGGTTCCCCAAGCAGATCTTCTAATGTTAAAATGTTACTATTAAAATATCTAAAACGCTGATGGTTGAAGTCTGGGCACACAATTAAAATGTGATATACTGTAAATGGTTCATCACACTTTTCACACCATGGTTGGAGATCACTCAAGACCAAATGCTTGTGGGTGAAACGCGTGTGACCAATTCAAAGGCGAGTCAGTCTGACGTCTGCGCTTCGTGGAGATAAAACAGATAATGGAATGATGTATGAAAATATGGAATGGAGTTTGTTGCTGACTTGCAGGTCCCAGGATTCCTGCCAAAGAGAGTATATGAAATGTTTGAATCCTTTTCTCATGTCCATTGATGGTATTGAAGGCAAAATGGAAGTAGCTGCAGATTTAGCCGCAGCATCAGCTTTCTCATTGCCATCTATTCCTATGTGGCTTGGTATCCAACAAAACAGTATCTCAAATCCCTTGTTAGTAGGTTGGTTGGTTGGTTGGTTGGTTTTTATGGCGCAAGGTCCAGACAAGGACAAGCTGCGCCAACCACAAGATATTATGCACCAGTTTTTTTTTTTTTACCAATTAAAAGCATAAAATAGTTATATAGTTAAAATGTACATTAAAAGTTTAAAATAGATATATAGTTAAAATGTACATAAAAAGTATAAAATAGAAATATAGTTAAAATATATATTAAAAGTATATAAACATACAATATACACATGTATAAAATTAAAAACTTGTATTTAAATAAAATATTTCTAAATCAGATAAAATTCATAAATCCTATGTCTTTTAAAAACGCACATAAATTGCGATGGGGTGGTTCCCCAAGCAGATCTTCTAATGTTAAAATATTACTATTAAAATATTTAAAACGCTGATGGTTAAAATCTGGACACACAATTAAAATGTGATATACTATAAATGGTTCATCACACTTTTCACACCACGGTTGGAGATCACTTAAGATCAAATGTTTGTGGGTGAAACGCGTGTGACCAATTCGAAGGCGAGTCAGTCTGACATCTGCGCTTCGTGGAGATAAAACAGATAATGGAATGATGTATGAAAATATGGAATGGAGTTTGTTGCTGACTTGCAGGTCCCAGGATTCCTGCCAAAGAGAATATATGAAATGTTTGAATCCTTTTCTCATGTCCATTAATGGTATTGAAGGCAAAATGGAAGTAGCTGCAGATTTAGCGGCAGCATCAGCTTTCTCATTGCCATCTATACCTATGTGGCTTGGTACCCAACAAAACAGTATCTCAAATCCCTTGTTAGTAAGATTATCAATTAATTTGAATATCTTAGACACAACTGGATGGCAATTATAGTTGTTATTCCTCAAAGCTTCTAAGACACTCATACTGTCAGTGTACACACAGAATTTACGTTCATTTTTAGTTTGTAGCAGCTGAAGTGCTCGGTATATAGCCGTGGCTTCAGCGGTGAAAGTGGAGCAGGATTTGTGAAGGCTATAACTGTAGGAGGTATCATCAAGATAAACTCCACAGCCAACTGATCCTGGACATTTGGATCCATCCGTAAATACTAGAGTGTACATAGTGTACTGACAGCGATGGAATGAATAAAGCTGTTGAAGAATAGCAGTATTTGTGTCTGATTTTTTATTACTTCCAAAGGGATTCAGCACAATAATGTGTGGATCATACCAAGGGGGATGTGCGAAAAGGTCGGTAGACTCGATTCGGACATCACATAGGTCAGACAGCAAAATAATAGATTTAATACGACAGAGAAAAGGTGGAATGCTTGATGGTCTAGCATTATATAATCTCTTAAGAGCAGCACTTGGAATCGTGGAACGCAAGGGATGATGAGGTGAGGACATTATTTTTGAATAATAATTAAGAGACAGCTGCATCCGCCGCAGGTTTAATGGCAACTGTTGGCAGATTACATATAGACTCTGGACGGGTGATGTGCGAAAAGCTCCACAGCATATCCTTAAAGCAGTATGGTGAACAGTGTCCAATCTGCGTAAGATAGAGAGTCTAGCTGATCCATAAGCAACACAGCCGTAGTCAATTCGAGATAAAATTACAGACTGATAAATTCTTAAGAGTGATGTTCGATCTGCACCCCAAGATGTATTCGAAAGCACTCTGAGGATGTTGAGCAAGCGCTCACATTTCTTCCGCAGGTGTAACACATGCGGAAGGAAAGTTAACTTCTTGTCAAAAATTACCCCGAGGAATTTTATCTCGTTGACCACAGGAATAGGTCTATTACTTATGTGAAGCACAGGATCGGGATGAAGACTAGTTTTCCTACAGAAATGAACACAGTGACTCTTACTAGGAGATATACTAAGACCATTTCGTTCACACCAAGTAGTTAGGTTGTTTACAGCTGTTTGCAATTGTCTCTCAATTATATTCATGTTTGAACCCTGATATGAAATTTGTAAGTCATCAACATACAAAGTGCCATGAACAGAAGATGGTAATTGATGGAGTATGTCATTGATGAAAAGGTTAAAAAGGGTTACGCTTAAAACGCTACCTTGAGGGACACCCTCAGCTTGAGTAAAAGTATTGGAAACTGTACTTCCAATACGTACTTTAAATAGCCTAGTAGCTAGAAAATTCTGTATAAATGTTGGAAGATTACCCTTAAATCCAAGATTATGCATATTGCGGAGAATGCCAAAACGCCACGTACGATCGTATGCTTTCTCAATATCGAAGAAAATTGCAACAAGATGGTTTCTCCTCACAAAAGCATTTCGAATTTGGGATTCCAGATCTACTATGTTGTCAATAGTGGATCGTCCTCTTCGAAATCCGCTTTGTTGAAGGGGAATGCAATTATTCTTCTCTAAGATGTAAATGAGTCTAGCATTGACCATACGCTCAAACGTTTTGCACAAGCAACACGTGAGAGCTATTGGACGATAACTCAGAGGGTCAGATGAATCTTTGCCAGGTTTCAATATTGGAATCACTATCGCTTCTCTCCATGACGTAGGATAAGCATGCTCAATCCAGATTCTATTAAACAGTGAAAGTATGTTTAATAAAGAATCATGATTTAAATGACGGAGCATTTGATACGAGATTCCATCTGGTCCTGGGCTAGTGTCGTTTGCTTTAGATAAAGCAGTCTTCAATTCTGACAATTCAAAATCACAATTATATGGTAGATTATGTTGATCATGAAATCTTAGATGTGTCCGCTCAGCGATTCTTTTATTCCTTAGAAAAGTAGGATTATATGAATCAGAGCTGGAAACACTAGCAAAGGTTTCACCGATAACATTAGCAATATCTACCGCTGAGGAGTGTATTGCAGCTCCAGTTTTTAATACAGGAATGGAATAATCCTGATAAATACCATTGGCTGCTTTAACTTTCCTCCATAATTGTTTACTTGTTGTCGATGAATTGATTGACGACACGTAGCGAATCCAAGATTCTCTTTGACTCTGACGTCTAACTCTTCGAGCTTGAGCTTTGGCTTTTTTAAATGCAACCAGATTCTCCGTAGTAGGGTATCTTCGAAATATATTCCATTGCTTTCTTTGTTTCTTATAAGAGAGTTGGCATGTTTCATTCCACCAAGGTTTCCTGTGTTTATGAGGAATGATGGAATTTTTAGGGATAGCAACATCCGCAGCTCGGATTATTGTGTCGGTGACATATTTAACGGCATCATCTATTATATCTGTCTTAACTCTTGTCTCACTGATCACAGCCAATTGCGTGAAAAGTGTCCAATCGGCTCGACTGTACACATAATTAGGTGGTTTGTGACGCACACTATTACTTCCAGCCTGAGTCACGATTAGAGGGAAATGATCACTATTATAGAGGTCATTTCCAACAGCAAAATTCAGCAATGGCAGGAGTGATGGAGAACAAATAGCTAAGTCAAGAGAGTGATATGTCCGTGTCGGTTCGTGAAAATAAGTCTTCTCGTCGGTATTTAGCAGACAGAGGCAATTGTCAGAAATTAACTTTTCTATCTGACGACCGCGAGAATTCGTATCATCACTACCCCACAAAGGACTATGCCCGTTAAAATCACCAAGCAATAAAAATGGAGCTGGGAGTTGATCAAGTAAGTCGTTTAGTTCCTCTTCTTGGATGACATCATTTGGTGGTAAATATAGGCTACAAACTGTAATTAGACATGCGGTGTGAATTCTCACAGCAACAGCCTGAAGAGTAATTTTTAATTGATGTGCTGTACTGGGATAAGTGTTTGATGTAATTATACAAACTCCACCAGATGCAGCTGCATCACCACCATTATCCTTTCTAAAACATTGAAACCCACGCATTTTGGTGATAACAGTGGGCTTCAGGAATGTTTCCTGTAGTGCCACACATGCGGGGTTATAGGTTGACATAATGGATTTGATATCATCAATTCGAGGCCGGAAACCACGACAATTCCATGAAACAAAGGAAGTCATTAATGGAATACAGTCTAACCGTTGTCACTATTGCTCAGTGTCATCTCAGATGAATCTTCCAGCATGAAATCATCATCTGAAGGATGCAGTTTGACAGTGTCTGCATCCATAGACAGAAGAGCTTTTCTGGCAGTTAGCGAAGACTTTCGAACGCCTTCCTTGGCCAGTTTTAATTTTCTAGCCTTTAAAGCTGTTGATTTTGCCAAAGTTGATTTGGCAATTAGAGGTGCAGAAATGTCTGTCGTTTTTTGCTTTGGGAGCAATCTAACTGTAGGAATAGAGTTTGTGTCAGTTTGGGTGCTGCAGGATCGGGTTATTTTTTTGGTTATATGAGCGTAACTAACACCTGGAGTGGGAGTACGGGAATTAACTAATCGGCGAGCTTCTAAATAGGAAATATTGTTCTTGATTTTGATGGTAACAATTTCCTTTTCCTGCTGCCAAACGGGACAAGATCTAGAATAAGAAGTGTGGTTACCTTTACAGTTGACACACACTTCTTTGGCTTCGCAAGTGGTACTTTCATGGCCAACGTCAGAACAACGGGCACATATGAGTTTTCCTCTGCAAGCCATTTTAGAGTGTCCAAATCGTTGGCACTGGAAGCATCTTAGCGGATTAGGGATAAAAGGCCGTACTGAACATCGCATATAAGCCACTTTAATGTTTTGTGGCAAGTCTGGTGTAGAGAATGTCAAAATGAGATGCTTTGTGTTTAGTACAATGCCATCTCTCTTTATCGTAATTCTTTTCACGGCGCAGACTTTTTGTGATTTCAAATTTTCCAGTATTTCTTCGGTAGGAGTATGAAACAAGTCCTCCGAAGAAATAACACCTCGTGAAAAATTTAAATTTCTATGCGGTTCCACAGTTACTGCCATGTCACCAATTGCTTTCAAGTTTTGCAGTAGTACTGATTGTTTGTTTGATGCAGTCTCTATTAATAAAACACCCGATCGTAACTTCTTAATAGATTTAACTTCTCCCAAGTAAGAAGTTATACACTTTTCAATGAGGAAAGGTGAAACATATTCGAAGGTATTTCCAATTCTGGTAATTATAAAATACTTCGCACTACAATTTGACATTTGTTGCTCCCGGGGGAGTGAGGAGAAAGTTTTTTTATCCATATAGGATGAATATGAATTCAGGGACCAGACGGCACCACCCACCACGGAGCCCTACGAGGGGATACATGTTAACTGTACCAGTGCTAGTCAGTCCCTATACGCTCACGGTACATCCCTGAAGTGGACTCCACCCTTAACGAGTCACCCAGTAGATGTACAGATCGCTTGATCCATAAAGCCGATTGATGTGCTGAGGACCACAACACACCTCCCGTTTACCTGAAGCAGAGGCCAAAGCAATGTGTTGGTCTCAGGAGGCCTCAATTACCAGGATCCTCCTTTCCAGGGACACGGGTCTCCTCACTTACAACAAACACGTGGGTGATTTAGTCCTCAAGAGTAGCTAATAGCAACAGAGCGGCGAAAGCTACTCAAGGGGAGCCCTCAACCTCTTACGAGGCAACCACACTGAGGGAGAAAAGGAAGAAAAAGCAGAAGAGTAGAGGAGAGAAGAAAATAAAGAAGAGGAAAGATCACTAGGGTACCTCGGGATTGTGACACCCGTGTTTACCTAAAGAAGGTAAACCCCCTGAGGGGCTGTGATAGGTAGACTACTCTGGATGGATGGTCGCCACTCAAACATCAGAATTTCTATTATAACAATAATGGTAAGTAATGATAAAGTAAAATAATTAAAAACTTATAAAATAATTTATAAAATTTTTTTTGAAATTTATTAATTATAAAAAAAATGTATATTAAATGAAAATAGAATCGTTCACTCTGCATGGGTAATGTTGCTTTTCCGTGTCACCACAAAATGTAAAACTAATTTTGTGTAATATAATTAATAAATTGCGTAAAATGTGAACATTAAATAATTGTTCAGATAAATGTCGCCATTAAATACTTTAAATTAAATAAAGTTTATTCAAATCAATTCCTTTTCTTCTATTAACTTGCTTGATAACCCATTGTGGACCAGGGCTTTCTTCAGAGGTTTCTTTCATTCTGTCCTCTTCTTCTACAGGGAACCCCAGTTTGTAACCACCAGAATTCCTAAGTGTTCCTCAACACGATCGGCCCATCTTAGTTTGGACCTTCCCTGTTCTCTGGTTTCTATTGGCCTGTAAGTGAAAATTCTTAAAGTCACGGTGGAGGGATTCATATGCAAATTTCATATAACCAATTTGAATGTATTTAATTATACTCGTATCAACCTCCCTGTACATCCTATACGATTGTTGTTTTATCTATGCTCATCGTACACTATTTACATATACATACCCTCAATCTTCCTCAACACCTTTCTCACAAAGACAGAGAGCTGATTTTTCTATGATTCAAATAAATAATTATTCAAATTACGTTCAAAAACATTTAATCTTGTACCATTATTAAATAAGTAAAAAAAAATATTTCTTATTATTTTTATTTAAAAATTTTAAATAAAAGTTTTTATCGTTTTTACGTGCACTTTTTTATGCTTATATATTTTTATATTAGTGCCTATTGATGGCGGAATCGTTAGCGTCTTTAACTTCGAAGCAATAGATACCGGTACCTGATATAACAATAAATCCTGGTTCGGCCATAAATGCTATTTTCTCTCTGTATGTGTGTTTCTCTATCATTTCACTTTCAGTCGTAAGGAGGGCATGCCTACTGGGTGCCCCACTGTAAAAGTTGACATCAACCTTCGTCCCTTGTCGCCCTGAATCTGACTAACTGCAGCCGACTATATGGAAAAAAATTATTGATTAAATATTTATAAATATATTTTTATTGAAGTGAATATTTAAGAATTTAAAAAAAGTTTTCCAATTTTAAAATACAAAATGCATTTAAAATTACATTATAATTGTAATTTTTCAGGTTGTAAATGCGAAATTGTAAGAGCAGGATGATAAAATAAGAGCAATTTTACTGCAAAAAGGAATGAGTGTAAAAAAGAGTATTTCTTTTACTCTCATTTCAAAAACACATTTTGGGTACTTTCTTGTATTCTTGAAGTGTAACGTTTATTATAATATTAATTTTTCTAACCTGTATTTTTTACGCTAAATCCGTAAAACAGAAAAATGTGTCATGGTTTTCTTTCTTAGTTTTATAATAGCGTTAATACCCTTCATAAAATAGTTTTCAATCAGCTTATTGTACAAAATCATAAAACGGAAGAGAAATTTTTGTTGATAATGGTTTCTATGATGGAGTGACTTTGGATAAAACATCATGCTGTGACAAAGAAAGATTTTATATAAATGATTGTGTAAAAAAAGAAAAATTCACTCATTTTGCAGATCGATAATAAATGCTTATTTATTCTTTTATAAACAGTAAAAAATTTTAAAATACATGGAAATATTGTAACTTTTTGCTTTTTTTTTAAAGACTCATATGTGAAATTTATTTTCAAAAATAAAATCTGATTATTGTTAAATATACTCATTTTTAATATTTTTTGAAAAGTTTTCTTAAAAAATATGCATAAAATATTTCACTTAAAAAAGCAAACAATTATTACTAGTTCATCTAGAAAAAAGTTAAAATTTGTAAATTCTCTTTAAACAAAGTCAACTCAGCCTTTCACATATCTTCAGTGGGTTGATAAAATTAAGTACCACACATGTTTGGGAACTAAACACTGGGGGTTTTGTATTAGGTTGACCGCCTTACCGGTACATATGATTCGCATTCCAGGCCTCTCACTCCAGTATAGATATGCTACTGTATAAGTTGGCCCCGTAGGCTCTGACGTGAGCTTAGTTTATCCAATTGCATCCGCAGTTTACGGCTGCGGAAGTCTGTTTGGTAATCGAAAGGTAATGAGTTCTGAACCCGATCCAACGGAAGATCCATCGTATTCCTTAAGGCAGTTCGCAAATTCGTAGGTGATCGCATGAGACTTGTCTCGTGAGAAAGCATCAGACCAAATGTCGTCATTGATGTCTTAGTTACGTCAGAAAAAGGATGAAGCTGGAGATTATTCTTGATTTCAAGCAGGTTTGAAATATCTGGGAACTTTTAAGATGTGTCCTCCGCGTGAAATGATACCTCAGTGAATGGCAGGCAAAGTCTTGGAGTCTTCAACTTGTTCTTTGCTACTAAATTACGAGGACTCACCCAATTTCGGGTCCACGATGGTGCCCACTGGGTGTCCCACTTTATGAAATTGTATCACAGCTGTCCTTCGTAATGCTATAAGAAGGAGATTCTAAAAGCTGGTTGGTTGGTTGGTTGAGTTCTCTGGCGCAAGGTCCAGAAAAGGACAAGCTGCGCCAAAACCAAATTTTAATATCTTTATTTATTTAGTTCTTTTTTTCTTTTATTTATTTATTTATTTTTAATTTTTATTTTCCTTTTTGAAACCAATCAACTTTTAAAATTCATTTAAAATGATCAGCCATGTTAAAAATTTTAGATTAAAATATAAATAGACAAAGATCCAACATATAACACAAATAATTATAATTAAAACAGTTAAAACAGAGACTAAACTATTTCACAGGAATGATATAAGATTATCATTAAAATTATTTGGATTTAAAATTATATACAATCTATAAAACCAATGCTTCTTAAAAATGCAAAAATATTTTGATGCGGATGTTCGTCCAGCAAATCTCGCATCTTTAAAAGATCAGTCTTAAAAAATTCAAAACGATGATGGTTAAAATCAGTACATGAAATTAAAATATGAAGTACAGTGTATGGTTCATCATACGTTTCACACCAAGGTTTTTATTCATTTAAAAATAAATACTTATGAGTGAAACGTGTGGGTCCAATTCGAAGGCGGGTTAATTTTACATCCGCACTTCTTAAGGGTAAAACTGGAAATGAGATGAAGGATGAAGTTTTGGTATACAGTTTGTTGCTGAATTGCATTCTCCGTGATTCCTGCCAAAGTTTATAAACATAACTCTTCATGCCTTTTCTCGCATCACAAAATGGAACGGAAGGCTGAAGTGGAGTAGATGCAGATTTTGCAGCTGCTTAAGCCCTCTCGTTACTATCAAGACCTACATGTCCTGGGATCCAACAAATGATGATATCGAATCCCTTGCACTTCAGCGATTCTAATGTGGAAAAATCTCCGACACTACAGGATGACAGTTGATATTAATGTTCTCCACAGCTTCTAAAACAATCAACCTGTCAGTGTATATACAAAATTTATTTGATCCTTTACCACCCATATACTGAAGCGCACACAATACAGCAGTTGCTTCAGCAGTGAAGATGAAGCAGGACATATGGAGGCTTTAACTAAGAGAAATATTATCTACATAAGCTCCACAGCCAACATGTCCTGCAGATTTTGAACCATCTGTAAATATAGGTTTATAAAAATCAAACTGACTGTGATGAGAAGAATAGAGCCGATGGAAAACAACAGGAGATGTGTCCGATTTTCTGAACTGTGCAAAGGAATTGATTACTTTATATTGTGGCTCATACCAGGGTGGATGTGAAGTTCTATTTATGATAGTTATGTGAACATCCTGTAGGTCAAACAATAACAGATGAGATTTTATTCTAATGAAAAAAGGCGGAATGCTCCTTGGGCGAGCACTATAAAATATTTTAAGAGAAGATGTAGGAATCATGGAATGTAATGGAGGATGAGGGTCAGACATGATCTTAGCATAATAATTGAGAGGCTGCTGCATTCGTCTCAGATCTAAAGGCAGTTGTTGACAAACTGCATATAGACTCTGGACGGGTGATGTGCGGAATGCGCCCGAACATATCCTCAAAGCAGAGTGATGAATGGTGTCCAATCTGCATAAAACAGAATGTCTAGCTGATCCATAAACAACACAACTGTAGTCAATTCGTGATAAAATTAGTGACTGATATATTCGAAGTAGTGATGTGCGATCAGCACTCCATGATGTATTTGAAAGCACCCTGAGGATATTAAGGAATCGCTCACACTTCTTCCACAGATTTAAAATATGCGGAAGGAGCGTTAATTTTCGATCGAATATTACATCAAGAAACTTCCATCTCGTTGACTACAGGTATGATTGTGTTTGTCAATCGAAATATATGGACCACTGCGAATACTAGTTTTCCTGCAAAAGTGGGCACATCTACTCTTGCTAGGAGAAAAAGTGCGGCCATTCTCAGCACACCATGCAGCAAGTTTTTTAACAGTTGTTTGTAATTGTCTCTCAATTAAACGCATATTTGACCCCTCACAAGATATTTGCAAGTCATCAACATACAATGTACCATGAACAGAAGATAATAGTTTATGGAGTATACTGCTAATATGAAGGATAAAAAGGGTGACACTTAATATACAACCTTGAGTTACACCCTCAACTTGATTAAAATAATTGGAATCAAATGTTCCTATCCGAACTTTAAAAGCACAGAAGCGTAAAAATTTTCAGGAATATCGGAAAATTACCCCGAAAACCAAAATCATATAACGAACGGAGAATTCCATATTGTCATGTACGATCATATGGCTTCTCTATGTCGAAGAAAATGGAAACCAGATGGTTCCTCCGCACAAAGCCGTAACAGATCTATGTTTCCAAATAAGCAATATTATTAAGAGTGGATCTCTCTTTACAGAAACCACTCTGATTTACAGGAATGCAATTGTTTTTTCTAGAACATATACAAGACGGGCGTTGACCATACGTTCGAGAGTCTTACATAAGCAACTCGTCAGAGCTATTGGTCGATAATTTAAAGGATCTGAAGGATCTTTACCAGCCTTAAGGATTGGAATCACTATTGCTTCGCTCCAATGTGATGGAAATGTGTTTTCTGTCCAGATCCTATTGAACAAAATTAATAAATTCGATAAGCAATCTAGACTTAAATTTCGAAGCATCTCATAGCTGATTCCATCAAGTCCTGGACTGGTATTATTGGCCTGCTGTAATGCTCTCTTCAATTCCAACATCCAAAATTCACAGTTGTAAGGCAAAGCTTATCCATAGTTGAAACGAATTTGTGTTCGCTCAGCATGACTCTTTGTCCTTAAGAACGAAGGATTATAAGCGTCGTTGCTTGAGACGCTAGCAAAGGTTTCACCAAGGACATTAGCGATGTCCTTAGGAGAAGAGTATACAGCAGCTCCGGATTTCAAAATAGCAATGGAAAGTTCTCTATAAATTGCATTGGCTGCTTTCACTTTTCTCAACAACTGCTTACTGGATGTGGAAGAAGTAATTGAGAACTCATAGCGAGACCAGGATTCCTTCTGACTTCGACGACGAGTTCTGCGAGCTAATGCTTTTGCTCTCTTAAAGGCGATAAGATTCTCCGTTGTGGGGTATCTTCTGAATAACCTCCATAATTTCCTCCGTTTCTTATAGGTGTTTTGACATTCATTATTCCACCAAGGTTTGCTATACCTGTGTGGTATAGGGGAACTCTTAGGTATTGATGAATCAGCTGCGTTCTTATTTATTTCGGTGAATCTATACATGGCATCATCAATATCATTGATCGTGACCACTTCATTATCAATAACTGCCAATTGCGAAAATATTGTACAATCAGCCCGATTGTACACGCAAGTATGTAGACGTTGTCCTACACTTCTACCTCTAGTCTGGGAGATGACTAGAGGAAAATGATCGCTGTTGTGCAGATCATTTCCTACATTTAAATTTAACAATGGCAGTAGACATGGTGAACAAATGGCCAGATCGAGAGAATGAAATGTTCTTGTTGGTACATGGAAATATGTCTTATCGTCGGTATTAAGCAGACGGAGACCGTTATCTGAAATAAACTGCTTTATCTGCCGACCGCGAGAATTAGTATCATCATTTCCCCACAAATAACTATGTCCGTTAAAGTCACCTAACAGTAGAAATGGAATTGGCAGCTGATCTATTAATGCATCGAGTTCCTCTTGGTGGATGACATCATGTGCTGGTAAATATAAACTCTAGACTGTTAATAAGCATGAAGTATGAATTCTTACAGCTACAAGCTGTAGTGTAGAATTCAATGGATAGGCAGTGCTGGGAAAAATATTGGATGCTAATACGCAAACACCTACAGACACTGCACCATCGTCACCACAGTCCTATCTAAAGCTTTTAAGCCCTCTCGTACAAAAATTATTGCTAGTCTTCAGGAATGTTTCCTGAAGTGCAAGACATGCAGGGTTATAGGCTGAAATTATGGACACGGTGTCATAATGATGGGAATGCAAACCATGTCTGTTCCAAGAAACAAAGGAAGTTATTTATTTTGAAAAGCTCCTTTACCAGAGCTGGAAAGCGTGTCATCCGACATCTCCCAGAGCGAAAAATCTTCGTCCGAAGGATGTAAAGATACAGCGTCAGCATCCAGGGACAACTCTTTACGGGTGGATATAGAGGATCGATTTGAACCCTACTTTGCAGATTTTAGTTTTTAAGCCTTAGTGACCATTGTTCTAGTCAAAGGAGCTTCTTTTTAATTGTAGAATTTGATGTTGATTTTTGCTTTAATGTTGTTGTCTGGGGTAATCTAATCAGGGGAGGTGAAACCGATTCTGTTTGCGTACTTACTGATCTGGTGACTTTTTAGCAGCAGTTGTGTAGCTTACTCCAGCTTTTGGGCTGCAAGGGGTAATTTATCTTCGAGCCTCAGCATATGAACAATTCGTGGTAAGCTTAAGAGTAGTTATCTCTTTTTCAAGTGCCCATTTACAGCAACTTCGAGAATAGGAGGGGTGGTCACTACGACAGTTGACACACCTCTCCTTCGCTATACAGTTAGAGCTATCATGACCAACCACTACGCAACGTGCGCAGGTTAGTTGGCCTCTTCAAGCGTTTCTCGAGTGTCCGAAACGTTGGCACTGAAAACATCGCAAGGGATTTGGTATGTAAGGCCGGACGTGTAAATTCATATATGCAGCTTTTATGTGCTGTGGAAGATCTGGCGTCACAAAAGTCAGAATGAGATGCTTAGTTGTCATATACTTTCTATCTCTTCTGACTGTAATGCGTTCTACAACACAGACCTTCTGTTCTTGCAAATTCTCAAGAATCTCATCCGTCGGCTTATACAGCAAATCTCCTGCGGAAATAACACCTCGAGAAAAGTTCAAGCTACCGTGAGGCGACACAGTTACCTCTAAATTTGCTAGTAATTTCATAGTGCTCATAATAGATGCCTGATTAGCATTAGCAACCTCGATCATCAAATCACCAGATCGTACTTTTCAGATATTTCTCACCTCCCCTACAGTGGCCGATATTTCTTTTTGAATTAAAAAAGGAGGAGATACTTTCAAAGTCTCCCTCCTTTTTTTTAACAATAAAATGTTTATAATTCAGATTATTCATTTGTTGCTCCCGTAGGAGAAAATATTTCATTTTATTCTCCATATATAATATTAAAAATTTCGGGACCTGACCGCACCACCCACCACCGAGTCCAACAAGGGGATGCAGACCAGCTGCACCAGTGCTAGCCAGGGCTTATACGCTCACAGTACATCCCTGAGATGGCCTCCACCCTTATCGAGTCATCCAGTAGATGTACCGATCGCTTGATCCATAAAGCCGATTGATGTGCTGAGGACCACAACACACCTCCTGTTTACCTGAAGCAGAGGCCAAAGTAATGTGTTGGTCTCTGGGGGCCTCAATTACAAGGACCCTCCTTTCCAGGGACACAGGTCTCCACGCACTGCAAACACGTTTGTGATTTAGTACTCAAGAGTAGTTAATAGCAACAGAGCGGCGAAAGCTACTCAACCTCTTACGAAGCAACCACAATGAGGGAGAAAAGGAAGAAAAAGCAGAAGAGTATAGGAAAGAGGAAATTAAAGGAGAGGACAGATCACTAGGGTACCTCGGAATTGTGACACCTGTGTTTACTTAAAGAAGTTAAACCCCCTGAGGAATCTAAAAGCTGGGCGTTATACAAAAATACTTGTCCAATAAGATCACTGTATATATTACTAAAACAAAATAAAAATTGCATAGTGGTCGTTTCAAAACTGTATCATGTAAACTGAATATTTGCTCGATCAAACAATCCACTTGGAAACAAAATTTCATCAGAATATTTAGTTATTTTAGAGTTGCATGTTCTATTTGGATAATAGTCACCGTTGAGCAAGTGAAGATATATATTAATGCTCAGGATTTACAAAAGTACCCTTGCTAAAAGGCAGTGTTAATGGGTTTTCGAAGTCTTTATTCCTTACAACATATGAATACGGCTCACAATGAAAAGTTCTCCAAAAAGGAAATATTTTAGTTTAGCATGAAATTTTTATACATTATCTTTATTATTAATAATTCGTATTTGAGATAATTTATTTAATTAAATATTTTGACTAGAAGGAAAAGGAATAAATAAAATTAAGATTTAAAAGTTTTGATTTTTTTTTTTTTTTTTTTACGTGTTTACCCAATTATTTTGAAGTCAACTTTACAAGCCAATCATAAACAAATAGTTAATAATAATAAAAAATTTTATTAATTTTACAAAGCTATACACAATGACACATTTGCGTATTATTATTTACTAGAAGAAGGTATGTTTAAATTCCATTATAGTTTAATTATGTTTGATAGTTCAACTAGCAGCCCATAAATATTTTTCCGAATACTATTTATCTTATTATCCAAAGCGTAAAAGCCTCTTTCACACTAGACGACTTTTATAGTACGATAAAAAGTCGTCTGATATTTTATTGGGACAATAATATTTCACACTGAACGACTTTTATCGTGGACTATAAAAAATCGTGAGATATTTCATTATATTCTCACAGAACTATTGTTCGGACACTTCAGTTGAATCACAGATCGTAGACGCACCATTGTTCTGGGGTTATTGTACCATCAGTTACGAAACCGAAAAAATCGGTTATAATTTAATGGGTACATCCAATAAAAACCAAAAAAAGATATGAATTCGGTGATTTTTCATGTCTTTTCGGAGATTTGTGAGCTTACAAAAATAAATTATGAAAAGTATAAATTCCTATTTCTGTTTTAAAGACATAATAAACTTTTCATTTTGATTATGAATTTCACCGTAGTATAACAGGAAAAAAACCGGTTCGTTAATGACAAAAAGTATTTTTAACAATTTGTTCGAGCTTTAGTTAGGTGATATACGTATCTTCTTTAGGAGCTTAATATATATTTATGATGTAAAATATTATTTAATTTTAATACTTTACATTTTTAACTTGAATCTTTCTTTAGCCAAGAAGAAGGGTTACAAATGGTGAATTCATTACCACCTGTTATAAATTATATTATTATGGCTTGTATCTGTAATGAAATATTATCTCAGTATTATATTTTATTAATTATAAAATGGGTACTGTCCATCTTAACTTAGTATATGCCTACAGAATAAATCTCGAACATAATAAAAGTAACGCATAACAAGAGAAACTAAATTATTAAATAATATTTTACATCATAATATTGTCCACTTCCACACTATTGGTACTTTATTATTGCTTTTTCTTTTATAAACATTATGTATAGTAATCATGAATACATAATTTTTATAATTCTCTTATACAGATATATTTTATATACAGATAATTATCTCCTACTGCAAAAAATCTGCTGATTTATTTTTCGGTTTTAGTTCCTGAATAATGTTTGCGAAAATGTAAAGAATTCTAATCTCACCTTATAGAAATTTCTACAGTAAATACCAAGTGTACTCAAAGAAATGTCTACCCCTGGATAACACCTTTCAAAAGCCCGGGCAACTACCTCTGTGTGTGGGGGGTACACGCATTAAATTAAATTTCAAATCTACAAATTCTAATTTTATATTAAAAAATAAATAAACTTATATACAATATGAAACTTATTAAATATTTTTTTTATTTATCATCTAATCCACTAAAATCTTCTATCAATTCGACATCCTCCCACGCATTTTTTGTAACATTCCTGTCTTTATAATTTTTTTCAGATTTGTCCCATAAGACAAGTCTCTCTTCTAGAAGAGAAATTAACATGTCTGTGTCTATTTCTTCACTCATTGTTTTCCTTTTTTAATATTTAGATTTACCTATTCACTAAAAAAGAAGAAAAATCATACATAAAATCATTTAACAATCTGGACACGACAGACGATGTGAAGACGTTCATCGTCATCGTGTGTCGAGACTAAATATCGTTTAGTGTGAAGACGTTCATTAGAACACCTGCATCTCTGTAAAGTGCAAACGACACGATATCGTTGCTTTCCAGTGGTTTGAACGACAGCTATATAACGCGATCGTACGATAAAATATCGTTTCCCGTTCAGTGTGAAAGAGAAAGGTTCTATTGTGCGGATTTTAATAATTTCTCATGATAAAATAACTGACGACTTTTTATCGTACGATAAAAGTTGTTTAGAGTGAAAGAGGGCTAAGTGTTTATTCTTCATCAAATATATTTTCAGATTGAAATATCTCAATAACAACACTACAAAATATTTTTAAATTTATTTTTCTTGTGGCCTGAATAATATATTTTCTTCAATATCTCTACACGTTACTCTCAAGAATTACAATGCCACACATTTTTTTTCCTCTACGATTCTATCGATGTAGAATATTTTTTTATCTTTTCTTCATCTAATTTTTTTTATTTTCACTTCTTCTCAGGAAGCAGTAGGACAACTTTCACTCTAAAAAAAAAAAAAAAGATGAAGGGAAGTGACTTATTGGAATAAACAAGACCATCACACAATTTTGCCATCCTCCCAAAAGTTGTGAATAAATTCTTAATCCCCCTAGGTCATAGGACAGTTGTCTCTCTTTCGTTTAAAGAATGAAATGAAAAAAAAAACTTTATTTTTTTATTTTATTCCTTAAAATTGGAATGCACAAAAAATGTCAAGAAAAGTTGGCAAGAAACATTCCGGAATGTTTTTCTTTACCTTTCTTTCAACAGATTATACCTTGAAAACAGGGAAATAGACTTAAACTCCCCAGTCAATTATCTAGCTTTGAAAAACGGGTAGGGATTTCTCTAAAAGATCAAATGAGTTGAACTTGATATTTGTTTTACACTCTCCATAAAACTACTTAGATTTAACTGGAGATTTCAGAGACGTTCTCCATAATGCATTATTATGCTATATATTATATTGAATAAAATAGTTTCAATAAATCCTTATGTTCTTAATTCAAATCCTTTTGACATTAAATTGCTCGGAATTTTAAGTAAAATCTGTTAAAATATTTCTGGAATAAAATAAGGGTATCTTTTTTATTTAATATTATATTCACGTCTATTTTTTATGTCACTGCAATGTCATAAAATATATTTCACACAGGCACACCATAGTGTGCCTGTGTGAAATATTCCTTCTTCCTTAAATTAGCTTTTCGAATAATGTAAATAATTTTAATTCAATCAACCAAAATGTAACGGTTGATGTAAAAACTATATTTATTAAATTCAGAACAACAAGTTCAAGTTTCATGTATCATTTCTTTTCCGTGTTTTAATGTAAAATATTACTTTTTTTACTTATTAATATTCTTTCCGTTTACTTTATTAAATGTAAAGGAATATCACCTGGAGCACTTTAGAGAATATACTATTGTGTTTGTATTTTGTTTATACATTATAATAATGCATCATAAAGTACTATCCGATATTATAACAAATTGAATAAATTATCTGAAATTTTTTAGAATAGGGTATAAGAAATTTTATTCGTGTTATATTCGTGATTTTAACAGTATTGGGATCCATGTATGATATTTTTCCTCCTATATTATTTTCATTTTGTTAAATATATTAATGTTAAAATTAATAAAAACTTCAAGAATATGTTAAATTTTTCAAAAAAGTGTTAAGGTAGAAATTGTTTCTATTGAATCCAAAAACAATGTTTCCATGTACGAGTATTGATAGATGATTCCATGTACGAGTATTTAGGGAAAAACATATATCCAATGTCCTTTCTATAATATTTACGAAATCAAGTAAAAAATGGAACTGATTCAGAATTCTTCAGAAAAAAATTATGTGCTCCGGTAGGAGAAAAGGCGTTATTCTCAAAATTATAGCTGAGAGGATCTATACTAATATAAATTACTGAAGATTCTCTATTGATGATATAAAAAAATTTTATATTGACTTTATCATTTTATCAAAATAACGAGTTCAGTTTAGTGGCTGCTGACAGCATTTTGACAAATTAATTCGATAACCATGCGTATTCCTCAATGAAATATGCAAACAAATTAAAATTAAACTAAACACAAAAATAGTTTTTTCAATTGTTTATAAAAGGTAACTATTTCAAATCAACGGAAGACGTAGTTCTCTAGTGTGTTGCCGTCGTGTCATGAAAGTAGAAGGTTCTATACCTGATGTAGACGCAGACTGATTCACAGAAAAGATTTATTCACATATTCCTACCTTCCAATGTTTCTCCTCTGGTGACGTTATGCAAACAAAATGTCCAATCTGGTGTCCACTTCGTCACTTAGCTTTTGTTTGAAATTAGCAAGTGGTGCTTAGTGGCTTTGTTGAGTAAAAATGCTAATAGGCCTGAAGACTATAATAATATTATCTTCTTAAAATAAACGGTGATTTTTATGACTTCTTACACGCAATGTTTCTTCTTCTTTCCAGAGTGCTTCACTCTGTGCATGTTTCCATTCCTACCTGCGTCCAATCTGTTCTACCCCATGGTATTTGTGATCGCTGAGAGGGTCCTGTACCTGCCGAGCATGGGCTTCTGCTTTCTAGTGGCCTACGGATGGCACGCCCTCTGTCGCATTGCAAGTAAGTTGGTCCACAATATGGATGTAAAAATGAAATTTTTATGTATTATCTCAAAGCTACCGGAGTCCTAGTTATAAACTATAAGCGAAAATGTTTTTGCAAGAAACAAATCCTTCTTTTTTAACTTTACCCAATTTTGAACACACTCTCCAGTGTGTGATATGCATTTATTGATCCCTTTCACATCTGTGGAAAGATAATTTCCCAACATTATTGAGAAATTCATAAATTCTTAATAATATAGGTTTTTCTTAGAGGATTTAGATACAGGTTAAAGAGGTGCCATTTTAACGAGATTTAAAATGGCAAATGAAATTTATTTATTAAATCTTTATTGATCAACAATATATATTACAATTAATAATGTTTTAATTTTATCAAAAATATATATTAAAATAAGTAAAATTTCAATCATTGTTTTAGAAAGCTGCTTTATCAGTATACGTTAGATAATCAAGTGTTCAGCATTATCAAAGTCCGTTTTATAATACAGATTTCATATAATTTATTTCTTGTTATAAGCAAAGTTTCATATGTAAATATTTTTCTCAATGACTAACATTAACACAGGTCAATTTTTGCAAAAGTTAAATATATTCTATGTTTCCTGTAGTAACTGTAAACATTAAGAATAATATAAAAAATTATTTTGCTATTTTTACGGCAACCTATATATGCAGACAAGAAATTGGGAAATACAACAAATCATTTGTAACTTTGTACCTCTATCACGTGACGAGCTTGATATCTACGTTATTCTGTTTCAACTCTCTCTAAACTTCCATATCACACCAACAGAGGTACTTTAAACCCACGAAAATTTAACTTGCTGAGTTAAAACAGCGTAATTTGAATTCTTTTCCGAATAATTTTTAAAGGATGCATTAATCTTCTAAAATCATTCATACAAATCCATTAGTTACCAATAACCAATTATTACATTTACTTATGCAAAGGATTTAATATATAATCAATTATTTGAATAATTTCTATTTCAATTAATTTTTAATAAAATGTGTGAGTCTCTCTCTCTCTCTCTCTCTCTCTAAAGTATAGATAACAATTTTAACGGAATATTTTAAATATATGGTTTACAGTAATTTTAAATATAAGAAAAAATTCAAAATTTACTTGCTTCTCTCTCTTCCTCTCTCCCTTACCTTATAATTTTTAAATAACATTTTCAATTTATATTGGAAAACTTCCTCGCCAGAATTTTGACTATAAATTATAGATAAAACAGTTTTAAAAATCTAGCAAATAAAATACATTTAAAATATTTGATACATATAAAAAAGTGTTATTGCTTTCCTTAAATAAAATATTTCCAAAAAAAAAAAACTAAATTCATTTTGCTTTTTAATGCTAAAGAAGAGCACATCACCAAAGAATATTTATATTTAATAATATATTTATATAATCTTCTTAATTCAGCATTATAAGCTAAATAATTATTTTAATTTAAAATATTCGTAAATAATTTTTATACAGAGAGTGAGAGGGGTGAGTCCTAAATGAATTGGTAATATTGTACAGGCATTAATATTAGTTAATATTATATTACCTAAGACGACCAATTAATGGAATACTTGTTCACAAACCGAATATATTATATATTGGTATATAATGCCAAAATGCTGATGAACTTTCTGTATTCCTATGTCCGAAGGAACCTGTATTTCATAAAAAAAAATTGCCTTTTGCAAAACACTGAAATTATTACGAATCAATCTAAACAATTATTGGCAATAAAACCATTGCCTTGTTATTGATAATTTACATTTGCATTTTTTCCTAGTGTTATCATAAAATTACGTAGATTGAATTTATAGTTTGAAATTTTGCGAATGTTGATTTTAATTAAAGCTTTTAGACACACAAATCCAATCAGTTGAAAAGAGAATATTAAAAAACATTTTCTAAAAAAAATCGCATTTTTCAAATAAAATATTCAAGTTTAATGGTAAATATAATAATTTGTAATACTATTTGGAACTATAAAAAAGTTAAATCATGTTTGATATTAGTTCTTTTGTAAAATAAACTTCTGTAAATTATTCCAAAAGTCTTAATTATAATACAAAAGCTGAAATGTTTGATATAATTTAAGAGACCCAAAAAATAATTATTTATTTTCCATGAAAGGATTAAAAAGCTAAATTGGATCATTTTGTTTAAAAAAAATACTTTTAGAATACTAATTAAAATATCTGTTAAGTTTCAAATAATATATATATATATATATATATTTAACTTTTTTATTTTGTCAAATAAGAAAGGATTGTGTTCATTTTTATTCTTTCTAGTTTTGAAAGAATACAATTTTTGAAATTTTAATGAGTTGACACTGATGTTGTCACTGATGCAGTTGACTAAGTTTACTTTGATGTTTGAATGCGTTTATATATATTTTACAAATCATACTTTTTGCTACTTGTTAACAAATACTTATTTTTAAAAAGTCAATAATTAGCATGAACCCACTTTCGTCTTTCTATCAGGAATCAACAGTCTCGTCCATATTTTTAATTGTTGGTGACAGTATGTGTCAATTTTTGTGCTTATACATCAACGTACTGTTAAATACTGTTTCAAGATCTTTTCAATTAATTGATTTCCGTCCTATTTCTATTCCAGTTTTAATATATATACACAATAAATGCACAATTTACCTCCTTCGAAGTTAATAAATACTAATAATAAATGCTATTTTAGTTTTTAAATAAAATATTTTGAATGATAAATATTCTATTTATTGACTCATTCCAGAATTTTCCGTATAATGATAAAATTTATGCAAGTAAAGCATTTTCAAGTTGGCATATGAAAAGGAATAATGGCAGTGATACATTGCATGTGGTGACAACACTTCAGAAATACACTTAATTTGCGACTTTTCTATGCGTTTCATAAAACGCAACGAAATCAAAAGAATGTGAAAATTTTTTAACCTTTATAATTATGTGAAATGTCTTCCATCTATTCAAAAGGAAAAGTATATGATACAATTTGTTTTATTTAGTAACAAACATAATTAAAGTTCTTAACAAATTTTGATATTGCAGTCCTTATAAATCAATATCAAATAAAACATCCTTCCTTCTCATGTGCTAGTTGCAAACAATATTTTTGTACCAATTACGAAGCATCAATGAATATTAATCATTCTATGCTTAAAACTTACGAAAATTAAAATAGATTTAAATTATAAATTGCACTTACATAACCTCACATAAATATAAAACTCTTTAAATGGGTAGCCTTTTAATAAAAAAGAATAAAAGTTAGATTTTTTTTCAAAACCTGTTCCCTAATTTTTTAAAGCTGTTAATTGGACGTCTAATTTCTTGTATCAATACTTAATTAACAGTATTCCCTCTCCATCCTTCAATTTCCTTTTATTTTTTCATCTTTTTATCCAATCACTTTATTCGGTGATAAGACTGAAGAAACTCGTTTTTCAGTTCTTCCTTCAGAAAAAAAAATGTCCCTCATTTTCAAAACTTTCAAAGTGAAATGTTGTGAAGAAGAATCAAATTTAGTGGATGAGTAATTTTTAAAAAATGCAGAGAATATCAGTGATTTGAAGTTCTTAATTGAGTGAATGATGAGAATACAGGGAATATTTTTTAAATTAAAATTCTTTTTTTTTATATCTGTAACTATACCTCTACTTACATTACTTGGTAGACTTGCTTAGAAATAAATAAAGTAAGCATTTTTAAAATAGTAATTATGTTGCATTAGATTACTAGTAAAATATAGAAATTCAAAGTACTGAACATAAATTTATACTCAGTTGTAGGAAAAATTGATATTTAATTAGAACTATTTTGGAAATTTAAATTAAAAATTAAAAATTTTTACTAACATAATAATACAATCCATAGAATTGAATAATTTTAATACTGAAAAGATTTTGCTTTACTTATAAAATCAATTAAACATTAAATACAATTAAAATTTCTGACAATACTATGACTACTTTTTAATTTGTATTTAATAAAGACACGTCTATTCTAAGGGTTAATAGTAAATTGTTTATTTTTTCTATAAATATAACAATCATGAAAATCCTTTATTGATAACAGCGTAGGCTTAGCTTTTTTATTCCTAATAGTAGAACACAATTCATGCATTTTTATATTGTAAAAATAACCATATTATTATAATCACTTTCTTATCCTAATGAACCAGAGTAGCCGAATGGTTAGCGCTCTTGCCTTCGGTTCAACAGTTTGTGGGTTCGAATCTCACCTTGGGCATGGATGTTTGTAGCGGTTCGGAATCCACTTTAAGCCGTAGGTCTCGGTCCAATTAGCCCTCGTGTGCAAAAAATGACCATTGAGCGACAAATAAACTAGAAGAAAAGGATAATTATTGTTATTCATTGAAAAATTGGTTTTCAAAAATTTATGTAATTTCCTTTCATGATAATTGTTGACTTTCAATTATAATTAACAAAGTCTGGGGAATTTTAGTTTTATTTTTCTCATTTTCTTCAAAAATTCTTTAAAATTGTATCTTTTTCATCCACAATTCATCAGAAGTTCTCACTAGTAAAAAAAAAAAAAGAATAAAGAATAGAAATTTTGTTTAGAATACCAAAATTAAATAGTGAAGTTGTTTAACAATAACTGTTTGCTTATTTCTTGCAACTAAATTTGATTAGACAAAATTGATTGTCACATCCAAGAGCTTTTTTTAAACTAACAAGATCGTCATTTGAGATAGCATTTAACTCTCCAAGCGTCCACATCAAATGTGGAACTTTATATCCTGTGAAACTTAAGTTGTCACGAAAATGCAATAAATAATGACTTTACTAAACATGTGAAACTTAAAGGTAATTGTTTAAATTATTTAACAATATAATAGCATAACTTTTTGTCATAATTAATAACAGCTCAAAAATGGGAGTTGTAACAAAAATGAAAAACTATAATTGTAATTACATGTTCTCTATTACAACATTATCACACGCTATTGTTGCAAAAAAGAATTCTTGGCGAATCATGTTTTTAACGTTTAATGTTACAATTAGTTGTCACAACTAATTGTAGAATACAGAAAACGTATTAAAATCATAACACAAAAAAAAATCCGAAATAAATACGAAGAAGCTTAGTGATAAAAATGGTAAAACTGTGTCAAATTTGAAAGTGAAAATTAATTGCTATCACATGATTATTAATGATATTTACAAAACTCGATGTCAAATATTTACACAAATGAAAACTTTTCCCAAAATAGTAAGTTCTAGATCTGGTGACAGTTCGGGTTTCTTAGTTCTAATAACTGTAGGGAGGGTGCGTATACCTATATTTTTAACATTTTTTTAATCTGCTCTAGAAGATTATTTTCTTATCAACATATTTAATTCGATCTGTATCGAGGTCTTAAAAATCTATAAATAACTTGAATCGAAATATCTATTTTCCCATCTATGATATAGGAGAAGGAATTTAAGGCAAGGAATTTTGACTAACATATGCTTGGCTATGTGTGATACTATGCAACCATTAAACTGAGTATTTTTGTGTTTATGTTATATAAGTAATATTATTTGTATTTACACTTTCATTCCAGCATTTAAGTCTTTTTTCCATTCTTCAATTTATTCTACAGTCCTTTATATACAGGACTTTTATACACACATATATAATACATAATTTTTTTTTACAAATTAAGAGTGATGATAGTACCACAAGAGCAGTCATTACCATTCTGAAAGTAATAAAAAAAGTAAGAAAGAAACGCATCCAGTAAGATTATTGCTTGATCTGTCAATGTTCGTCATTATCTCTGACTTCATTTTGCACTTGACCAGGAGCATAACTCCTAAGATTATTAAGAGCTTACCCTATGGAAATTTTTACTAAGAAAAAGTAGCATTTTACTATCACTTGAGACCGGTGAAAGCCAGTCACATCTGACATTGAATATCAACAATTTCATAACATCATCACTTCAGGAATTAAATTGATAACATCATCTGTAACTTTTCGTAAAATTTATAGCGGAGTACGTGAGTGAAAAATCGGCGGGTACGCATCTCACATATGTGGAGAAGCAAAATGGAATCGATGTAAAGCATGAAGATTGTGTGAATAGCAATTTCCAACTCGTTTTATTCCAAGTCGCCATATCTTTTCTCAGTATTGATAGACGTTTGCAGAAAATCGATTTGTTTGCTATCTCAAGCAGACTCTTGTTATAGAGAGGTCGGCGAACTCAACTGAAATATAAAAGCGAGAAACACCAAGAATATTCGAGAGAGTGCATCAGCCATTCCTTCCCAGGTGTCTGTCGAGCAACAACTCTTCCGTCAGCATTTTGCGAACTTGCAATAAGTTTTTTGCTAAACAATAAAGATTCCCTACTTTCGGTGCCGTTTAGACGTTTTCCAAGCATTGTTGTAAATTCAAGTTGGAATTCTAATATTCCATTTTTCTTCTTCTCAAACTGGAATGCGGCCCTCTATGTTTTTATCTAATTATTACACACCTTTATGAGAACAATCACCTCTTTTAATTGGTCGAAACAATTTAAAATTGTCTTATATTTATGCCATAATAGTCGATCTAACAGATGAGTGGTTAGCACTTTAATTTTCGGGTTGGCAATACGTGGGCTAGCAATGCAGCTCGAGTGCAGACATTTGTAGCAACTTAGAATCCACTTCGAGCTGTTATTCTCGAACTATTCGATCTTTCGTTACCAAAAAAATGATCGTAGAGAGACACATCTTATGAATCATAAAGTTCTATAAATTGGATAAATAATATTTTAGATTGGTTGTATTTCTAAAATAAAAACCAGCAAATTAAGAGAAATCCCTTATTTCTTACCAAAATATAATTTCAATTCTTTTATAATTAAATGTACTATAATGTGTGTGACGAAATTAGAATGAATGGTAAATATTTATAATCGGATATCTCTTGATTCTTTGGTGATTATTTTCACGCCAAGGTAGGTGCCAATATGTAAAAAATAAGGTGGCCGCTACACAAAAGCTATATAAAGATAGGGTTACCAGGATTGCCCCAAAGTAAAATTTATCGCTAAAATGTATCGCCAAACCACAAGTGGTACCCAATTCTACAGCAAACCCTAATCAATTCATTTAATACCATATCAATTATTTGACCTGGTAGCTCATCATTTAACCCCCAGGTAAGATGGGTAGCAGCTAGTAATTTGGTTCCCAATTCGAATTCGGATATCTATAATACGAACCCATTTTAAACCGTAGATTTGGAACGTATTAAATCTCCTATGTAAAATAGCAAAGCATCTGACCAATCAAGTAAGATGGGTAGAAGATGGATTCACTAATCAGTTTAAATTAAACTGCTTTATAATTTAAGTTTTAGCATAATCACTTTAATTTGCAGTGTTCATTCAAAAGTATAATCTAAAATGCGCAACCATCAACTGCAACTGAAATATTTATTGCATTTACATTCATGTTTACCAATTAATAAAAAACTTTCTTCTAAATTGCTTAAGAAAAACAATGAATACAAAGAAATTTTTCATTTTTTTTTTTCATCCAATAGTTTTTTTTTAAATTTCTTTTTAGAATGGCATGAATTTGCTTGTATTTCAGTAACTATTATGAATGTTTATTTAATTTAATTTCATAGTGCGAAAAACATTTTTTTAAAAATTCTCAGAAAGTCATGAATAAACTTTTATCTCTCTTAATTTAATCAATAGATGCATCAATGTTTCTTAATTATTTGAGACAGTTTATTTTAAGGTCATCATTTAGTACTACGTTGGAAGTTATAATGTAATTACATGTTTTCCAGAACTTGAAAGTTATATTTTCTCTTTTCGTTTGCTATTCCGAATCTCTCTCAAAAGCATTACTTTCTATACAACAAACTTATAGAATTGTCCATTTTATATTCTGATATATTTTTTAATCTTTGTTAAGTAGATTTCTCTTTTAAAAAATTAAATGCTTTATCAAAAAGCAATGAATAATATAATTATTACGGTATTAATCAAATTATTAATATTGCAAACTTTGCCAGAATAATTAAATTATTATTAAATTGCCAAATGTAAACTTCATAAGAATAAATAAGCTTTATTCTGTTGCCAAACTCATAATTTTTACCTGAGAATTATTATGCACGGTATTCTTGACAAAATATTTAACATTCTCAGGAAAAAAATTCTTATTTCAGGAAAAGAAAAAAAAAAAACCTTCGTTCATGTTTTGCGATACTCTTGTGCCTTAATGTTGCCAAGACCATTCTTCAAAATTATGACTGGTCAGTTTGAATGCTTGTGTTTCCCAAATGAGCATTTGGTTTGTTCCAATTGAAGATTTTTCACTCCATTGTCCATTTTGACAGGAGAGACAAAGAAGCCCTGTTCGAGTCCGGTCTTCGGTTCACGAGTTCCAACGCCAAGCTCTACAACAACCTCGGTCTCATGATTGAATCTAGGGGAAGGCACGAAGAAGCTCTGGGGTTGCTTCTGAAAGCAGTGCAGTAAGTTCATAAAATCTGATTGAAAATAATGTAAATTTAATTTTTCTAATTACAATTTATCTAATTTCCTATTTATCACAAAATTACTTGCTAACGATTGAAGAGAAAAATCCATTATTTTTACGCCTATTTCAAGACTTTATTTAACATGTTTTGAGTTGGCTTTGTGCAAATGTTTTCCAATTGCAAAAATATTTTTTGGCTTATCTCTAGCTTATGGGAGATGCTACGACTGATAACATACTGGTCAATTTCAGTCACTCCTGCGATTTTATTGACGTTTTTGACGACAAGCCTTACCTGTGTGAGGTGCTATCTAAAACCAAAAATACCTGAACGCAATCAAAAAACCAAAACTAAACGTAAATGGATGTTACTGCATCAGTTTGTATTGAACAAAGAATAACTGCAAAATGTACCGAATTAGTTGAAATCAGTAAAGTAATTGCTTTAATGCAAAACTGATCTTTCCAATAAGTATAAATGTAAGATTATTTGATTGGTTGATATTTTACGAGATTATATATAAGATTGTTTGATTGATAGTTTAAGAGACATCGATTACTGCATTGTGATGGATTTCCTTATTTTCCCAACTTAATATATAGTAAATATGCGAAATGTTGAAGGCAAGTAACATTTGTAATTAATGAATATTTATCAAGTTCTTTCAGAAATACTGACTATAGCAGTCTTTTCTCAATAATGTGCCTTTCAAATCAATTTCATTTGGAAAACAAATACATTTTAATCATGTATTTTTTTAAAAAAATTCTTTGTCCAACTGTTTTTAATGTAAAATATTTAACTTAAAAGTATGTTTTCCAATAATTAAAAAGTGTGCATTACTTAAAATGTTATAAATTATTATTCATAAAATTAAATTTAATTCCGATGCTACAATTTTGCTTTTAGAATTTTTTTTTGTCTTGTGCAAGCTAGGCTGACAATGTGGGGTGCGCTGCTCCACTTTTTTATACTGAACCATATTTGGTGTGGAATCCGACTGCTTCAGTACACACATGCTATAGAGACCCGTTTATAGGGTAGGCAACCATTCACACCTCATTCATACACAGAAAGGACAAAGACAGGATAGATAGACAGAGAAAATACATCCATGCCTGAACCGGGATCCGAACCCAGGACTTCCCTATCCGCAGTCAGGCACTTTGACCGGTTGGTGGACAGGTTGGTTGGAGCTTTTAGGAATATGAAATAAATGATATTTTTGCTAACATATTTTTTCTCTTTCCTAGTGTGAAACGGAACATAAGTCCAAATATTTTACCTTTAATATAATGTTTTAACTCATCCTTACAACAATAATTTAAATAAGTGTGTCTTAATGAAACTGTTTAAAGTGATTTCCTACCCAGAGAAAATTGTAATTCTATAGTTCAGCTTACATGAGTTGGGATCTTCTCTCTCGGTTGTACATTTTTTGTAATAATTCAGTATTCAGACTATCTGTACATGTTGTATATTCTGTTGAAGAAAAGTTATATATTGATAGAAAAAACTAAAAATTTTTACTTTTATTTAAAATATGAGTATATTTTTCGGTTAATCAGGTATTTAATTTAACTTTTCAAATAACTATGTATTTGAAAAGATAGCCCTAATATATATGTTCTTTTTTAGAACTATCTAGGAAAGATGTTACGTTATTAAATTAAAACGCATTTTGAAAGTTATACACTACTGGCCATTAAAATTGCTACAAAAAGAAAGCGACATGCTACAGAAGTGAAATTTATACGAAAGGAAGAAGGTGCTGTGATATGCAAATGATGAGCTTTTCAGCGCATTCAGACAAAGCAGACGCCAGTAGCGACACCTACATTGTGTTTAAATGAGGAAATTGTTCAGCCGGTTGCTCATACACAAATTGCATTTGAACGTTGTTGCCTGGTGAAAAGTTGTTGTGATGCCTCGTGTAAGAAGGAGAAATGCGTACCAGCACGTTTCTGACTTTGATAAATGTCGAATTGTAGCCTACCGGGATTGCGGTTTATCTTATCGCAGTATTGCTGCTCGCGTCGGTCGAGATCCAATGACTGTTAGAAGATATGGAATCGATGGGTTCAGGACGGTAATACGGAACGCCATGCGGGATCTCAACGACCACCAATCACTAGCAGCCGAGAAGACAGGCATATTATCCACATGGCCGTAATGGATCATGCAACCACGTCACGAGCCGTGAGTCAAGAAACGGGGTCTGCACGGTCTGTTGGTCACGAACAGTTCGACGACGTTTGCAGCAGCATGGACTCTCAGCTCGGAGACCATGGCTGCGGATTCCCTTGACGCTGCGTCATAGACAAGATCGCCTTCAATGGTGTGATCAACGACGAACCTGGGCGCACGAATGGCGAGACGTCATCTTTTCAGATGAATCCAGGTTCTGTGTAAAGCATCATGATGGTCGCATCCGTGTTTGGCGGCATCGTGGTGAACGCACACTGGCAGCGTGCATTCGTCATCGTCATACTGGCCCATAACCTGCCATGATGTTATGGGGTGCCATTGGATATACGTCTCGGTCACCTCTTGTTCGCATTGACGATGCTTTGAACAGTGCACGTTACATTTCTGGTGTGTTACGACTCGTGGCTCAACCCTTTATTCGAGCCCTTCGAAACCCTACGTTTCATCAGGATAATGCCCGACCGCATGTTGCCGGTATTATACGAACCTTCCTTGATACGGAACATGTTCGGCTGTTGCCCTGGCCAGCACGTTCTCCAGATCTTTCACCAATAGAAAACGTCTGGTCAATGGTTGCCGAGCGACTGGCTCGTCACCAAACGCCAGTCACTACAGTTGATGAACTGTGGCATCGTGTTGAAGCTGCATGGGCATCTGTACCTGTACATGCAATCCAATCTCTGTTTGATTCAATGCCCAGGCGTATAACTGCTGTTATTACTGCCAGAGGTGGTTGTTCTGGATACTGATTTCTTAGGATCTATCCAGCTAAATGTTTTGAAATTTTAATGACTTGTTATTTCTAGTATAATATATTTGTCCAATAAATATCACTTTGTTATCTGCATTTCTTCCTGGTATAGCAATTTTAATGGCCATTAATGTAGTTACTTTATTTTCTAAACTCACCTCTCACTTCCAGACAACCGTGGTTTCTCGAATCTTGACTGATAAAAGGGCCTCTTGCTCTCTTTTTGTTATAATTATGGTACTTTCATTAAAAAAATTCAATTCTATTTTAAAAATTCAAGGAACTACCGTCACTAACTTTAAGAAAATTAATGCATGGTTTTCGTTTATATAAAAATAAGAAAATGTTCATCTTTCGTTTATTCCTCATAAATTTAAAGGCATGTATGTCTTGTGACAAGAAAATTACAAACTTGATCTGCACTCAACCAAAGATCCCGACGATGATATTAAGCATAACTATGAAATTTTAAAGTCTGGAAGTCAAGACTGACATCGACATTATGACTTGATGGAGATGAAAAATTACGAATTTATGTGAGAGTTTAAATTGCATTATGTAAGAATTTCTTACATGCATTCATGCATTATAAAAACTTCGCAACGCATTTCTTTCCTGCATTAAACTTAAATTTTCCATTTTGGGTGCGTTGCCAGATTTATTATCTAGGTGTATGTTAAATTCGGGCCAACAAGCTAATTACTTTGTGAATTTTGCAAGCTGAAAGAGTAAATAAATCCAGTGTTTATTATTTCCTGTTTAAAAAAAATTTTTAAGCAGTCGATTTTTTATTTCTAACGCATTGCAGGCAAAGAACCTGTTGCCTAAGAAACGACCTGAACACACATACTAAGCAACCTGTTTTTGCCCTTTCTGTGTATGAATGAAGTGTGAATGGTTGCCTACCCTATCTATACACGGGTCCCTATGGCATAGGTGTACTGAAGCAGTCGGACTCACACCAAATATGGTTCAGTATGAAAAAAGTGGAGCAGCGCACCCCATATTGTCAGCCTAGCTGACACAAGACAAAAAAAAATTTTTTTTTTAATGTTTCCTTCGTCTTCTTTAGAACATAAGAACTTGATTTTAATATACATTTTCATTTTAAAATTTCTAATCATTTATTTAGATTGTTTCAAGATTGAAGTCATTACATTTCTTAAAGTATTTTTAAAGTAAAAAAAAAATCAATTTTTCATATTATAAATAATTTGACATAAATATCTTGATTAATAACTAAGGAAAATTAAACTTAATTACTTGACTACATGTTTTATTAATTTTCCATAAATGATATTCCTCAATGAGACTGATCAAAACGTAAAAATTCAAAATGTTATTAAATATAATAAATTACTTAAATATAAATTTAAGTGAATAATTATATGAATAAAAAATTTAATTTTAATTTTTAAAATCAGAAATGTTTGAGATTTTCAAGACATTTTTGTTATATAAATTTGTCAATGTTACAACAACGAGTATACAAATATGATTTAATCTTAATACAATTGCATGATATCTACCCCATGATATAAAT
Organism: Latrodectus elegans; assembly: GCA_030067965.1. NCBI lineage: Eukaryota > Metazoa > Arthropoda > Arachnida > Araneae > Theridiidae > Latrodectus > Latrodectus elegans. The sequence continues at coordinate 125,701,460 of CM057813.1, forward strand.
AAGAAATGTACTTAATCTGTGCATTTTTGATGTGCTGAAGATCTCAAAATGCAAAGCAATGCACTGATATGTAGCCGAAAGTAATTAATTCCATTTATGCTGCAAATATTCAAAAACATATTTTATTAACTTTATTTTATGGCCTTAAATCAGTCGCTTTAAAGTTATTAAGCAATACTATTGATTACAAATGGAATAATTTTAAAATATGTATTAAGGATTATTTATTAGGAATTATTAAGGATTTATAAATTTATTATAAAGCCTATAACAAAATAAATAACTAAATATAAATTAGCATTTACATGAAATTATAAACTATGTATGATAAAAAAAACTTAAGTGTAAATAAATGTTCTAAAGGAAGCTGAAAAAGATCATATTAATTGTTGTACTAGAAAATGAAAACCAATCCTGATATGGTTGCTAATTAAAATTAATTAAAGTCTAAGCTTTAATTGCAACAATCTTGTGCACCTTATAATATGACATCATTTAGTATTAACTACTAAACTTTCACCCCGGAAATACTAATATAATATTTTTTAGTTGTATAAAGAAGCCATCACCATGAAAACGGAATGTTAATGCGTACATGTAAAGCGCGAACGTTCTTCTTAAGCTCAACAGGTAGAGGATTGTTTTTCAATTTCTTATGGTAACTATATGAATATAGCTATGAACCCCTTGTAAAATCAAACGACAATTTATATACTTTGCGAAAAAGTAAACAAAAATGATACGCATTTTTAATATATTTCGATTTAATTCAAGTGCATTTTCTTAATTATTAAATTCAGAAATAAAATATTTTTAGGTGTTTTATTTTTATTCAAAAGCAATTGGCAATAATTTATAAAATCGCCTGCAGTATTTCTCTCTAGATTGTTTTGGAATTTTTGTTTTTTAGCTGTGTGCAGCCATGAATGCTAAACGAAAAGAAACTTCGCCTGTAATTCAAAAATTAGTTATTAATTTGCAAATTGAAAGAGGAAAATCTATTAGAGAAACTGCTGAAACAGTTAACTTGAGTCATTCAACAGTTTTCAATATCATTAAACGATATAAAAAGAATTATATGATTCAGAATAAAAGAAGACATGGCCAACCATCAAAGCTATCCAATGGAATAAAGTGAATTTCCGTTCGAATTATTAAAAAAAATCCAAAAATGAGTGTTCCTAAAGTTGCTGCTGATTTATAAGCATTATATGGAGTAATTATTAATTCTGAAACTATACGAAGAGTAATTCAATTCTGCTGGATATCACGGTAGAGTAGCCAAGAAAAAATTCTTCGTTAGTGAAAAGAAAACTCAGACTGGCTTTCGCAAAATCCAACATATAAAAATTCTAATTACTGGAATAAAGTTATATAAGTCTTCTCAGATGAGTCATGTTTCTGTTTCTTCAGTGATAGTTACCGGGTACGAGTATGGAGTCGACGAGTACACTCTTCTAGCTTCAAAGGTGACCAATTATCTTTATCAACTAGATAACAACCGACAGCACATTATTTCCAACAGCCAACATGCCCTGCAAGGAGTACAGCTGCTTCTCTAACCACCGTGCTCACCAGATCTCTCCAGATCTGAAAGCAATTGGTGACATGGCAGTAACTGTAGAACCACATAGAAATTTCAATTTTTCACAAGGTGTTATTTCTTCGGAGGACTTGTTTCACACGCCCACCGAAGAAATACTGGAAAATTTGAAGTCACAAAAAGTCTGCTCTGTGAAAAGAATTACGATAAAGAGAGATGGCATTGTTCTAAACACAAAGCATCTCATTTTGACATTCTCTACACCAGACTTGCCATAAAACAATAAAGTGGCTTACATGCGATGTTCAGTATGGCCTTTTATCCCTAATCCGCTAAGATGCTTCCAGTGCCAACGATTTGGACACTCTAATATGGCTTGCAGAGGAAAACTTACATGTGCCCGTTGTTCTGACGTTGGCCATGAAAGTACCACTTGCGAAGCCAAAGAAGTGTGTGTCAACTGTAAAGGTAACCACACTTCTTAATCTTGTCCCGTTTGGCAGCAGGAAAAGGAAATTGTTACCATCAAAATCAAGAACAATGTTTCCTATTTAGTAGCTCGCCGATTAGTTAATTCCCGAACTCCCACTCCTGGTGTTAGTTACGCACATATAACAAAAAAAAATAACCCGATCCAGCAGCACCCAAACCGACACAAACTCTGTTCCTTCAGTTAGCTTGCTCCCAAAGCAAAAAACGACAGACATTTCTGCACCTCTAATCGCCAAATCAACTTTGGAAAAATCAAAATCTTTAAAGGCTAGAAAATTAAAACTGGCCAATGAAGGCGTTCGAAAGTCTTCGTTAACTGCCAGAAAAGCTCTTCTGTCTATGGATGCAGACACTGTCAAACTGCATCCTTCAGATGATGATTTCATGGTAGAAGATTCATCTGAGATGACACTGAGCAATAGTGACAATGGTTAGACTGTATTCCATTAATGACTTCCTTTGTTTCATGGAATTGTCGTGGTTTTCGGCCTCGAATTGATGATATCAGATCCATTATGTCAGCTTATAACCCCGCATGTATGGCTCTCCAGGAAACATTCCTGAAGCCCAATATCATCACCAAAATACGTGGGTTTCAATGCTACAGAAAGGATAATGGTAGTGATGCTGCTGTGTCTGGTGGAGTTTGTATAATTACATCAAACAATTATCCCAGTACAGCACATCAGTTAAGAGCTACACTCCAAGCTGTTGCTGTGAGAATTCACACCGCATGTCTGATTACAGTTTGTAGCCTCTACTTACCACCGAATGATGTCACCCAAGATGAGGAACTAAACGACTTACTTGATCAACCCCCAGCTCCATTTTTATTGCTTGGTGATTTTAACGGACATAGTCCTCTGTGGGGTAGTGATGATACGAATTCTCGCGGTCGTCAGATAGAAAAGTTAATTTCTGACAATTGCCTCTGTCTGCTAAATATCGACGAGAAGACTTATTTTCACGAACCATCACGGACATTTCACTCTCTTGACTTAGCTATTTGTTCTCCATCACTCCTGCCATTGCTGAATTTTGCTGTCGGAAATGACTTCTACAATAGTGATCATTTCCCTCTAATCGTGTCTCAGGCTGGAAGTAATAGTGTGCGTCACAAACCACCTAATTATGTGTACAGTCGTGCCGATTGGACACTTTTCGCGCAATTGGCTGTGATTAGCGAAACAAGAGTTAAGGCAGTTGTGATAGATGATGCTGTTAAATATATCACCGACACAATAATTCGAGCTACGGATTTTGCTATCTCTAAAAATTCTATCATTCGACATAAACACAGGAAACCTTGGTGGAATGAAAAGTGCCAAATCTCCTATAAGAAACAAAGGAAGCAATGAAATATATTCCAAAAATACCCTACTACGGAGAATCTTGTTGCTTTTAAAAAAGCCAAAGCTCAATCTCGAAGAGTTAGACGTCAGAGTCAAAGAGAATCTTGGATTCGCTATGTGTCGTCAATCAATTCTTCCACAACAAGCAAACAATTATGGAGGAAAGTTAAAGCAGCCAATGGTATTTATCAGGATTATTCCATTCCTGTATTAAAAACTGGAGCTGCAATACACTCCTCAGCGGTAGATATTGCTAATGTCATCGGTGAAATCTTTGCTAGTGTTTCCAGCTCCGATTCATATAATCCTACTTTTCTAAGGATTAAAGGAATCACTGAGCAGACATCTCTAAGCTTTCTTTATCGACATAATCTACCATATAATTGTGCTTTGGAATTGTCAGAATTGAAGACTGCTTTACCTAAGGTAAAAGACACCAGCCCAGGACCAGATGGAATTTCGTATCAAATGCTCCGTCATTTAAATCATGATTCTTTATTAAACATACTTTCATTGTTCAATAGAATCTGGATTGAGAATGCTTATCCTTTGGCATGGAGAGAAGCGATAGTGATTCCAATTTTGAAACCTGGCAAAGATTCATCTGACCCTCTGAGTTATCGTCCAATAGCTCTTACGAGTTGCTTGTCCAAAACTTTTGAGCGTATGATGAATGCTAGACTCATTTACATCTTAGAGAAGAATAATTGCATACTTGTTCATCAAAGCGGATTTCGAAGAGGACGATCTACTATTGATAGCATAGTAGATCTGGAATCCAAAATTCGAAATGCTTTCGTGAGGAGAAACCATCTTGTTGCAATCTTCTTCGATATTGAGAAAGCATACGATCGTACGTGGCGTTATGGCGTTCTCCGTAATATGCATAATCTTGGATTTAAGGGTAATCTTCCAATATTTATAAAGAATTTCCTAGCCACTAGTCTTTTTAAAGTACGTGTCGGAACTACAGTTTCCAATACTTTTACTCAAGCTGAGGGTGTCACTCAAGGTAGCGTTTTAAGTGTAACCCTTTTCAACCTTTTCATCAATAACATACTTCATCAGTTACCATCTTCTGTCCATAGTAATTTATATGTTGATGACTTACAAATTTCATATCAGGATTCAAACATGAATATAATTGAGAGACAATTGCAAACAGTTGTAAATAATTTAACTACTTGGTGTGAACGGAATGGTCTTAGTATATCTCCTATTAAGAGTTGCTGTGTCCATTTCTGTAGGAAAACTAGTATCCATAATGATCCTGTGCTTCACATAAATAATAGACCCATTCCTGTAGTCAGTGAGATAAAATTCCTTGGCGTGATTTTTGACAAGAAGTTAACTTTCCTTCCGCATGTTTTACATCTGCGGAAGAAATGTGAGCGACTGCTCAACATCCTCAGAGTGCTTTCGAATACATCTTGGGGTGCAGATCGCACATCACTCCTAAGAATTTATCAGTCTGTAATTTTATCTCGAATTGACTACGGCTGTGTTGCTTATGGATCAGCTAGACTCTCCATCTTACGCAGATTGGACACTGTTCACCACACTGCTTTAAGGATATGCTGTGGATCTTTACGCACATCACCCGTCCAGAGTCTATATGTAATCTGCCAACAGTTGCCATTAGACCTGCGGCGGATGCAGCTGTCTCTTAATTATTATTCAAAAATCATATCCTCACCTCATCATCCCTTGCGTTCCACGATTCCAAGTGCTGCTCCAAAGAGATTATATAATGCTAGACCATCAAGCATTCAACCTTTTCTCTCTCGTATAAATCTATTATTTTGCTTTCTGACCTATGTGATGTCCGAATCGAGTCTACCGACCTTTTCGCACATCCTCCTTGGTATAATCCACACATTATTGTGCTAAATCCCTTTGGAAAAAATAAAAAAATCAGACACAAATACTGCTATTCTTCAACATCTTTATTCATTCCATCGCTGTCAGTATACTATGTACACTCCTGTATTTACGGATGGATCCAAGTGTCCAGGATCAGTTGGTTGTGGAGTTTATCTTGATGATACTTCCTACAGTTATAGCCTTCACAAATCCTGCTCCATCTTCACTGCAGAATCTACGGCTATATACCGAGCACTTCAGTTGGTAACAACTAAAAATGAACGTAAATTCTGTGTGTACACTAACAGTATGAGTGTATCATAAGCTTTGAGGAATAACAACTATAATTGCCATCCAGTTGTGTCTAAGATATTCAAATTAATTGATTCTGTTACTAACAAGGGATTTGAGATACTGTTTTGTTGGATTCCAAGTCACATAGGAATAGATGGCAATGAGAAAGCTTATGCTGCTGCTAAATCTGCAGCTACTTCCATTTTGCCTTCAATACCATCAATGGACATGAGAAAAGGATTCAAACATTTCATATATTCGCTTTGGCAGGAATCCTGGAACCTGCAAGTCAGAAACAAACTCCATTCCATATTTTCATACATCATTCCATTATCTGTTTTATCTCCACGAAGCACAGATGTCAGACTGACTCGCCTTCGAATTGGTCACACGCGTTTCACCCACAAACATTTGATCTTAAGTGATCTCCAACCATGGTGGGAAAAGTGTGATGAACCATTTACAATATATCATATTTTAATTGTGTGTCCAGATTTTAACCATCAGCGTTTTAAATATTTTAATAGTAATATTTTAACATTGGAGGATCTGCTTGGGATTATCCAATCGCAATTTATTTGCGTTTTTAAAAGACATAGGATTTATGAATTTTATCTGATTTAGAAATATTTTATTTAAATATCAAGTTTTTAATTTTATACATGTGTATATTGTATGTTTACAGACTTTTAATATACATTTTAACTGTATTTCTAATTTATACCTTTAATATACATTTTAACTATATTTCTATTTTATACTTTTAATGTACATTTTAACTATATTACTATTTTATACCTTTAATGGGTGAAAAAAACTGGTGTATAATATCTTGTGATTAGCGCAGCTTGTCCTTATTTGGACCTTGCGCCATAAAAACCAACCAACCAACCTCATGAAACATGTGTAGGATGCTTTCTTGTGAAGCTGATTACATCCTACGGGGAGGACTCTGCAACTGAAATAGAGGATAATTGAGGAATGAGCATTCTTACTTTAAGAACTGTTGGACAATCTTGTGCTGAGTATAAAGAGACGGTGCGAAACAATTGCAATAAGCGCAGGGCATATCGCATACTAAGGAACATCTGCTTGTTCTTCCTCTTAAACAGACGATCAAGTATAACGATATTGTAAGTTCAATAAAGATTTTTTTGTTTGATTTCATACTATATGAATTGTATTAACTTTTTGCCAATAATGTTTTCGTTATATTTTAAATACAAAATACTGTCTCTCATTTCTGCATTTTATGACTCTCAAATGATTTCTCGTCGAGATCTGACAAAAAAAAAAAAACTAGTAGCTAATGTTTGGCACACTAATGAAGTTAAATTATGGTAAAATATGTGACTTAACCTTTATAAGCAACAAGGATTAAAATTAAATAAATGGAAGGCTATTTTTTAATTGATACTATCAAGAAAGACTAATATTTTTTTAAAAAACTTTTTAAGTATAAAATGTTATATGAACATTACGATGTCATATATGTTTTACAATATATATTAATGTTAAGTAGCATTCGATTACTGTTTTGTAAAAAAATTAATCTGAGAATTTAAAACTACCAAAAAATATATTTCCTATTACGGAAATTTTATCAAATATTTTTAATCTGAGCAATTATTTAATTTTTGAATTTAACAAACAATTATAAAAATGTATTTTTCATATATATAACATAGTATATGTATGCGTGTGGGTGAGTGTATATTTACTTATGTGTGTGTACACAACATTTCACAATACATCATCATATAATTTTTGTTCCATTTTAAATAGCATATAGTTTATGTTAGTATTTTGATAAATTGCGTGTCCTGTAGTACACATATCTCACGTGTCAAGAACACAAAAAAGTACAACATACAATCCCATATAAATTCTATTTTGTATTTTTGACAAAATTATGTTACACACATTATATTAAAGCATGCAATATGTATCTGTATATGTAATATGTGTACATATTGTGTAATAATTATAAAAATTTTATAATAATTATAAAAATTTTCTTTTTTTTTTTTTTTTTTTAACATTTTGATTCAATGGGATTGTAGATTTTAATGAAACAAAATTATAAATTAAAATAAGGCTCTTAAGTAACTATCATCAAAAAACCATTCAGATTCAACTAGTTGCTTACATAGTGTTTATTCCTTTATTTCAAGATAAGCGTTCTGCTGTTGGAACAGGGCAAACCCATTCAAGCATTGGTACGTTTCGATCAAGTTTTACAAATTGATACAGAACATGAGGTAACAAACTAATTTTTCTGACATATAGCATTTTACAATAGAATCTATTTTTATAACAAAATATGTGTTTATGTTTTTATCATAAATACGTATTTATTTTATTGTAATATAATACATTAAAAATAATAAAAAAAAAGTTTATCATAAATTACAGAGGGTATTAACTCATTTTTAGAACGATTTTGATAACGAATTAAAAAAAAGTAAATGTTTTAGAATAAACATTTTTGGCAACAGCTTATTATTTGAAATGAGAAATATCGTCTGATACTTTTAAATTTATTCTTCTTTCAAAATGTCACATATAAACATGCTGTGAACTGAAGGATATGTTTTTGCGCTTTCTGAAGGTAAACAAGAATTCAAAAACGTTGTGAAATACATGGTATTAAAATTTCTAAGTGGAAAATAAGCAGTGTTATTAATCGGACAGGTAAAAATTATCAATCATTATTTCTACATAGAAAGAAGACTCCAAACGAATATTCGTAAAAGGTATTAAAAAATGCATGGAATTAAAATTTCTAAGTGGAAAATAAGCAGCGTTATTAATCGGATAGGTAAAAATTGTCAATCATTATTTCTACATAAAAAGAAGACTCCAAACGAATATCCGTAAAAGGTACGTACTGTTTCAAATTTTTCTAAAGTGAAATTTCTGGTAACTAGTGAAAATTCGCCAACACAAAAATTAATTGCAAAGTCTTTAGAAACATCTGAAGCAACAATAAATAAAATAATAAACCAGTATTTACAACTTAAAAAGGCTAAAATGTATAATGCTCGCCAGTTTTTACCGAGACATGTGGCTCAACGCAAAACATTTTGTAGAATCCTGTATGAAAACCACTTAGCAGGAGATAAATGGAAAAATATTGTGACCCTTGATGAAGCATGGGACCTAAATGACTGTAACAAAAAAAGGTCTTTTTACTATAGAAAATGAGGAAAAAATGTACAAACCCTTTTCCGCCCAATTAAATGAAAAAACAATGGGAAATTAAAAATGAGAAGATTGGAAAGAAATGTTAAAATCAGCTCATCGTACTATCAGGAGAAGGTTTTTCTCCCAATATTTACAAAAGAAATTCCACTTCTTTATCCCAATGACTTTCAAAGAGAGAAACTTCATCAAGACAAAGCTATAAGTCATACTTCGAAAACTACTACTTGAAAAAAGGATGACTAATACAGGTACTGCATGTATACATTTTCAACATATCCCTGCGAAGTCTCCTGACGATTCACCTATGGACAATTGTGCCTTTGGTCTGTTAAAAGAGGCTCTTTCTAAACGCAAACCCACCACGATAGATGGACTCTAGAAAGTAGTGGAAGAGGAATGGAAAGCAATACCCCTGGAAATATTGCGAAAAGCTCTTCTATCATGGAAATCACGATGCAGACTTATAGTCCAGAAAAAACGCTATCAGATCGAACATTTAAAAAATAATCTTTACATTTTAAACATTAATTAAACGGTCGTGAAATCGTTCTAAAAATGTGTTAATACCCTCTGTATTTATTTGTTACATATTTCAGGCAGCTTATTTTCTTTAAATATCTTACAGACTACGTATCAACTAACAATGGAAACTAACGAAATTTATTATGAAATGAATCCATTGTATCACATTCATCAGTATTCTTTAAAAAATTCTATTCATTGTTTTCAATATGATAGTTATAAACTTAATTTTAAGATTTATCTTAAGTTCCCCCTTCTTCGTGAAAGACACTCTGTCTTATTTAAATCACAATTTCATATAAGAGAAATCATTATAATTATTAGGGCAAAATTTTATCAATAAAAAAATATTTACGAACATAAAAATAATATATTTACGAACATGTAATCATTTACGAACATGTAATTTATCGAGAAACACTTTATAAGATTGATCCATTTCTGTCAAATCCGTGTCTTTACAGTTTAATTTTATTCCAATAAATTTGGCTGTACCAAAAGATGTCTTTTTTTTTTTTTTTAATATAAATTTTTATAACCCATTTCACTTTTCCAAATTTTAAACAAATATAAATTTGCTTTTAAACAAAACGTATTTCCTTTTAGTTAAAAAGGCATACTGCTCATTTTTGCACAATGAAAATAAATAGTGAAGATATATTTGCTGTTTTGCTTATAAGATTTTGTCATTATGCTTATAATTTCTGCCTTCTCGCGTTAACAGTGATCTCTCTCTCCCTCTCTCTCTCCCTCTCTCTCTCCCTCTCTCTCTCCCTCTCTCTCTCCCTCTCTCTCTCTCTCTCTCTCTCTCCCTCTCTCTCTCCCTCTCTCTCTCTCTCTCTCCCTCTCTCTCTCTCCCTCTCTCTCTCCCTCTCTATCTCTCTCCAGCTGTTTTATTAGAAGTTAATAATCTTCTCTAACAAGTTCTTTCCTCTCCCATATTCCATGATTGTCATTCATAAATGGTTATTAAGTTCAGAATTTATGAGAAATAGATTCTTTTAAATGAATATTTTTTATCCAGAAATACAAATGTTAAAATAGTAACATGCATATATTTTATTAGAATTTCATAAGTAATTCAGATTTCTGTTAACACACCTATTGTTAACGTTGAATAAAATAGAAAAACATATAAAATGCAAACATTTTATGACATTCTGAAAAAAATCGAAATAATTACATTTTTTCAACAATTTACAATTAATTTAACATAACGAAAAGTTTAATTTGAAACTAAATGAAAAAATTTAGTCAGATACGAACGTGTTTACTGAATAATAATTTTATATAAAAAAAGAATCAAAATATTCGATTTTTGAAAGAATAATTATCTAACTACTATTTTTCTTATTTGACACCAAAATTATTCAAGAGAATGAAAAATCGCGAACATATTTAGCAATACAAAGCAGTCTTTTTACAATTTGCTTCTGCAAACAATATCTTGATGATTTGGTTTGTTGGTTGGTTGCTTTTTGTTCACGAAGAATAATTCAAAAGGTTACAGTGAACTCCGATTCTCAAGAAACATCAACTACCGAAAGGAGTATCGAACTCATGAAAGCCTGAGCATAACTATTCAAATCATAACTGGAGTTAAAATTTGAATTCATATCAACGATCTAATGAGTAGTATAGCAATACATAAAAACAACTAATTTATTGTTATATTTACTATTTTAGACATTTGTATAAGATATTTGATTAAAATGAAGTAAACAGGTTGTTCTGCTTAACTTTGTTACTAATCGACAATATTAAAAATTATCATTTAGTTAAGGAATATTCGCTGCTGTTGATATATAATATCGAGATCAATCATGTCATTTTTAATTTTAATATTTAAAAGCATTTTGAGGCAAATATGTACGAGCATAGTATAATAATATATAAATAAAATTAGTTGATCGAGATGGCCTTGTTTCTTTAGGGTATCATTCTCATTATAAAGAAATGGTAAGATAGAACCTTGATTCAACTGTAGTTATCCGTCGTGTTCATTAATGGCGGCTGAGGCGCATTAAATAGATCGTGGTTGCAATGTCCTCTTAGTGAAATGATACCTCTGGAATGGGAGACCAAGTCTTCTGCTTCTAAATGACGAAGAAACGCCCACCTTCGGAGTCACCAACAGACTGCCTCACTATTATAAGTTTACCATCCCTTCTACTCTCTGCGGTGCTGAAAGAAAAAAATCCTAGTAGACGGCCATTGAAAAAAACAAAATTAGGAAACATGAAAAAGGCATTTTCTATAAGAATGAAAAATAATTTAATACAGTTTTAAAATTTTATAGCAGTTGGTAAGAGATGAATCTTTCTATATATTTAACAAGTACTATGAAACAGGATAGTGGTTAAGAATTACAAATGCTGTTCATGTCAGAAGTGTATGCAACGCATATTTGAGCATCCGTCTCATGATGAGTCAGTCACTTTTGGTAGAACTTTTCATGCATTATCGGATGTCTGCTAATTTTAATTAAAGTCATCTTTAAAGAATGATATAGATAAAACTCAAATAGATTTGTTAGGCTTCATTGTTTCCATGTCCTAAAAATGCAATTCGCATTTTATCACACACGTTTCACAATCCTTTCAGTTAACTGAATGGTCAGCTAATCGTAATAGATTACATTTAAATCTTTGAATATTTTTCAGAAATCTCTTTTGAATTACACCATTTTAACACAAGATTCTGGAGATTCAAGCTTGAGAAAAATAGCTCACGAAAGGCGAAATCAAACATATTTCACATTAATTATATATACTTCTATTATAGTTATTGATATATTTATGTATATAGATATAATGTAAATATATATATTGTGTAAAAAAAATACATAATACTTCATTAGGTAAAATAAATATTTTTAAATCACATTAATATAAAATAGTTATGTAAATATATTATGTTATTAATAATGTATATGTTATTAATGTGATCTAGAGTAATATAAGCCCGAAGTCTCAGTCAGAGGGGTAGCAGTGGCATTCGATTCAACAGTTCGTGGGTAAGAATCCCATCTTAGGTTTCAGTACGTATCCACTTTAAAGCATAGGCTCTTGCCTAATTAGTCATCGTATGCAAAAAAGACCGTTGAGCGAGAAGTAAACAAACCAGTAATATAGAATTATAATCTCATTTATACTTTATTTTATAGTTTAGTAAAATACCTAATATTTGCAAATTAATATACTAAATATTAAACTATATAAATAACGATATATATTATGAATTAACAATAATTAAAAAACATAAAAGCATTTAATATAAATTGATATGCGATATTATACAGGTCACAAATAATTTCTGAAGTTATTTTAATTGTACCTTAAAAAAACTTGTTAGTTAATGCATATTTCAGTAGGAAAAATGGTATAAAATTAGATGTTCATAAAAAAATAATGAAGAAGTAAATAAAAGTTTAGAGTTTAATTTTGAACAAGTAAATAAAAATATCTAATATTTTGTGTATTGTATAGGAAAGCATATTTGCATATTATAAATTCCTTCCAGTATTAATGATAACTAAAAAGAGACTTCATTTAACATCATTTCACATGAGTTATTTTTAAATACGTGGCCCAATTGTAAATCTGTTGTTTGATGAATGGGAGGTTCTGGTATCCACTGTTGAACAACGCGAAATGAAGACTCGTGTCTGCTTATAGTTCTTGTCAGTGAAGGCTGTAGTTGTCACGTCGTCGTTTTCATTATCGGAAAAGGGTCGCTTTGAATCCCGACTCAACGGAAGACACATCACATTCACTGGCGGATGCAGCACAAACAGGTCGTCTTCGCAATGTCCTCTCTAAGTGAAGTAATACCTCTGGTAGTGGCAGCTCAAATATTGGGGTGGTTTTGCTTAGTCCCTGCTTCTAAATTAAAAGTACTGCCAATCGACGCTTCCGCCCAACTAGTAGAGCCCAATTCTGGTCTAGGTGAAGTGTCGTGTGCTGGAACAACGACAACTTGTCACTGAAAATTTTCAATTATTTTACATAGAAGCATAATTTCGAAAAAAGGATAAGTGTTCCCGAAAATGACAATGCAAAATACCTTCTATGCCCTACATTCATCACTCAAGATACTCCCTTTTCAGCCTTACAAGTTATAAGATTCTTTTTGTTAATACAACTATCATATATACTTTTATCTTGTGTACATTATAACTTCTAATAAGAATAAGAAAATACGAACAAAATATTTAAATACATAAAACTCCTTCTCAAATTTATTACTAGAATTTGAATACTTCAATTAAATATGGGAAAGTTTGACTTGGTGAGATGTTGAAGCTTTTGAAATAGCCTTCATGACATATTATTGCTTTCCTTTATCCATTAATCTCTCTCATGGTTGAGCATACTGAAACAACTAAGCACTGACAACTCATCCTTTTGAACTGCGATCAGATGACGAGGTCCGAGGTCATAACTTGTATAAACTGCCGGATCGCATAGAGAAAGTATTAGTCTTATGACTTAAAGGCGCACTCAAAAACACTATCTTTGATGGGACTCGGTATAGAAACTACGAGCATTTTTTATATAAAATTGCATTTTATTTGAATTTAAAGGCTAAAATTATAATATCTTTATTTCTTTAAATACAACAACAAAAGTCAGGAATTGCTACAAAATCCAATCATTAAATCTGCAAGCACCAGATATTTTATTTACAGGAATGACGATTCTTCTAATTTTAAAACATAATGGGGGAACTATATTTAAAAAAAAGCAATATTTAACTTAATTTGTTATCGCAATATTATCGCTTTAAATTATGCTACCATCAGAAATAAATCTTTGTAGATATAAGAGAGTCTTTTGTTCTTGACTATAATAATAAAAAAAAAAAAAAAAAAAAAAAACAGATAACGTCAAGTTAATGATATCTGCCCAGACGAAGACGGATCCGTAACCAGATACAATAACTGTATTTCTACTCTCACCCATCTGTGTGATGATACTATGGCATGAAAATACATTTTTCCACAGGCTGCAGGTGCTGCTAGGCAAAGGACAGCAACCTGAGCGGACCTTCTTCAACATGGGCATGCTGGCTATGCAAGACAGAGACACATCCAAAGCAGAAGATTACTTCAGAAAAGCTCTACAGGTTATTATTAGCAAATATTTTATCATTCAATGAAATTTTTACTATTTTGCTGTCAATAATTTCGAACATGCATTTAAAACGAAATACAATCATAATGTATCAGTCCTACGAAATTCGTTTTCCTCCATGAATGAATTCACTTTACTCGGAAATTATCTCTTAATTTTTAATTTACTTTGAAATATACGAGTACGAATAATAAAAGAATAGATAAATCAGTATAGCGATAACTCAAGTTCTCAAAAAAATAGATGTTTTTGATAGTTTTTCAAGAATTTCTAAATTTTTTCCCCTTTTAAAATATTAAATGCGTTAGTTTCATTTTTTAGCTCAGCGTTTCAAATACTTTTTAATGATATATGTGAAATAACGCTAAATTAACGCTATTATTTTAAATTTTTTTCATTTGAAAAACAGCTTTGTCGAGGTCATGTACTGAATCCTTACAGCGCCATCTGGTAGCAAATCAACTCAATTATTTTAACATGAGTTAAATCATAAGCGATAGCGCTCATATTTAGTCAATAATAAATATGTATTTCGGAAGTATCCTTTCTCCTTCTAAATTGCAGAATTCATACAATCTGCGAATCATGATTTTTCAAGGTATAATTTCACAAATAAATTCATTTGTTATTTTATTTAAAAAAAATCAATAGGATTCTGATAATCTGCTATAAATTAAACTTTTCCTTGAATTTGTTTTTTTCTTATAAGTCAAATTTTCAATTGATGGAAATAAGTAGCTTAATTACCTTACAAATATTTGCAAACACAGGTCATTGATAAAAGGTAATTAATTCGCTTTTGAAAGCTATTTGAATAAAATTGATATTTCACAAGTTCCTATATTACAATAAATTAATTGATAATTGGTTTTAATTAATTTCTTGGAACGAAATAATATACTAACGGATTTTTCTGGCTGTTTTCCTTTATTCCTAATATGAAATAAATAATAACGGTATAAAACCACTAAAACAATTAATTATCATATAGCATCAAATCGTTATCACCCACAGTTAATATATCACTAAGAATATGGTCTTAATATTTAAATTACTAATTAAAAGGCATCATAGGACCATTTTTTCCGCAAAGAATCACTTGATGCATATAAAGCTAAAATAATACTGTAATTGGGTATTTTACATTGCGCTGGTCTACTTCGTGAGGATCTCTTAAAGGAGCCCGGTTTGTCCCTTTTAAAATTAAAAGCAAGCGATCTCATGCATCTGATATAATTTCAGGTCAAAGGGAATAGTAAGATAGTTTTCAACATCATTCCCGTCTTTATTCTTTTCCGTAATGGATATTCTTATTTTTCTGTTCATATAAGCTATTGAAATGCTTGGAGACAGAACTTCATCCTTTGAAAGAATCTTTTTCATCATTATTAGATCAATGAAATCATTTATTATTTCAGTTGTTAACTTTATAAATTGCCTTAAAGCATTTATGTCAGCAATTATTGTAGTAATTTTCTGCTAACTTCTACCAATCTAATCTAAATTATTATCTAACTATAAACATTTGAACTGCTTATCAACTGCTTCCTTACTATTTAATCAAATAAATGTGATTTAATATGGTTTTTAAATCATTTCTATTTCTAAATAAAATCACTCAGTTCAAAGCTGACTTTGAGGCCGCTCTCTTCAACCTGGCTCTCATTCTTTACGAGAAGGGATGCCCCCTAGAGACAATACCTGGAGAAACTGGATAAGCGACACCTGAAGAGATTAGTCCTTTTAGGGAACATCTACTTCAGAGAGCTCAACAACTACACTGCCGCAAGACAAGTACGTTTTGAGAGTTCTCAATATTTACGTTGCTACTAATCTTATTTGGAATACTAACAACCTTCATTGCAATGATATTCATTTATAAAATTTCAATGATTAGCTAAATGATGCCTATACTTTGAGAAAAGTTATTAATATTTAGCAGCATTCATTTATTAATGAACTATGGTTTTATATTAGAAATTTTATGACACAAATAACGCAGTTTTGCTCAGATATAGGTGTAACAATGCCTTATATTTGACATCACGTAGCTCAAAGTCTAATAGCCGATAACTACCACAAAGCTTTTTATTATGAATGATCTTATTTTGCTTTATGGAATGATTTTTGACAGACAGTTGGCCATTGTCACGTGTCACAGGAGAGAAAAACTCACCAGCAAGCGCACAAGCAGCTGTTAGAAAATAGAAATGCAACATCCATTGCTCGTTGCTGAACAATGACGGATCTCGAGCATAACCCTATCACTATGCCATGGTGATACCCTCAATACAATGCCTCACAAATTAAAGAAATTTTCAACAATAATTCCTGAATTGGAAGTCTAGTTTTAATCACAACAAATGTGAAAATCTTTATTTAACCAGGGAAAAACATTTGGAAAACATTAAAAGAAATATGAAAATAAACTAAAAATATGTTCTTTTAAATAAGAGATTTTCATTTGATATATGGATGGAGTCTTCAAAGTAAACAAAAACTAACCTCAGTTGACCGGAAGCCATCTCAAATTCTTCCGGTTTCCTCTCTTCCCATTGAAAATCAATGCAATCGCAAAAATGTTTATTTAAATATTTTCTGGTATTTATTTCGGTTTTCGAAACTGTTTTTATTTTATCCATTAAAATCATAATTTTTGATAAGAGTGCAATCAGTGGTGATCCCGTAAATTTTTTTAAAAAATTTTACTTTTTATTTAAAGAATCCTGATAGATTACCATATTTCTCTATTTCTCAGGGAATCGCTCTTATTGGCAATATTAGGTTCAATTGTTGATGAATGATAGATTGTAACCCACATTCTAACTCTTGCTATTATTTATCATAATTGTTAATCATTTTCTTCTTCAAATAATTTTTAATTTTATGCATTTATTCCAAAATTTCGAAAAATTTGTTTTGCACGCGATTGAATTATAAATCATTTCAAATATTAAGTAAGGTATTATTTATACTTTCATTTATAGTACTATAAATTTTATTAAAATTTTCTTGATCATGCTAGAATATATGAATTGGTATCAATAATGAATAGAACAAAATTGTTATGATGTGTTTATTTACTTGTTGTTTATTAATATTTTAAACAAATCTTGGTTTTTATTGCAATTACTTTAAGTCTTATTTTTAAGAGTTGATTTAATATATAGCTAATTAAACTAAGGACTGTAAATCGGCTTCCATTGGAAATATGAACATTTTCACTTGAGAAAGTAATTTTGTTCCAGTTCGCATATTGAAACCAAATGCTGTGCAGCAACTACTACCTTTATTTTTGCATTTCAAAAAATTTTATGGGATAATTACTTTTAAATTAATATTTCCCAAAAGCAATGGAAACTACAGAAAACAAGTGCATTGGTATAAGACAATATAATGTAAGCAGGAAGTTTCGTACCAGAAGTTTTCTAGATCTCCACAGAAGTAGCGCCCTCTATACGATGCTTTACAGAAACATCCATCCATAATAGCCCATATAGATAATAATAACATGTTATTGGTCCAAAGTACTTAGTTGAATTGGACTGTTTGCCATTCCTTTCTAATGCAGCAGTAAGAGTGATTTATATTAACACCATTAAAATAAGTTCACAGTGGCCTAGTGATAGAACAGAAATCTTTGGAACATAAGGTCTCAGGTATGATCCCAGCCATTGCTGTACAATGAGAGATGGATGTTACATTTCTGTCATCTCCATGTACATACGTTGAGGTGAGGGCTTAGGATATTTCTGAGTTTTCTTCTTCGTCACACATAAATACAGACCAGTATTTGTGAAAATGACCTCTTTGAAGAGAGCTTATGTAATAGATGCTAAAAATACTTTACAATAGTGTTAAAAATTTATAAATAATTATTGTATATGTCTTAAAATATCTCAGACAGATCGGAAATATTCACATTTTGGGCAAAAATTGCGGTATTTAGACGTGTTATACGTTAAAAGCTGGTTTTCTAACGATTTGGTGACTTGGCAATGTTTTGGCAAGAAAACTTGGCGAGTTGGCGGCATTGTTGGCGACTTGGCGAGAAATGGATATTTCTGGAAACATCCATCACTTAAGCTATAGGACCAATATTTAGTGAGATAACCTAGAAGCTTCCAGAACCTTGGCGAAATTAGTAGATTTCCCCGCCAAGTCAGGTATAAATACCGCAGCCCGACATAGTTAGTTTTGTACACACGGTCAGTTTTGTGAAGACGAATAGTCGTGACTGCTAGAAGCTGTTCTCTGCCTGAGTTATTTGAGACCTGTGATTGGAAGCTGTTACTTATCGTATCTGACGAATTGTATCTGTATAATTGTGATTATTACAGATGGTATTTCTAGTGGAATTTTTACTAATAAAAGTCTTGTGTTCATCGAGTAGTTGCTTTCTTCAACTCCACACGAACCCCGATGCTCGGTACAACTGATGTTAGAAGCGGGGTTGAAGAGTTGATGCAGCGTGTCACAAGAAAAATGGATATGGATTTAATGAAAAGTCTTCTCGAAAAATTAGCGGAGCAGATGGCTGAGATGAAAGTTGGACAGGAAAAGATTAAGGCTGGACAAGAAGAGATTAAAACCGACATGACGAAAGAGAGAAAATCTGGGCAGGAAGAACTTAAGAAGGACATTATAAGTGTTAAAGAAGAATTCTCCAACATCATTCAAGAGAAGATGAATGCAGTGGAAGCTAAGGTAACTTCAGTTGAAACTAAGGTTTTGGAGATCGAAGAAAATGTTGAAGAAGCATTAGACAACATGAATAAGGAGATTGAAAGCTTGAACAAACAAATGTCAAACAGACATGAGGAACCCAATGTAGCATTTATGCCTTCCCCAGCCATGATTAAACTCTCAACATTCGATGGAAAATCATCTTGGCAGGTATACAAGATCCAGTTTATGGTGGTAGCCGAAGCTAATAGATGGAATCCCCGGGCCCAAGCTTTTCACCTGGAGGCTTCTTTAAGAGGAGACGCGGCCGATATTCTCTAGCCGCTTCAGGAAGAGCAGAGGCACGATTTCCAAGCCCTATCGAGTGCGCTTAAGCTGCGGTTAGGCGAAAAGAGCAGTAAAGAATATAGCAGATTACAGTTAAAATCCCGCTACCAAAAAGCGGGTGAAAGTCTGCAAGAATTGGCTGCTGATATTCAGTGACTTTTCCATTTAGCATTTTCGGACTGCCCAGCTGAGACATGTCAAGATCTGGCTCTCCATCATTTTACCGATAGTGTGCGGGATCCGGAGATACAGAAAGCACTTAGACTCTCCGATGTGAAAGATATCGGATCTGCTGTAGTCTACTCCCTTAAGATAGAGACTGCCCAGCAGGCCGCGCGTAAAGACCGGCACTCAATCAGAGCTGTCTCTGCTACTGATACAGACTATGATCTAAGAAAACGAATTGAAGATCTGCAGAGAAAAGTCCGTAGCTTAGAACTGAGTAAAAGTGGCAGAAACACAAAAATTCAGTGTTGGGACTTGCGGTGCAGTCGGACACGTCCGTAGAGACTGCCCGAAACCAAAAGATGGTGGAAATGATCTTCCACCACAGCAGGGAAACTAATATGTGGCCATCTCGCGGGGCGGAGATGTCCAGAGAGTCAGAAGCCCCATTTTAAATTGTTTCACATTTCTTCTGTAAGTGACTTCTGTAAGACTTTTCTATGGGACATGTCAACGAAGTTCCCTGCAGAATGATAATCGATATTGGAGCCAATGTAACCATCATTAGGACAGATCTGGCTCGCAAACTTGGTGAGAAACTCATCTGGACGCCGCCCTGCTTTACCCTCCAAACTGTGACTGGTGATAAGATTAAAGTGCATGGAAAAGTCAATCTAAACATTGCATTTGGTAATGCCGTGAACCATCATATGGCATATGTCGCTGATATAAATGACGAATTTATTCTCGGATTGGATTTCCTCAAAGGAAACCATTTCAAGTTAGATTTTAAAAATAATGAACTACACTCGTGTTCTGAAGACATAGCGATTTGTAAGACGAAATATTCAGATATTAAAACAGTCCATCATCTAACTGCAAAGAGTGAAACAACATTACCACCAAGAATTGAGACGATAGTTTCCGGAGCTCTTTCAGAAGATAATATATTTCATTATGGATTGATTGAATATCCAGATTCTGACAATAACGTTAAAGGAGTACTAGTGGCTTCTTCACTCGTCGACCTTTCACGAAATGTAATCCCGGTAAGAGTTGCTAATCTAAGCGATAAGGCAAAACTAATAAAAGAAGGAGAAGTGCTGGCGACTTGTACTCCAGTGACCTGTATTAACAGAAACTGTCAAGCCACACTATCTGAGCCTCCTGACACTCTAATTAATGAACTCCTTCAGAATGCAGAGTTAGATGATAAACAGAGGAATGATGCAAGAAATCTATTATTAGAATTCGGAGATCTCTTTTCCAAGAAATCAGACGATGTTGGGCGAACCAAAATAACGCAGCACCGAATAGATACAGGAATTCATCCACCCATTAAACAAATCCAAGAAGACTACCATTCGCTTAGCAGGAAGAGGTGGATAATCTTCTGATGGAAATCCAGCAGAATGAACATTATTGAGCCATCAGAGAGTCCTTGGGCTTCACCTATTGTTTTGGTTCGAAAGAAAGATGGTTCTACCCGATTCTGCGTTGACTATCGTGGATTAAACAACATCACTAAAAAAGATAGTTACCCTCTTCCTAGGATTGACGATACACTTGATGTTTTATCCGGAAATCAATGGTTTTCGACTTTGGATCTCAAGAGTTGTTACTGGCAAGTAGAGATACATCCTGAGGATCGGGAAAAGACTGCTTCACCACAGGACAAGGACTTTGGCAGTTCAAGGTTATGCCATTTGGGCTTTGCAATGCACCTGCAACGTTTGAACGCCTGATGAAGACAGTATTACGAGGACTTTCCTACGAAGCCTGTTTGGTATATTTGGATGATATCATCATTGTAGGGCGCACATTCGAAGACCATCTAAGAAACATCCGAAAGGTGCAGGAAAAATTAAAAATGGCCAACCTGAAGCTGAATCTTTGCAAGTGTAATTTATTTCGACGTGAAGTAAGCTATCTGGGACACATTATCTCTGCTGAAGGTGTAAGAACAGATCCTGAAAAGATCTCTGCAGTTAAGGACTGGAGTCGTCCAGAAGATGTCCACCAATTAAGAAGTTTTCTTGGACTATGCACGTATTACAGGTAATTTGTTAAGGATTTTTCAAGTATTGCCAGACCCCTTCACAAGTTGACAGAAGTTAAACAGAGATTTCTATGGACAGATGAATGTGAGAAAGCTTTTAAACAACTGAAGGAGGCGTTGACATCTTCGCCCGTTCTTGCATATCCCCAGTCCGGAAAATTATTTATTTTAGACACAGATGCCAGCAACGAAAATATCAGAGCTATTTTGTAGCAGGAAATTGATGATAAAGAATATGTCATTGCTTATTGGAGTAAATATTTGTCGAAATCGGAGCGAAATTATTGTACAACCAGGAAGGAATTGCTAGCAATCGTTAAAGCCATAGAACATTTCCACCATTATCTCTATGGAAGAAAGTTCTTGCTTCGGACAGATCACGCATCCTTAACCTGGCTTTTAAATTTTAAAAGGACAGGTAGCCAGATGGATTCAACGAATCCAAGAGTTTGACTTTGAAATACGTCATCGCAAAGGCACTCTTCATGGAAATGCTGATGCTTTATCAAGGAGACCGTGTAATGGAAGCTGCCGATATTGTTCTAGAGTAGAGAAGAATTATCAATTAGTAAATCCTTCGGTACGCCAAGTTACTGTTTCACCGCCATCGAAGCCACCAGACTCATGGAGTGATGAAGGACTTAAGAAGCCCAAAAAAGAAGAACCAGATATAAATCCAATTTTTAAATTAAAAGAATATTCTAGTATGAGACCAACTTGGCAGGACATATCCACCTACAGTCCTGCTACTAAACAATATTGCACTCTTAGGGACTCACTCCATATTAAAAATGGCGTGTTATACAGGAAATGGGAGTCCAATGATGGACGTAATTTCAAATGGCAGCTTGTTCTTTCAAAATCAAGAATTTCAGATGTTTTGAAAGAATTGCACAATAGCTCAACTGGAGGCCACTTCGGAGTAATGAAGACTCTACAGAAAGTTCCAGAACGCTTCTATTGGAGCAAAACTAGACAAGATGTAGAGAAATGGTGCCAATCTTGTGATGACTGTGCGGCACGTAAGGGACTAAAGAAACGTAGCCGAGGAAGGTTGCAGCAGTATAATGTAGGAACAGCATTTGAGCGGATATTTTGGACATTTTGGGTCCTTTACCACGATCCTCAAATGGCAACAAATACATTCTAGTTGTCATGGGCTACTTCACTAAGTGGCCTGAAGCATTTTCAATCCCTGATCAAGAAGCGACTACAGTAGCCGAGGTTCTAGCGCAGCAATGGGTTTCCAGATTCGGCGCACCCTTACAAATTCATTCAGATCAAGGGACACATTTTACCTCTGCTGTGTTTAAAGGAATGTGTCAAATTCTTGGAAAAGACAAGACGCAGACCACACCCTTACACCCGCAATCGGACGGCATGGTAGAGAGGTTTAACCGAACCATCTTAAATAATCTCTCACTTAGTTTCCAGAAATCAGCAAGATTGGGATTTGAAGCTACCGCTGTTTCTGCTTGCATATCGCAGTGCTGTCCATAAGACTACCGAATATACTCCATCACAAATGTTCTTTGGTCGCGAACTTCGTCTCCCTTGTGATCTTCAGTTTGGTCGTCCACCGGATACATCTTCATCGCCAGAAAAAATACCTTCGAGACCTTCAGGCACGTCTTGAAGATGTCCATAACTTTGCTCGAGACCGAATCAATCTGACGACCGAAAGAATGAAGACGAGGTATGACACAAAAGCGACAGGACATGAATTTCAGGAAGGTGATAAAGTTTGGTTGAGAACCCGATTCGACGTAAAGGACTTTCTCCAAAGATGCAAGCCAACTGGGAAGGTCCCTACACAGTCCTAAAAATATTGAATGACGCCGTGGTTCGTATAAGGAAATCAGCTTTAAAACCAAAGGTTATGATGATAGATTAACTCCTTATTGTAATGTAAAGTAAAAATTAATATACCATAGTATCTTTGCAAATAGTATAGATAATTTTCATATTTTGTCTTTTTTTTGTATTTTTAATTGTTTGTGTATGTAATGTGTTCTGTATCCTTTTGAAATGTAAATTCTTTTATATTAAATTTGGCCCCCTATCAGGGAATTGTACTGCCCGGGACGTGCAGTCCTTGAGAGGGGGGCAATGTTACAAATTTATAAATAATTATTGTACATGTCTTAAAATATATCAGACAGATCGGAAATACTCACATTTTGGGCAAAAATTGCAGTATTTAGACGCGTTATACTTTAAAAGTGGGTTTTCTAACGATTTGGTGACTTGGCGATGTTTTGGCGTGAAATGGATATTTCTGGAAACATCCATCACCTAAGCTCTAGGACCAATATTTAGTGAAATAGCCTAAAAGCTTCCAGAACCTCGGCGAAATTAGTAGATTTCCCCGCCAAGTCAGGTATAAATACCGCAGCCCGACATAGTTAGTTTTGTACACACAGTCAGTTTTGTGAAGACGAATAGTCGTGACTGCTAGAAGCTGTTCTCTGCCTGAGTTATTTGAGACCTGTGATTGGAAGCTGTTACTTATCGTATCTGACGAATTATATCTGTATAATTGTGATTATTGCAGCTGGTATTTCTAGTGGAATTTTTACGAATAAAAGTCTTGTGTTCATCGAGTAGTTGCTTTCTTCAATTCTCAATCCACACGAACCCCGAAGCTCGGTACAATAGCTTTCAATCATTAACCTGTTCACTATCCAGTTTCAAAATGCCATTCAACTATTTATGGGATTCAATAAAATATACTGCATCTGAACTAAAGAAATAAATTAAAATAATAAATTTATTTATGTGTGATAACATAAGAAGCTCATCATAATTAAGTACAATTTGAACATTTGAATTCATAATTAGTGTAAATTAAACAAGACATTTACATTCTCCATTTGATATTTTTACATAAAAGCTTTCAAATTACGAAAATGAGCAAAGGTTTATTAAATTCTTAATGATATACTTCATTCCTTTTTATCCCCCCAAAAAAATAGAACTCAATAAATAATGATTTATTTTACAATAAAAAAGGACACAAAACATAAATTTTCATATGAATGTTTCAAATACATCTAAAAAATTTATATTTAATTATATTTTTAACATTTGTGTAAATTTCAACTCATTAATATCTTTTAACAATACATCTGGGTCCATGAAAGTTACTTGGTTAGGAAGTGAATCTTTTATTAGAAGTCCTTGTTCTTTGTTGCAATTTAATTCCTCAATAAATCCAAACCAGTAAATTACTAAGCCAGGTCCGAATCTAAAGAATATTTTAAAGTAAATTTAAAACATGTTTTTAATATACAAAATATTTTAAAAATTAAATGCATTTTAACATAAAAAAAGAAAGAAAATAATTCAACATGCATATGAACATAAAAGTAGGAGAGAAAGATATTAAATAAGTAAAATTTGTCGATCAATAATTCGATTTACTTTAGTAGTGAATATTTTAAAAATAAGATAAATAATTTTGATTCTTTATGTAAGAAGAATTCACTGTATTATATGAAATTCATTACATATGTATTAGCTTTTGATTATGTCAAATCGAAAGCAAATACACAAACGCAGCAAAAAATACTAAAAAAATAGCATAAACAAAAATAAGACTTTAATCTCATCTAAATAGAAGAAAAAATTATAAAAATTAGCTTATGTCATAAGTGAAATAAATTTTATTTAGAGCAAAAATAATATTAAAGATATTAGTTTTACATCAAAATTATTCTTTTAGTATCAACATAGCACAGGAACTGATTTTCCTGCAATTTTAAGAAAACATAAGAATAAATTTGTAACTTGCATTTTTCTGAATGTTACTACATAATCACTGACAGCTTGCACTCATCAAAATAAAGATAAGTCAGTTGATTCCTGTGATTTGGTACCAATGTAATTTAAGTTATAGCAAAAATTGTACCAAAAAATATATATGAAGTAGGTTTCAAGGCAAATGAAACTTTCAGCATATATATTATTTCCCTAATGAGTTTATTTAAAAAAAAAAAAAAAGCAGAAGAAGAAGAAGAAAAAAAAAATTTAATCATTTTTTAGAAATTCAGTTTGTATATAATTTCAGAAACTCATATTTGAGAAGTCCAAATTAGATTACTAAATCTGCTTAGATTGTTTATAAAAATAACTCAAAACATGCATTTTATTCAATTGTTATCATTTAAATAGTGCTATTTTGAAAAATAAGTTACCTATTGATATAACTCCAGTACTGATCTCTAAGATATTTCTTATGACGTTCTTCATCCCCAAATGAAGCTTTACTTTCAATCCAGTTTATGATTTGGCCATCAATAGCTACATGAAAAATTGTGATAATGAATAATACAAACAAGAATTGTATTGATTGATCTTTACAAACTATTTTTGTGTAATTTATATTAACTAGTTTTAGGTTAAATATGTTGAAATTATCAATTAAATTTAGAAACCTTTATAAACACTTATTCTAAAAGAAACAATTTAAGAATATTACATAAATAAACAAAAATTATTTTAGTTGCATTATGTTTATTTATTATATTTATTTTTGAATTACAAAAACATGTTAATCAATTATAACAAACCACTATATTTTAAGTCAAAATAAACCAATTTTCGTAAAAAAAGAATAGCTCATTTACCTAAATATATTTTATTTAAAAAATATATATTTATATCTGTATTTATTAGTAATTATTTTTAAAAAAATTATGTACTTATATCTAATAGTGATCAAAGTTTGCAAAATAAAAATATCAGTATCAAAGTTTAAAACAAAATAACTATAGCAAACTATTCTCTTTTTATAAGTAAACAGTAATTGAAAATATCATTTAGTTTGCACTATGTGAGAAATAAATGTAAAATAAAACTTCAAAAACAATTTTTACTTTAACTTTATTCGTGAAAAATCAATTAAAGTAACCTTTCTTGTGCATGTGTTAAAAATTACAATTTCAAAGACATATTATTTATTGGTGTAGGAAAGCATTTCACTGTTGTATTTCTGAAAAAATATTTGAATCTTGTTAGCCATTTATCAGCTTTTTTTTTTTTTTTTTTTACAAATGGTCATAGCTCAAATTATTATTATTATTTATTTTGTTTGTTTGTTTAATATTTGAAAGGATCTTTTTCATTCTCATTCATTATGTTCTTAATAATTTAAGTATCTAAAATGTTTTGCATACAAATTACACGAGAATTTACATTAAAAAATTCCAGAAATGAAGTTTCAGGCAACGATGGTTTTCTTTGATGAAGTTCATAGATGAATATTTCATCTTTATTCAAAATGAATGATAAATGCTTTTCTCTTCACAGTTACAATAGTTTCTATAATAAAGACTGTATTTCAACAAAATGATTTAGGTTTCTTTTTTCTGGAATGCAATCAAAATCGCATGAGAATAAGTTCACATAAAAGAGGTTTTTCGTATTTTAGTTCACATACTGGAGTAAAAATTATGAATCTTTGGAATCATGTTAGGGGTCCTGTCATTTGTTCATCAAATATAAGTGTTCATAAATAAGAAGTTCATTAGAAGGTGGCCAACATCAATTTTATAGGCCACTTTATATATATAAATTATTTTTTAATTTACTCTTTAATACCACTTTTCATATTTAATTAACAAGTATTCTTATATGGCCTATCTCTACTTGTTTAACAATCTCCAAAAGTAGAAATAATTTGAAAGTTCACACTGAAATTAGTTATACTGCTACACAAGTGTAAATAGAATGAAACTTGAATTTGTTTATCCCATTTCCAGCCACAAAGGAGAAAGTTTAAATTTTCTTATTCTGCTTATATGCATGACATTTAATCAAATGATAAATATGTGGCACATTAAAATGATACAATTTGTTAAGAGAAAAATCAATTCATTTTCTCCCCTCACCAGAAACATTTAGGACAAATATTTCTCATTTTGCAATGTGAAACAAGTTAGTACGCCAAGTATTCCTGTTTAAAATTTTGAAATATTTGTTACTTAAATGGAGATTTTTGAAGCAATATTTCTATAAAGATTGCAAATGGTTTTGATGAAAATACTTAGCAATAAATACAGAAACATGACTGCCTATTTGACAATGATGTTATTTATACATATATTCAACAAAAGTAAGCAAGAATAACACACATGAACAAATAATTTTATAAACACAAAATTTACATAAACTCAGATATCAAGATACCAACTTTCCTGTTGATAGTTTGTACTCAGGAAAAACATTATTCGACATTACAAATTTCAGTGCTGTATTTTATGCTAAGATAGGATTATAATTTTAAAATATTTTAACAGTATCACCATTTGAAGATATATTAGGTAATTTTTCATAATGAAAATCAAAAATTCTTGGAAATTGTAAAAAATATTTAACTAGAGTGATTCAATTGGAAATAAAAATATCATTAATTGTAACTTTACCTTGATTTAGTATTATTTAAAATTAAAGGTGATATATTAGAGAATAAAGTATAAAATTAATGTCATTAATGCCAAAACATATATTCCATATATTTTTAAAAAATACAGATTTAAATAAATGAGGAAAATTACCTAAAGGAGTATCAAGTTTCACATCAGGAGTTTTATCATACCCTTTTTCGCGCAACTGTTTTTCATCTAAGTAAATGAAGGAACTTATTAGTACATCTATAAAAGGTATTCATGTGTGAAAGCTGTCAAGAACACAATGAAAATAAAAATATATTAAAAGTTTAAATCTACATTTGTAAACAATAGTATTTTTTAATGAATTTCTATCATTGACCGAAATGTTACTGTAAGTTTTTGTTGAAATTTTAAAGAATACATAAAATAAATTACCAAATTATTTAAGAGTGTGATAAGAAATTACTTAATAAAAACTATAAATCAAAATATATAATATACAGGATGATTATAAAAAAAATTATCCTGATATATGGACCCCTAATTATTATATCATTCCCAGAAAGTGAATTACGAATGTCATAGATATATTTAGGCATGCGCTCATGAACAATACGGAAAAAAATGTGTTATTCAAACAGTTACGGCTACAGTGAGAAAATTTCAAAAATATTAAATGATAACACCAAGTTTTTGGTATTGGAATGTGGCATCCATTGTGAAAAACCCTAAATAGCTTTCAAACTTTAACTGTAATATGAAAATCATTTGCGGTAGATAGGCTAAAATTGAGGGCTACCAATACGGAAAAGAAGCAGCAACACATGCACTTTGCATTTCACAGTGCCTTTTTTTTCACCTAGTGTGATGTTAGTCATGCCTGTCTTACATTGACTGAACCCGAAATTTGTATTCCTTTGTTTTTTCTCATTTTGTGGAGGACTTAACCAGGTGGGATCTCAGCCGAAGAAATGGTGTGATGCAAATGAAATGAACATTAATGGTCTGGAACCCAGCTAAGTCCTTTTTACTTTTTCCTTGCCTAGCCTGGGGATTTTCGTACTATAGGTTTCAATGCTATTTAGTGCTATTTATTACTGAAAATTACTACTATTTATTACTATTTCAATGCTATTTATTACTGAAAAATCAGTATGGAAATCACATTCCATTACAAAAAAACTGTGTGTTGCCATTTGAAATTTTCTCATGTAACCATAACAAGTTTGAGTGATACTGTTGTTTTCCATATTCTTCTTGAGCACATACCTCAAAATACCTTATGCCAAAATTTCATTCACTTTCTGGGAATGGTAAGATAGTCAAGGGTCTAAATGTAGGGATGGTTTTTTTATAATCGCTCTTTACTTTGAAAATGTATGGGCACATAAAAAGGGCAGTTTCAACTTAATTATTTATTTTTGTATAAAAATATGCTTCAAATATCAGTGCTTCATTGTTTTCTATAAAAATGTTTCTATTTAAAACTACAGCTTTATTTAATTATCAGGAAAACATGTGTAATAATTAGTATAAAATCTTTCACTAAGTATAAAGTTTTATTAATCGCTTCGAAATAATATTAGAATACTTTGTAAAGCATAGCTTCTCCTTGAAAATATATATATAGCTTTAGATGAAAATTTGTGAGTTTTAAAAATAATGACATTCGATTTACGTAACTTTGTTCACAATGCTGTTTGCACCACAAAATGAGATCTCATCTATAGATTAGTTAAAACAAATTAAATGAATCAATGAAAAAATTTTTGGTTATGAACATTGAAGCCAAGATTCTCCCCTCCCTTCCCACTTGTGTGCCTATGATTTCCTACAGTAGCATGAATGCATATATTCCAATGAACAAAAAAAGTGCTTTTAAAAAAAATCTAAAAAATAATAGCAAATACTGTCATTTTTAAAAAGTCTTAGGGAATCAGTATGTAATTAATATTTCCTCTATTCCCATTGGTTATGAGTGTCACATCAGATTTCTAGTTGTGTGGTTTTTATTCATGTAATAAGTCCTGTTGTCTCTTAAACGTTTTATTTTAACAAGTTTAACATTCTAACAAATACAATACAATTCTTCATAATTAATTTCAATCATGATTAGTTCCAGACCAAAATACACTATAGTGCCAATATGATCTTCAAGCAACAACCGTATCCAGATGACAACTGAGATTGATTCCCTTTTGGACAGGGAAGATGAGCATTTGATTTTCCTTTTAGGGAATTACTGTGACTAAGTTGCCACAATGAGTAAATGGCATTTTAAAAGGGAAAAAATAACATCTCCATTCTTGAAGTTAGAAAAATTTCAAATCAAAAGGTTATCTCTCAAATTAATTAAATGTCTTTATAAGCAATTTTAAATGGGATTTAAATCAATGTTATTTAGGTTTAAATTATTTACAAATGCAGTAATCAAAATTTTGAATTGGAATACAGATTTTATTTTAAGATAGCCATAGACAAATATCCTCAGGAATGTGTTTCCGAGAATATTTGTCTGTGGCTATTTATGTGTTTCGCATTTCAAATTAAATAACTTGAATTTTAAACACAAGTAAAACATACTGCATTTAAATTTAAAGTTAAAAGAAAACTAAAATTCCTACATAACAGCTTAAAAATATTTTTAATAATTTGTGACACTTAGTAAGGAAATTGGACACTTAATAATGAAATGACACATAAACATACATTGTTATAAATACCAGAATATAAAATAAGTGTAAATTAATTTTAAATATCTATTTCCAAACTTGCTTAATTTTCAACAGTATAAAATATTTCTCTAATTTAGTAGCCTGATTATAAGCAGTAAATAAGACAAATTAAGGTAAATAATAAAATAAAATAAAAAAATGATTTTAAAGAGACAATATAAATTGAATAATTTCTTAAGAATAACATAACTCTTAAGAATTAATAGCAACAATTTCTTAAGAATAACAAATTTTTAACAAAATTTTCAGTAGACACAAATTTTTCTACACATTATTTGCATTATTTACAGAAAATTATTTTATTTTTTTTAAATTACAATCTAGTAAAAATCAAGCATAAATTTGAGCAAACTATAAGGCTCCATATGGAAATAATTGGAAAGGAAAATATTATCTTTGATTTTAATAAGTTTTTTGACAAAGTTATGGATCTATAATAGAGCTTAATTTAAGTCAGTTGTCAGAAAAAAATTGCACAATAAACAAGAAATTTTCATTGGTATACATGTAAATATATTGTTCATAAAAACAATTTAAAAAAACTAAGTTTTCAGACAAAACAGCAATAACAACAGTAGAGCTATTAAGAATCCTTTTCCATATAACGCAACAATGCACTTTGTTTGTTACTCAACGGCTATTTTTTGCACATGAGGGCTAATTAGAACAGGACCTACACTTTAAAACAGATTCCGAACCACTGTAAACGTCCATGCCCAAGGTGGGATTCAAACCCACGAACTGTTGAATTGAAGGCAAGAACGCTGCTAACCATTCGGCTGACAGCTCGGCCATAGCAATGCAAGTTATTACACAGTTCCACACAGGAGCAAGTTAAATGCAGATAGAAAGCAGCATACTGAGTGACCAGAATAATCTTCTGACTAGAAAGACACACTGAACGGTTGGAGAATTCCAGGAGAGACTTTCTAGAACATACATACTTGAGCAAACACACCATTGAGATCAATACTTTAATTTACTACTTGAGACCAGAAAATTAAAGAATTCTCAAGAAGTTCAAATTTTTATATATTCAAATGAGATATGGAAGAATTTTAGCAGTTCAAGAAAACCACACACATTACAGCTCAATATATCTTACATTGCATAGTAAAAAAAAATGTTTTTTAAACATTTTTTCCTATTAAAAAAAGGAAATGCTGCCTAAGGTACCTTTTTCATAAATTCACAAATTAAAAATTTTATGTAAATTTTTTGTTTTAATTTAATAAATATGAACTTAAATATTCTTTAAAACAAAATATTTAATATTTGAAATATATTATAATTAATAAATATGTATTTTTCATTTAATGCTGGAAATTCACTAAGGTTTTAATTTTTTTCCAGGAGAGCACAGTAGGCACACTATAAATAAACAAATTTTAAATATATATTTAAATCATATAAAAATTGCCATTTAAAAACAATAAAAGCTAATTTCAAAACATAATTTAACTGATTAAACTTTACAAATCTTGTTTAAAAAGATTTTGATTATGTTCAATAAAAAAATATGTTCAATAATGAAGCCAACTTCTAAATGACAACGTCAACAAAAAAAAATGACAAAATGAAAATATCACAATTCAAAAGCTAAGAATACTTATGCAAATAATAATAATAAAGAAAAATATTCATTAAATAACATTGAAAGACATATTATACACATAGAATGTAAAAATAAATGGCAAAGAGAGAGAGAGATTTAAATTTAAAGCTACATTTGTCAAATAATTTTGCAAGACCAGAAAAAAATTTAGAAATAGTAAAAGTTATGCAAATTATTTCATTAAATTGTCATTAAAGCAATAAGAAACAGTAAATTCATAATTTAACAATTACAACTCGAACACATCTTATAAAATGAAAAACTAAATAATAAAACACAATATGATAAATACTTGCTTTAAATAAAGACACACAATTTATAAAAAGTTAGTTGTATATTTAATAAAAGCTCACCAGTAAATGAAATTTCCATTTCAGTGAGCTTTTTCTTCAAAGTTATCTCATATTCAATACCTACAGTTCTAAAATATCAAATTAAACTGATCATACTAAAAGTAAAGAAATGTATTATAATTGGCAATTAAAAAGTATTTTAAATTATATTAATCCTAAATTTGTATAATATATATTGAATATATTTAATAAAAATTTATGATTAATGTGATTAAAAATTCTGTGCAATATATCTAATTAATTATAATATAATATTTTATAATGTTGTAAAAAAATTAATAATTAAGATTCCAAACTAATAATATTTTTTAAGCTTTATTAATCAAATACACTGAACTTTCAATTATTTGCATAATAAATTTGTAAAATGTGAATAATTTTATTATGCCTCCTGAATAAATATGCTTATGTCAGCTTTGTACATAAGCTCTTTAAATGGATTTTTGTATTCATTTTTTCATAGTATGTGAATTACAAGTGAAATCAGAATATTAGCAAAAGCATCATTCAATTCCATGAATAATCAGAAGTGCTGACAGTTGTAAAAATCCAAAAAAATATTATTATAACATAGAATTTATGAATATATATATATATATATATATGTAATGTCACAATTTGGGGGTCTGAATGCAAATGACTCATAAAATGGAGATTTAATAAATATTAAGCTTAATTTGATAAAGATAAAAAAAAAAAAAAAAAAAAAAAAACATGCGCAGAAACATATTTAAAAACAATTCTAATATTTTTAGATGCAAAAACTGCACATTTAATTTACATAAAGTATGAAGATTTATTTTTACATTAGACCAAGTGAATTACAAAATAGTTTCATAATATAAGGAAGCAATTTTAAAAATAATTATAAAAATTATATCGCAACAGTAGATATTAGGAAAAATTCAGATATGCTAAAGTCACTTCTCTGAAACTACAATTTTTTAATACCTTATTATTTTGAAATAATTTTTCAGCAATTTGACTGACAAAAAATACTTTTAATATCTAAGATGGAAAGAATTTTTGTTTTAATTAAATTTAATTTAGGTTTACAGTGTAATTTTTAATTACATTTTTGCTCTTCACTGTTTTACTTGAATGTCAACTGTTCTACAGTTTCAGTTTCTGAAACTGTTTAAATTTTCACTAATGTTTCTTGAATAACTTAACTCTTAGGACAACTTCATAAGTTTTTCAGAATTAAAACATAATATCAGACACAGGAAATAAGTTATTTTAAGTGATAAAACCCTAAAAGATTTTTATACTGAGATTTAACAGTCTATAGATTTTTTTCATTTCAATAAAAAAGATCTTTTCATATGTAATTCTATTTAATAGTTTAAGTATATAATAGTTAAAATAGTGATTCATTATACCTTATAAAATTTTCCATGTGCTAAATTTCTTTTCAGATTATAATAATTAACTTTAAAATTTTCTCTTATAATCACATAATTATTAATTCCATTAATAAAATATTTTAATGAATAAAACTATTTTTTAAAAGAATTAATTCATCGGTCATATATAACAATATAAACAATAATTATTTTACAGGAAAAGTTTAAAAAAATGTCTCCATAAAATTAAATTAAATTGTATAATCTAAAAATATCAATATGAAATGAATCTATGATAGTATAAATTAGTTAAATATTATAATTTTAAAAAAATTAAAAAATATAAACTTTTAAAATTAATAAAAAACATATTACAAATCATTAAATGAAGCATTATTTTTTCATATAAAAAAATTGGAGAATTTTCATTTAAAGCAAATTATTGATAAAAGTTTTCTCAACAGGAGGAGATTATCAAGAAGTATTGTAGATCCCATAAACTAATGGTTTAAGCGCTATTGCTTGACATTTGTAAAATAAATAGATAAAATTTTTAAAATTTATTAATTACACCATTATTGATTAAGATGCTTTTAAACATAACATAATATGTATAAAAACTTACAGTGCATCTACTTTTTATTCCTAGTGTTATTTCATTAAAAAATATTTATTTTTTAAATAAATTATTTTAAAAATGCACTATCTATGCATAAATTTATAATTAATGAAATACTTACGTTCTGATTATATCTGATATAGGACCATAGACTTCATCATTTAAAGTACACTAAAAGAAAAATGCAGAGAAGTTAATAAAATGTAATTTGAAGTAAAAAAGTATTCATAAAGATCAAGAATGTTGAATAATAAAATAAAAAAATATTTTGAATTAAATAGAATAAGAATACTGTTTTTATTAGTTTATGAACGAAAATTTCAGTAAAAAAAAGTATAGCATTCCTATCAAAATTAATAATTTGAAAACTTTGCTATATACAAACGAAGATTTGTTCTACCTAATTATTTAAGAAAAATTAACAATGCAATGAAATTAAGAATAATATTGTTTGATGAAAAAAAATATTAACATCATAAATATTTTAGCAAAACTTTTATTCACAGAGAAACAAATTGGCAAGAGAATTTACTTGAGTAAATATAAACTTTAGAATATATATATTCTAAAGTTTATATTTACTCAAGTAAATTCTCTTGCCAATTTGTTTCTCTGTGAATAAAAATTTTGCTAAAATATTTATCATGTTAATATTTATATATATATATATATATATATATATATATATATATATATATATATATATATATATATATATACACTAACCTTGAATTTTCTTTAATAATATATAAGGTAACTAACCTTGTATATAATTAAAAAAAACTTTTACCCGATCGTTTATTCTGTGAAAATTTACAATATTTACTTGAACTATATTAAACTAAATGAAGAATGATTTAAAAGTAACTTATCACACCAAAAAAATTTCAGCAGCAAGATCTGGATCTGGTATTATAGAAGTATCCCTCAACATGGCAGAAATTTTGGATCGTGTCACATTTTCTAAAAAAATAAAAAATTTGAATAGTAATAATATAGATTTAAAAATATTTTTAATATAAAAAATATAAATACTAACAGTCTAAATAAATGATTCCTAAATTTGAAAAACAATTTTAAATATGAATTGATTATTAGATCTAGTTTTAATACCTGACTTCTTTCACTCTCTCACAATAACGAAAAGGTCAAACATGATTGTTTCTTTAAATTTTCACTTTCACCTTATTATACAAAAATAAACATAATGAATGCAAGTATTTCTTTATAAAAATATTACTAAAACCAAACAAAACCGTTACTTTGCTTTAAAAAAAATTATAAATCAAATTATTTTGATAATTTTAAAGAAGGAATAACAAAATTAAACCCTTCACAGAATTTCCAAATTATTTTAAATAGCTATTATAATACTTGAAGTACATTACTTAACATCCCTAAGTTAATAAGCATCACTAATTTAAAATCTGAAATTTATTAAAATAAGAAATTTTAAGTAAAAAGTAATTATGATTTAAAAATGGTAATCAAGATTATTTTCCTTTAATATATATATTTTTTTAATTCTAAGCTAAAAATTACTATGCTTTTTTTTTTATTCACAATTTTAAGGAGAATAATATTTTGGCATCAAATAAAGTTTTATTAAAAATCTTACTTAAAATATCACAAGAAGTTACTATGTTCAACATGAAAATTTATTTTAAAAACAATGTAACACATGTACAAATAACATTAGTATTGTTCACAGCAAGCATGTTGCACTGTTATATTATATGAAATAAAAAGCATATTTTTTAAATTATTCAGAAACTTTCTTTTATTAATCCTAATAAAGCAATAAGATTCATGACAAACATTCCATTGTTGCTCATTGTTGGAAAGAAATGTTTATATTATGTCAAAGGTAAATGAGAAAAGTAAAATTGCATTTATCTTTCCATGTTCATGCAAACTAAAATATAATCAGAAAAAAAAAAAAGCCCATTCTGCACTGAAGTATCATAATAATTACACCAACAATCACTTGCAGATTTCTATTTTTTAGAAAATAAATATTTTCTAAGAGTATGATTATATAACATTCGAAAAATATTTGTATAAAATAGAATTCTTTTTCATGTATGAAATACAAAATGACTAGCATTTATTCGATGACTTCTTCATGTCTCTACAGTAAAAATTTGATGTTTCTTTCAAATAGTATTTTTTAAATAAAACCATAGAAAATTCATCTGCCAATATTATACTCTGATTTGAAATATACTAGGTCTTTAAAAATAAAAAACAACTATTTTCATTTTCAAATCGGATATTTTGTAATTAATAATCAAATGTAAAATAACACATAATACAGAAAAATGAACAAGCGTAATGCCAAATTCATGAAATAAGATGAATAAAAATGACGAAAATCATATAGTGCTTTATAAAAACGACTAGGAGCATTCAAATAATGAAAAAATATATACAGAAAGTTACAAATTTTACAGGCTAATTTTTTTTTATACAACACAAATTTATTTATGTTATGCCTTGTTAAATACAAATATTAACATATATATACAGATACTGACCTCTTTCATCATTTTCTTTAGGTAGATATTTTGTTTTGAAATGACATTCTAAAATTAATTTAGCCATTAATGCAGGGCACATATCAACCTAGAAATTTAAATTTTTAGTTAGAATAATGCTGTTATAATAATAGAAAACAGTATATAATCTGCACACATTAAATGAATATGTTAATTTATTCATAAAATCTAAGGAAGTAACAATTTTGAAGAGAAATTGGAAATAAACTTTTAGACGCTTTATAAAAGATGATATGTTGATATTTTTTTATATAAATCATACAATTTTTCTTTTTTATTGATTTAAGTCAAATTTTGACCATAAATAATACATTGACTGATTAATTTCTAAAATGGAACAAAAATATAAAATTTAAAGAATTAATTATAATATTGAAAATATATACAAGTTTTGAAAAACCAATAAGATTGTTTTAACTTAAAATCTGATAACTGGATTTTTAAAAAAATCAGTTTTAGAAGTATCTCAAACTATTATAACAAAGTTAAGAATCTACATGGCTCAGATTTTTAATTCCAGTAATTTTGAGTAAGTAAAAGAATAATAAAATTAGTTATAACATCATAAAGAAAAAAATTACACACTTAATAAGGAGATGAATCCGTTTTTATACAATTTTAGAATTATTTTCACAAATTTTGATAATTAAGAATTTTTACTAGAATGCAAAACTGAAGCTATGAAATTTTGGTGGGTTGGCTTATCATTCAATGGTCATTTTTTGTACAGAAAAGCTGATTAGAAGAGAATAAAGAATCTATAGTACAAAAGTGGATTCCAAACCACTATAAACACCGATGAAATGCACACAGAACTAGTTTGATATCCCTCCTACTGGGGACCATTGCAACTTTTTTCGTCAAAAAGTTAAGCACATGTTTTTTAAAGGAGAAATTTTCTTAAAATTAAAAAAAAGCATTCTATAAAATTTTAATTCACATAATAGTATGAAAATCTAAAAAAGTATTAATGGAAAATGAATAAAAACTTTTTGTTGGGTTTGCCTCCTCTTCAAAACAACCGGTAAAAGAGATAAGTAAATAATAATGGACTTACTTGAAATGACGTTAAGCTCACATATCAAATATGCTTTGTGATATCATGGAAAAATACAGGAATAAATTAACAAAAATATTTAAGAAAAAGATAATAATAAATTTAAAAATATATAAGAAAATTATACAATAAATAAACAAAATAAAAAAGATATAAATAATAAGTAAATAAAAAGAAATTGGAAAAAAATAGTTTGCAAAGTTTGGACACTGGCAACAACGAAGCACAACAGCAAACGTAGAACAAAAAGTTCAAATTAAAAGCAAAACAAAAACTTCAAATACTGTTGTCACTGAAAAAACCATATCTATAATGTAAAAAGTATGTAAAACAAGAGAAAAACCAAATCTGGCAACAAAAAATCTGAAAAGTAGCAAAAACTCTATTTGGCATTACAATCAACATTACAATCAAAACAAAGGATGCTACATTAGGCGAGAAATTACTAAGAGGGGGGATATATCAAACTTACATCATACACACAAACTGTGTCAGGGTTACGTATAGAGAAGTATGTTGGTGCATCAGCAATACACAAACTGTTGAATCAAACATGAGCAGTAGCCCTTAGTATAAACTTCAAAACTTTGGAAATTTCATAAAATAAATGATACAATAAATAAATGCTCATACTAGAAGAGAAACATTGGCAGTAAAAACACTCTCAGACATTGAAACATGTCTACTTAAAAACTGAAAAATTTATAAATTTAAAACTTTAGATATGTGCCCCTACTGAACATTTTCCAGTTTCCTCACTTGAAATTAATATTCTTACTGTCAATGAAAAGGGCTGAAAATACTTTATGGACGGTAAAAGCCTTACAGCAGCATCTGAAATTTTGGAAACAACTTGTGTGATAAAAAATGCCTGCCCCTAAAAATAAAGAACAATGAATGATAATGGTAAAAACTTACGTTTTTTTAGAAAAAAGAATAAAACAATATTATAAAAATTTTATGTCAGGAATATTTTTTTCTTATTTTTCAGAATATGCAGCTAAATCAATATAAGTTGACATACAGAATAATATAAATATAATTGCAACAGGAACAAATGTAAATTATTACAATAAAGATTATTTTTTCAAGATGCTTTAGTTTTAAAATGAATTTATGAATATAATAACGTCTAATCATTCATTTTTATAAAAATAACTAAATAAATAAAGCAATTTGACATTCAAATATTTTTCAGAAGAATATATATATTCTAATATTTATACTATTTTTTTTTATAAAAAGTTATAATGTTTCAAATTCTTAATATTTTCACTTAAAGTTTTAATTTATCATGCATACTTGAAACAAATCCTTCTAGTTAACACATTTTTATCACCCACTAAAATTCTAACTATCAAGTTGGCAAGAAAGTATTTTCAGGTTCAGGATGTGAAATAAAACTCTAATTTTACTACACAAAAAATGAGCTTTAATAAGTCAAATATCTTGCATTCTGTTAGATAACCTTTTGTCTTCTTTCTGGTAACTTCATGATCCAGCATTCATAGAATTTCTGGTCCTTAACAACAAAAACTTAACTAAGTGTGATTTCAAATTATCACTATTACTAGAATTTTTAGCATTTAAGAGTTTTGTAAACTCTAGAATAAATGACAACCCTAAGGTGACAGGTTGGGAATGTGTATCACTTTCCAACTAAGCTCCAATAGTTTTATATGTGTTGCTAAAGATCTGCAAGGTCTCGTTGTGGTGCAAAACGATTCCTTTGCTATTTACCATTTCTGCTCTTTTCTCTTTGATTGCTTCCTCCGATTTCACAAATTGTTGACAGTAAACATCTGAGTTGACTGTTTGGTTGTTTGGAAGCTGTTCAAAATACACATCTTTGTAATCCCATTAAACTGATATAAAATCTTTTTTGATGTAACTTAGCTTATATGATTTGTGCTGGTTCATACATGGATCATGATCTTTGATTAATGTTATCGTAAACTATCCATTTTTCATGATTGGTTGTTGGTTGGTGCAGTATTCATGGGAAGAACTAAAGATAACCATGAGTATGCAGAACACAGCTGGTTATTTCCTTGATGCTTACAGAGTATGTTCTTTTTTTCTCCCATGGAAAAATGGTTGTCATTGCCTCCAAGGAGGTTAGATTTCTGCCTGTTCATTTACAGAAGGTATTTTATTCCCCTTCAGCCACCCAAAGGATAATCCAATGGCATTCCCCTATCTGCCCATCTTGGGACATGACCTCTAGGGGTTACAATCTATTTTTCATCGTTAGTGATAATTTGTTTAAAAAAGGGTCAACTGCATTACGTTTGAAACATGTATCATAAATATTGATTTGTTGTGTTAGGTGAATTTCTTCCAATTTGTAAGGAACTCAAATATGGAGCTTCTTAATAAATCAAAGATGTCTTAGAAGATTTTCAATTGTTGTGTATGATACATTTAACTGTTATGTAATCTGTAATACGAGTTATGTTACGATTTGATTCAAGAGGGTTTTCATTTTGTCATCAGCAACTTCAGAAGGTCAACCAAAACAGTAGTCATCTTTCAGTGAGAAATATCCAGAACGAAATTTTTTAAATCAATTTTGATCTGTGTGTTCTGTTAATAATCAATACCATTCAAATACCTCTTTCAGAGCCTCAGCCACTTTCTGGCCTTCTTGGAGATAAAAAAGTAAAATTGTTGAAAATGTTTATTTTTTTCATTCCATGTTAAAACTGACTGTAAACTGACAGGTTGAAAGAAACTTACATAAAATCTGTTTCTATAGTAACCTAAGGTATCAACTACCTAATCTCAAAAGAAAAAAATTCTAACATTGACAAAAGAATAACAAAACAAACAGAACACCATCTATTGCTGCAAACCGAAATTACTTTCTTGCCAACCCAATATATAAGTGTAAGTAAATAAAGAATCAATCATAAATGAAAAAAACAAATTTCACTTTTCCATTAAAAACAAAGAGCAAACTTTTTATAGTCATATAAATTATACAACAACAAATATAAAGTTGGAAAATATATTTGTTGTTGTATAGTTTATCTTATATAATTTTAAGTTAATCATTAAAATCCTCTCTAAAAGTTAAAATTGACAATTCTTACATAAATAAAAATAAATGTTTTTTCTTTTTCTTTTAATATTTTTCTAAAATAGAATTTTTATTTTCAGAAATAAATACGTCATTAATAAATTTCCCCGACGAATATTACACGTAAAAATCATGACTAAAGTAATAATATTTACTATTTTCTTTATCTAAATATCATTGCATGTTAATAGTAGGAATCTAGAAAATTTAAATATAATCTTATTATCTAATTTAAATTAAATTATATATCTAAGAAATATTCTCAATCCAATATTAAATTACTAATATTATTTATTCATTTTAGCTATTTTAACACAAGAAAAGGTATTACTTCATCTGCCATTTGTAAGAGAAAACCACTTCTGGTTTTATTAACTTCAACCAATTTCAAATACCTATGAAGAAAAAAGTTTAAGAGTACAAGATATATACACTTGAAAAAGATAAATATGAACAAAAATATATAATTACTCTTGATAATATGTTGCAGCTTGTTGGGGTGCAGTATGGATATGATATGTTTTCATGGTTTTCCTCTATTCACATTTGAAAATAAGATAATATTATTTAAATATATTTTTATAAAATATAATATATTTTAGTAAAATATTACACAAGTAAATAAATATTTTAACATAATTAATAAATATATAACTTAATAAATATACATAAGATGTATTTCTAGGTTAAAATTAATCTAACTATTCAGAACAAGTTTGACTAAAGGTAATCTAAAAAATTTTGATAATTAATAGCAAAATTCCTTTATAGGCTTCATTTGTTGCATAATATATAGTAACAATTACATACATTTTTTAATTATTTTAAGTACTTTTGATTATCTATTTCTGCTACTTTCTGTCAAATCCTAAGACTTTGGATTGTTAAAAAATGTTTATTTATGTTTTGCACTCTTTATTATGAGCTTTACCTTATCTTTTTCACAATTCACACAAGCATTTCCACAATAATATTTGTATATTTGAATAATATGCATTTGTTATAATTACTATTGATGCAGATTTGAAATTCACAGGAATGGAAGCATTAAAAGCATAACGAACAAATTAGAAAAGGAGAGGAAAGGTAAATACTTAATAAGATAATTGAATTTCCTTTTTTCATTTTTATATATACTGGAAAAATAATAAATATTTAGCTTTCTAAATCAAACATAAATTAAAGAAAATCAGATATTATAATTACACAATTTACTTTTTTAAATAAAATCTTACATTTTTTAAGCTTTTTACAAAAGACTCAAAAGTATAAAAGAATTGTCTTATTTGAAAAATTTAAGGTACAGAATGCATCCGTGTGGAGACCAGTGTGAAAGAATAGTCCCAATGCAACTCATGCATGTCGTAAAAGGCGACTAAAATGGGTACCCAGTGTTGGGGGTATAGCCTGGCACCCCTGTCTCCAGGGGGTTTATAAATATGGGGGCCTGGTCCTCCAGGTTGGGGGTTGGGCGTGGGGCTAACGACCCCACCCTGTGAAATCTTAATTGTTGCGAAGTCTCATGAGAAAAATTCTGGATGGACATTTGGAAAACGACTTGGAACTCGGCACAAGGACTTGAAATTCGGACAGTGGAATGTGTGGTCATTATATCGAACCAAACGATTACAAATGTTAACTGAGCAAATGGATAGTTACCAATTGGACCTAATTGCTTTACAAGAACTTAGATGGACAGAACAGGGTATCCTGGAGAAAAAGAATCATGTCCTCTTCTATAGTTGTCATGAAAAGAAACATGTTTTTGGCACTGGTTTTTTTTTAAATAAAAGAATCAAACACTTAGTAATAGACTTCAAAGCGAGTTCTCCAAGACTCTGTAAAATAAGATTACGAGGTACTTCTTTCAAACTATAGTATAATAAGTGCCCATTCAACTACTGAGGAGAAAGGAGAGGATGAAAAAGATGCCTTTTATGACGATCTGGAAATTTTGTTCAATTCATGCAACAGGCATGATGTCAAAATTATTTTAGGAGACATGAATGCTAAGATTGGCAGAGAGACTGAATTTCACCCTATTATTGGAAAGCATAGCCTTCATAGTGAATCTAATGAAAATGGCATAAGATGGATTTCTTTTGCTGCTGCTCGTGAAATGGTTATAGCCAGCACTTTATTCGAACACAAGAATATTCATAAATTCACTTGGAGATCACCTGATGGCAATTCGACTAACCAAATAGACCACGTACTCATTGATTCAAGACACATATCAAATATCATGGATGTGAGATCAATGCGTGGAGCTAACATTGATTCAGACCATTATCTCATTGTTGCAAAAATTCAAAGTAGAATATCTAATGCTCAAAAGGTAAGAGGAGAGGCTCTGATTAAATTTAATTGTGATAAACTAAAAGATCCTGTAACATTAAAGCGCTACCAATTGGATCTAGATAGAAACTTGAAGGAGGTTAATACTGATGGTGACATTAATGATAAATGGCATGGCATTAGAGATGCCTTTAAGGCATCAGACACTGCTATCTTGGGAAAATCAGAAAGAAGAACTTCAAGTGATTGTTTCGACGCTGATTGCAAAGTGGCTACTGCGAACAAAAATAATGCTTATAGGAACATGATTCAAGGAAAACACACCCGAAGAGCTGTTGAATCTTATAAAGAAGCAAGAAGGGATGAGAAAAGAATCCACAGAGTAAAAAAACGACAATTTTTGCGGGATCTATTAAAAGATGTTGAACATCTAAGAAGATCCAATGAAAGCAGAGCTTTCTTCCAGAAAATTACTGTGGGTCGTAAAGAGTTTAAACCTAGAACTTCATTTTGCAGGTCTAAGTCAGGGACCATTCTAACAAGTACTGCTGATGTACTCCAAAGATGGAGAGAACACTTTAATGATCTGCTTGATCAGGAATTGCACTCTCATTAACCCATTAATCCTGCTGATAGCTCTGAAGTTGAGGTTCCACCTCCTACTTTTGAGGAATTTAGAGAAGCACTGGGAAAGCTTAAAAACAACAAGGCAGCAGGTCCTGATCAAATTCCGGCAGAACTTTTGAAATGTAGTAGTGATGTTGCACTTGGTGGAC
Source organism: Latrodectus elegans (assembly GCA_030067965.1). Classification (NCBI taxonomy): domain Eukaryota; kingdom Metazoa; phylum Arthropoda; class Arachnida; order Araneae; family Theridiidae; genus Latrodectus; species Latrodectus elegans. Next base: position 125,745,936 of record CM057813.1, read on the forward strand.
TATATGATCTTTTAATTGACATATGGAACCAGGAGGTATTACCCATAGATTGGAAGGAAAGTATTACTTGTGTCATTCATATCAAAGATCTCCTAATCTTTTAGAATGCTCTAATTACAGAGGCATTAGCCTTCTGTGCACAGCTTATAAAGTTTTATCAGGTATTTTATTCAACAGATTAGTCCCACTGGCTGATAATATAACTGGAGACTACCAATGTGGGTTCCGGAAAGGGAGATCTACTGTGGAACAAATTTATAACTTAAGACAGATTCTGGAAAAATGTAGAGAGCATGGAATTGACATACATCACCTGTTCATTGATTTCAGAACTGCTTATGACAGTTTGAACACAAATGCAGTAATTGATGCAATGATAGATTTTGGTATTCCTGGAAAACTAACCAGATTAGTAAATTTAACTATGCAGGAATCTGTAATGAAGATTCAGATTCAGAGTTATCATTCAGAACCATTAAAAATTAAAAATGGTGTAAGACAAGGAGATGCCCTCGCCTGCTTATTATTTAACTTTGTTTTAGATAAAGTCATCAGAAATGCAGACATTAATACTAGAGGTACCATTTTTAGTAAAAGTTTACAAATCCTGGGCTTTGCAGATGATTTGGATTTAATTGCTAGAAATCCTGATACTCTTAAAGAATCCTTTCTGGCATTGGTATGAGAGGCAAATAAAATGAATTTTATAGTCAATCAAAGCAAAACAAAATATATGTCATGCATAAGGTAAAACCATCCTTGCTCTGTATTCACTATAGGATCTTATGATTTTGAAGCTGTGAACAGTTTTACCTACCTTGGATCTGAAATAAATAACTTTGGTGATTTGGGACCCGAAATAAACAAAAGGGTAATTGCAACAAATTGTGCATCTTATGGGTTAAAAAAATATCTTACCTCCAAATATATCAAACACTGAACAAAAATTTTACTATATAAAACTATTATTAGACCCATTTTAACTTATGCTTCAGAGACTTGAGCCATGACACAGAAACATGAATGCCGTTTGGCTATTTTTGAAAGGAAAATTTTGAGAAGCATCTATGGTGGAGTGGAGACAGATGGGGTATGGCGTAGAAGGTATAAAAATGAATTATACAAAAGTTTTAAGGACATTGATGTTGTCAAATACATTAAAATACAAAGAATGAGATGGGCTGGCCATGTTATTCGTATGCCAACTGAACGCACCCCTAAAAAAATCTTTCTTGCAAGGCCAATGGGAAAGCGTTCCAGAGGTAGGCCCAAAATCAGATGGATTGATTGTCTTGATAGGGACTTTAACACTTTTGGAACATCTAATTGGAAAAGTGCTGCTGAGTACAGGCCAGGATGGAATAAGCTCATTGAGAAGGCCAGGATCCACACAGGGTTGTAGTGCCATTGTTGATTGATTGATTGAAGGTACAGAATGATAAATAAAAATAAGCAGATTAGATTATTTTAAAGAAGTTATTAAATAAAAGTACAAATAAAAGTCAGACTAGATTTTTTGATTTATTTGCTCATATTTTAATCCAAATGTTCAAAACATTTCCCGAATTAAACTAAGCATGTGTTAAAAAACATTTGAGTTGAGTTGATAATTATAAAGCTCAAAAAGTTTCTTTTCCTATCCACTAAAATAAATTGAAAAATGTGATTACTTCCATTAATAAATTTTAACGTCATAAAAAATTGCAGTAATAGTGTTAAAAACTAAGCACAAGTAAACACACAACAATTAAATAAATGCATGAAAACATTCTGACACGGTAAGCCAGTTTGGCACATTAAATCATCTACACAGAAATATAGAATTTGGTCAAATTTTCTAAAAGATGTGTAATTTTGAAATGAAACATGAAATAGAAAAATCAAATATTATAATTACACCAAGTTCTTTTTAAACAAAAATTTAAATAGATTTAATCTTTGTAATACTTATATTTTTAACTTTTAAGTATTATATAACTAAACCTTCATGCAACTCTTTAAAAAAAATAGTTTCTTAAACAGCTAAATATTAATTTGCTTATAATAAATGTAAAAAATCATAATCTTCAAAATTTACACAGGATATCTAGTTCCACTAATGAAATACTTAATGCACAAAATATTTAATAGGCATTTGAATCAATAAACATATAAAAAGTGAATATATTGTTATATTACTTTTATCAAAAATTAGTTTCCTGAACTCTAAATTTAAAAGAAAAAAAATGAAAAGTCAGTACCACTCATTTGCGACACAGAAATATAAAGGTATTTGAGTTTTCCAATTTTAATATCAAACTTACAACCATTTCAAACTTCAACAAAATCCTATGAGTTTATACAGGTTCCAAAGACAATAAACGTATATGTGTAAATGTGCAAAATTTGTCTGGAACTATAGTAACACTGTTATAGTTTTTGATATTATCTTATATTTACATTTCAAAATTTATATTTGAAATGGTAAGAGACAAAAAAAAGTTTTATTTTCAAAGTGAATAAAATTTAAATATTTGAATTTTTATATTTGTGTGAAGCTAGTGTTTGTTATGAATGTTAATTGAATTTATATATTTTTAACTTTGGAGTGGAATGTGTATTGTCCTATCAGTGCAGACAGTTTTCCTATGATTGATGTTTATGTGAATAATTTTATTTTATGTTATTCAATTAAAATTGCTGTTGTATGAAATAACTTATGTAATTTATTAGATATATGTAAAAAATTTTGACACACATATTCATCTAGCTATTTTCTAATTTTTGTCAATTAGAAAATAGTTTTCATTAAAATGTATGTTATTTATAAGTATATATAATGAAATATTCAAAATTTTGATATTTGAAAGTAATTTGATTGAAAACAGAGCATTCAACTTTTTAATACTTATGCTTAAAACTATGGAATGGGTAGTTTTGACCCCATTATTATCACAAGTACTAAATTTGGAATTAATGTTTCCTGAAATAAGGAAAGCTTTTTCATTCCTCTTTCTTTTTCCCAGATGTAAGCAAAACAACACTTTAAGATCGGTAGATTGTGAATAATAACAGAAGAGCAGCTGAGAATTTTATTGTAATAGTAGTAGCCAGTGTTGCTAACTCCCTCCTCACTTGTATGGGAAAAATTCCATATAGGAAAAATGTCTCTGGTTAACATATCCAATGAATGTTTTCTCTTAAATGTTTTTTATTTTTTATCTGGTTCTTTATGATTGTACAACAGGTTGTTCACATTGTCAGAATGTACCAGATTTTTTGCCACCTTGTTTACATGAGGAGATAAAATTGATCGTATGTGAAAATGACTGGAAGAAATATGCTTAAATTAACAGTAACCCTCCAATGAATGCGACAATTATGAGAAAATGAATCCAAAAAATAAAATGATTTTCCTGTAAAATATACTGACAGAAAAACACTTCTGGGAAAAAAAACAATATGTAAATAAATATAAAAAGTTAAAAAAATCAGATTCAAATCCAGATGAAATAAACTCTGGAGCACTGAAATTTTTGTTACAAATGAAGGAACGTTTTGGGAAAGCATTGCCTCTAGAAATTGTATGTGTGGAAAAATTGCTGTATACTATGTTTTTTAAAGAAAAGAGTAGCCTAACCAGTCATTCAAAACAAAATATTGAAATGAGCAATGTGATTAATTCACAGAGGCTACTTACAGATGAGACTATGCTTCATCACATTAAAAATTATACAAAGGAAGAAGCTCACCAGCAACTGGGGAAAAAAAGATCAACAATTTTAGATGAACTAGATGCTTTTATATCAATTTTGTATGCTCTAGGTATATACGGTGCAAATAATCTGGAGCATGATAGTATGATGTTTGGGTATCCATCTTTTTTCCATGGTACTATGGTGAGAAATAGATTCAGAGAACTTAAGAAATTGCTGCAGTTCAAAAATAAAACTACACAGTTTAAACTCCTTCAAACAGATAAAGTTTATTTCATTTCTAAATTAAGGAAAAATTTATTGAAAATTAGATAACTTACTATAAGCCAAGACCATATATAACTATTGATAAACAGCAGCTTCCATCTAAAGTCAGACGTCGTTTATCATAATATATGCCAAGTAAACCAGATAAATTTGATACCAAGTACTGGCTTACCACTGATGTTGATAGTATATGTGCTCAATGATTTTCCATATTTGGGTAAAGTTGAGGAATGTTCTTAAAAATATAAAAATGATGAATCCCTCTCGAAATACATCATTTACGTTTAATAGAAACTTTCAAAAATAAGAGTAGAAATATCACTACAGATAATATTTTCCCTATACTTAACCAGTTCAAATGTTGTAAACAAAGATCACTAGTTTAACTGGAACAATAAAGGAAAATTGGAAAGAAGTATCTGAATTTTTTAAAGAAGTAAAGATGCTGTTATATATAGTACTGGAGCATGATGACATAACTTTAACAATTTATCTGGGAGAAACCAGGAAAAATGTCTTATTATTGAGCTCCCTTTATCTCACAGTTGATATTGACAATAGTCACTCAAAAAAGGATTCCAAAAACAATATCATTCACCTCAACAAAATTTGGTGTCAACATTGATGACCAAATGGATGGGAAATATGCTGTGAAGGTGAGATCAAGGAGGTGATCAGTTCATATCTTCTACAATTCTCTTGATCTTACAGCGAATAATTTATGAATTGTATACAAGGAAGCTGATGAAAAAAACTACGAGGAGAGAATATCTTCAACAAACACATTGAAGAGTTGCACAATACATATATTAACAAACGAAAGTACAAGTCATATACACAGACAAAAGCAGATACTACTGAAGAATCTGAGCAGAGGTAAAAAGGGTTCGCTGCTAAGCTTTCAAGAGTAAAAACAAACTGTAGATGCTTGCTCTGATTGTGAAATACCAATATATGGAAAGTGTATAAAATATAAGAAAAAGTTACCCAAAGTATGCATGAACTGTGTAGGAAATCTTGACTGGTAAGAAACTAAATATTTCTATTAAAGTTGTCTGTATATTTTACTAACTGTATACAATATTACATATTGTAATATCTTATTATTTTTCACTTATTATAACAACTTAATGTTAAAAATGAATAAATGCTATTTCCAAATAATTACAGTATACTTTTAGCATAACAACATAAATTTTTATTAATTGGGATCAATTTGACCCAGACCCCAGTTTTAGGTATACCAAAACAGCCGTGGTTCTAGCGTTAAACACAATTACTTTTTATGAACATATAACTAAACGTTTTTAAATATTGTTAAAGATTTATATACAAGTTTTTGTAAATAAAATTGAATGAAAGTAATTTTCAGAATATCTTGCTCCAAATTTAAATATTGCAAACTATTTAGAGCTAACAATATTTAATATGAATATTCTTTAACAAATTTTGTTGGAGTAAAAATCTACTAAAAGTTTCAGTGACATTTAAAATGTCAATGTGGAATTAGATAATTCATATTTGTTATGTAAGTAGGATAATTATGTTGAAATAAACATACCTGTGCTTCTTGAATTACTATGCTCTGTATTGTTGACCATGGAACACTAAATGAAGAAAAATTATATTTAAAAAAAAATAGCAAATTTAGCTTAGTAAGTCATCAGGAACAAAAATTTAAATAATAATTTTGTATGCACTTCATTAGCAAAATTAAAAATGTAATATTTTATGTTAAATATTTAATATTAGTTCTATGCATTATAATATATTTTCAGAAAATTTTATTAAATTCAAACCATTAAATTTCAGTTAGATAACTAATGATTACATATTAAGAAAACATATTAATTATTATGAAAATTTTTCATTGTTAAATAATCAAAATAAATTTAATATTCATTATTAAATAAGGTATAATAATGTGGTAAGGTATACTTAATGCAAATATGTGCCAAAATACTAACTATGCAATTCTTTTTTTTTTTTTTTTTTTTTTTTCTTCTCTTTTACAAGAGATAAGAATGATTAAAAAGTGAATTTAATAAAATTAATTTATTTTTATCAATTGATGATGTAATAAGTTTAAACTTATTGCATATGAAAGATATATTTCATTCTTTATCGCTCATTATTAGTGATTATAATGTTTATATATTACTCAATATTTAAATATTATAATCAATTATAAATTGGCTTCTATAAACCTAAATAAAAACCTAAACCTAACTTATTATAAATTGGCTTCAATAACTTTATCAAATTTCCCTTTATAATTTTTAAATAAATGTTTTTTTTTTTTAAAGAATATATATTGATAAGGAAATTTAAATATTCATTCAGCACGTGTGCAGTATGATCAAATTGAAAAAAAAAGGACTCAGACTTTCCCAATATTGAGTAAATACAATACTTTTTAAATTTAAAAGATAATTATGTTTATCTATTCAATATAGTATTTTGTATTAATGATTAGCAGTTCTTCCCATAATGAGAATCCTGTGAATTAAAGATAAACATGTACATATTTTATTAAATATTATAAAAGAAGCCATGCATTTTCATTTTTAGTAAGGTTAACAAATACTATAAAACTTAGTCCCTTAAAATGAAAGATATAAAAAAAGATGTCTTTATTTTCAATGCATTGTTCAGAAATTATTTTCAGTAACAATTCATTTTGTCTGTAAAACGCTTTTATTTTCATAGAAGAGTAAGCATAATTTTAGAGCAAAAGTTTTAATAATCTTGATTAAAAAATGTCTTTTCAAAATTTTCTAAAATATATTTCATAAGTATCTTTAAAGTTCAAGTTTATAATACAAATTTGTTACATTTTTTCACCCTTGACCCTGTTAAATATACTTTATTATAGTAAAATAATATTTTTATTACAATAAAATATTGAAGTTTTAAAACATATTTAGAAAAGAAAATAATCACATTTAACATAACCAAGACGAAGATTTGGCGACTTTTTGCGCTTCGCGAGCTGAGATCGTAATACTCAATTTAGCCTAAAGGGATTTCTAATCGCTAATCCTAACGATATACAAGAAAACAGTAATAGTAATAAGAATTGATTAAAAATTCTATTTAAAAATATTTCAAAGTTAAAATTAAAGGAAATAAAGTAGCAAAAATAGTTACATTTAATAACATCTAATTAAAAATAAATAAAATAATGAATTTCAGTGATTTAAGATTCTACTTTTTTATAGCAATAATAACAGGAAACATTTAGAATCATAATATGAAAATTAAATAATGTTAAATTTCGATGAGCGACAAAGTTGTACAGTGTTTGGCGATGAAATTAAATAAACATTAAATTTAACAATTTTACCAAAAAGAATAATGCCCACTTACAAATCTAAAATAAATATTGAAAAAAAGACTATAAGATTCAACATACTCTGGATAAGCATTTGAAATTTCCGCCAAACAATCTCGTTTATTAAGTTCACGGTATTTTTTAATGATTAGCTTGTAATATTCTAATTTCATGATTGGTATAGTTTTAAATCAGAATTGTAATCAGAGGAAACAAAACTTAACAGTAATAAGTAACAATGTTTTCTTCTGTTCTATAAAATAACACATTCTCTTATAAGTTAGTAGTACTTTATTGTTTTCGCGCGTTTCCGGTCATCAGTTTCTATTATCGGTTCACTAGGTGTAGCCAACCACATCATAATTTTGAATAACAGTGAAAAGATGTGGTCAACATATACAAAGGCACGTTTTTCTTCAAACCATACTCAGATTACGAGCATTCATTTGATTAATAAATAACATCGCTTATTATTTTACGATTAATATCAAATATGTAATTATATTCAATTCTAATAGAAAATTTTAATAAACATTTAACATGCGCAATACTATTAGGCATTCTCTTAAGAGTATTAGTGGTATTCGACTGTTTCCGATATTTTTACGTAACAAAAGACCCTGGACACTCTAATAACTTTATTTTTTAAACTATATTTGAATAAAATTATTTATATCAATTCATTGATTCAAACTGCACTCAACAGAAAAAATACGATTTATTTGCTTTATTGCTGTTAGCTTAAATGTGAGCTTAAATTCTGTTCTTTAAAAAAATTTCAGTACATAATGAAATGAATTAATTCATATCACAACATTATTGAACACGACTAGATTTTATTGAATACCTGAATAAAAAATAGATTATATAATTTAGAAAATTGTTGGGATTCTTAAATATTTTCAAATAAAAGTTATTCTTGAATAACTTTATAAGTTTACTTTACTTTTCTTCATTAAGCTCTGTCTATTTTTAGTAACTTGATTAAATATTTCCTTCAAAGAGTTTGAATTGTATATTATTATTAAAATTTAATCTTGAAAGGAGAATATTTTTAGAAACTATATCATTTTTAAATGTGAGAAGAGTTTTAATATTGATCTGTCATTTGAATTCATATTTAATCATTAAATATAACCGCTCTTACCTATTGTGTATAGACTTCATAAATCTGGAGGACTTATGAAGATAGTGATATTTTATTTAAGCGAAAACTGTTGGGTTAAAAATGCTAATAAATACACATTCAATTGTTTAAGATCTAATATCGCTCCCATCTCTACATCTAGCAATTTTCACAATGCCATTCGAATGGCATTAGGAAAATTGCTAGATCAAATTATGTCTACATCACTTGACTATAATTTTAAATTATTAAGCATTTCGTTGTGTTTAGGTGCCTTTTGGTCAGCAACCTATATAAAATCATCGAAAAAAAAACTCTTCTGAATAACGAACCGTGGGGATCAGGTGGGAAAGACTACGACTAAAGTGATTGCAAGATTATGCATGTTTAGTCCCATTGATGAGAAGATATGTTATGCCAGCATACGTGTCAGTCGCTTCGTTTGACAGTGGTTCAAAATTATCAGGAAATTGGTTGCTTAGCATAAGCGGCAAATAAATACACGGAAGTTAAAAATTTTTAGTTACTCTGTACACATCATAGAGCTAGGAGTAGTGGAGAGGGCATATCCTATCAAATGCATTAGGTCCGATTGAAGCCATTTCCGCCATCTTGGTTGGAGCATCAAATGCTGATAGGGAAGAACGCGTCGAGTGATTCATAAACTACGCATGCGCAAGAAAAGCACAATTTGCGCATGCACCAATATTTCGATAAATATAGCAAAGAATAACTTCAAATTAATTAAAAGATATTTTTTTCATAAAGAAAACAATTTGTACAGAATAGATTTTTTTGTGTGAAATAAAATGTACAATTTGTAATGAATATGTAATTTTTTTTATAAGCTGAGAAGAGTTATTTAATTACATAAATTTCTTTTAAAAATTAGAAATAAATATTTTTGTCATACATATTACTCATCTATATAATTTAGTGCATTTAAAGAAAAAATGACTATAAGTAGAGGAAGGCTTTGAATATTATCACTAAATGTAATTCTTTACACACCTTTTTCTACTAAAATGTTAATTTGAATTAAATCTCTTGTATAGAGTGAAATTAAAAATAAACACAGTATGCTTCAATATTTTATTGAATACAAGACATTTCTTGATTTATAAAAGGAGGTTAACATATTATAGACCTTAAAAAAAAAAAAAAAAGAATTACTTTAGTATATATAATTATAGAGTACACATTATTTAAAGTATTTTTAAAATAATGCTTAACATAGATAACAAAATACTTAATTACAGCTTTAATTAGTAAGATGTCATGATTATTCAGAGGATCATGATGAAATTTATGAAGTTTCAATTGAGTAAATACATTTTCAATATTCAAAGCAGATAAAACATTCAATTCACATTGAAGGCTTATTTTTCTGACATTTTTCACAAGCTGGGAAATAAATTATAAACATACATGTCATTCATCTATATAATTTAGTACCATTAAAAATGTGATTGTTAGTAGAGGAAGGTTTTGAATGTAAAAACCTCCAAATGTAATTTTATTGCACTCTTTTCACTAAATGTTAATAATTTTAATTAAATTTCTCTTATAGAGAGTGAAATTGAAAATAATCATAGAATGCTTGAAAATTATTTTATCAAATACAAAAGATCTATTGATTATTTAGAAAAGGAAGTTATATTAAAGCATTTTTACAATAATGCTTAATTACAATTTAATTAGTTGGATGAAATAAATATCCACAGGATCATGATCAAATTGATGAAGTTTCACAATTGAGGAAATATTTTTCAATATTCACAGCAGATAAAAACATCCAATTCACGCTTGAACGCTTATTTTTCTGACATTTCTTACAAGCTGGGAAATAAGTTATAAAAATTATTATTAATTACATAAATTTCTTTCAAGATTAGAAATTTTATTTTTGTCATACATGTCACTCATCTATAACATTTTAGAGCATTTTTAAAAACAATGTAAGTAGAAGAAAGTTTTGAATGTGTGTAATAAACCTCCCCAAATGTAAATTTTTTACACACTGTTTTCACTAAATGAATTTTACTAAATTAATTTCACTAATAATTTCACTAAAATCACTAAATTAATTTTTAATTAAATTTCTTATAGAATGAAATTAAAAATAAACAAAGTATGCTTGAATATTATTTTATCAAATACAAAAAATCTATTGATTATTTAGAAAAGGAAGCTAATATATTACTGACCTTTTAAAAAGAATTGCTTTTGTATATAATTGTCTTACAGAGTTCATATTATTTAAAGTGTTTTTACAATAATGCTTAATACGGATAACAAAATAATGCTTGATTACAGCTCTAATTAGTTGGATGACATGATTATCCAGAGGATCATGATCAAATTGATGTAGCTTCAATTGAGAAAATATATTTTCAATATTTAATGCAGATAAAGCATCCAATTCACATTGAATGTTTATCTTTCTGACATTTTAATTTTGAAAATGAGTGTAACATATTTCTTCTAAAATACAGATTCACACACTTTACAAATCTTGTAAACATCATCTGATGGGTATATCAATTTACTCCTGTGATTTGAAGGAAATCAAGGACAAATTATAGGGAGTAACTGCTTGTAATACATTTAAACATACTACATTTAATAAGTTGCTTTAATTTTTTTACTACAATCCAGCAATATAATAAATTATATCACAAGAAAATTCATTAAGTAAATCTAGTTTAAAAAATATATCTTGCTCTTTCTATCATCAAATCAGAACTTCTATTTAAGGTTGTTAATGAATGTACAATATTATTTTGAGAGGTTGACATATTGATAACATTAATAGGTGAATTGTGACTAGGTACACTTAAAATACTGATTTCAGTTAAAGGAATACAATTACCAGAAGATGCAGGTTTCAATTCTGCATTCACAAGCAATTTTTTATAAGCTGCTTTGAATTGGCGAGCTGTTGGATTGTTGTTGCTGCCACCATGAAATCTTATTGATGAAAAGAAAAGTTCTAAATGATCTTGGCTGACCTTGTAAAATGGAAAGTAAAATAATGGAGGATTGTAGGACAAATTAATGATTCTGCTATATGCAATACACTCTGAATGCATACTTTAAATCCTAAAAATCCAATTTTCCTGTTGGAATCTAAAATTTTGACCACCAACACTTACTCCTCAAATTGGAAATATATTCATCTGCTTGCTTTAGAAATAATTTAACATTTTGCATATCAGATTGACTTAGAGCTTTTTTTAAACCATATTGTTTATTAGCTCTAGAATTTAAAATATCAAACAGAGTGTTAAAAATTCTTAAAAATTCTACTGTAGCTTCACTGCCTTTAAAATTATTGAGTTTTAACTTGTTGTTGCAATATTCAATTGCATCTGCAACACTTTTACTCAACACTTGAGCTGCTAATTTGACCTTCATTTTCTGTTTGTGATAAGACATATGAGAAGCCCTTAATTTATTTCCCATATGTAATCCTTCTGATTCTGAAGTTTATGTAATTCATCAATATATTTCCAATTTATAAGAGAATTATTAAAAGCTGCTTTTTTTATCTCCAAAAGTATTCCTTACAAGTTTCAGCATATGTGAAGGATCAAAAAATATTGCAATTTTGGAATTTTCATCATCAGGATGTGGAAAAGTAGTTATAAGATTATTAATATCAAGTGAACAGCCAAGAATTTTAGCCATTGTCAAATTAGATGCTAATCCATCAAATGTCAGGGAAACAACAGTAGCACCAATGTTTTTTAAAAGGGAGAGAACATTTTGAATTAAATTAGCTTTTTGATGACCATTAATCCCATTTGTAAGGAAGTAGCCTAGAGGTAATTTATTATTATTATTTTTTTATTTTTGGTTTTAATTATTTCATTCAGATTCTCTATTTTTCGTTTATAAACTATTTTTGTTGGAGATGATAATTCCATTTTAGTATTTGTTACTGACATAGGAATTGCATCAACAACATTTGAAGTACTTGGCACAGCTGTAGTTTCACTCCTATCCTTTATAGTTTCATTTGTAGACAGGCTGGATTGATCTTTAATATTACTACTAAGCCATGTTTCCGAGGATTATATTTCTGAAAATAAAAATTGATCCACATCATTACAAATGTTAAAAACTTCATCAGCAATTTATTCAGATAATTTTTAATATTAAAAGAAATATGTAGAAAAAGCAACTTTTATAATATTGTATGCATTCTGAATGCATGGCAAATACAATAAAAATTATTTAATGTTATGCATTGTTTAAAACTAAAAATTTAAAAAAAGATATTTTTAAAAATATCAACAAAGTAAATAAGAAAATTCTGATTGTATTTAACTCCAAAGAATTTTCTTGTAAAACGATATATTCTACCTTTTAAAATGATTAAAAGATGCATTTTTATTTCTCATTCAGTAAAATTATGAATTTTGAAAATATTTTATAACAATCTTACCTTTTGCAAATAGGATGGAAATTCTTTAAATATAACTGATAAGCATCATCTCTTAATCTGACACAAGAAAGAGATGTCCGATCTATCATTTCTTCAGGGAAATGTGCTGAACACAGCTTACTATGTTTGGAGGGAAGCCAATTTTGCCGACGCATAGCTTTGATCCAAATTTCTCTCTCCGCTGCTCATCTTTTTGGAAAACTATGAAAAGAAATTAGAATATTAAAAATGACATCTTTCATTAAAAGTTACAGAATATAGTTAGAATGGAACTAAGTTCTTTATATATTACTATTTCAGCTACATACTCAATGACAGAAAGACAAAATTGATTTAACTTGTTATGTGCCGGGTTAAGCTATCTATCCTATATACCATAGAGCAAGGAATAGCTCTTAGCTCTATGCTATATACCAAAACCATATTCATGTAAGCACTTAAATGATAAATTGCCATTTTGTATGAAATATTTCTAATGCTTAGCTCCAAAATAAAGAAATATCATTAAATTTAACTAACACATTTATAAATAAATATTTTACTGACAAACATAAATATGTTTTTTGGGACAAAATATTATTTTATTATAAACTTACTTTAACAGATAATAAAAAACATACATGAAATAAGTATAACATATAGAATATAAAATCATAATAATTTGCTTATTCTTCAACTAGAATTAACATTACCCACACAACCACAAATATCTATGTGATAACCAGATCAATTTCAATTCATATCCAGATATCTATTAGATCTGCATCAAATCCTTGAGATATTCAAAACTTGGATGTCCACTGATATCATAAAATAACATCATCTAGACATTAACTTTTGGATATTACGATACATCTCAGATAATTAAAACTCTTACAAATTGAATATCCATATTTTATAAGGGCTAGACATAATACTAGAATATTAAATTTGATCATCACATTTATTACTAAATATTTTAGCGACAAACATAATTATGGTTTTAGAAAAAAATGTTACTTTAATGTGAACCAACTTTAACAGATAATGAAATAACATACATGGAATAACTATAACACATAGAAAGTAAAAATAAAACATTTTGCTAATTCTTCACTTGGATTAAAATCATTATGGAAAACACATTATACAATATAAAAATAGATACTTATATATACAAATACATGCTTAATTGTCATAAAAACAAATTTTTCTTTACTTTTTCTAAAAAGAAACATTTTATAAAACTATAAACAATTAAAATATTTATCTTAAATATATATTTTAAGCTATTTTTATAACCCTTTTGCAAACTCAGGTTTGAGGAATAACAGATGAACATGCAATAGTACTGTATGAGTTCATGATAAAAATATTCTACATTGTAATTGAATTTTAAAATTTTTATAATATTTTTAAGGAAACCAAGAAAATCAACTGGATTATCAAAGGGTTAGTAGAATTACTGTCCTTAATCAAAACACATTATATTCGTTAACATTAACTGATATAAGAAGCTTAGTAATAATAATTAGAAAGAAAATTTATACATAAATTATATATATTTTTTATTTCCATGTACTAAAAATATCTGTTCCATACATAAGGCTTAGAAAGCATGCATAGAGTTAATCATTGCTTTATGGTTCTATACATACAACATGAATTTCAATATTGTTTTAAACGAGAAATTACTTAAAAATAATATAATTTAATAATTATTAAACTATCATTTAACTTAATGTAATTTATATGAAATCATTAATACATTAAATAATAAAACGATAGCTAAGCAAACTGCAAATAAGCAAAACTTAAGCTGAGCACAAAATTTTTCTTACCTGTGAAATGTTATTCCTTCCAATTTCTTGGACCTTCTATTAGTGCATCCGAATGCTACACAAGATGTCATTTCTTCTTTTAAATTCAAATTAAGAAAATAATGTAACTTAAATATCAAAAATTAAGAAATAAATTTAGCACTTATGTTATTGCATACAAAATAAGCGCTTTTCTTATCCAACTAATATGGCCGCTCGGTTACAGTTGATACTTCATCGAAAGGGGGAAATTTCCCCTCCCCTTATTCCTTGCTCTATGGTACACATTGTATCGATGATAAATTAAAAATTTATTTGTTGTAAACATTACTAGTAATGTTCTTAAGTTAGTTGTTGAATCATTTTTTAAGGATTTTTTTCTTTATAACAATTTTTCATGCAATTGTATAATTATAGAGATGTTTTGTGAAATCATTTTTAAAAAAATTTATAAATTAGGAAAAAAGGATTCTTATTGAAGTAACGGATATAAAGAATGATATTTTATGCGAAGATGTGTTTTAATTATTCTCAACTTTGTACAAATTCGTTCACCAATGCAGCATTATTTTAGCTTACACAAAGATTATAATACAAACATTTACACTTTATCAATTTTAATTTAACTAGAATAATAGCTTACAAAAATGACAACACTTTGGTTTTCTAATTTAAACTCGCAGGAAAAAAATAATGAAGAAACACCTTTCAATCCATTTGCAAGGCATAAAATTACTCTCTTTGGAAAACCTATAGAGATCGGTCATTTCTCAATAGATGTCAATAGAAAAATACATTTCAATAAAAGTCAAATGAAATATTTGATTACATCTTTACCAACACAAGAAATTAATTTAGACTTAAATATTGGTTTCAGTCCCAATTTTGTTCACCCCTATGTGACTTTAGAAAAATTATATCACCTTCTTTATTGGATAATGGAGAAAAATATTAAGTAAGTAAAATAGGATGTTGTGGTTTAAAAGTTTTATCATAACTTGTAACTAGTGACAAATGTAATTTTTTGTATTGCACTACTAATATCCATTACTATTTGTAATATTACTGTATTAAAAGAAAAAAGATTTTAAGAGAGAGAAAAGAAAATATACATTTTGTCAAGTGAAAAGTTAATTCTTGCAATAGTTATTATAAAAGTTGTGTTAAACTTCTGAGAAACACAGTTTATTACACTTCTGAATATTGTGTTCATTTGAAAATATTGTGAACAAAAAATACTATGATATAATTTTGAATAACAAGCATATATATGTTTAAGTTTTGCAAAAAAATTCCTTGTTAACTGAAAGAAGAAAATGATTTTAAACAATTAAAAGTAAACATTTTCCTTCATCTATTCTGTAATTAAATATTTAAAAAATGAATATAAACATTATCATCAAAAACAGTTTAAATGGGAAATAATTCACTGTTGGATATAGCTCAAAAAATAAACTTGTAATTGAATACCATAAAAAAGAAAAAATATATATGCATATGTGTGGTATCATTAAATGGAGATTAACAAATTTAGCATTTGTTACTGAAAGAAATCTCTGCAAAAAAAATGTAATTAAGTGACAATAAATCATGCATTTTTCTTCTATCTGCCTGCCATTTCTAAGTTTCCTGTGAAAAAACAGATCTACATAAATAGAATCCAAAACAAATTGTAACAAATAAAGATTAAATTTGGCAATCACATATATTTCATTCAATTATTAATTAAGAGAATTTTTTAATGCCATTAAAGAGGCAATCCATAAACAAGATCACTTGAAAAATTAATATGCATGAGCTTTATCATTCCTTCTCTTTCATAATTAAATAAATTTTTTATAATTGCCTTATTAATTATTGTGTACTATTATATCATATTTCTTATTAATAATGAAGAAGTATTTTAATTTTGTAAAAGGTTTCAGGCAGGTAAAAGAAAAAAATAAATTCTATAATTCTTAAAAAAAAAAAAAAAAAAAAAAAAAAATTAAAAATATTTCAGAAATAACAGAAAATTTATATAATATAAGTATATTGTGTATTTATAATGATTTTTAACTAAGTTTTTTTTTTTTTAAAAAAAAAACATTTGCTTTTCAGAATATACAAATAATTATATCAATTACTTTCAAAATCGTTTATTTTTATTGAATTAAGTTGAAAATATAGCTTTATCTATTTTGTGCCTATCAAAGTGTGTGTTACAAAGTATTTTGTGTGTTACAAAGTTTGCAAATATTTTTTACAAGCTTTGTAACAGTGATATTTATGGCTTACTTGGCAAGAACCAGATGTTTCTGGGAACTTTCACCATTTAAGCTCTATTTGCCATTATTGAATGAGATGGCCTGGAAGCTTCCAGAATCTTGGTGAAAAACATGGACTTTCATGCCAAGTAATCTATAAGTACCACTGTTCAACGGAGCCAGTTTGCTGAGTTTTTCTAGCGGCAGTGAGAAGTTAGTGAAGACGATCAGTCCTAAGTGCTAGTTTAGAGCATAGAAGCTTGTTTTTGTCTGAGATATTAGAGCTTTCTTTAATAGGAAGCTATTTCCTGTAGTATTAGCTGTATTAGATCTGTGGAATTGTAATTTCTACTGCTGGAATTTTCTGTATTTAGCTCAATTTGTAATGAATAAAAGTCTTGGGAATTTTAAAGAGTTTATTTCACCGACTCTCAATCAAAACAAATCCCGAAACTCAGTACAATATTATTGACAATCACTTACAAAATTTCCCGTGCAGATTCATCTTCCAGTTTAAATGAAGAATCGCTTGAAACCTCGTCTAAATTTGCAACTGAGTCTTCATACAACAAATTGTCCTATATACCATCCAGTACATTTCCAATGCCACCCTTCTTAAATGATTTAACCACTATCTGTTTTATACAAATATCATAGGTTGTATTTACTGTTACTATTTTAGATCTTCTTTCTGATTCCACCCAAGTTCTTATTATTTTCTCATTTAGAAGTGGCTTAAAATTATCTCTAGCTGTTTCCTTGTCAACATTAGTTTTGAACTATAACTTTCTAACAAATTTAAGAAAATTGAGTAGTAGGTATTTCACATACTTATAGGTCATTCAGAAAAATTGGAAAGTTTAAACAAACCCAGCTATGATCATTAATTACAGCTCATATGCATATTCCGAATTATATTCTGAACTCTACATAAATTTAATATTCAAATGAATAGAGGAAATTTCCAGAAATGAATGTAATCAAAAATGGAGTATTGATGTATGAGAACAATATTGATATAAAAAATAACAAGATACACAAATATCATTAATTGTCCAATAAATATTAGGAAATTTTTTTGATTCTCTCCTTATATTCATTTTCTAAAATAGTTCATATAGCAAACTCATAAGATATAATTTATTGTCAAATGTAAACCACTGCACACACCTTTAATATAAAAATAAGTGAAAGTGATTTTGGATGGTATTGTGGTTTCTCATTTCAATTTTAATGTTTTAAATTAAAAGAAAAGATTAATTCAAAAATATGCAAAATTTATTTAGTTTTAATAATTGCTGCTAAAATATTGAAAATGTTGTAAAATTAAATAAGATATATGAAAATGACTGCAAAATTTCAGAAGAAAGGGTTGAAAAATGTACAGTAAATAGTGAAAGTAAAAGTTTTGAAAATAAATTTATTAAACAGCTATGCAGTTTAAAAATGCAAAAAGTGACTATCAAATAAAACTGAACTGAACAAACTTCATGCTGAAACAAAAGTTCCTGTGCACATAATTTTTTTCTATGACTTAAAGTGGCAACACTACATGAACCTTTTAATAACCTAATGAAATTTAGCTTTTGTAAAGTTCATTAAAAGAAGTGCAAATCAAAGGCATCAATGGAAGCATAAGCCTTTGCAATACTATTCACTTTAAATGATGAATCTCAGCTCCTTTATCATCAAAGCAAACTTAACTCTTTAGTTTAAATATTTCATTTCATGAATTGAAATTTTTTTAATAAAATTATCCCTATTTATAACTAAGCATCTTTTTCAAGATTTAAATTTCCTGGTCTATTTTACATCTAATATTCTTATCAGCACTTATATCTTTATATGTAGTTTTATATTTGTCAATTCTTTTTATTTTGTTACATTAATAATTTTTCTTCACTATGTAGTGTTTTTGAATCTGATGCTTATAAGTTTTAAACCTGCTGTCTATAATTTTTGTACCTGTTGTTCAAAATTTTAATGGTATCTACAATTGCCATTAACATTCTATTCAGGGTTTTGAATAAAATGAAACCTTAATGTTACATTGTACGTATGATGTAATTAGAAATCTTTGCATTACAAATTAGCTTGTCCTGTTACTAGTCTCTTAAAACTGAAAATGAGTGGTGAATAAATGTATTTATAAAAATAATCAAAAAGCTGCTTAAAAAAAACTTGAGCATCCATAAATATGAAATCTTTAGTTTATCATAAAGAAGTTTTAGTTTTGTGTGTGTATTCAAATAAAGACAAGGCTCTATATTGTTAGTATCAGAAGTAACTCCTACACTATATACCAATTAATAGTATTTTTTCTTTCATATGACTTACTGTATATTTTCAGTTTAAGTATTTTAACTTATTGTTGCCTAAGGGTAGGATCTATGGCTCATTCTGAGCTACTGTTAAACACTGAGAAATGTGTATAGTTTCTACATGCATATCTAACTGGCCTTATTGGTCAGTGTGTCGTTCTCATTATCTTAAATTATGAAAACAGCTAAAACAAAATAGTGAAAAACAAAAAGTTGCAAGTTCAAATCCCATCTTAACTGAATATACATCATGTTTGTTAAAGGTGGCTGGAACAAATTAAATAGGTCACGGTTGCAATGTTCTGCAAGTGAAATCATACTTCTGCTAGTGCCAAGTCAAACATTAGAAGCTCTTCTGTTTGCTTCTAAATTATAAAACCTGGCTGTTTTGTTAGAGCTCAACTCAAGTCTAGGTACAGGAAAGCATGCTGATACAACATAAACAACATGCATATCTATTGAGACTACTTGAGCATCGTCTCTCTTGCATCACACCAATATAGGGCATAATTTGAAAAAAATCTTTCGAGAAAATAAATGGTAAAGGTTAAAGCATTAGTCAATTAGGATGCACATTATGCAAAAATACCTTTAGGGGTGGCAAGTCAAATATCGGGGACCTTCTGCTTAGTCTCTTCTAAATTATGAACTCCTACCTGGTTGCTTCCACTTAATTAGAAGAGTCCAATTCAGGGTTAGGTACTGAGAAGCATGCTGGTGCAACATAATGAATTGTGCAACTACTGTGGCCTGATTGGTAAAGGCATCATATTTATTATCAGAAGGTAATGGATTCAAATTCTCACGTAACCAAAGATCTTTTGCATTCACTAATGACGACTGGGGCATGTTTAATAGATCATAGTCAGTGTCTTATACATAAAATTACACCTCTGGAAGAGGTAGTAAAAGTATTGGTAACTTCATGCTTAGTACCTGCTTCTAAATTATGAAGACTTCCATCGAGCTCCTCTTAATTGATAGAGCCCAATTCTTGGCTATGTACTGGAAAGTAAACTGGGGCACACATTATGACAGTTTTATTATCTATGAGAAATAATAAATTTACTGCATAATTTGGCAACTAATTTTCATAAGTTTTAATGTGATAAATTTGTCTTATTAAATAAGATTTAAGTTCATCAGAAGCCAAACAAATGTTGTACTTGGTTGTACAAATTTTTGTACTAATATTAATGCAATTACTTGCATCTTAATTATATGTATTTTTATCGTAGCTTTGTATATTTCAAACATTAGTTATTAAGGCTATGTTATTAATATTTTTTTCCTTTTCACAATCATGAGTTTTTTCATTTTAACTTAATTCTTCAACTTATATATATATCTATACATTTTCAGATTAAATGTGGATTTCGTTACTGTACGTGGAACTTTAACAAGAATCATGAGCACACCTTATTTACAAAACCATTACAAGAACCAGTGGGAAATATGTGCTTCAAAGTTAAATGGTGTTATTTATTTTGCAGCAATCGATACTGAAATTGACTTGAGAGATAATTCTTCCGAATTTCCCTGGCTGTTACAGTTTATGTATTGGGGTTACAAGTTTGAGCAATATATGACAACTGGTTTGTGAAATCTTAATTGATTTATATTAATGGAACAATGTGTGCATATGTATATTTTTGTGGTGAAAAAATTCTTTACTTTTTATTGCATGCATTAAATATTATATAATTGAGTAGGTTATTATCACTTAAAAAATAAAAAGAGAAAATTTAAAATGTGTTTCGTGTAGAAAGCAACCAAATATGATAAGTTACCATGAAAATTAAATTGAACTGATAAAATTACACCAATCTGTTATATTTAAATTAAATAAAAAAATTTCATATTGAGTACTTTTTGTAGCTAATGAAAATTATATGTAATTTTATTGTAAAATTTTTAATTTTTTTTCATTTTAAAGAATGTAACTCATTAGTCTAAAATTAAGTATATCATTATTGTGTGACATTAAAAAATACAAATTGAATTTATTCATACTGACTTAAAATAAATTACTATTAGGTAAGAAAATTTGTCTTTTTAGTTTTAATTATTTTATTTAAAGGAAGAAATAATGGATTCTAAGACCTCTGATTCTTATAGCTCCTACACAACTTTCATCAATGTTTTAAAATTTTGGCTTTTTTAAAGTTTAATCCAAAAATTTAATATTTTCTGTATGTTAAATAACATGTAAAACTATAATTTACTATAAATTAGTGTGCATTAAAAGAAATTAACAATTCTTTTAATGCTTCAGTTATTAAAAAATAATTTGTTTTACTAAATAACATTTTTTAAAAATTAGCTTTTTTGAGAGTATTATATTTTAAAAAGGATTTTTTTCTAGATCATATTGAAGGAGAACCAGATATATGTAAAGATGTGCATCATCTTGAAGAGTATTGCATTGTGCTCAAAAACAGATTAAATGATTTTACACTACTATACCAAGCTGAAATAGATGCTGTTACACCATACTTTTTCCCAGGACCTGGTACTGGTGATACATCATGTTATGTTGAATTAAAAACTTCAAAAATATTATCTAAGACAAGTGATATATATAAATTTTCTAGGCAAGAAATCTTTAGCATTTGCAATAAAATTTATCATATTTCTCTAAACTTTAATTTACCTACAAATATATAGACTTTAATCTATATTTTAAATTTAATTGCATACAAATTTAAAAAAGAAATGAGTTTTTCTTAATTAAAATGGTTTGATATGTAGCAAAAAACTATTATTTAAATTTACGTAATATTTTTCCAAAGAAATCTTTATAGTTAATAAATATTATATATACTTTATAGTTTATAATATTAAAATCTTTATTGTTAATATATCAGAATTAAAAAAAAAAAAAAAAAACCTGGAAAACTTTCAAGAAATTGTCTCAACAGATGTACATATTGAAAGAAAAGTGCAATATTCATCTCCTTTTTTTTGTTAAGTTTTATGCTCTTATCACTTTTTGCATATAAGGACTACAAACACTTATGCCCAAAGTAGGAATCAAACCCAAAGTGGGAACTACCCATTAGCTTCCAGCTGTTGAACTGGATGCTAATGGAAGCTGTAGCGGAACTACAAACCATTCAACTGCACTTTGGCTTGTTCAACAACAGAAAAAAATGAGCTTGTACTTTTCAGTACAAACAGTGCTTTTAATTGAAAATTAAACTAAATAAAAGTAAAGTAAGAGTGAATAAAACCATATATCAGTTTTTCCATTGTAAATTTAATAAGCATATAAAAATATTTTTTGTTGTTTCTTATCTAAGATGATATAGCATTGCGACACCATCTCTATAGAACCAAAAATTTCTAAAAAATCTAAAAACTGGCCTGGGTTCTTTAAAATCTCAGGTACTGTAAAACCCTAGCACCTCAGAATATAGTCATGTAAAGTCTATTCAGCTCAGCACTATTGAACTTCTGAAAGTTCTTCTCTCCCTGAAGATATGTGAGGGATTTGATATGGCCACTCAAAAAGCATGAGAGCCATCTGCCTTTTTCTCAAAATATTGAAGTGGTAATACCAACAAGATTTGAATAAATGAGTAATTTTTTGTACATTTCTTAAATAAATAATATTGAGGATAGACATTGATTATTTCCATTATCATATAAATAAATATTTTGGCTGAAAAAGAAATGGTGAGAAATCATATAAAACTAAAAATGCAAACTTGGAAAGAGTCTAATTTTTTTTATCTGCAGGAATTTTTTACAGAAATCATGAAAACCTTCATGTGCATGTTACTTT
The DNA here is from genome assembly GCA_030067965.1 of Latrodectus elegans. NCBI lineage: Eukaryota > Metazoa > Arthropoda > Arachnida > Araneae > Theridiidae > Latrodectus > Latrodectus elegans. The sequence continues at coordinate 125,768,961 of CM057813.1, forward strand.
TTAAAAGATGATTTTATATTATGTGTGATTCAATTCTTGATTAATTTTACTTCAGTTTTTGATTAATGTTAGTTGCGTAAAACAATCTTTTATTATTGGAAACTTAAATTGTGATTATTTTTGCTCAATATAATTGCATAAGAAAAAAAATTTATTTTTGAAAAAATAAAAATGTGTAAATTATATAAAATGGTTTATGTATTCATGTAAATTATTAAATTATACATTTTTTTATATAAAAATGAATTTTATATATTTAACACAAATAAAAAATTATCCTTCATGAAATACTTGTTCATTAGATATTTATTCCTCCAATAAATAATTGGAAAAATACAAGTGACAACTTATTTTTTTGTTATATTGAACAGCATATATGTAATCTGATGTTAACAAATATATTCAAATTGAAAAAAATTGTTATTGAAAATCTATATAAGTAATTTTCATGTTGTATTTCATAGTGAAAAGTTGGTGACTTGGTGGGCACAATCTTACTTAACTGGAATTCAAGAAATCATATGTGGTAGGAGAACTAATGATGGCATTGTAAAGATATTAGATATTTACAAAGTCAGCAATATACCTCAACAAGCTTTTGTAAATAAAATTTTTATTCAATAATTATTGTTAAACACTTATTTTATACATACATAAATAACTTTTTATTTTATTTTAGGGTATCTGGTCTTCAGAAACATGCTTGAATTTCTGTGATATTTTTTTAAAACAGCTGAAAAAAACTGTAGTAGAAGACAATCCTAAGTACTAGCTTAGTCTTTTAATTTTAAATTTCATTTAAAAAAATTCTTAAAGTCTTAAAATATGAAAATTAATTTATGTTTATGCAAAAATAAAACAATTATGCTTATTGAATAATTTATGATCACCATATTAAAAATTAAATAACCCAAGTAATCAGGAAAATAACAATGCACTTATTGTAAACAGTTTAAAAATTTACTATTGATGATCTAGAAAAATTATTTTTTATTAAATCATTTTTTTAAACAAGTGTTTCCTTTAAATTTTATTATGAATTATTAATTCCAATAATTTTTTTAAATGCATTAAAAAAATCTCTGTAGCAATAACTATTGATGTTTCTTTAATGAAATATTCAATTTTAAAAAATGGTGCTTCAAAAACCAATATATTTATGAAAAATCTTTCAATACTTACACTTTTATTAGAAATAAAAAAAAGACAAAACCTATTTCCCCATTAAATTTAAGCAACTGTGGATTTTTTTTTATGTGATACAAAGATGTGTAACAAATAAAACTAGATTCAATGAATTTTATATTTTTTAGGATTTTTCTGTTAGTTATATTCTTGGAAATAATGTTCTATCAGAAACATTAATTCATTGTTACGAATATTTAAAAATCAATAATTTAATATTGATCAAAGAAATATTCATCATATTGTTTTAATGGAATTTTTTTTCATTATTTGCTTTCATATTGAAGAAACATAATTTTCCAATATTTCATAATGAATTTTGTTATACATAAGTTATATACTTAAAAGGATTTGTAAAAGAATGTAGTTGAAAACTTTTCAGAAAATTAAAACATTCTATCTTGTTTTGTAAGTTATATTATAGTAGTTTAATAAGAATTTTTATGACCAGTATATTTTCAGGATGAAGGAAATACAAAAATAACTTTTTCTTAAATTTATTAAAATATTTTTGAAATTTATATAATAAACTGTTTTTAACTTTTTTTTAGCATAGTTTATACATTTTCCTATCAAAATGAGGACATTATCTATTGCAAAAAGATAATAAATCCAGATGCAAAATATAGAATTATTCCTGAGTGGTACAAAGAAAATCTCAAGCATTAAATCAAGAAGATATTTGATTATTTTGGTAGGTAGATCCCATAATATCTATTTAGGGTCATTTGTAATAGAACAGCGTTTTACTTTTTCATATAAACTATTATTGGTACTTTTTGTAGCCAATAAATTTGAAGCAGAGTTTTCCTGAAGCTTATTGAATAGGAGGTATAATTTTTATTTTCCTTGATTAATTCTCAACAGTATCACTTAAAAGTACAGATTTTTACTATTGTATAGATTTCCATTTTTGGCTTGTTTTTTTATACTTTTTGTTCTTCAAACTTATGTAGAGTTCTAAAAACATAGTACACAGTATTCATCCTTAATTTAATGTCATTGTCTGTTGCCTTCACTAGAAACAAAGTCAAGTATCTAATTAAAAGAGTGTCATCTTCTCTATTCCCATTTACATAAATTGAATTTCATGACTGTTTTCTTCTCATTTATAATGAGGCCTAATTTTCTTAATGTTTTTCTTTATATATCTTCAAGTCTAGATTGCATCAATACAATGTCAGACACAGTTGAGATCCTCCAGCATGCTATCCCATTCCTACCTGATTTGAAATTTTGGGTTGATTCTTCAATGTTGTTTTCATTATCCAATCAATGATAATATTACATAGTGTTTATCATAGCATACATCCTTGCCTAACACCAGTTTGAATGTCAAGTCTGTTAGTTATACATTCCTTTACTCCCTTAATATAACTTCTCAATTATAGATATTACCTTTGTGGGAAGTCCATAAATTCAATTAAATGGCAATTTTTACCGAACAATTAAAGGTTCTAACGATGTAATTTCAACTTGGTGAAAATCATAGCCAGGAATTAAAAACAACAGAAACAAATACTTTAATATTATTTCAAATCTGTGATTATGATTTTTTCTAAATATTTATATATTTCTAAATATTTACATTTATCGATTTCTGAATTTTGAGAAATATAAAATCAAAAATACTGAACTTTCATTTGCATTTTATCCTATTTTGACCTTGTAAATTCATGGTGACAATGATATCACAAAATTGATGTTATTTCTGATAATTTTCAGAACGCTTATACAAGTCTATGGCACAGTAAATGTTTATAGATTCAGAATAGTTTATCCAGCAATTCTACATAAAAAAATACATTTTCATCACTTGTTAATTAAAATTCTTAAATGCTTTTCATATTACATGCTTCAGTCGAATTACTGTGCAGTATATATTATTTTGGAAACCAGTTATTAAATTTATAAGTAAAACTTGAGTAAAATAAAAATTAGATTGCATTGCAAATTAATATACAATGCAATGACATTAGCTACAAAACCATTTTATGTAGTGCAGGCTAGAATCAATTATTGAATATTAATACAAAAATTAATAACAAATATAGTAATAAATTATATAATAAGTCATGTAAAAATAAATTTAAAAACTCTGAAAATATCTATATTTTTACCTGCAGTATGAAATGATAGGGTTACACTCTTTCAGCATGTAACATTTGGCTTAAACATGTTCATGTTAAACTTCAATCTGTTGATTTTAAATGTACTGCTATGTGCATTAGGTAATTTTCCAAAATATCTTTCAGCTTTACAGCAGAACTTGATTTATACAAGGACAACTAAGAGTACATCCAGTGTCCCTCAGCTGAATCTTTAATGTTTTTTTAATTTGACACTCAGATATGAAAAATCTAGAAAAGTATTAGCATACGGCTTTAGGTACAATGCCACAAATGAAATCATCTCACAATATTCATTTGTAGTATAGTTTGCCACTATTACACAGGTAACTAATTATATTATAGAGTTACTCACAATCCTAGTTTTATTTTGTTGCCTGAGTATGTCAAAATCGTTCTTTGCATATTGATCACATACTGTATTCTATGTTTCACAGTTATGCAAAATATAACTCAATCAGAATGCTGGATTTTGTCCAATTTCATTATTTTTGTGACATTATTGGAAAAAATATTGCGAAATGTATCAGATTTCAGGTCTTAACGGCACTTCAGAGGATAAAGCAGTTCAAATTTTAGTAACCAAAATTTTTTTTAAAAAAATATGCAAAAGTTAACAAATTGTAGTTGTGGAAAACAGACATAGCAATTAAGAAACAAATCCAGGAAATGCAGAAATAATAAAATTTGAGAAGTAACACATTTCTGGCTAATTGAAAAAAACTTGAGAGGGAATCACAAAAATTCAAATCTAGCGATCAAAACAATTGCCATATCTTTTTTACCCTCCAATTTTCAGAATGTGACATTTATAAGATTTTTTGTATAATCTTTTGTTCACAAAGTAGTATAAAAAAGTTTTGTTATTGGGTATCTTCCCAATCTTGTATTTAAACAGATTTTTACTAACATTAGATGAGAGTTGCTAATTTAATAGAAAGCTTGAGGAATATGGGTACTTTGCACAAATAATTGGAACTAATTTAGAATTATAATGAAATTAAAGTAACATTGACAATTAGCTTATGCAATAGTTAGTAGAAGCTCAGTGTCAAAATATTTTAAGATGATTCTAAAAATTCTTGATGAAAATTAATAGTTGTATACTGTTAAAGAATAAGTGCATCATCCCAGAGGCCAGGATCCACCTTGGACTTGACACTCATCAATGAACTTACTGGTGTTAATGTAGGTATACTAGCATAATAAAATGTATTTAATCTATAAGGGGATATACTATAATTATACATCCCCCGAATACTTTTCCCTCATCAGAGGCTGATTGATTATAATTGTGACAAAAGTTGTTTTAAGCCTAGACATAATTGCAATTACATATAATATAAAGTATGCGGCATCAAGATTATAGATATGCATTGTTAATAAACAGGAAAAATTTATTCTTCCCCAAAAGATTGTTTTCTAAAAATTTTAGAATTACGTTAATTTTGAAACTGACGTTTAAACAAAAAAAAAAAATTCAAACATTGAAATTAAATTTCACTCTTTTTTTTGTAATAGATAATAGTTTGTAATAAAACCTAGTTAGAATTGTTAGGGAAAGGGTAAAATTTTTTCAATATAATCATAAGGATCCAGGATTTTACAATTTTTGCAAAATTTAATTTTTAAGTTTAAAAATATCAACAAGAAAGTTTCCTTTATTCTATAAATATTTTTACAGTAGAAATTATGTCCCTGACTAAATTTGAGAGATAAAGGCTCACAAAGCACTTCACTATGCAGCCTGTAATATGTATGATCACACAATACAGATTCATACTTAATAAAATCATTTATTTAAAAGTATGATATGTATATTTATCTATTAAAATTTATTTAAATAAGTGTTTGTTGTAATAATTTTTATTCAGTAATTAGATTCTTATTTTGCAATATATTACATGACGATTTTTTTATTCATAGGTGAATTGGATGCTTTTGCTGTCATCAAGTGATCAGAATTTGAAATATGAATATTTATAATTTCTTTTTAATTTCTGGTCATTATATGTTACATTGCATAAATTTTATGCATTTGTAAATTTTTTCTACAAAAGTATTTTCAAGATTTTAATAAACTGTAGGTAAAATGCTTCTCATAGCTGCTGTTTCATCTTTATTTAAAGGCTTTAAATTAAACTTGGTAGGAGGCTTTCCTTCCAAATTGCGCATGTTTTCAACTTTTGGTTTCAAGTTATCCCTTAGTTTATTAATTTCTTTTTCCATCAAATTTTCATCTAAAAACAAAAACATTTGTAAGCAAGAATTGTTTCCTTAGTCTACATAACTAAATTAATTATTTTCTATGCATAAAAAATAATTGTAATAATAAAAACATATTTTAAACATATTTTTTACAATTATTGTAAATTTTACAAAAAAAAATTGCATTTTCTACAAATATTTATCAATATTAAATTATAGACAGAAATTTTACTATAAAATTTAATTTTACTTCTATTATTTTCATATTAATAGCATGTAAATAAAGAGCTCATATTCACAAAAAGAAAAATCAAAAAAACCCTTTAAAAAATTTTTTTTAAATTCACATAATGAGCAGATGTTTTGATTATCATAGTTTCTAGAAGAAATATCACAGCTTACATATTTGAAAGTTAAAATTACAGTATAGTGATGTGTTTATAAGAATTTTTAAGAACTATTCAAATAAGTTTGAAAAATGTGTAGAAAGTGCATGAAAATCCATAAAATATCATGAAGATGTATCTAACACCCTAGCAAACTTAGACTATTTAGAAAATATGTTATCAGGATTTATTAAATCTTTTTAATTTTGATAATGAAGAATAAAAAATTGAAGGTATACCGTTTGTTAAAGATTATTTTTGTAGTTTGCTTGTGATTATTTTTATTATTAAAATTAAATTTTGTTGCTATGTTCTTTGTAACATAATAAAAGTACTCCCAAATTGGCTTCTTTTCAAGGTTTAATTTTTATAATAATATATAGGTAAATATATATATATGTATATATAGTACCAACATCATTTATTATACATTTCTCTTAAATGATCCTATATATTATAAGATATGGTTGGTTGGGTTTTTCGGTGCAAGGTTTTAAAACAAACAAGATATAAGTCACAATATTGTAATAGGGTGTGATCTTACTAACCACTCAAGTTAAGGCAATTTTTAATTTTTTTTAAAAACATTTTTCTCCTTAACCTTACAATACTTTTCTAGCATAAATTTGAAAGAAAACATGTGTAATTCAATTGAGGAATTTTATTATCATCTTGTAAATAAATAATACCAATAAGGTATCAAATTAATAACATTTAATAAATTAAAAACACTTATAACATTACGCTAGTAAAATAACCACTAAACAACATTTACAATGAAAAATGAAATTAAAATATTTATGCTTTTGTAATTTATGACATTTAGATGCAGAAAAGAAAACATTTATAAGAGATTCTTCAAGTTTACTTTTCATTTCAAGTTATGACAAGTGAAAGAATTTTTTTTGTTTTTCGGAACAATATAAAATCTAGGGCAGAAAAAGAAAGTAACTTTTCATCTTGGTGTAAGATTTTCATACCATTTTTAAAAAACAATCAAGGATTGACTATTTAGAATAAAAAGTACTTCACTATAATCTCAGGTAAAATAAAATTTAAAACTGAAACTTTTTTCAATAATGAATATGATTTCTTTATTTTTACTTGTTATTTTTAAGCCCCTCCAAGATTTTTTTTTATTTTATAGAAAGGAAAAAAAAATTTAATTTATACTGTATTAAAACTTTTTCTTAATTAACAGCTCTTTGTAGTAAATACTTTTTGTTAACACTTAATCTTATTCATCAAACATTTAATAAAATGATTTGAGACAAAATATCATCAAATTGATAACTCAAAAATGTTTATATTTACTCTTAATGCATTAACTAAGAATTTATAGCAATGCCTATTTTCAGATGACATCAGTAATATAAAAACTTACGCCACTAGTCGGCATCATTTTTGGTATCCAATGGTAAAGAGGGAACACAAATAAATGCTATAATTTAAAATCGGAAGATCAGAAGCACAGTTTCATAAAATTTAAAATCCATTGTTGCAGAGTGAAAACATGGATGAAAAATGGAGTCCAGAATCAAAAAATCAGGACAGTCAGCAGTTCATTAGATTCACATAGCTGAAAAAGAATCAGCAACAGCCAAAATTTATATGGGATGTCAGTGTTTATAAGATAGTTCAATGATTGGGGTATAAGGAAAAACATGATGGGTGTAACAAAGAATACATTCTTGTTAAAAGTTACACATCACATAAAATAGAAATGAAACATTTCCAGTATCATTAAACAAAAAGAGGAAAGAGACTTTCATGTATTTTTTCAATGAAATTTTGGTTTCTACAGGTGAGTTATATTAGAGTATCATCATATCAGTTTCATGACTTCTTACCTTAAAGTATTCATATTACACTTTATCTTAATATTTTTGCATGATTTAGTAGACTTTAAATATGTATTAAACTAATAACATAATTTGAAATGGATTATAAAATCCTTCAAACATTAACATCTTAAATGGGAATCTAACTCGTAAGCTACAAATTCTCGCTTCACTCTCATTGGAATCTTTTTGTTGGCTGAAAGCCTGTTATAATATCAATAAAAAAATCCTCTTGGAATATAATAATTTTGATAATTTTTCATTTATTTTTAATTAGCTCCTAAATACTAGGTCTGGATGATTAAGCTTTTAATTATAATTTGAGAGTCATCAAAATAAAAATGTGATCATAACGATTTAATATAGGTAACTTAATTTATTAGTAGAAATAAATCACTTATATTCCTGTCTGAGCTATTGCAAAGAGAAAACAGAATTTTGCTGTTTTAATGTATCATTTCAAATACAAAATAAGATAAATAAGAAAATTAATTAAAATTTTTCATACTCAAGATTCTGATAATTTGAAACGCAATGCACTAAATTGTATATTTATAATAAAGAATAATGTAATATGAGGAATTATTCATTTTATCCAGACCATTGTTTTAAAACAAACAAATAACCCTCAAAATTCAATAATAACTTTGGTTGATTTGTCACTCACAGTAATTTTTACAACAGTAATTTTTTTACACGAGGGCTAATTGAACAGGTAGTTTAATAGTAATATTTTAAAGTAGATTCTAAGCCACTGCTAATATCTAAGCCTAAGAAGGAATTCAAACTCATGAGCTTTTGAATCGAGAGTCATAACATACGATCATCAAAAATTATAATTTTAAATCCACATGTGTGTTGTCATGCAATATGTTATCAAATTATTTATAACAGAAAATTTTACATAATTTTTGAGAAATTACTCATTTAAATCAATAAGAGAGAATTTTAATGTTTGGATTAAATGAACATTTTAAGATATGTTAATATCTCAGTTTTTTATTTATTTATTATTTTTTTATGTGACTGCTCTTTAAGTATGAAGCATGTTAAAAGAAAGCTAAAATATACCAGGCTTTAATAATTATATAAAATTAAATTCAATCAAAATATGACCTAATTTTTTAAAATTTTATCTGTGATGCTGTTAAACAATTCCTTGCTTTAGGTTTTTATATTGTCAATAAATACAAAAATCTGGGAAAACATCAAAATGTGAAAAATGAAGTGAAAATGAAATATGATTGGTATTGTAGTAGGAAAAACTACAATACGAATCCTATTTCATAAAATTATTACCAGTCAATATAAATTTGCATTAAGCTTCTTTATAATTTTTTTAAGCTCACATCATATTCATAAAATTAGAAATGAACAATGACTTATACTGTTTTTAATTATGAAATATAGATTTTGAATATTTATTTCCACACATTTCTGGTAAAATTATTAACTGGTAGTATTTTTAAATGTGTAGTCTATTTAGATGTAGACTACATATTTTAAAAAAAATTCACATACTGTTTAATATTTTTAAATATTAATGACAACAGTATATAAAATTTTTAATATTTGATTTAAAATTAAATTGGTTCAGAAAATATAAATGTAATTGCATAATAAACAAAAAATATACATTCAAGTGTCAGGTGCAAATAAAATCAAGTATCAAACAGTTTATTCATATCAACAAAAAAAAAACTTTTTAAAGAAAATTTTTTGTCAAACTTAAGAAAAATATAGAGTGATAAAACAAAGAAATATAGGAGAAATATACTGTTCAGTTTTCTCCTTTAGAAAAGATAGGAAAGATATTTTAAATGTCAAGCAACATTTCATATGATTAAACATTCCAAAAAATCTACATAATATATAGGAGGTATTATAAATATACTAAAGAAGTTTTTGCACATTCATATAACTTTGTAAGTGTAAACTGAATTAAAACTAGAAATAATTAAATATTTAATTTTACCCTTTTCCACAATAGTTAAAGCCTTTGATATAGGACATTTTATGAACATATTTCCATAACACAGCCATGTTTTACTGATTGGTTTGTCTTTTTTCAACTCAGATTGCAGAGCCCTAGAAAAAAATTAGAAAATTCAGAAAGTGTGTGATAAAAAAAAAAAGTACATTTAACTCATAATAAATAAAGGAATTAAATCAATAGTAAATCTGACTCAAAAATCATCATATAGTGTATGTTCTTAAAACAGTGAACAAAAGCATACACAACATTTAATTTCAAATTCTCACAATTGTACTATAATCCCATTATAATAAGCAATATAAAATGAAATCTTTCTCAGAATTTGAACATATAATTCAAAAATTTAATTTTTCTTTATAATTATAATATAACTTTTATAATTTGTAATGATCTGAAATATTACATTACTTTTCTAGATATGTAGATACTCATACATAAACCGATTAAGTGAAATTTGGTTAGTTTTCAAATTATTCATTTAAATTATCGATAAAAATGTAATGTGAAGTAAATATGAAAAATATAAGATATAAAATCAAATGCGTAAACTTAGTGATTATTTTCAGGCACAATAAAATTTAAAAAATGTTCATTCAAAGAAAATGAACATGGAAACTGCCAAAATTATTACTGATTAATAGGTAATAGAGTTGAAATACATAACAATTTGTTAGTACAAATCAGACAAAATACCAATAAAATGACAAAATTCTATCATAAATTTTGAAGGAAAAAAAATCTGGTGATTTTTCCAGTGGAACTAATAGCAGATGGTTAGTGCTCCTAGTTAAATGGTTCAATTTCCAGATTGGAATGGTGTATTTGTAGTGATTTGGAATCCACTTTAAACTGTAGAACCAATCTATTTAGACCTTGTGTGCAAAAAATGGATCATTGAGTGACAAACAAACCAAATTTTCCACAGGTATATGAATTTTGAACTTATTTAGCAGATAATTGATTTAAATCAGAATTAAATGATGCAACAAAACTAAATATATTTAGAATTGATATATTTGAAATTGAAATAACTATGACATATAAACCAAGCAATTTCTATAGTTAATAAAGGAAGAATGTTTAATTTTTTTTTTTTTTTTCATTTTAATTTCAATTAACATATTTATGAAAACCTAAAAAGTCAAACATGTAAACAAAATATTAAAGAATTTAAAGTTAATACTTTATTTTTTTAATTATAATTTACAAAGCATAAAAGTAAAAATACAGTCACAGTGAAAATTTTTTCGTTAGACTAATTGATATTGAGCTTCTATTGACAAGGCATACAATATGACCAGGACCTTCTCAAGAGTTTACTTCCATTCCATTCTCTTCTTAGTAATGTGCTTTGCCAATTATTTATCTTCAATATTAGAAGTTAATTAGTAATACAGTCTGTTCATCTTAATTTGTCCCTTTCTCTGGTTCTTATTATTTTGTAACTGAATACTCTATAAGTTAAGTAAGAGGGCTGCATTCTGCAGATATGTCCAGCAAATTTTATTCGTCGAATTTTTACAAACTTTACCTTGTCAATTTTCTCATATAAATTATATAGTTCATTATTGTATCAATGGTATCCATAGATTACCAATATTAACTTCAACAACAATTATCTAGAACACTTTTTTTTCAAAAATATTTTGCTGATTTGCTTGGGATTTGGCAAGTGTCTGAGCCACAGGTTGCAATCAGTATTGATAAGGAACGATGGGACCGCTTTCACATTGAATTTCTGGCACAGGAATTTCTATCAAGGTGAATGTTTTATGCTATTTCAGTTTATATGCTAACAATATATGACTGATTCATACTGAAAAGTACTTGCAATATCTATTATATATATATATATATATATATATATATATATATATATATATATATATATTTCAAATAAACTTGAGTAATTAAATTTTCTATAAAGCAACATAAAAGCACAGATATTTTCTTAATCTTATTATGTACTATAAATCTGTTAAATTGTAGGTTGGTAGAAATATTTAAAGATTTACATATGAATATGTAAGTCTTCAAATATTCAAAAGAGGGAGAATATTAAATCTTTAAATATTCAAAAGAGAAAGACATATTGAAAAGAGGAAGAATTTATGAATTTCTCCCTCTTTTCTTTCAATATACTTAAAAAAATAGAATTAAAATATTTTAGTACAAATTAATTTCTAAAACAATGTAAAATAAATAAAACTTTGATATTTGATTAATTTTTGATAATCCAAACAAAATTTGTGTAGATTCTTAGAAGATTTTATAAAATGCCAAATTGAGACTAACCCAGGCTCATTTTTACAATAAAATTAAAAAATTATACCCATCATATTGTCACTTCATAACTTAGCTCATTTTGCTATTCAACAAAATGTCATTTTGTTGAATAGAAAAAGGAGCTACTTGAATGAGAATAGAAAAAAGCCTATTTGTCAAAAAAATTAAAAAATACAATGAAAAATTTTGAGTTTACTGTAACATTAAAATCCTTCGAATTTGTTACATTTGAAATATTCAACCAGAATTTGGAAAATTGACAAACTAAACATGAGAGGATTATTCTCCATTTGTCTTACAGTTTAAAGAGCTGTAATAATTCTTTCTCATTTTACACACTTGAATTGATGTTGCAAAAAAAAAGTATTGCAATTATCAAAATAATGAGAAAAGCAAAACTTTAATTTCCCTTGAATTTCTTTCAAATTAAAAATAAGAAAATTTATTCATCAATATCTGCATTCACAGATGACACCATGCTTGTTTCATACATAACCAAAAAGAATTGAAATATGTAACGATTCAAAATACATAACACATAGAAAAAAGTTGGATTTTAAAAATCTAAAAGCTCTAAGCATCTTCATTTATAACTCTACAAAAGATGCTATACACAATCTAACATAAAGTGATTTTATTTTATGATATCATACATAAAATTGATTTGTTACCATTTAGCCATAGCTGAATTAGTAAAAATCATGAAAGAAGTAGTTAAAAAAGTGTAGCAATTTCAAATCAGTAAAATAGAATTCAAAAAAGGCATTGAAAGAAAAAACAATGCCTATCTAGGAAAATCAGGTAATAAGTTTCGAATTGTATTCAGAAAGTGCAGTAAATATATGTAAGCAAGTTGCATTTTAGTCAATGTGAGCAAAATATGCTTAAACACTTATTCAGAAATAAGTATTTTCTATATTGAAAATAGGATGATGAAGCAGATATCTAAGTCCACAGTTATATCATGAAGATATAAACGATTATAATTTTAAATAATCGTTTATATCTTTATGATATAACTTCTTTTTTTTAAATATTGAATGGGAATTATAGTTAAAACAAAACCTCACTTTTGTGGGAAAAAAATTAATTTTTATTTTTTCCTTTTTTGAATTAAATATACATTAATATTTATTCTTAACACTTTCTTATTTATTTTTCTTAATACTTTCTTGAAATATTACAAAAAGTTAATTTTAAAATATATATTTAAAAATAGTTTTAGATATTGGGATTGGAAACAGTAAGTCCATTTGGATTCTAATACAAGTTAGAAATGAAGGCAACAGCAGGGTTAAGTAATTTGACGATTTCTTTTGGTACCACGCATTTCACTTGAATAATTAATTTTCTAACCCAATGACTTCTAGAATTTGATTACAAAAAAATATTCCAACAAACAAAAACATTTATGGTCTTTATAATTTGACAACAATAAAAAATTAGCAGTGAGATACTTTTAAAATTTTCCAATAAGCATAACTGTTGAATAGCAATGAAGTATGTAATTATAGGCATGAATCATCAGTCAATTTCACTACCGAAACAATTTTCTTATTTAAATTATTTTCTTCAATGTATATTATTAAGGAAGCATGTCTCAAGTAAATTATAAAAGTAAAGGCTTAAAATGATCATCAAGGATTTGTATTGTTTTATCAGATACTAATTCTTTTATTCTAATTCTAAGGTAAAAATATTAAATACTTCCAAATTAAGGGAAATGGTCATGCTGTCAGATACTGATGTGAAATTTTATTGATTAGAAATGGTTATATATATCAAACTAGTAATACATCATACCAATAACATTACCACTCTTCTCCTAGAAAAATGAAAAAAGTTTTTCTTTTGGATCAATCTATGTATGTTATAATTATGATTAATATATGGAGATAATGTGTTGGAATACAATGAAAAAGTATGAATAAGAATTAGAATAAATCAAGTTTAAAAAAAAAAGAAGAAAGAAAGAATAGATATTTTGTAAAGGCTGATTTCATTTTTTCATTTAATGATTTAAGGTTTGGTTTTTTAGTTCATGATTCCTTTTATTCACGAGTAAAACAGCATAGGTATTTTAACTTTTAAGTGGATTCCAAATTGCTACAAATATCTAAATATCAAGTGAGGATCAAACTGACAAACTATTAAACTAAAGGCTAGAGTGCTGATTTTAGTTCAAATTTAATGCTCAGTTATTGATTTCTTTCAAAAGCACAATACATTTTTTAGTTAACCCCTTTGATTTAAAACATAAAACCAGAGATGTGACTGGCAAATAATTAAGCAGATTCACGTTTTTCACTAAATTGTAGCTCTCCATAGTTATTGGATCCAAAAAACAAATCTGTAAAAAGTGTATAAGTATTTTTCACATTAAGATTAAATATTTGTTATCAAATATCAACTTGTTAGATACATATTTAATTTGAATTAAATCAAGATATTATTAATTTAAGCATTAAAGATGTCTCATTTTTTATTCACATCAGCAACTGCTTCATTAACATTTCAGTATAAATTCACATAAGAAAAAAAAATACCTTTTTGCTTCTCGAAGTGCATTACTTCTTTTACTAAAACTTATAATTTGTTCTTTGTCAATAATGATGTCTTCAGCTGCTTCTTCTAATTTAGAGAAGTAGTCTAAACATTGCTTGGCATCTTGTGCCATTTAAATAAACTGCATTAACACCTAGGAAAATTAAGATTATGTTCATGAATAATATAACATTATTTCATCTATCATTATATTATACACAATATTACTTTATCTAAATTTGAAAACACGATATGCAATCAATATCACTTAGTTTTATTACTTATAATGTATCTTTATAAACGATAATGAAAATGCTACACATTTCATCATATGGAAATATTAATATAGATATTAGAAATAAAATTTAATTTTAAGATGAAAATTCTTTTGGTTAGATTCTACGAATCTTACATGATTGCAAAGATATTCAGTCAAATTTGGAGTCATAATGGGGCTTCATAAAAGAATAAAAATATATCTAGAAGAGTAAAATATCAAGTAAATTGTAATATTTTTCATTTACAGAGAATAACAATTTGAACAGCGCTAAATAGTAGAGAAGCGTACAGAGGGTAAAATGCGCCAAGAATGCGATAAAGTACGCCAGACTGGTTTACCAGTTCAGATTACATAGGTATGACATGCTTTTCATTTTACATGCACGTTTTGTATGCAAGCCTTGAAATTATTACAGAATAATCTTGAACCATTGAGTTATGATATTCGATTTTTGGAGTTTTTGTGTTGCTTGCGAAAATTATAAGTATGGATTAGGATATATTGACATTACGTTTTTGCGGAGTACACATGGAGACAGAATCATCAGGAAAACATAATAAAAGTTTTTAAAAGCAATAAAAACGATATTTTTCCCGAAAAGTAACGATTTAGAGACTGATGAATGTTACGTGAGTTATTTTTTTCATTACAATTTTATTCATATCTAGAAATTAAAGTTTTTATAAAAATTAATGTTTCCATAAGTAAATGAATAAGTGTATATTGCATTTCTCATGTTAGTGTTAGAATGTGCCACGTACTTATATATCCTTAATGTGGGTGTAACTGCTTGTTATATTAAAATTCAAGTTTAAACAAAAAATAAAATTTGTTAAGGTATGAAATTTAGCTTTATTGCTCGGTTGCCACTGTAGTAGGTTGCGCTACAATGATGTTATTTTTTAAGATGGGCGCTTTTGCTCGATATATTAAAATTTTGTTTTTATTTATTAGAATTTTAAAATTTCTACAGTATTTAGTTATAATGAAATAATCAAATTTTTAATACTTGGAATTTGAAAAAACGCACAATTTCAAAGCATGGAAGTTTGAATGCAATCGTTATTGATTGACTACTATCGCGTGTAGTGATGTAATTTAGGTTAGCGACAGAGCTGTAAAGTGGTTGGCGTGAAAATTTGAAATCGCGCTGATCCTGTACGGGTCTGTCATCATTTATCTTGATCAATAATATCTTTTATAACAGCACAAATGCAGTATAATCCAGGATGTTAAATTCTAAATTTTTTTGATGGCGAAAAAATGTTGCTATGATAAAGTATTGCGATGTCTCACAATGACGTAAATACTAGGAGTTACCCAAACAGAATTTTGTACATAATTATTATAGATCTCCACCTGTATGACTTAATAAAAACCAGGTTGTCAGATAAACAAAAAAATCTGCCAAAAAAAATCCACAAACATAGGATTTGGGATCCTGGATTATATGGCATCTATGCCTTTATAACAATAAAGTCTTAAAGATTCAAGGAATATCAACAGACTTAAAACATACACTGTGTAATGATTACTACACAGCAGTAAGAAAAACTCTAAATCGAAATGTAAATACATAAATTTTAATTTTTTTTCAAGTGACAGAGCAATGGTACTCAGCTTAACACCATTACACGATAGTATTTACATGATTAAGGTGAATATATATTTGATATCTAAATAATTTGTTATATTTATTTCAAAACGTGTCAAGTAAATAACTCTAAACTAGCTAATAAACAAAATTTTTGCACTTCCTTAATTCACCGATTTAATTTTAAATAGAAATAAAAAATTGGTAAAATCCTAGGAGAGTATACATCCTTGGTGACAAACTGAAGAAAAGCGCCAACCCAGGACAAAATTCCAGAAATTGTTTAATTGGTTTACTGTATCAAGTGTATCGAAGTAGAGTTGCTAAAATTGACGCTGACCAAAATTATCGCCGACCGAAATCATTTGCACCAAGTATGTGGGTTCTGCTAGGATCCAACCAAAAAATTATACGCTTCCAAAAAATTATACAATTCGTCGCCACTACTATATTTTTAAGAACTTGTAAATGTATTTCATAAAAATATTCAATGTTTTCGTATTCTATAAATATACTCTTACTATCAAAATATGAATTTATTACCTTATAAAAAATGAAAAAAGCAGACAATAAGCAAAAAAAAATTTAAAAAAACACTAAAATTTCAATAAAACAATTCAAAACTACGATTTTGTTGACAGACAATTGAGAGGTAATTAATGTTGCCACAATTTTATTATTATTTATAAATAAAATCAAAGAAAGTAAAATTATGATTGAAATGATTAGAATTCTTTCTAACAAGTAATTACATTTCTCAGTGCATTTAAATATACATTTTACTTAATAATATCATTTTTTTAATGAATGAGAAATTAAAATCATACCTTTTCCATGGTAGATTGCTATGACTGTTACGAAGTGAAATCACTAAAACTAAGTTATAATAATAATATAAACAAATGTGAAAGTTTTGCATGTTTCCTTCAAATAATGATTTAGTAAATTGTCCTTATAAAGAATTATAAATTTCTCTCAATTAAATATTAAATCATCTAAAAATAATTTCATAATCTGGAGACACAATTGTAGTCACTTTTAATAAAATTTTATTTCCAATTGATTAAAATGAATTTTATTGTTCGTTGACTCAGATATAGAAATTCTTTCGAAATGAAGAGATTTTCTTCAAGAGATTACTTCACACTGGAATTTATTCCTTTTGTGACCTCTACTACTAAAAGAGAAGAATTAATAAAAAATAATGACAAACCTATTTCTTCCTCTCGTCAAGTTTTAGATGGAAAAGAAGCCTGTGAATTTTATGAAAATGTGATTGCAACACCATCTGCATCAAAAACTTCGGATTCCTCTATTGCATCCAAAAAACAATCTAAGAAAATATCATCTGTTAAATATAATAGCTTCAGTTGCAAAAATTTTCTCAAATACGCACAAGAAGGCAGTTTGGAAGCTATAAAAGCTTGTGTTAGCAGTGAACCAAAACTTTTTATAAATCAACAAGATATGTACGGTTGGACTCCTTTAATGATTGCTGCTTGTGAAGGGCATGTTGACATTGTAAAATATCTATTACAATGTGGTGCAGAGCTAAATATAAAAAATAAACAAGGTATGACCGCTATGGATTTAGCGAATAAAAAAGAATATTTTGATATTGTTGAACTACTTCAAAAAGGTACTGAAATTACAGTGGAAATGCCTGATCCAGTGATTGAGATGACAGAAACATACTGTGAATCATGTAAGCTGTATTATAAAGAACCACAAATATCTCATGAAAGAAGCATAGCTCATTTATTCAGTTCTAATAAATCTGAAAACACAACATTTTATCATATCCCTGAAAATAATAAAGGTTTCCAAATGATGTTGAAAAGTGGTTGGGATCAAAATAAAGGCCTTGGTACTAATGAAGAAGGAAGAAAATTTCCAGTGAAAACAATTCTGAAAAAAGATAGAAGTTGTATTGGCAGAAATAAGGAAACTGCTCGAGTCACTCATTTTAATTCCTATGATAAATCAGCTATTAAAAGAATTTGTGATCCCCCTGTAAAAATTGTCAGAGAAAAAACTTTAAAGAAATGGCAAAGAGCTAAACTAGAGAGAAAAATTAGAAAAAAAGAAATAGAATTTAGAAGACAGTTTATTTGTGACTTTTAGCTGTATAAATCCTTACTAAGGTAATTTGGGGAAAAAATAGAATAATTTAGAAAGAATTTAGAAAATGAATTCATTTGTGAATTTTAACTGTAAATATATTTATTATTAAAGTAATTTGATTGTAAATAACATTGTTTGCAATAAATTTATTTACTTATTTAACTACCACTTTCATTGGACCGTTAAAATTTTAAGTGATATCAAATATAGTAATAAATTTTTATTATATTAAATATTTTATTCTTAAGGTTTTAACCCAAAGTTTGATCCTCCTTTTGTTGGGTGACATTGACTCAATCTTTTGTCTCTTGTTGAGTCAATAAAGTGAGTGTGATGCAGCATAGGGATTTTTGTGTTAGGCTGGCTATCAAACCAAGCTTCACACTCAGTTAAAAAACATGCCATGCCAATGTGTTTAGCTTAAGAGTTATTTCTTCAATTTTTCTAATTATTAACTTAATACAAGATGCATGAAATGTAATGTTATATGCATTTATTGAATATTTTCTGAGAATCATACGTTAACTATCTAAGTAAAATATTTAACAAACACAAAAATTTAAGCCGTTTGGATTGGGTGATTCATTTTAGAAATATGTAATAAAAATATATTTAATTGTTCATTTTTGAAAGCAATGAACTTTATGCACTTTGGATTTCTTCTGAGATAAATGTTTCTTTGAAATAAAAATAACATGTTGTGAGAGATTTGATGACATCTATGTTTATTGTGTATGATGCAAATGTAGATATTGTCACTATATTTTAAAGCAATTGAATTTATTGATTGTGACTAAATTCTGATATTTAATATGTTTAAAATGCTTATTAGAAATATCAGGATATTGCAAACAAAAGTATTAAAGCATTCAAAAATTTTAAAAGTAAAATATATAAAAAAAAATTCATAAATTTAATATTTAATGGCACATTTACATAGTTCAGTTCTAAACTTAGGACTGTCAATATTTGTCTGAATATCTGCAAATTTGTCTAGCATATTTCATTGTTTTTTGTGAAACTTTTACTGGCAAGAAAATTTTAAATTTCTAAAAATGTTTTTAACATTTTGATATAGTGATTTCAACTACTGCATAACTGATATAGTAATTTCATCTACTGCATTTTTAATTTAAGGAAAATCAGAGTAATGAAATTGACAAACTAAATTTGTTGCCAGTGAAAACAAATCAGAAAGATTTTTTAACTATTCTATTTCAAAAAATTTACATTTATGCAATTTAATTTTCTAAGAATACTTTTAGGATTCTGAAAAATTTATAATTCAGTTTTATTTCTACTTTCTTAAAAACAATTCTAACCACATATCACATTATGTTGTTAAAGGTAAATGAAGAAATTATTTTGTTTCATTTCTTAGTTTTATCAAATTCTTGATTGGCCAAGAAATATGAATTTTTATTTTGTGTTGATTTATTTTTAATATTCAATTTAGATTTTCTAAGTCAAAACACTGCATGAATCTAATAAAATTTCAAATATTGTTTTAAATAAACTAGTTAGTTCTGTATAAAATTTTCAAGCTCAGCAAGATGAGCTTCACCAAAATAGAAAATATTTTCATTTGAATTGTTTAACATTAAAAATTTTTTTGATTCAATGTTTACTAATTTAATATAACAAAATTACAATTTTAATTTTAAAAAGCCACAAAATATAATTATATTCATTTCATCATTAAATTGGGTATGAGAGAATAATAGTTATATATTAAGTAATGTTTTTATCCTAAAAAATTATTCAGTACTTTTTTATAATTTATCTTCTAATATTTTTGTTTGATATATACATTAAGTGTATGAGATATTCATATCAAAGAAACTTTTCTTTATTAAACTTGTGTTGAAAGTTAACTAATGAAGCATATATCTGATTAACAAATTATTTGTTGAAAGTCAGAACATTAGAGAAGAATTTATTTCAATTCATGTTGTCGTCTTGTGCCAGCAAGCTGGCAATATAGGGTGCACTGCTTCACTTTTCCAACAAAATTGTAATTTGGTGTGTAATCTGGCTTTCTCAGTACACACATGGTAGGTTACCATTATACCATTCATAAGGTCTACCATTTATAAGGTAGGCAACCATTCATACAAGGAAAGGCAAAGACAGGAGGGAGAGAAAGTAATTCATTTCCAAACTTAGAACCTCCCTATCCACAGTTAAGCACGCTGGCCACCAGACAGTGTGGAGCATTGTTTCAACTCAATAATCCATTTTCAAATTAAAACTAGAAAATTATTTTATATCAAAGTGGTAGTAAAACAATGAGCTTTTTACAATTTTTGGATTTTGGCTGTAAAAATAGTTATACATAATAGTTTTAAATAAACAAAATCAAAAAAGTCTAAATAAAAATTAAATCAACTAACTGTATGATTTTGTAAGAAATCATAAGTGTAACTAATTTCGATCACAAGCTATCACTGAAAGTTTAAATAAAGATGTATTTAGCAGATGGACAAATAATGAAGCATACAGATGGAATAAAATGTTAAGAAGGTTTTTGCATTATTTTCTCAAGATAAATATTGTGCATTTTATCGATTGTAATTTCATAAACGTTGGCCTAGATTTTAAAAGTGCCTAAACAATTGCTTGGGAAAAAAGGGTGTAAAAAAAATAGTTATATATTCTCAAAGTATGAAACTGAATTTTTGATTCTAAAAATGAATTTTTTCTTTCTTGATTGATAACTAAAAATTGAGAGCAATATATGCATGACATATCAGAGTTTATTATCCTTAAATGCATTATTTTCTTTTGCCATTAAATACTGCTGAAAAATCTGAACCAATAAGGAAACAAAAGAAAAATGAATATTATACTTTGTAGAAATTTAAGGAAACAAATACATGCAACTAAATTATATATATATATGAACCATAGTGGTTGATATTAAAAACAAATTAATAATAAACAAAATTACAATTTTTTAATGTGTTTAACTTATAAATTACTATTTAACCTATATTTAGATTAACTGGATCAAAAATTTTAATGATTTAGATAAAAATTTATCTCCTCTCAACACAATAAGTTGTCATAGACAAAACTTTGAAGAATAGGCTACTTTGTGCTATAAAATAATCTGATGATGTAATTTTATCAAGGTATATAAACAATCAAATTCTCTAATATTTTTAATTAATGTGGTAGATAAGAATAACTGATACAATTGCTTGGTAGAATTTGTCTGTAAGTGATTAGACACAATCTTTTTATATTCCAGGAAACTATAGAAGCTTAATAGTAACATTAGTCTTATCTTTGAAATTTAAAAGTCAGTTTGAGATACTCTATTGAAAGCAAAAAAAAAAATGTTTGATTAAATATTTCAGACAGAAGAAAGTTACAAACTTTTTTCAAATATAATTGAATATAAAAAGAATTAAGTTTACAAAAGAAATTTCTATTAAAATGTACAAGTTAGTTTTCTACAAAAATGGCATTTACCATCAATATTTTACACATTTATTAAATTAACATTTTCATATTTATGCTGTGTTATCAATTATTTTTTGAAAATCTATTTATATATGTGTAATGCTTATAAAGTAATTTTATGCTCTACTAGATAATTATTTTGATTCTAAAGGTTTTTTCATCTTTAAATAATAATGAAATAATTTATACATCATGTAATGAGAAAAATTTATCAGTAACATAAAAATTCTGGATGCAGTATTGATGTCACAAAACGGACTTCATTCATCGAAGTAGGCATTATCACATGCGACAACCTTCTCCTAAGATGATGCAAACTCATGCAACTGTTTCAATAAAGTGACTGGTATTTAGAAGCTAAAAATGGGTCACCTCGGTTTTCATCGCTTCAGCATTGTTAGCATGCGAATCTCCTGCGAAAGGAAAACGTGATAATCACTTGGGTAATAGGGAGGACGAAGAGAAATTCCCATTCTAAGGCAATAATCGCATTCAGAGTCAGATCTTGCATTATCCTCAAGAACCAAACCCTTTCTCTTGTTCATCATACTGGCTGCTTATGACACAAGAACTCTTGCACAAATTACCGTTGCACGAAGCATTAGCAATCTGGCTGTGTGGAAGGAACTCAGTGTGAACAGAGCCACTCGATATCCACCATACATACAGCAGCAACTTCTGGGTATGAAGTGGAACCTTTGCAGTCCAGGGAATCAAATCTGTCTGTGGCAACCAATGATATTAATATTTTTGGCTATTGCACTGGTTCTATTTTTCATTTCGTCAACAGATAATCTAGAAACAATTCGTTTTTCTTTAGGGAAAGAAATGAGTAGAAGGATAACCTTTGAAGTTAAATGCATTTAGTATGTTTTTGAGTATAAGTGATCACGAATGGTTTGATCAGATACTCGGAACTTAATTTCAAGTTCTTGGCATGTTTGAGATCCATTCTCCTCGATAGCACTTTTCGAACTATCGGTATTTAAGACTATTGGTGGAAACAATCGGGAGTGCATCTTCGAGTGATTTATCACATGAATAGAATTTACAATGCAATTTTATGTGATATGTTTAATTATTACATCGCTTCTGAATGCCATTCATATTTTCGGCATGCGAAAGCAGTTTAAATCCAGTTTTTATTCATAAAACAAACATACACAAACATAATGGCATTGTTTATGGAGATTATTAAACCTCTTTTCGGATTCAAACGTAACCGAAATCTATGAAACTTCCCTGCAAAGTTTTATATACCACCTGTCTAAAACTAACAAAGGCAGATTTAAGCTAATTAAGGCACGCTCAAAGCGGCATTTGCAATTTGCTTTATCTAAAAGCAACAAAATGTCTCTGGTTACTTCATTTTTTTAAACATTTACATATTTCAAATTAAAATAATTTGTTTAAAATTTTCCTTAAAATTCTTTTTCCTAATATTATTTTCATGAATGCAAGATATTAATTTTGCATTTCTTACTTTAAATCCTATACAAAAAAGGGACAAATCTACATTTTCCTAATAATTTGATTAATTATTAATGTTATAAAGATATATCGATGATTACAAACAGCATAATTTAAAATTTTAGCTAGAAGCTTTAATTTTATAAAATGCAACAATGGAATTAAGTAAATGACTGTTAATTTGAATAAAACATGCCTGAATAAAAATTAAGCTAAATTAATTGAATTTATTTTACATCCACAAAAATGAATAAAATATTCAATTTAAAATAATGAAATCACCAGATGTTTGGGAAATAATTTTGATAAAATTTACTCTTCGTCGGAATAAATTTTATGAAATGGCCTATTTATTTTAATACACAAAGCAAAGAAAGCTTTTAAATTTATTAATAATATGCAGTTATATAGCATTTATATACATTGGTTAATTTATGTTTAACTTAAAATTAATTTGTAGAATTACAATTATACTGATAATTTACATGAAGTACATAACAGATACCATGTCTACAACCGATAGGTGTAATTAAATCAAAATTTCTGTACACACACTATATATATGATTTTTGATAAGCTATTTATGCCTAATTCAGAAATCAGTTAAATATTTCTTTTATCTCAGTATTGATTTTAATCTGTTTGTAGAAACTTTAACACAGCAGTAGAAACAAACACAATAGCAAAATATTTTGATAGTTTATAAAACAAAACTAAAATTTTTAGTTATTGTTATATATATTCAAAGGGGAAAAGATTATTAAAATTTTCAGTCAAAATTGGATTTAAATAAGAATACGTGGCTTCAAGTTACATTGACAGATCTGTTTGATACAAATTAGAATGGATGACATATAATTGTCACATAGATCTCCTCTCTCACTGTTTCAACATCCATCACATATTAATGATCTACTGCAATCAATTCTAATTCAACAATGTAATGTTAGATAAACATTTGAAATCTTAGTAAAATAAATGCAATTTACAATATGGAAAGTAAATTATTAATGGAGCAACTAAGTGTCACCAGACAGAAATGAGCAAAACAAGCATTTCCCATGTTACAAAGTTAGGAAGATAGTAATTAGATAATTACTATCTTCCTAACTATTTAAGTTAGAAAAATTTTAAATATTGTTCTAGTTAAGAACAAATTTATTAAACACTAAACTTAGATACATACAGAAAATATTCCTAGTTTCGTACTTTGATTAAATGTATTCTAATATTTTTTCTTTCTAAATATCAATGGCATGAAAATAATATAAATACTGAAAAAAACAACTATAAATATTTTTTAGAAGCACTGTTATAGTTGGAGAAATTATCATGCAATAAAAATTCAGCTGCGGTATTATACAGAGCATGTAAATATTGAATTAGCTCAATAATTTCTTACATTTTCTGTCAAAAAAAGAGAGAGAGAGAGAGTTGACTTGGAACTAAAAACTTGGCTCATACTTGAAAACTAAAAAATTAGCTAAATTTATAATCTGATAAATACAGCATTATAAAGCATAGAATAAAGAGGAAAATTTCTGAAAATTGGCACAGTGTAATATATAAAAATATATTTAATAGAAAATGCAGTATACTTTACTTATTTATACAGCACCAAATACAACAATGAGATCTTTAATATAAAATTGATATTCTGTTTTATACACAAATATGATATTTAGCAACATAAATACAGAGTTAAAATCTTTGTAAATTAAATTCTTTATAATCACATAGTATAATACAAAAGTTCACAAATTATTTGTGAAAATAGTTATCACATTATAAAATACATTTTCTAGGAACATTGTAAGGCACCTTAGAATATAAAACAATGTATAAGTTTCTTAAAATATACATTTTAAAACTACAATAGTTGAAAGTTATTTTAAAACTGCTGATTTATTTGGCTTTAATTTCAAAGAATTTGTTTCCAGCCACATTTTGCAAATGCGTTGAATCGAATCTTGACCGCACTGTTCAGCAGCAACCATAACACGGCGAACATCTAAAGCAGAGTTTAATTTTATTGCAAGCAGATATGCAGATTTTAATTTTCCACACATTAAATATGCATTAATCTAAAAAGAAAGAGATAGGATTAGAACAACAAAACATGCAATAGAAAAAAAATACATATACTAAAGACATGAATAAAACTATGCGGAATAGTTTTTAATGAAATACATTATTTTAAATAAAACATTAATAATAATGCTTTCACATTATTAAAGTAATATATTTTCATGCTTAATGTATTAAAACGTTAAATGGATCATTAATCCATTGCTTAAATATATTATGGTTATAAAATCAAAATAATTACATTAAATTGTTTTTGCAAAATATTGAAAATAAAAATATTATGGAAAATTACCATTAACAAAAATTGTTACATGGACAACTTGGTATGGAATATATTATACAATAGCAAAAATTTAATAAAAAAAATTTTTAATGACGAGTATTTGAAAATAATAATGAAGGGAAAATATTTTTGATATTTAAAGGAATTATATAAATGGTATTTTATCATAAACTATGATTAAAATATATTTTATCTGAAGTATTATTACATCAAATACAAATATTGTCAGTATAAAAACGTGACATATTTTGAAATATCTTTTAGACAGTGTTTAAAAAATTGACTTAGAATTACAAACCTTATTTGAATCAGCATTAAGCATTTTTATAATATCTTCAACATCACCTCCCTATTAAAACAATGTTTCAAAATATTTAATAACATCTATATTAACATTAAATAATTTCTAGTAATATGTAATTTAAAATTATATAAATTAGATGAGTACATAACAGAACGTCCATTGAAGAAGCATTGCATTATAATTGATGCTTATTCTTCATGTTGAAAGCATAAACAATAAAATAAATTTTTTTATGTGTAAAGATATCTAGCAAAATTAATTAATAATGTAATTAATTCAAATATTTTTTATAAAAAGGAAACATTTGGGATAGCTTTTGTTACAAATATTTTTAATAGCAATGAATTTTTTAGCAATTTGATATAAATATTTTAATTTAAATTAAAACATAATTATCTTATCCCAGCACAAAATTAATGACATATTTATTTTATTATTTACAAATATATTTGATAATGTAAGCAACACAATTCATGTTATTTAAATAAATACACTTTCAATTTAATTTATAATTTAATATTCATTTTTGAAGTTAAAAAAATGCAATAAATATTTGTAAGCGATTACATTTGCAATAAATTTGCCTACAATAAAATCATTAATTAATGTATGAAAATGTAAGTTGCATGAATTCTTTTTCTTTATTATTGTATATATACATTACTAAGATGCATTTTTAATCTTAAAAGAATTTACAGTTAAAATATACAGATTAAATAATTGATCAGGAGGATCTGAATTTGATCAAATACATAGAATTTTTTTTAAATCTATCTCATTTAAATAAATTTATAGAAAGATAATGTCCAATTTTCACATATCATTATATTTTAAATATAATGCAGAAAAAATTAACTGGAGATTAAAAAAATTACTTTTTAAAATGAATATTCACAATATTTTAAATGCATAAAGAATTAAGATAAAATTAACTATCATAAAATTAAAATAGTAATCATAAAAGGAAATGATGTAATGATAGGAACCAATAATCATGTTAATATTTTCAATCTTGTTAGTTCAGAAGCAAGTGTTCATATTATTTTCAACGTGTACAGAATTTTCTGATAATGCTTTGAATTATGGTTCTGAATTTATTTGTTACAACTTTCAATTCACAAAGTCGTTCACAAACATTTCAATTTTATAGTACATAAAATGTGACTATATACTCAAACGGTTCTAAATTCTTTAAGTGAATATTACTTCTAAATGTTTTAAGTGAATTCCTATTTTCATTTCTTTCAACGCTATTAATTGTTCTTCTGAAGCCACGAATACAGAACAATATAGAATATTTTGAGAACACTGATATAGATGCTAAAAAACTATTTTATAGAAAATTATATTAAATTCCTGTATAATTTAATAAACAAAATCAAATTAAAATACAAGAAACAAAGTATATTTTATTCTCAAAAATAATTTGTACGAGGGTTACTCTGAAATTTTTGAAATACGCGCAGATGAGAATTAACAAAATAAAAATAACAGTTTAATTTTAAAATACAAAGTATTTTAACACAGAAGACGATTTTTTACTGACTTTCTTCAACTTGTTTAGCCTAGAATAAATTTTAAACAGAAGAAAAAAGGGAGTTGGTATGAGAACATTTTCGTGCTATGATTTTCTACGATTTTAAAGAAGGATTAAATCAAGAAGAATGCGTTCAACGGTTGCAATTACCATTTGGTGATGAATCTCCAGCTCATGCTACTGTATTCAAATGGTTTAGAGAATTTAGAAGATGTCGCAATTTTCTTCAGGATGAAAAACACACAGGAAGGCGCCGTCGGCAATAATCCCTGATAATGTGTCTGCCATACGAAAAATGTTAACGGATGATAATCGCTGTATCTATCAAATGATACAGAAGGAACTTAACATTGGATCTACAGCCATACACAAAATCTTTCATGAAGAATTACATTTGAAAAAAGTAGTTTGCCAGTGGGTTCCCCATAATCTAACTGAGCACCAAAAAGAGGAGCATGTCAGAATCAGTAAAGAAACTCTTAAATTGCTAATTAATGGTGGTCACAGCATTATTTCTAAAATTGTAACAGGTGATTAAATGTAAATACCATTTTTTGACGTTCCAACACATCAAGAAAGCAAAGTATGGGTCTTTGAAGATGATCCCACTCTCAAAATGGTGAACAAACAACGCACACTGAAAAAAGTGATGTATGCCGTTTCCTTCAGAAGTACGGGATTGGTCAAAGCCATTAAGTTGGAAGGACAGAAGACAGTAACAGCAAACTGGTATACCACTAAATGTCTTCCAGAAATTCTACAAGAACTGAATGTTAGGGGACTAATGCTTCACAATGACAATGCATCTTCACATACAGCCGGATTAACAGTTAAGTTTCTTAAACAAAAACAAATTAAAGTGGTCGAACATCCGTCTTATTAACCTGATCTAGCTATGTGCGACTTTTGGTTATTCTTTAATTTAAAACAGAACTTACGTGGACGTCGTTTTCATTCAGAAGAGATTGATGTGGCTATAAATGCTTTTTTTTTTCCATCTATTTCAAGAAATGAATGGCTTGAGGCATTTAATCTGTGGAAAATTCGTCTACAAAAGTGCACTGATGCTGGAGGAGACTACTTTGAGCACACCTAAAGTTTTGTAATATAACTTTAAAAACCTAGTTGTATCTCAAAAATTTCAAAGTGATCCTCATATTTTATCTTCTTTAATGGTGTAATATCTGGCGACTGTTTGGCGATCAACAAACCGCGCTTGGCGTGGTTTGATCTCTTTCGAGAGGTTGCCATATTTTAGAACAGTATCGGCGGAGCGAGGTCCGCGATAGGTCGTAATATTCTGGGAGGAGCGGAAGGCTCCGAGTTAATTTTGTGTTTTGTTTTTGATATTAAATGTTAGTTTATAAGTAAATAAATGTGTTGTCCAGAAAATAGTGATCGTTAATTTTCTCGGCCATTCTACACATCACAAATGGAAATAAAATACATAAAAATTTGGCTAAAATTTAACATTAAAAAATCTAACTTGTTGAAGTAAAATCTAGCAATTTTATTGTAAGTATTTATGTATATTATCAAAATATTTCATCGAAACAGTTGATTTAGTTTGAAATTTTTCCATTGTTCAGGAAACAATTCACATAATTTACTTTGAAATGAAATATCACAAAAATTATGCAAGTTTTTATGCCCAAGTATATATTTTCTGATTTGTGAGAAAAAGAATTATAAAAGTTAAAAATAATGATGTTGAAGTAACAGAAAAAAGAAATTTTACCTGCTTATGAATTGCAGATATACATTCTAAAATTACTTCATCCACTTTTACATCTTTACCAAAAAAACATTTTACACTAGCTAAAAAGTGTGGCACTTGTAACTTCTGTCTAATTTTTACCAATTCTCTACCAGATTTACATAAGATTGCTAAGGCATCTAGTTTAAATGTCTGAAAAAAGAAGTATAATTTTAACGATTAAAAAGAGACAAAATAATTTAAATTTATATAAACTATTTTCTAACACGTAGATACTTCTAATTTTTAGAAAAAATTAAAGATTTGTGTCTATATTCTGTTGTATATCATAATCAAAAAAATAAATCAGAAATTAAAGCTTATATTATAAATGAAATTTTCTTTTGACATTCTTTCTGACTTTTTTAAGTCTTTCAATTAGATTTAATTAAAATGCTAATTTTCGCTGCAGATTCTGGTCCTTCATAATCTTAATGTGCAAAGAACTGCAGATTGGGATTATCAGCTGTCCAACAGAAAAAATTTCATAAGAAAATTAAAAAATTCTTTCTCTCAGATAATTGCTGATATGTGAATTTTTACAATTTAGATAATTAAAAAATAACACTACAGTAAAAAAAAAATTTTTTTTTGAAAAATATGTTTACATTTACTAAGATGCAATGGTCTGATTGGTTAGAGAGTCATTCTTGTTATCTCAAGATAGTGAGTTTGAATCCTGGATTAATTAAAGATCTTTCCAACTCACTGAAAATGGCTGGAGAAAGTTAAATAGGTTGTAGTCGCAATGTCCTCCAAGTGAATTAATACTGATGGGAGTGGCCCTGCTTCTAAGTCAGGAAGACTCCAACCCAGCTGCTTCAACGCAATTATTAAAGCCCAACAATGGGTTAAGTCCACTGAAGTAAGGTGGTACAACAACAGAAAATACAGAGTAGACAAAAAAAATCCATAAAACCAGAAAAAAGTAACTAAATTAAATATAGTTATCAAGTTTAACATCAATAAATCACAATTCTTTTAAGATAAGAAACAATAATTTAAAAAACCAATAAGTGGAATGTTTTGAATATAGATGAAAGAAAATAATGTCTCTAATTTAAGAATGATGGTAGACCCAAGTATCTGCCTGCTTCTTAATTCTTTGGCTTTTCACCATCTGCTGATTTTTTCCACTCAATCTATCCACCTAGTTGTCTTCCCCTTTTTCCCTCTGAGTTTGCAAAGATAATTTTTTTTAACAGGAGTAACTGATACCTGGTTCATTTAGAATATTAGCAAAGCATTATCTTGTTAACTCAGCATCCTTGTTCACTTACATGGGATGCAATGCAGAACTGGCTCTGAATCCAAATATTATGATCAGCTGACTTGTTTTTATAGTCTTTAGACTTTTTGCTCACCCTTTATTTTTACAAAAATTATGATTTATATATGATTTTAAAGATTTATGAACAATGTGGAGGAAATCAGAATCAGATAAAATAATAACTACATACATAACTAGATATTGCATACATATTATTTATATTTATAAAATCTACATTCACTGTACATTTGGTATCACAAACAGAAAAACTTTTTGGAAATATCGAATTCCTTCCAGATTAAATTGTAAAACTAAATAAGATGTAAAAAAAATTGAATAAGTATGAAGAAAGCAAAACAAGTTAAATAAATACATTTAATTAAATCAAATTTTCTTAACAAACTCTTCAAAAACAATATAATGCAAACAAAAAACAAAAGTATTAGAGTAATCATGGTTATTGAAAAATATAATTATAAATAATATTGATAAATAGTTTATAGTTAATTGAGTTTACAAAGAATGCCAAATGTGTCATGCAACTCAAGAAATAGTGTGAGGATTGATCATAATGAAAGTAAGGAACAAAATTAAACAATGGCATAATTTTAAAAAAATCATTAATATAGCCTATCTAATAATCCAAACAGAATGCAAAGCGATTATTTTGGTATAGATTAAAGTAACAAAGATGATGAAATAGAATTGACTATAAGCAAAAGATGCAACAGAAGAAAAATAAGAAAACATTCTCATATTTAAAAAACAAATTTTAATGAAAAATTTATGAATAACAACAAGTATAAATACTTTAAATAACAACATTTATGTACATATACAAATTTAATTTTCTATGATTATCTTTTATATTTTTAATTATTTCTTTCTCTTGTATCTTTAAATTGATCACTTATTTATATTTAGCAAATAATGCGTATCTATGATTTCAATTCTACATTTGTAAAAAAAATATGCATTATACAACAGAATAAATATTACAAAATATGTAATCATTACAGTGAAAGATTTTTAAGTAATATTGCAGTATTTAAATTATAAATTTTCATATATTAACTATTTCAATGATTATTTTTATGTAAAAATAAAACCGTTTTTCATACATTAAAAATTAATAATGAATAGACAATTTTAAGTTGTTAAAGCATATTTTCAGAACAAATAGCTTGTCATGAAACTGTATAAATATAAAGAGTTGATACAGATAAGTTGTACTGCAAGCAAGTTCCTAGTTTCATACAAAATTGTGTTTTTTTATAAGTGAAACAGTATATCATCTACCTATCATATGAAGCCAAAATAAGAATTTATATCCTTTAGAAGAAACAGATAAAATAGAAATAAATTAAATTGTGCAAGAAAATTAAATATAAAATTTGAATTTAGTGTTAATCATTAACTCTATGATTTATTGAAAAATCACATTTACAATCTGCTTATAATAAATTTGAATTAAAAATTACTAAAAACAAAATACCTTAATTAATTTTGCAGCAAGTTCAAAACCATCATCAATATTTATAGCATTGATTAGAACCTGAAAATATATTAAATGCAACTATTAGTATAAGCAGATAAAGACCATAATAAAATAAATAATCAATTAATTTATTTTGCTTCAAAAATGCATTGCTTAAAATTTCTATTTTGTAAAATTTATCTTTTTTTTGTGAAGCATTAATTCTAATTAAAAAATACTTCAAAATTATAACATTTGTGGGATTTTCCATTATTATACAAAACTTTCTGTTCAATGAAACTTTTAAATTTCATTTATGCGTCGATTATAATTCCTCCTCAAGATAATTAATCTGAAAAATAAATCTGTGAAAAATTTTATCTAATATTTAGAACAAAATGAAGTGAAATTTCAAATATTCAAACAACACAAATGCATATAAGTTTCCAAATCTAATGTCAAATCATAAACTTTAAAAACGATATATTTACCTTACATACTCCTTTATTAATATTTACTAACCTAAACGATTATTCAACAATTATACTATACAACATTATACTATGAAAATAGATTTCAAAATGAAAATGGATTTCAAAATCAAATAAATCCTTTCCATTTAGTTCAATATTGTAATTTTTTTAAACAGATATATTAGATAATATAAATGGCTTTCTTCAATTCAAATATTTCTTTCTAAACATAAGTAATAATTGTTAATTTATTCAAGAAGGTAAAATTTTGTATTTTCCTACAAATTTAGCAATCATAAATTTATAATTTTACCATATGAACAGCTAAATCACAGTAATTCTCAAATACACATCTTATATATACATATAAACTCTCTGTGGTATGACAGCCCATGTGTGCCAAGGCTTACCGCGCCCATCTCTGTTTTCCTGACTGAGAGGCTCTGAGGTGTGAAGCATGTCCCAATTAGGTGCTTAGTGAAACGCGAAACTCAAGCATGTTTAGTTCCCAAGCATGCTTGGTACTCAGTTTATGGACCCACTGAAGGGATGAAAGGCTGAGTTGCCCTTGCCCAGCCCAAGGATAGAAGTTTGGACCTGTGCCTTGGGAGTGTGAAACGCTACCACTAAGCCACCAGGGTTCAATATATATATATATATAGGTATTGCATACATTATGTTACTTGTTTTGTTTTTATATAATGGGAAAAAGCAAAGCTAATATATTATACTCACTATTTTTTATTAGCAAACAAAATATTTAAAAAGAAAAAATTTCAGAAATTAATTAAAAATACTAGGACCCTAAAAAATATTTTTTTGGAGTTTTCGAAAGTTTTTTGATATATAATATAAATTTTCTACCCAATAGCACCCTAATCTATTAGTTGTTGGTTTTGAAAATCTTCAGTGCATTTCCAAAAAGTATAATTTCTGACTTCACATTATTATGTTGAAAAGAAAAAAAAACATATAAAATTTATTATGTGGAGAAAGTTAGAACTTGGCAAAGGAAAATAATAACCATATGTTGTTTTTTGAAGCCATAAGGTTATTTATATCAATAAAAATAAACTGCATTAACACACTTTACATAGAAAAATTCAAAGGCATACCCAGTGGTGAGTGTTAGGAAGATAATCAAGAGAAATTTATCAATGACAAACTGACAAATTATTATTTAATTATTAGAAAAACAGATCAAAAATAAAAATATTTTAAGGGATTGTGCAATTATATGATATTTTTATTTAAAAAAAAATTAAATCATAAAAACATCAAAAAAATGTTTCTAAAACTTCTATATTTAACTAACAATTTTTATTTTTTATTTTTTTTTTTTTTTTTTTTTTACATTTTAGGATCTATTACATTGACTTCTTTTAAAGTTATTTATTAAAAAATAAAAATAACTTTCGCCAAAGAGTGCATTATAAAAACTCTTTTATTTTTCAGAAATTTATATGCAACAGAAAACTTTTTATTCCTCTTATATTATTTTTTACTTTGTTTTATTCAAAGAATATTTACGCTGAGTAGTAATTAATTTACTGTATGTGGCAAAAAATCAATAAAAAATATAGAACAGGTTTTCACTTCAAAATAAAATAAATAAATATTAGTCATTTATTTTTATAATAGCAGGTTCAAAATTACTTCATAAATTTGCATAACCTGTTAAATAGGTAACAGTAAAAATTTTTATGTATCATATAATAATTATATGCATAATCTTTTAACATTAAATACAGAACAGAGTATTAGACATTAGCAAAATATTGTAAAAGAATTCCCCGACTTAACAAAGCCAATAAGGAAAAACTTTCTTATGTTAAATTTAAAATGTTTGAATACATGAAATATATATTATTAAGTAGTGTAATGGGTATTTATTTTATTTAAATACTTTTGTTTAATATGTACTACAAATTTAGTTTATGTGTATAAAAAACTTACGGGTTAAAATTTCTAGCATTTAATGTAACAAATTTCCTTTGAAATACCTGGTGAGATCTAAACAAATAGTTATTTTTTATTATTTACTAGATTTTATTATTTTAATTTTTCATCATATGCATATCATTAAAAACTTCTTTAACATTAAAATTAGCATTTATGTGTACATAACTTTCATTGCTGAATACTTTTAATTATTATAAAACACAAGAGCTTGTTTAATTCCATTTACACATTTTTAATATGAACATAAGAAAAAATCATATAATTAAAAAATAATTTGTTGATGAAAAATAGAAAGCAGAAAAATTAAAAGAAATAATTAATTAAAGGATAAATTAAATAAAATAAGATGCATTTAAATGGGTGCAAAAACATTTTAAAAGAGTAAATTTTTACTTATAAACATACATTTTACAAAACTTCATTTATAATTAAATTTTACAGGAATTTATACAAATATTTTCATCAAATTTGCATTTTCACACTTAATTTTTGACAGTTAATGATAAATTTGAAATTGAGAAGAAATGCAGGGGTAGGAGTACAGAAATTTTTTTTTCAGGACACTATTTTCAAGAAATATCAGGACATTTCTTCAGGACATATTTCAATAATTAAACAAAACAAATGTTACTTTTACATATTAATTCTGTTTTATGTATAAAACACATTTTAGAAAGGAATAAACTATTTAATAAATTCTGAGTTTTTTAATACAACAATATGAAAAATGATACAGAAATTTAAACTATCTATACTGAACATTTTTTGAAAATTAATAAGTCACTTGATAAATGCCTTAAATTAATAGTTAATTTATGTATAATTGAATAACGTTCATTTTGTACTGGCTGCATTAGCACTTAATTCCGTAATTTAATACTGCACTTTTTTAACTTATCATTCACAGATGCAATCTCTGCATTAGAAGCAGACAACATCATTTGTCCAACTTTCACATCACTCATATTATCATCACTGATAGCATATGCTATTTTTTTAGTTGCATCATCCAAAAATTTGTGAGCAACATACTCACTGATTATCAAGCAAATTTTTCCTTTCTTTCTCAAGTTCATTAATTTTTTCTAACAGGTGCGATTGTTTAAATTTTTTTTCACAAGTAGCTTCTACATCTTCCTCATCCTTTCTTTTCTTCTCTAATTGTGTTACATCTTTTGATTTTTCTATATATGATGCATATTCTGCATGAGATTTCTGAATATAATGCATCATTTCTTTGGTATATGGAATGGAGGAAACAGAATTGCCATGCATTTGAATAACATCATGACAAATCCGTAAACTTTGAACTGTTAATTCCGATAAAGAAGCTCTCTCTTTTGTCACAACAGAATTGTTAGTTAAAAAACCTCTTTCTGGTTGGGAATTTACATTCAATAACGACAGACATGCTTTAACCACTCTAGAAAGAGTAGGATATTTTATATAACCCCAAGTATCTTTTATATTCAAAACCGCATTCCAATATTTACAGATATTTTGATCATTATCATAATCATTCACAATCAAAGTCACATCTTCACACATGTAAAGAATCCACTCTTCATTCATTTTATCAATATCTGAAGAAGTTTTATTCACATGAGGAATATGTTGAATTAATCTGCTAAATGAACTCCTAGACTCTTCCTTTTTTCTATTATAAGGAGACAAACACTGAAGATCTTTGAGTAAAGGATTTGTTATAGGAAGTTTTTGAAGCAAATGCTTTGAAGTTGCTATGTAGAAGCTTCTGACACTTTGTAGAAACAGTGTTTTATCAGTAAGCTCTTCCAGTATTGCTGTTGCACCATTACATTGTTTAAATTTAAGCAATTTTTTCCTGAATCAACATTAATTTGTAGCAACTTTACTCCATTTTTTCACAGATTTCTTCTGGGTTTAAAAATTTAAACATAATACTGCAAACAAGTTCATTTAATTTACTGTACATCACATGTACTAAAGGTTCGACTTTTTGCATTAAAAGTAAATATGGTTCAAAAGTTTTACAAAAAAATGAAACAAAATGTAGATATGCCAGAGTCTTAGGATCTTTCAAATGTTTTATCTGAAGATATCTATCAGAAAGTGATTTCGACTCTCTTCTGTTACTTTAATAATGAAATATTCCTTTAGAACATTGCTCAACGATTCTCTCACAAACAGCCCAAAGTTAACCAACGGCTCTCAACACAACAAAGGGAACTATGTCTAGCTAAAGTTTCTTCCAGTATTTCTAACTGTAAGGAATGATAATCTTCCCTTCTTGCAGGAAATAGTTTGAAAAATTGGTGAATATCTATAGCAAATCCATCAATATTACAATCAATTTTATCAATACTCTTATGTAGTGCTCCATGGATTATGCAACATGTACCCGAACCAATTAGTATTTGGTAAACTTTGCTTACTCGGTTCACTATTTATTTGCTTTAAAACAGCTAAATTAACTCTTGGTCCCTCCATTGACAACTGCATTAATTTTTCTAAATTCAAACCATTATTTTGAATAAAACTTAATAAATTTTTTACAATTTTATTGGCTTAAAAAATGTGATTAGAGGTAATAAATGACATTTTTACCTTTATCAGACCAATAAGAGATGTAAATATCAAACTGTTTCTTTATTTGTTTTGTAGTAGTTTCATCGAAAAGTAAAACAAAATATGAAGTACCGATATCCAGAAACAAAAGAGTTTCGAAATACAGACCTAATCCAAAGTTAATCATATACCTGACTTTTTTGTCAGATAATTTGAGATTTTTTGCTATGGAGGAATCATCAAAAATTTTTCCGTAAATGTTATCTAAATCATTCAACGATGAAAGAGAATAATTACTTTTTATTGCCACCAAAACTAAAATGGTTTCAACTTCAATGGTTTTTTCTCATGTCGTTTTGGGAAGCCATGATTTGTTATTTACTACTTCAGTCGATGTCGAGGATTCAGATGAAGTTGATGACTTGATAGTAAATAATGTTTGATTCTTGTAACAGTTCACAACTTTTTGTGTTTAATCCATCTGCATGAGCAAGCACTTGTCTAAAACCCATATTTGAAACACTGAATTTGCTTTTGCATATGAAGCACTCCGCAGAATGAACATCATCAAAACTTCGGCACCAGGTCTTGATTAGGCATTTATTCCCATCTTGCAATTCCAACCATTTGTCGGAAAAATTTATTTTCCTTGGCATTTTTAAAAGAAAATTAATTGTTTTCAAAAATAAAATTCTGAGCTTGCTAATAAACATTCCTCAAAACACCCATCAAAATCTTTCAAAATGGCACGATAAGCAATTCATGCATGTGCATAAACGTAGGCGAATAATTCACAATTTCACTATCATTGTAAATAATTGTGCACTACTAAAACCAGAATCTTTGTCTGTAAAGGCAGAAAATAGAATTTAATGGTAAACCTAAACCTAAATTTTTTTGACGTCAGACATTCATGAGCAATGGCTGAAAACGACGTGGAGACGAATGTATGGCAATCCTATTTCCAGTTTGAAAGAGAACAAAAAAGGAGGAAATTTTCTCTTTCTTCTTGCATAGAAAGC
Organism: Latrodectus elegans; assembly: GCA_030067965.1. Classification (NCBI taxonomy): domain Eukaryota; kingdom Metazoa; phylum Arthropoda; class Arachnida; order Araneae; family Theridiidae; genus Latrodectus; species Latrodectus elegans. Next base: position 125,807,191 of record CM057813.1, read on the forward strand.
AGTTAATTGAAAAAATATATTCCACAAGAAAAATTTACTACTGAAAAATATAAAATTATTAATTAAAATTAAACTTTCAAAAGAATGTAATAAAAAAGTAAGGAATTCCAGGCTTTATTTTGTAAAATAAGGACATTTCAGGACCTTTTTTAAAAAATCAGGAATTTCAGGACAACTCCAAGCCCTGGAAATGCAATTACTGACAAAATTAATTATTACCAGGCGATACATTTATTTCAAAAAATTTAAAACTTCCACTTTTTTAACAAATTGACGAAAAAATAGTTCTTTTTTAAGTGTTCCACTCTTTTAACCTTTGTCAATAAAAATTGTCTGGATGTAAATAAATAATAGAAAGATTTCTTAAGATAACATTTACCAAATAGATAATGTAGTAATACTAAAACATTTACACTAGCCACATCTTCATCTTTTTAAAAGATAATTTTTTAATATTTGATGATGCATACAAAGTTATATAATACCTAAAATTAGTTGTGACACGATAATTTTTCAGACTACTGTTTACAAAAATTAAAAGCAAAATGTAGAGAGTAACAGATGATAATAAATCATACCATAGTAGCAACTTCATTTTTCATTTCTACATTTCCAAAAAGTGTAGGTGGACACAGAGATTTATTTTGTACAGTAGTATCAACAGCATGCAAAAATCCATGACTCTGTGATTCACATTGTTGGAAGAAATTCGTAATTTCTTCTTGAAGTGTAATAACTTGAATGTAACTATAGAAAAAATAAATAAAGCTTACAATACAGATATAAAAACTCTGCTAAATATTCTTAATTTTAAAAATTTTTAAGATTCTAATTTCTTGAATTTATATTGTTTTAAAATTTAAACTATGAAATCAAATTTATGATTAACCCTTAATATAATCATTCTAATCTAATAGTAACATTGTATAATCTATCGATTAAACAAATCATTTTAAATAATAGTACAAAAGTTTAGGTACAGAAATGTATTTCACTGAACCAAATAACTCAATTAACCAATTCTACAGTACTGCATAGATTGAGTACAAAAATTTCATTTTTCTTTTATTATTTAAATTTTTTATTCTTTTGCTTTAATTACATATTAAATAAATGATATTTTACAATTCATATTTTATGAATACTGTGTTTAAAATTTATTTTTAACTATATATATATATATATATATATATATATATATATATATATATATATATATATATATATTTGAAATAAACACAAGCAATAACATTAATTTAATTGTTTTCATGTGTTCCACATTTCCAAATCAATGAAAAAGCTAAGCAAATTATACTCAAATTTCCAGCTATTATTTTCATTTAATTTAAATTATTTTGAAATAGGTTTGCAAAATTAAAATTTTTACTTTGATTTTGCTAACCTAAAACAAAATAATTAAATTCTCCTACATGAAACAAATAAGTCCTATTTCAAAATGTCACAATAAATGGGAAATTCGAATTTTCTTTATTTAGCAAAATAGATTTGCATATTTTACACTAAAAATGTGAGTTTATTAGCTCTGTAATGGAAATAGGCATAACTTGAAGTTAAATTTCAAAGCAAAACATATTCTCCATACGAATTTACTAAAAGTGTACTGGTTATGATCTTTCAATGAGTATTTACACACACCAATGCTCAAAATATCTTCCTTTCAGGTATTAAGGTTCCAAAATTTATTCATTTGAAACAGCAAAAGATTTATAAACCACAAATCTCAATAAAATTAATAAGATTCAGTAAATATATATAAACATTAAAAACTAAGCGAAAAAAGCGAACCTCATTCAAATTACTAATAACACAAAGTAATTAATTTTCAAACTATAATTATGATAATTATTAAACATTTTTATACAAAATTTGGTATTACATAGACGGACAGAGAGTAAACAGAGTATACAAAAAAAAAAAAAAAAAAAAAAAAAAAAAATACGGTTTCAGAGTAGAAAATAATTTTTCTGTGTTCTTAATAAATTCAAAAAATTTGCTTTTTTATCACCACTGAAGAATTGATTTACTAACAAAATACTTTTATAAGACATCAGAAGCTAAATTTGGGCCTATTTTTGTGTAAATCCCATGGTTGCAGGAATCACTTATTTAGGTATGCAAAAGATTTGCTTGTTTGCATGATTAGAGTAATTTGAATACATAATTTTCTAGTTAGTTGGAATACCACTAACTAGACAAATTGCAACAGTTGTAACAAGACCACTAAATGACAAAGTATAACAACAGTGGATTAACAGTAAAGAATATAATTGTTTGATTTTTAATCACTGTTCTCTAAGGCAGTGATTTATTTCTTACATTATTTTTCGTTTAGTAAACAAAAAAATAAATAAAATAAAATAAATAAATCCATTACTGTTAAATATTGAAGTTAAAAATTGCACTGGAAACACAAATAGCAGTAACCATTCAACTATTACACTTTATATGGTGAAATAAGTATAGCATTTATGACAGAATACTGAATATTTAATTTCCCAAAACTGTACTTTTGTATAATAATCTTTCAAAGTTGAGATAATTTTTCTGACCATCTTGCATTTATTTATGCATAATATAGTTTTACATAAAAGCTTAGAATTAAAACACACACATGACATCATTAAAATCTATGCAGAAAGTAATATCCTTAAATATTAAGTAAAGTTAACATTATCTATTTAAGAATCGTACCTTTTTACTTATTATACATGTTGTTAATAATAATGTAAATTGTACTAAACAACAGTTTCCATCATAAAAATTAAAGAGTCAAAGTGAGTGCATCAAATGACCTGGTGAAGAGGCTTTCTTTTTCATCATTATTATAAAAAAGAGCTTAGTCAATAGTTATTCCTTGCATAATTTGGGAAACTGTTGACAATAGTGGTTAACTTTTCGATTATAAATTAAAGAAATGTTATAAGTACTCATTGAGCCAGAAATGTTGTAGAATATCGAGAATTGTATGTTCCCTAGTAGATCTGCAAAATTATAATACAAAACAAAATGGTGCAAATTTTTCAAAAAACATGCAACCATCAGCAGAGAGTGTATTAAAGAAAGTGTACAAATAGCTTCAAATTTAGCAATGGGTCTGCTATTTTATAGGCTATGTTGAGTAATGATTTTGGACATGATTCTACAAGATAAGATTATAAAATAGGGAATGAGGCGGAATTTTAAAATAGGTAGACATTAACTAAAATATCACATTGCAACCTGACATCCAGGGTCCATAGGATTTGATAACATGATGAATGTGATTTCTTAGAGCTGTACATATTGGTAACATAAAATTAAGATAATTTTTGGAGCAGCAATTTTCACAAATGGAAGAGTAGATAGCATTAGTAAAATATGTTAAGAAATTAATTACCTTTCAGCTTCTTTTTCATGCAATATATTAATATTTTTTCTTTTTCGCCACACTTCACTGACAGGATCAGTTTGCCTTAAGTTGTTGAGGTACCTTTCATAGTATTTCTTTGCATTATACAAATATCGATGTCGTTCAAACAAAGTCTTATAAGAGGCAGCCGGAGCTAAGTAAAAATTTATGGCACTTTTGGCAGCACGAGCATAATCCTATGAAATGGAAGAAATACATACTTTTCTGTCAAACATTAATTATAAAATTGATAGATTATAAAAAAGTATTACACAAAATCTTTTGATTGACTAATTAGCAGAATACATTTTATTAATATAAATTGATCATCAGTTAAATTATTTACTTCAAAAAGATCAAATTATAGACATAGAATCATGTGTAAAAAAGATTAAATTTTTTTTACATGATTTACAATATTTTATCTACATACTATGATATTTTTTTACATATTTAAATATTTTATAACTGTTAATCGGGTGTATAATTAAACACCCGATTAACATTTATAAAATATTGAAATATATATATATATATATAAAGTGGGTCACACACATTATATATATTTTTAGATACAACATTGCATACATATAAATATAACAGTTGCAATAAATAATTTACAGCTCTAATATTTTCAACTGTTGATTGTTAACTATTTTTGTAATGATTTATATTACCATTAATGAAAAATATTTGATATTAACTTCTATGAAGATTAATATTTTTAATTTATAAGGGCTCCAACAAACAATCTAAGTAGAATTGATTGTTTAAAGGTTATGAACTACAAAAATCTGTGATGACAATAGGAGTCAAAACCTCAATGTTAAACTGCAGAAACAGTATTCTAATAAGTCATTTATAAATTCAATTAATTTTTAAGGTAAAAATGTAATACTTTATTGAATGTATACTTTATATATTAATGTTGAAAAAGTCTTGTAAAAATATTTATTTAAAGTATTTACTGATACAAAATATGAACATCTAAAGAGTTGACAGCTGAGAAATTAACAAAAATTACATTTTCCATTACTTTATCATTAAAATAACGGAGAAAAGATTAATTAACGAAAATACTCACTTCCATAAACAGCTGCACTTCATACAATACATTCATGTATTTAAGTTTTTCTAAATGACGACATGTGGCAAAAAGATAAGATGACCATAGAGTTAATGATGGATCACTATTTGTTATCATTTGCTTCAGAGTAGAAAGCTGTACATTTTTCAGTGATGGCATAAATAAAGTTTCTATAAAGATGTCTGATTCACATTTCTAAAAAAGATAAAGAATTTGATTTCAACATACTTTTTAAAAACTAAAAACATAAAATTTATAAAAGTGAAGCAATACTGAGTTAGCATTTATTTAAAAATAAAAATTTTGAAAGAACTTTTTTTTTTATAATAAAAATTTATAAAAATACTTATTTAATTGGGTGAATACTTTTTTAATAAAGTCATTTTTATTCTATTTAAGAATTAACTTTATTTTAAATTCATTGACAACAATATTGTATGAAAATCTTTTTCAAATATTAATTTGAATAATTATTCAAATATTAATTTGAATAATATGCTTTAAGAGTAAAATAATTTAGTTAATCCAGTTCAGTCACTATGTAAGCTAATACTCAATTCCATTCTTCTAAATGTAATAGAGCAATGAGACTGCATAATGAAAAGTCTTACAGAGCAAAACTATTAGCCATAAATAAATATGTAATACATACTACATACAAGAATATTCTTGAAAGACAGTTGAAATTTGCTTACATAACAAAATGGTTAATTTGGTTGCCATTTCATGACCACATTTTGCACATGAGCTATTTGACTTGGAACCCAGTTTTAAGTGAATTTCGAACCACTAAAACAACCCTGTCCAAGATATCAGCTCAGGCCATGAGCTGTTATTGCACCTGCATTCTTCCCTGTACCTAGCCCTAAGTTGGGCTCTACCAGTTAGATAAAAGCAGCTGAGTGTAGTCTTCAGGATTTTGAAGAAGGGATCAAGCAGAAGACCCCAATACTTAGCCTGCTAACCCCAGAAGTATCAATTCACTAAGAAGACATAGTCACTTGGAGGACATTGTGAGTTTTAACATGTCTCAGTGACCTTTACTGAGCATGACAGATTTTCTGTTAAGCCAGGATTTGAATTCACTATTTCCCAATAATTAAAGTAATGCCATAACCAACCAGGGCACTATGACCCTACCTATGAATTGTTGTAACCAAGGCCCTAAAATTTCAACTGCCAGTTTGGAATGCATCAAAAGAATATAAAACAAAAAATTCAAAATAGGCATTCAAAACTATGAATTATTCTTTATTGATCCAAAATAGTGGAATTAATAATAAAATATTACTTTTTTATTTATTTTATAATATTCAATATTATTTGTCATTTTGTATATTGTTGTTGTTTCTCAAGTAAAAAAACATGTAGGCATTCATTTAATTTTTCCTTTCTTGAAAGATTGAATAATTGTTTTTAATACATAAATTCTTTCAGTTATTAAAATTTTGGAGCTATATTTCAATATATAGCTTGATCTACATAATAATACACAAATACTTAAAATTAAAAATAGGAAAATTGTTAAAAATCAAAGTTCAAATTTTGTAAACACATTTTGCTGCAAGTGCTATAAATATAAAACACCATAGCAATTTAAATATCTCATAAAAAATTTAATATAGTTATTAACTTATCACTTATTATTAAGTACTCTATCTTTCCATAATAATGAAGTTTTCTCAGATTTTAACACAACATTTAAATCAGCTCATTTAATTAAACTGAGAAAAACAAAATCTTCTGAAAAACATTCATGTGAGTTTTTTATTCTACGCTAGCATTAATATCCCAATGTAAAATGAATAACATGTTTTTGAGAATTTATTTTCAAAGACATGAATGAATGTTGAATGATGAAGAAAGAGTGTTTATAAACTCATAGGAAATATATACATTTGCTAATTAGCCAAATGAACTAAAAAAATTAAAAAACTAAATTACTTACATTTTTAATTATATATTGTAAGGCTTCAAGAATTAATCCATGTCTTCGATAAAATCCAACAGTAGCAAAATGTGTTCCATATGTATTAAGATAGAATAGGCATTCTTCCTTTACTGAATCATCCAATGGAAATATTTCTGTTTCAAACTGAAATAATTCAAATAATATAGTAATTTAAAAAAAAAAAGGTTTACAGAAACTTCACAACACTTTAAATGATATCTTTCAAATATACAAATTTCTTTTCTATAAATAATATTGTTTACTTCATACAACATTATTTTCAATGTAAAATATCTCAAATTAAAACATTAAGTAATTGCATATTTTTAAATATCACCTGGATATGCAAATGCAATTGAACCTTTTAGTTTACTGAAAAAAGGATACACATTTATGTAGTAAGGTTTTTAAAATGGATAAAAAGAAATCAAAAATACTAGATGAAAAAACCATTCATAATAAGATTTAAAGGGACTGAATTTACAAATCCTGATATAAAAAGTGAATGAATGACCTAGATTGATTTGGTATATCATTTAGTGCCACTTTTTGAGTAACACTCTATATCACTCAAAAAGTGACATTGAGTGACAAACAAAACTAAACACAGTGGTCACTTTTTGAACAAGAGAACTAATTAGACTGGTATTTACAATGTAAAGTGAATTATGAACGGATATAAGCATCCAAACCCAAGGTAGGATTCAAACCCATAAACTATTGAATCAAAGGCAATAACTATTTTGCTAAATAACTTGGAATACTTGGATTATTCAGTCTGGATTTGTAAAAACTTTTTTTATTGCAAATAATGAAAAATCATACTCTAAAGGTTTCACAGGATGAACAGTTTGATCTGAGTATTTTTGTTAACAAAAGTAAAAATTCAATTCAATATTTATTCCCAATTCATATTAATTATATAATAATTATCTCCATTCAGAAGAATACTTTGTTTTAGCAATATTATTTATAATGTGGTCTGCATATTACAAATAAAAAAAATTTTAGTAGATAAATAATTTCAACTTTTTGAAAAATAAAGTTATTTTTAACATTGATCTCTTATTTTATTTTTCTCATTTTAAAATATTTTTTAAATGATGGCATAAACTACTACATAACTATAGGTCATTAGATATTTTGTGACTGATATTCATGATGCCATTTGGAATTTAAACTAGCGGAGAGTTCAAACAGATGAAAGTTTTTTGTGTAGTTTTTAATTTTTTAAACCATGTATCTTGGGAGCAGTTTTTTTAATTATTATATATTTGTGAAAGAACATAAATTAATAATAAGAAAAAACAAAGCGTAGAAATTTTTTAATTTCTATTTTAATCTAGTAACAAGAAAAATATTTAAGATCAAAAACAAAGTTGAAGAGGGCACAGTATAGACATTCATTATACTGAAACAATTAAATAAATTTAATAAGGCACCTAGAGAAAACAAACCCAGGTGAGCATATAACTTTAAATCTCAACAATATCAAAATGCAAAAATCAAGATAAAAACTTTATTAAAAACTATAAAGACTACACATAAAATATAAGTAGGTGTTGAAATATATTACTTAAATACACAGAAGCATTTATATTTAAGAAATACTAATTCTCTAGAATATTTACATAAAAGCAAATCAATGCTTAGTTTGGCTTTTAAAATAAATATTGAGATGTTTCATAACTTTTTGGAAAAAATGACTTTTTTTCATAAGTAACTTTTGGGAAAAATGAACAAATACATATTTATGTTTCATTACTTTTAGTGTGTCATTTAGAATGAAATTTCATATAAATTCAATATCAATTTAACATAAATACTAAAATTACATATTTCAAATGTATTTCTTGTAAAATATGTTCATTTCAAAGTAAATATGTTGCAAACACAAATATGATGCTTTAAGTGTTGTAAATACAATAAATTTTATAAAGTTCAGAAAAACAAATGAAAATAAATCCTTAAATTTAAAAAAAATAAAATTCAACATTTTTCTTAAAATTCATAGAATTTTAATAAACTGTTGTTTAAATCTTTATATATATATATATATATATATATATATATATATATATATATATATATATATATATATATATATATATGTATGTATGTATGTATTATTATTATTATTAACATATTTCATACCTTAGTTAAGAAATTTAAAACTACAAAAAAAACAGAATTTTAATTCAAATTTAATATTTTAACATTTTTCCCTTATTTTGAAAAACAAAATTAAGAGTTTTGGACACTTAATTTAAAGAAGATTGATATTATAGTTTTATAAGAATTCTAAAGTTTTCACCTGAGTCAAACCATTTTTAATATTTTTCAAAGATCCCAAAGATTTAAATATTGCAGCAGCCTAAAAAATAAGCAAAAAGATAAAATTAATTTTGAAAAAATATTTAAATATATACATAAGTATAAAAATTTAAAGAAATACCTTTTCATTTCCAGAATATTTAGAATTTTCTAACACTTTTAATATTTTACTAAGTAAAGGATTTTCTTTGGATTGATCATTTTTATCTTTAACCACCTGGAAAAGACAACAAAATCAATATATAAAAATTAATTTTTAAATAAAATGACTATATTTTTATAAAATAAAAAAATATTTGCATTTTTTTAACAATATTATAATATAAAAATATTACATAAGTTTAACTTTAAAAACTTCTTTTAACATGCTTTTAATGCAAACAACTTTATTCTATCATGAAAAAGTGAACTATTAAATACAAGCTTTTACTTTAAAATAGTTAAATATTTTATACTAACTTTTAAACATTGTTGAAATTTTGTTCTTGCTGTGGGCCAATCTCCAGCTTTTAAACAAAACAAACCCCAACTAGACCAGACTCCAAGTTTATCTAAGTTGAATTTCGTTGACACTTCCAAAGCCAAATTCATTCTTTCTTCTTCTAGAAGTTTATCTCTAAGCTTTCTACAATTAATATATTACAACTCAACTTTCTACAATTAATTAAATGTTTCATCTATAGTTAAAACACCGAGAAAAAAAGAGATATAACTTTCCTGTACCTCACAGTGTCACTATTTGTAAGAGCTTCTCTTGGTATTAGGTGTCTACAATTAGCATTGACTAATAATTTAATAATATCCAAATGTTGAAAGTATAAATCAGCTAAAGCTTCACCATCATTATCTTGTACCTGGTGGCACTTGACTTTGGCATTCATCAACAAAGACTTCATCATGCTATACAAATAAGAAAAATATATAATAATAACCTATAAAACCACAAAAAATATTTTCAATTGTATTTTATATCACTCATATCCTAATGCTTTTTATATAATAATTGGTTATTTTAATTGCAATTATTGTTTTAATTGTTTAAATAAGGAATAAATAATAGAATTAGGGCTTTCACAAATAGAAACTAAATATGCACGACAAACTTAAATAACTATTACTGAAAAGTACTTATTTTTCTTTTACTGAAAATATTTAAAATGAAATTAATTTGGAATAGATGTAGATAAATGCAAATGATTTTTCACAATGCTAAATAAACCTTTATTTAATTGATTTGTTTTATCATTTAATGAAAAAATCTGTGATTTTTGTTATTTTCAATAATTCACAAATTAATACTAAGAGAAAAAGTTTTAATTTTTATTAAACGCAAAAAATTATTTCCGCCTTTATTTCTCAAAATAAGCAATAATAAAGCAATGCACATAAGAAATAGGCACAAAAAAGCATTATTTCAACACACTTCAAAATTTTTTAAAAAATTTTAACTAAATTAGAATTTATTTAACAGAAATAATATATTCATATTCTTTAATCTCAATTATGCTCACTTAATATGAATTTTCTGATTTATGCTGAGAATGTATCAACAATTAAACTTCACATTTTAATGATATTTATTTCCCTTTTTAAGGTGAATGGTTAAAATAATGTAATATTCACTAATTTATCTTCAGTTTAATTGCTGACTTAATTCTAAGTGTTCATAATCCCAGAGTACTGATTTAATAAAATTGTAATATCATACAGATATATAATGCAAAAATGACATCATCTGGATCAGTGTAAAATTATTTCACTAAAATATGTACAGATGTATCAGAGAAATGATAGATTTGATTCTCAAATCAGCAAATTCATTTTTTATATTATTTTCAATCATGAAGATTTTTAAATAAACCATTCAAAAACATTTATTATTTAACATGATTACTTTCGCCTTTTGGAAAAGGCCTCGATTTTAAATCTTATATTTTTTTAAAATTTCATGCTAGTCAAAACTTTTTAATCATGAATGTTTTCATAAAGAGAGGCAAAAACAAAATTTACATAAAATTACAACTGATTTGTGTTTTTTCTATTATACTCATGGTTGAAAAAAATTTGCCCAGTGAAATAAATAACTTGTACATTATTTACACTTATAATTCAAAATTTCACCTGCAATTTCATTTATATTTAAATATTAATTTTTAAAGTTAAATTCATATATATATATATATATATATATATATATATATATATATATATATATATATATATATATATATATATATATTATCAAACTAGTATTCATTTCATCAATTAAGAATTTTCAATATCAAGAAAATGATGGACTTTCCTGTCATCATCTTTTGTATTTCAAGAATTTAAAAATTGAAGACCTGTGTACATAAGATTTATAGGAAAAGAAAAATAAAAGGTTTCAAATGAAAATGTTATTATAAAAATTAAATAAATTTGCAAACCTAATAATCAAACTGTAATCCAATTCCAGTGGAAGCTTTCCAGAGCGCCTTACTTTAATTTTACCCAAAAGACGGTCACTCAAATTCATCATAAATTGTGCACACTTCTTATCATCAGTGTGAAGTTTAAGGATGGAGTAGCAAAGTGAAATACTGGGGGTCTGAAACAAAATAATATATAAATCAAAACAAATTTAAAATAAATTGCATTTCCATTAAAAAATCATGTCAATCAATTACTACATGCAAGTTTCTTGAAAAATACAGATTATGATTGTAAAATCGAAATTTTTTGATTTCATATTATTATTTTACTAAACTATAAGTCAAAAGTTTTTGCTACATAACTGCAAGCTTGATTATTCTTTTTTGATTTGTTTTTTGTGATTATTTCTGGTAATTCAAAAACATTTTAATATTATAATTCTTTTACAAAATAGTATTTAAAAAATCATGAATTGCAAAAAAAATATCTCATATTAATACTTCTACATTTAATTTAATTAAATGATAAAAGTAAATGAACTATTACTTGCTCATATGAAAATTCATTTCTGACTGAAGCATTCTGTTCACTATCAGTGGATAGAATCCATCGAAATGTTTGTTGACTGTGTACACTGCTTGCACGTCTTCTTAAACCAGTATTTTCAAAGCTTCGAGGACTTGAAGATACCACTATTTGAAAAAATATTTTTTAAGTTTATAAGAAATAAAACTTATATATTTTTACAGTTCATAATTAAAAGTTTTAAATTTTTAAAATAAAAGTATTTTAACATTTTGAATTAATTTGGTTGGAAAACTAATTATTAATTAAAATTATTCACTTATGTATTAAAATCTACTGATTACAAATTTTAATGAATAAGAGAGATAAACCTTAATTCCTCAGAATTTAATCACCTGATTATTAAAGAATGTACATGATATATGAATGAAATTAAAGTTATGCAGATAATTCAATTTTATATATATATATATATATATATATATATATATATATATATATATATATAATTGATCATTTTTTTCCAAAAGGTAAACCTTCAAAATGAAGAGCATTATTTTTATATTTCCGAAAGCAGTTAATTCACAAACAAAAATTTAATTCAATAGATTAAAAAAAAATTATGGAAGTTTTCAATTTAACACTTTACTTTTAAAAATAAATACATCAGAAAAGAAAACATTAAAAAAATTTATTTAATTCTAATATAAGGCACAAAAACTTACTTGTAGATAATTTCCTGTATCTCTTTTCAAATGATGCAGTTGACAAAGAAAGGCTGCCAGTCATTCTATAAAAAAAAACTCCTTAACTCATAAAGCAATAAATTAACATTTCTTCAAAAACAATGTTGATAATATTTGAATAAATTTATGTTTTCTTCATTTTAAAATTAATGAGCAAATTTTCAAGAGAAATATATTCAAATAAATCAATTATAGGTTAATATCATTAAAGAAATAACATATATTTGATTTATAAACATTATGACATAAATAACAAACACAGATCATACCTGTAACTGACAAAAATAAAAATCAGTGTAACCAAAATAAAAAAATTATTTAAAAATTTTAAGTTACATAATTATTTATTTTTTTTTATTTTATTTTTTTAACATAAAAAAATTTTTTTCAACATAAAAAAAACAATTTAAATAGATTAAATAAGTTTAAAACACCAATACTATTTTGTTTTAAAAATATTGAAATATTATATATATATATATATATATATATATACCATTAATAAAATACAATAAAAATAAACAAGCAGCAACAAAAAATAAATTGCATTTATAAATACATTAAAAAAAATTTTATAATTAAAATTTTAGAAAGAAATCTAGAAGATATAAAATAATATAAAACTAATTTTAGCAACAAAGAAAAATGTAGTTAAAGCATTCATTTCTATTACTCATTTATTAATTTTTCAATAAATGACTATATAGTTTTAAATTAAAACTAATTGCCAATATAAGAAATAATTAATTTATTTTTAAACATAAGTTTTATTTAAATATTATTTAGATAATAATTTACTTAGGGGTTTGAATTTTAAAATCTCATTGATAAAAAAATTCTTTATGTACCAAATAATAAATCTACAATTTAAAATGCAAAAATATTATTCCCATTTGATACACAGTTATAGGGAAAAAAATTATGAAGAATTCAGAATTTCATTATATTTTTGATCATAAAATTATTTTTGGAGTAACAGATGACTTAACATTAATTGCAATAAAATTTTAAATGCATTAAATATTAAATGAAATAACATGGATTATAATTAATTTAATGAAATACTTTAATTTGAAATACAGAGATTAAATTGTATAAATATCAAGAAAAAAAAATCAAGGTTTAAAATATAATTTGTTGCACAGAAGAATAACTTTTATAAAGTCTGCAAAGCTTTTAATCAACACTCAATTTTACAAAAATTACTTACTTTAATTGCTCTCTCTCTCTCTCTCTCACGCACGCACGCATGCATGCACACACACATATCAAATAAGAAGAAGGTAGCTGAATTGACAAAATGAATGCATTGAAGAAAAAGAAATTAAAAATAATAAATAATGTCATTTGAGAATTGCACAGAGAAGAGAAAAAACTAGTACTTAATATGAAACTAAATGATATATTTGGAAAAAATAATTTTAAAAAATGTGATAGCTTATATAACATTTATTATAAAAACTTGAAGCTATTATACTTGTTATTTTAGAATAAAATCAGTAACATACATTTCATTAAAACTATAAATTTAGAATATATAAAAAAAATTCTGTACAGAAATTCAAAAAGAAATCAATAGGAAAATAAATTCTGAATTGAATTAATAAGAAAGTATCAAAACTCACATATTATAACAGTCATCACATACTCTAACCTTGACATTGCCATAACCTTCAACAATAAGGGCATGTTGTGAGCAATTTGCACATACAACACGTCCACAACGCCGACAATGATGACGTCGAGAGAACTGGAAGAATGCACATGAAACTTTAAAACAAATATTACTGATTCAACAAATGTCTACCGAAAACTTTAAAAAAAGGGTATATATTGTGTAAAAATATAGCAATTTATTCTTACTTGCAAATCATCATATATATAAATATTGTTTATTTGCGTAAATACACGTCTGTCAATTCATTAAGAATGTTTTTAATTATTTTCATAAAATATAAAAAAATACTTGGTAAAACTTATTTTAATCAAGTGATTTTCAATCAATTAGAATATCATAAATAATCATAAATTCAGGATTGAAGAAATATTTTTTATAACACTTGTGTATTTCATTTTTGATATGTATATTTAATTGTAAATCTTTACTTATTGCATTATCACTGGAATATATTCTCATACGAATAAAAAGGTAGAGCTTTACTTTAGAAAGATTAAATATAATTTTAAATACAATTGAAACATCATTAAGTAATGCATATTAAAAATTAAAATTTTTATAAAAAATATTTGGTTTAAAAATATTGAGTTACATTAAATCATTTATATTTTTTTTAGGTAGGTTGGTTGGTTGGTTGGGTTTTATGGCGCAAGGTCCAAAATTGGACATGCTGCGCCAATATATATATATATATATATATATATATGTATATATATATATATATATATACATATATATATATTTTAGAGATTATATATATAAAGAAAACGTAAATGATACAATGTTACTGAATTTTCGTTATATAACTTTTGATGAATTTATATGATAAGAATAAAATTCTGACATATAAAAACCTTTAATGAAATTAAATGCAAATGAGCAAGAGTTAGGTTTTAATTTTCATGGATACAACAAAAATGGTTCCATCCAAAACACTGATTTTATTTTCATTATCATCTACAAAAATTTAAGAGAAACAGCAAGTATATTTTACGATACTTTTAATTCGAATATTATATTTAACGGTAAATATTTATTCACCTTCAATAAATATATAAATATATATTTATTTTAAAATTTTATATATTTTACTCTAGAACACAATATTTAATTTACTTTAAATCATTAGATGCTAAATTTCTTAGTGTTATAATAATTTCACAAATTTTTATTTAAAAAACGATCACACACATACCATATTAAAGTGTTCTTCTTTGCAAACTTGACATCTTTGAATTCTGGTATCTGGTACCCATTCATCTTTTGATGGTACTCTCAGAGGCATAACAAATGGCTCATCTGTTGCTAGAGTGTCTTCTGTACTCAATACAAGAGTACTGGATGATGAAATATCTAAATTTAATAGCTTTAAATGTATAACACAATTTAAGGATCTTTAACATCAATATTATTTTCATATGAAAAGAACTTTTATACATGAGACTATTTAGATCCCACATTTATATTAAATAAATATTTACATAGATACATACAAAAAGATAATTATGATTTAACAAACTAGAAAATTATCTCTAAGAACGTAAAATTGACTGTATAGATATTTTTGACAATCTAGGAAGATTTTATCACTCATAATGGAAGCTTCCATTTTATTTTAAAAGAATTTCCATAAATATGCATTAGTATTTAAAGCAAGCAATAATATTATAACCTTCAAGAAATTATCTTAAAGTCAAAACCAAAGAAATCATTAACTTATACAAGTCATAAGCCCATTCAAAAATCATTTTATAAAATCGATATTTCAAATCTTAAAAAAAAGAAAATCATTTAAATACTTTTTTAATTTAAAATTAAGATAGTTAATTCTTTAAAATTAAATAATTTAATAGGAGATACATCTTAAAACAAAATCTCGTATTCTCAAGATCATACAGAAAAAAAAAAGATATCCAAAACACGATTACACATATTAATAAAAGTGTAAAAAATCACAAATTAATGTATTGATGTATTTTAATATTGATGTCTTTTAGCCAATAGAATTTCTCTCTACAGAGAATTATAGAGAAATTTAACTGTAGATAATTATTTCACAGAATAAATATATTAAGACAGGCTTCCTTATTTTATAATTATAATTAAATCCTATAGAATAAGATTAAATAATGGCTTAAATTTGCATCAATTTGAAACAAAAATAAAAAACAATTATAGATTATTGGAACAAAGAAATTACTTCATTAACCATCTTATATTAAACATAAGTAATAAAAAAAATGCATACATAAGTTGAAAATTGTTAAGGTTTTGAAACAGTATTTCAAAAATATCTTAATTTATATTTGAGTAAAAATTACACAAAATATTTTTTAAATATTTAGCAATATCAATTTTAAATTAAATTTACCTAATAAAGCATCTAAGAAATGAACTTCTAGAGCCTTTGATGCATAATCTTCTACCAGTTGATTTACTGAATTTAAATTCATAACAGGAGCTGCAACAATTTGTTTCTTTAAGTCATCATAAATAGCATTCAAAGCTTCTTCAGCATCTCGAAGCTTAAAATAATAAATTAATGATTAAAAATTTGTTTTCATAAACAATTAATTGCATAGACAAAAATACATAAACACCTTCTGTAGCACTTTATATGAAACTGTAAAGCATAATTTTTTTCCTATTTAAAAAATATAAATTATAATGTAATATTGCCAGAATGAGAAATATTTTCGTAAATTTTCCAATTAAGGATGATTTCATTAAACTAACTTTTACAAATAATCATTTTTTATATGAACAAAAAACCCCTGGATAAAACATACTGATTTGTTATCAATATCGATCGAGTCATTAGAGTTTAAATAATATGAATATATAATAATATAATTGTCATAAAATGAGATATACTTTAAATGACACAATTATCAAATTTCAATATTTATTGTTTTGTGAATAAACAAAATGCAATCAAGATAAATTAAAATTAAAAAAGTAAAAAAGCATTGTTTCTGATGAAGTAAAGAGAAATTTAACAAATGAAATATTAAAAGGTTTCATTCAGGGGCAATATATGAAAAATAGAACATGGTACGGCAAGCTACCATCTTTATTTTGAATTGCTGTAACACAAAAAGTAGGGCCTGGTCTCATTTAAGAGTGAAGATCATAAAGTTGTGTAACATTGTGATTCAGTCACCATCATACGTTGGAGTAATGAACACTCTGCATTTGCTATGGAGGTCTATTTTTTTAAAACAGTAGTTATGTTATTTCAACTCAGTGCACTTTCTGAAATCGCTTCAATATTGCATCATTGAAGCCTGTTTCTTAGACTGGAAATCTATTCTTTTATGGTTTTGTGATCATTGTGGTATTCAGTGCACAAGCATGCATCTGCTCTTGGAATTTCAGTTCATTCTGTGAAGCAAATTTTACACAATAAACTTCCTTTTCATCCATAAAAGCTGTTCATTGGGTAGGAACTTTCAGAATGTGATTTTAATACTCAAGGAAATCCATATGAACCACATTTTAATTATGTTGTTCAAGACATACTGGTTTTTTCAGTGATGAGGTTCATTTCATTTGATTAAATTTGTCAATAAACAAAATATGCACAATGAGCTGTCAACAACCTCCACAAGAACTCCACCAGAAGCTTTACATTCACCATAAATCACCTCTGCAATCTCAACAAATGGAGTTGTAGGCTCCTGGTTTTTCAAGAGAATGAACAGATTGTCATAGACACTTCAAACCATTATGTAAGCATGCTGGAAGATTTGTTTACCATGATTTGATGAAATATACTTAGGGCAAGTATGATTTGGCAGAACAGAGGAACATTGATGATTGCACTGCGAAATCACTTTTCCAGGTGCATCATTTCAGTGAAAAGTGATTTAAAGTGGTCAGTGCATTCTCCAAATTCCATTCTGTGTAATTTCTTTTTGTGAGGGTATTTAAAGTCGAGTTTCTATACTGACCTCCTAAAAACTTTGGAAAATCTGAAAAGAAGAGAAACGGCCAACATACCTACTATCACTATGCTGAAGAGAGGAGAATGATGAGAAACAGTAGAATTCGGTGACCCAGTGTATTGACAATGCACAACTTCAAGCATGCATCACTTGCCCAATATCATATTTAAAACTAAGTAAACTAAATCTTCAAATATGTAATTTTTCTATGCAAAAATAAATAAAAAGTTATCTTTAATACTTTTTGTGTTATTGCAATAAGAAATAAAGATATTAGTTTGCCACACCCTGTACTTAAAATTCAAATTACATTAAAAATTGAAATATAGTTTGAAATTATAACGAATTTTTACTTTTGTTATATTTTTTGTAATGGTTTTTAAACTTTTATTTCTTCTTATTCTCATATCTAACTTTAGTTATTTAGATGCATTCATATAAAATGTGAAATATCTTCTTTTTATCATTTGCGCTGATATTTTAATGGTAACTAAGAAAGCAATATAATAATAAAAAATTCGAAATATTTACATTAAATATTTACATAAAGCTTCAATTAAAAATCTCAATATCAAAAAAAAAATCGTATTCTTTTTTTAAACAAAAATTTTTAAAAATAACTTAAAACTTTGTTTGCTATTATTTTAGAAATATGCATGGATATATACATAAGTATTTATCAAAACACTAATAATCAAAATTTTCATTAATTTTGGTTTTATCATCAAAAGCAAAGAAAAATTTAACAAATAAATGGGAAAAAAAAACAATTGAACAAAAGAACAATAAAATTCTTTTTAGTTTATAATCTTTATTCTGCATTAATTTCATGAACAATATTATTCATAATTTTATCAATAGAAATAGTTACATAACTAGTAAAAATGTTCACAAATTTACCTCAATTTGTTACTTGACTTATTATATAAATAACTTGCAAGATATGTTAACTCTAAGGACCTTTGAGGAATTAAGTTCAAATTTCAGGAAATAGAAGATTTGTTTCACTTTTAATTTTTGAAGAAATTCTTAATCCTGTGTAATAATACTTAATTACACTGTTTAATTTAAATGTAAAGTTATACTAAAATATAATAATTGAAAATCATTAAATATGTTAGTAATATTAATGACACAAGCTAAACAAATTAAAATATTTCAGTAGCTAAGGTAACTTAAAAATGCCATAGCATACAAGAAAAGTAACCAGATTTCATGAATTAATAGATATAGTTTATGTAATTAAACCTCTTATGATATCTAGTACTTTAGTTTTCATGAAGTTATACTGCAGTTCTTAAATTCATAGTAAAAAAATATACTTCCTATATTTTTCTTTCTTTTTTATATTTCTAAAACTTTGAAAGTGGTGATCTGGTTGATAATGCCATCCTTCTTATTACCACAGAAGGTAGTGAATTCTATTCCTGCACTATTTGAATATTTATCATATTCACTAATGTCAGCCGGAATAAATAAAATAGGTTGTGATTGTATTATAGATATGACATGAATTTAAAAGAAAAAATTTTCAATAAACAAACTTCTCAGAAAATTTTTCCTGTTTAATTGGTTTATATAAATATAAAAAAACATCTTTCAGTTAAACATTTTCCTTTCATTATTTTTTATAAGATGCTTATCATTGAGGAAACATCTTTACAAACTATCTTTTGACACACAATAAAGAGAACATGATAGAGACTTTATTTGAATTTAGTAAATGCATGGAAAACTCAAATTAAAATTCAATCAAAATAAACAATCTGAACAAGTATTTGACATAACAGACAGCCAAGTAAGTTATGTTCTTAATGCAACAGAGCATTTATTGAATAATATATTAGAATTTTCATAGAAATTAGGTCCTACTTATATGTTGTAAGAAGGAAACTGTCAAATCCACACCAACAAATGTGCATGCAGAAAAGACACCAAGCATCCATTTCCTCATTTTTTAACTGTGATTGAGATCAAACTTATGATCTTACATTCTGAACATCATGTCCAACAGTAAAGTCACATTGAGCGCAAAGACTGGGAATTGTGAAAATTTCTTTTAACACACATTAATTAGAAATAATTTCAAAGTTGCCAGATGGTTAAGAAAATTAATTTAAGCCAGTTTGTATGCCTGCTTCTATTAAGTCAATGTTGCATAGTGGAAGTTACAAATGCGGTTGGATTACAAGTTAAAAAATATCCTAAGAATTTTTTGTTGGAATTTAAAAAAATTAAAACCATAGATATTTCATCTGTTAATTTCATATCTATAATTCAAGCATAAAAATACTGTTTTTGGATACATTTTTATGTATTGTTCATTATTAAATAAAATTACCTTCATATTAAATCATCCTATTTATAGCATTTTTTATCAGTTGCCAAAGCTTTGAGCTGATAAAAGTAATTAATCCTATTATTTTTAATTCACTTTGCATAAAAATTAGAGTATTGGGTGCATAAAAATCAGAGTCCTCACAAATCAATGAATGAAAAATAATCTTTAAGGATAAGAGTTAAGATATGAACAATTTTAAAACACTGATGAGAATTTAAGTTTGTTTTATAATATTACATACCTCAACATTCATCAACATTTGTTCTAATAGAAGATAAGGATGGCCAATTAGATCAATATATAATTCTCGAGTTGAAGATTTTAGAGCAGAAAGCATCTGAAAATAGATTTGTTTATAAATATTTAAAAAAATTGGAACATAATGGTAAATAAAAAATTAAGTTCTAAAAATATTATCATTGTAAGCACAGAAAAAATTAAATTTTTATGAATATAAAAAAATTAATAGGTTGTAATTTTTGGAAAAATATAATATGAACAATCAATTGTCATTATTAAGAAAAATATAATTAAGAAATTAATTACAATTGCTTATATATAATAGAACTTTTGTCCTAATATTACAAGCAATAAATCAAAATTATTATTAAAAATTAGTCACAAGCTAAAAATGTGTCATTATCAGAAACTAAGAGCTAAATTACTTTTCAATTTTATAACACAAGATGCATATAATACCTACATATCTATTTGAATATATCTATCAATTTTAAATGGATTAAAATTAATTTGCAAGTCTATAGCATGAAAAAATCATAAAACTTATTTAATCTAAGAAAAAAGGGAAAGTTTTCTTATTTTAAAATTTATTAAAAATGTTATCAGTTTTTACACAAATTGGATAAATTTTAAGCACCTACTTTTTTAATGTTAATTATATTGAACATCTCTATAACTTTTACATTCAGTATTATAATTTTTATGTAAATTATTAAATATTAAATCTGCATTAGTAAAACCTTAAAGTTGCCAAACCACACAAGACAATTGAAAAACATTTGTTCAAATGTAGTTATACGAAAAATTTAAATCTAATTAATTTGAATAATATTCAGCGATTTTTTGCATGTGTAAAAAATATAGAAGCAGTAGAACTTCAAAAACTAAAATTACTCCAACTTTTTTAAAATAAAATTTCTCTTTTTATATAAAAACAAAATTTAAAAAAAAAGATATCCAATGTCTTTCATCTAATAAAAATGTTTATCTAAATTTACAGAAAAAGATTAAAGTATTTCATGCAAAAAAATTAAGCTCAAAAAATATTAAATGTTAAAAATATTTAGAAATATTTTCAAAACAGTAATGATACAAATGAAAGATAAAAATTGTTTGTATAAATTTCTTTCTCGGTAAATATATATATTTAACAGAATCCTTTCACTAAATTGATAATACAACAAGAATCTAGTTGTCATCAAGTTGCTGCAAGGACTGGACTATTAGGGAATTGAATTCTAGTTGTCATAAATGGAATATTAAAATTTGTCCTGACATAATTTGATCGCCATTGAATACAATTTTGTAATTGATGTTGTGGTTCCTTGTTCTTGTAAAGGGTGAAGTAAATAATTTCCAGAATTACCATTGTTGTATAAAGAATAGTTTAAATATTAAACGAATAAAAATTTTTAAAAAATTAATAAAAATATTATAAATATGGATGTAATTTTAATTGCTAAACAATGCAATTCATATTATTGCAAAAAAATGACAAAGAGCTAAATCAATTTACTATAAATAACTTTAATCATTAATAAAAAATAATATCAAATATTTTGTATTTAAATTTAATCAGACATAAAATTTTACATATTGCAGTAATTTTTTTTTATTTTAGCTGTTTTATTATTTTAAAAACTATGAGAAAAAATTTTATATTAATCTCAAATTAGTATAACTTAAAATGCTAAAATATAAAATAAATAATTAGAAACCAAAAATATATGAATAATAATTATTTTAATCAAATAAATAATACATACTTTTAATCCAAGCAACATATTTAAATAATCATATTCTTTCTCAGATGAAATGTTGTTATCAACTAAATATTGAACAATACATAATTTTGATTCTATAGTAGGAAGTTCTGGTAAAACCATATTACATAAAATTTCACTATCAACTGGATCTTCAAATGAATCAATAATCTAAAAATTAAGACATTAGCAATTAATAAGATATAGCAATTTGAAAACAGATGAATTACAAATATACTGATATTTTGAAATACATAAAAATTCCATGCACCTTTAATGCACTTAAAATGAGATTCAATTGTGTATAGATATAAGATTAGGTAGATAGTGATGCAATATTCATTCTTACAGATTTGAAATTTATTTTTATAGGTTTAAATTTTAAAAAAAAAATGCTAGAGTATATTTTATGAAATACCTACTTTTTCATATACTTTCATTAAATAATGCAAAATGGTACTGTATAACTTTAGATGAATATGTTGCATAATAATGACTAACTTTAAAATGGAAAATTTGAAAATGATATTAAAGCACAAAATGGTTAACTCTATTATCATTTTAAAAAAATAAATAGGATAAAATATATTTATTTATCCTATTTATTTTACAATTAAATTATTTAACAAGTTTATAACTGTGCATATTCAAACTGCATATACAAATCATTACATATTCAATGATTTATTTTTCATTTTCATTTTTGTAACTAATACAATATTTTGTAACATCATATAGCATTTTAATTTTACCACAATAAAAATCTTTAATTAATTATTTGGCAAAATAAATTTACATGCATTTCTAATCATGTTTATAGTTATGAGAATAAGTATGACAGCTAATATATTTTGATTTGAAAAAATAACTGTCATAGATTTCAATTGTTTTTTAAATTATCTACATATTTACATATACACATTAAAAAATTTAAATGAATCTTTAAAATAAATAATTTTTCTTACATCAAATGCAGCCTGTTGTTGCTGTGGCATCTGAGTTAAAAACCAGATAATATTCATGGACAAAGCAAGCTGTTGAATCAAAAATTTCTAGTCATATTTTTTTAAAAGTAGAACATTTTATAAATAATTTATTTATTATGATAAAAGAAATTACAGTAATAAAATAAGTAACTACTACAAAATCCTCAAAATCCATTTGTAAATTATTTTCCAACTTTAATAATTTCAATTTTAAAGAATTCATCAAAATGTAAAATATTTTAAAGACAAAATTTATATCGATTTAAAGTTTTCAATTCATCACAGAGATTAATTACAAATGTTACTGCTAAATCAACATACTTAATTCAAAATAATAATAAAAGTAAAAAATATTATTTTAATATTTACAACAAAAAATAAAATTGAAAGGGGTTGCTATTAAAAAATGAAATTTTTCAGATAGTTTTTATCTAATCAGTTCCTTCTTTAGAAAGTCTTTTTAACAAGTTTTGTAGCATTTTATATCTGTTACATTTTTAGTTTATATTAGTACACCTATAATACTTTATTGAACATAAAAATTTGTCATATATGAGCAGCTTTCAGCTTTGGAGATTTCCTATATCGTGATACGTAGATACAATCAACTATTTTTAAAAATTCTTTCCAGAAGGCAATAATACATTTTAAATGCTAAAAATTTTTACTTCTCATTATTTATTCATTCAAATCACATCAGTTTTTTTTTTTTTTTTTTTTTTTGTTACATTATTTATGTAACATATGTTTATGTGTCATAGATTTATAATATTCATTTTAGATTTTTATTTATTTAGTATGTATAAAATGAACTGTTACATTATTAAGAAAAAATAATACAAATGAAAATTTAAAAAGCAAAATTCTATTCAATTGATAGCATTAGACAGCTAAAAATTAAAAATGTGTATTAAAAATGAAATCAAAATAAAAATATTAAGAACAGCTGTTTCTGTATTCAATAGCACGTACATGGTACTTTTGTAAGTAGATCAACATTGTTCTATTTTCTCTTACTTTTTTTTGTAAGTGGCGATCTTTTATTAGTCTTGGTTATAAGCAATGCATTTTTGTTCTGTATCACATTAAATTTTCTACAATTCACTGTATTTTGTTTTCACACATATTTATTGCTTTATGCATATACGTCTTGGTCTGTCTGCCAGGATGGTCTGTCAAGCCAGGAGTTTTATGAAATTTGATTAAAAAACGATAATATCGAAAGACACATGAAATGAAAGTCTTTGTTCTGGTTCTAATTATTCCAAATAGGAGTTTATTTCCAATTTCATTGAAGGTGAGTGAATTTTTATAACAATTATGGATCTTAAGACATTTTTAATTACAAAAAAAAGCTTCAAAAGCCATTTAACAAAATTAAGAGATAAAATTAATAAAATTAGTGATTCGGATAAAGCAAAAGTTGAATTATTGTAAAACAGACTCAGCAATTTAATTAATGAAATATCAGTATTAGTATTTTCGATAAAATATATATTATGCATGACAAGAAAGATATTGAAACATACATTGAAGAATTCCAAACATTATAAAATAATTTAGATGAGCTTTATTTACTTTCAGAATGCAGAAATCACAATTATAGTGCTTGCCATGACATAAATTTAACTTCATCAACTAAGACACAATTTATGGATGTAAGAGTATCTCAGTTATCGTTACCAACATTTTAAGGTAATGTAGAAGAATGGCTTTCATTTTTGGATTTATTCAAGACTAGTGTTGATTCGAATAATATCTTATCAGATGCTCAAAAACTTCAATAGTTAAAGAGCTTGTTTAATACCCATGCTCTTAAAACTATTCATGCAATTCTTAAAATAGATTCAAAGTTTATTCAGATTCAAAATAGCTTGGGATTTGCTTAAAGATAGATATTCAAACACACACACACAAGAGAGTTTTAGTAACTATTCTTATTAAAAAACTATTATTGCAGCAACAAACTGCAGACTCTCTTAATTCAATTTATAATTTATAAATGTCATTAATGACTGCATATAATCTTTAAATGTTTTAGATCAAAAAGTAGATGGGTTTGCAAATAGATTGATCAATTAAATTATGATGAATTTAGAACTTTAACTAATTAATTTTTGTTTAAAAAAACACGCCAGAACATTAAAAACAGTAAAATTATAATTTTAATGAATTTAAGAAAACAATTTCTGAAATCACTTCTCTATTCTCAAAAACAAATAGAATGTTCTAAGTGCAACAAAATTCAAAATTTGTAGAAGTGGGGAACAAAAATTTAATTGCTTAGTTTCAAAAGATTTCAATTTGTAAAATCAAATAAATTGCATTTTAATTGTTTACCTAGTATACACAATATTAAGTCATGTAAGAGTGCAAATAAATGCAAAATTTACCATCATAAACTTAAATAATTTTTGCATTTTTCAAAATCAAATGATACTGCTGCGTATTCTATTACTAAAAGTGAAAATAGTGAGTTATCTGTATATGCTACAGTATTTAAACCTCAAAATGTAGTAGAGCAGCCTATTCCTAATTTTTACAATCAGATTCAATTTCAACTCTAATTTTAAGAGTCATGAATAATTAAGTAAACAAGTTTTGTTACATATTACATTAATTCAAGTTCACAATTCTAATGGAAATTTTGTGTTTTGTTAAGCTTTATTAGATTCTGGTTCACAGACTAATTTCATCACATAAGGTTGTGTAAAAAAAACCTTATTTAAGTAGAAAAAATACTAATCTTCAAATTTCATGTTTGGGTTTGGTTGCTTTGCAGACTAATGGAGAATTAGAAATAACTTTCTCTTTTCATTTATTATTAAAACAGCCTTTCAAAACTTAGTTTTTACTATGGATAAGGTTTGTGGCAATTTAACGCATAAAACACTTTTTCAACCAAGTATGGTTGAATCTTTCAATGATTTAGTGCATTAGCAGATCCAAAATTCTTCAAGTCATTGCCAATAGAATGCTTTTAGAAGTCATTGTTTTCATGTCAGTGGTTTTGGGTGAATCAATTAAAAGAAATAAAGAACTTCCCACAGCTGTTAGATCAAAATTGGGTTGGATAATTTCTGGAACAGATTTACTTAATTCTGATGCATGTCTTTACATATCATTAAGCAATACTGGATTAAATATTGAAGAGATGGTTAAAAGATTCAAACCTTTGGGAACAGTTACTGAAAACATAACTTTCTCAAAATCAGAATTGAAATGTAAAGATCATTTTAAAACTACTCATTCTAGAACTAGCACTGGTCGCTATATAGTTATATTCCCCTTTAAAGAACATCCCTCAAAATTAGGCGATTCAAGAGAATTGCCACTCAAAAGATTTTTGTTTTTAGAAAATAGGTTAGTTAACAAACTTAACAGATACAAATTATACAAGGAATTTCTCAATTTGGAGAATGAATATTTTAATTTATGAATGAATATCTTAATTTGAAGCACATGAAACTAATCACTAATTCTGAGCCCACTTCTTGATTAGTAGCAAACAGCATAGTAGTGTTGCTTGATACTGGATGATAAGTACAACCTAACTCATCATCTAGTATTAAGGCCTACAAGCTACAGTACTACGCTACATGTTGTTTTTGATGTATCCGCTAAAACAACAATAAGAGCTCACTAAATGATTTGTTAGTCCTACAATTCAACCAGATCTGTTTGACATTATCATTCTATTTAGAATGCACCCAATTGCTGTCTGTGCAGATATTGAGAAAATGTTCACACAAATATGTGTGAGTCAAGATATAGATTTCCAGCTAAAATTTTGGAGAAATTACACGGAACCAATTTAAGAATATAGAGTCTAACAGTTACTTATGGAATATCTTCCCCTTTCTTGGCTACTCACTCGTTCTTACAACTTCTTTTAGATGAGAAAAGTAATTTTTCAGAAGCTTCAAATGTTGTAAAACATGATTTCTACATGGACGATCTTTTAACTGATGTTTCTTCTAAAGCAGCTGCAAAGATTTTAATTCATGACATTGATAATTTATTGCACAAATGAGGTTTTGTTTTAAGAAAGTGGTTATGCAATATGCATGAAATATAAAAAGACTTATCACCTGAATTCAAAGAAGATTCACATGGTAAAATATCAACTAAAAAGTTGTTAGCAATAAATTGACATCCTTATAGTGATATGTTTGTTTTTATAGTACTTCCTTTGAACATTTCTTCGTTTACAAAATAAAGTTTTTCCAATAGTAGCAAGTCTTTTTGATCCATTGGGATTGTTAGCATTGAGTGTTATCTTTCCAAAAATATTTCTACAGGAATTGTGGTCAGATAAGTTAGAATGGGAAAACAGATAAATAGATTCATTTTCATAGGGAATTAAATTTACTATGAAATTTAAAAATTCCTAATGTGTTGTAGATCATTTTCATAAAATAGAGCTGCATGCATTTTCTAACTCATCCGAAAAGGCTTATTGTGCAACTATTTATATTAAATCCAATTCAAATGAAGAAAATAAAATATTTCTATTCAGTGCTAAAACTAAAGTAACACCATTTAAAGTTCAGTCTTTGCCTAGACTAGAAATATGCTTTGTTTTACTGTTAGCTAAATTGTTTAAAACAGTAATGAAATGCTTAAATATTCCAGCTAGTAATTGCTTTGTAAAGTCAGATTCTACTATCATATTATATTGACTCTCTTCTGAATCATAATGATGGCTTCCATTTATGGCTAACAGGATATCAAAAATTCAAGATTAAATGTGCCTGATGTGAAATGGAATTACGTTGAAGAAAAAGTTAACCTAATTGATTAAGCTACAAGAGGCATGCAACCTAATGAGTTAATTGAATGTGATCATTGGTTTCATGGACCATATTGGATAGAAAATTTTTATGCAGAATCTTAAGTGCATGAAGATATAAAAATCAGTTTGGACAATACAGTGTAAATTATGAAAGGGAAAAAAAGTTGAGCTGTTAATTTAATCAAAATTGGAGATGATTCATTATCATTGAAATATTCTTCTTGGTTAAAATTGAGTCGAATAGATGCTTATTGATTAAATTTGCCAACAACGGCTGAAAAATTTCTCCTAAATGTATAGGATTTTTGAATAGCTAAGGATTTAATGAAGCTATGTATTCTGTAATAAGTGTTGTCCAGAGTTCTGCATTTTACGAAGAAGTGTTATGCTTGGAAAAAGTAAGTTTGAAGTCAAACAGCTAAATATTTTCTTTAAGTCCATTCCTGGATAGAAAGTGAGTTATCAGTGTTGGAGGATATTTAAAGAATTCACATCTACCTGAAGATAAAAAGCATCCAATCATCATTCCTCTAAAACATTACATCTTTAAAGCTAATAATTAAACATTATCATGAAAATTAGTTTCCCGCAGCAACTACACTTTTGCTTTCTTTAATTGGATAAAGATTCTGGATTATTGCTGCTAGATCAGATATTAAGAAACTAATAAAACAATGTATTACCTATTGTCGACAATGCACTCAAACTGCCAAACAAACTATGGATGATCTGCCAGCATATAGAATTATATCTCCTAGAGTGTTTTATCAAGTTGATTTGGACTATGCTAGCCCATTCATAATAATACCTAAATCTGGTCATGGACAGAAATCATTTAAGGTTTATGTTTGCATTTTTGTTTGTTTGTTTGTTTCATTGTCAAAGCTGTCCACCTCGAAGTTCTTGCGAATCTTAGCTCTAAAGTTTCTTTAAAAACCTCTAAAAAAGATTTATAGCTAAGGGAGGAAAACCAAAGGAAATATTTAGTGGCTGTGGAACAAATGTCAAAAGTCCCAGCAAATAAATCCAACATGCATTTTTATTATGTCAAAAATAAACAGTTTCAAACATTTTTTTGCTTGAAAAAATGTGAAATGGCACTTTATTCCTCCAGCTGCACCTTATTTTCGAGGACTCTGGGAATCGGAGCTCAAATCCAAGAAATATCTTCAAAAAGCAATG
The DNA here is from genome assembly GCA_030067965.1 of Latrodectus elegans. NCBI lineage: Eukaryota > Metazoa > Arthropoda > Arachnida > Araneae > Theridiidae > Latrodectus > Latrodectus elegans. Next base: position 125,836,590 of record CM057813.1, read on the forward strand.
AGAGCAGCCTTGTTTATTTATGCAGAATTTACCACATTAATAACTCAGATTGAGGGTTGCCTGAATTCAAGACCTCTTGTTCCACAGTCAGACAACCCAACAGATTTAGCTGTTCTTACACCTGGTCATTTCATGATTGACGATGCACTCATAGCACTTTCAGAGGAAAATCAACTTAAACAATCAAATTCTCAAATGCCTCGCTGGAAAATTGGACAGTTAATATTTAAGCATTTTTGGAAATGTTGGAATCAAGAATATTTATCATTGTTACAACAGAAGTATACATGGGAAAATGCCCAGTAAAATTTATCACTTAATAAAGTGGCTTTAATCAAGGAAGAAAACATCCCATCCCTCCTCTACAATGGAAAATGAGGAGAATAACTTGTGTTTATCCTGGAACTGACAACAAGGTTAGAGTGGTGGACATTTTGAATAAACACAGTGAAATTAAAAAACCTATCTCTAAGCTCTGTCCTTTACCTGTGAAGCATTACTGAACTATAACTCTTGGAGCATTATAATAATTTTAAAATAATTATTTTTATTTTAATACATTGTATTATTAATATTTCATGTAGTATTACAGAATTATAACTATATTGAAGCCCATGGAATGCTTCAAAGGGGCAGGTATGTTTATATGTTTAGTTGCATATAGATGGTGCTTTTGTAAATAGATGTAATTTGTTCTATTTTCTCTTACAGTTTTTTGTAAGTGGCAAATTAGTTTCAACTGTTGTTCTGTATCACATTAAAGTTTAATACACTTTCAAAAGTTCACAGCATTTTGTTTTCATGCATATTTATTGCTTTATAAATATATATTTATGGTTCGTTGAGCTGAAGTGCATTGGAATGTATTGGAGCTTCATGCATATACAACAGTAAAAATTTAATTAACGACAGAATTTTTCATCTTTCTTACTTTCTATTTATTAATTTATTCCAATTTGAAGTTTTACGAATTTTCAAACATAAACTTAATTTTCATTAACAGTAAATGCTTCAGTAACCTTTTTAACTTCTATTATAAGGATACCATGCAAATGAGTGCAATTGATTGCAAAATCTACAAGATCATTTGATGCATTCAGATATTTCTTCCTTAATAACAAGAATATAATGATATCAGTTCTTTCAGAGAGGCCATGTTGCCCTGGTTCATTAGGGTGTTGTTTTCATTGTTAGAATGTAATGAGTTTGAATGTTGACTTAATGGAAGAGTGTTAATTAAAGATGACTTGAACAGGATATGCAGGTTGTGGTTGCAATCTCATCTAAGTGAAATAATACCTCTGTGGGTAGCAGGTTAAGCATTTGGAAGTATTCTACTTGGTCACAGCTTTTAAACTATGAAGACTCTCACCCAGCAACTTCCTACAAACTAGTACAGCCCAACTCTAGGTTATGCCCATGATAATATGCTGCTGCTCGCTTATTCACAGTACTTTTAGAATTTCCTAATATTTTTATATAATGTAACTTCTTAAAAAAATTTCTACTGGTCCTTACAGTGTGATTGTCAGCAGCATATAATCAAATCCATAATATGTCCAACTACTATCAGATAAGTTGAACATCTAAATACATATAAATCAAACATTGTCCGAATTTTAATGTATGCATAAAATGGAATAACATAATGAAAAATCAAAATAATATATTGCATACATTGAATAGATATAACTTACCCCCTTCTGTTCCTTGTTAATGACATGTAGTTCAGTCCACTGAACAGCAAGTTCATACTTTCCACAAGACTTGATGAAATCCAAGATTCTAGACTGATCCCAAACTGAACAATCGGCAACTTCTTGCCAGTTATTAAAAACATAAACACAGTCCTTTGCATCTGAATCGCCAAACATTTCCGATGCATCAAATATCTGAATGGGACAACACTGAATTAAAAACATGAATATAAATCATGTTTAGATAACAATATAAAGCATTCTCCATTTGGCATAAAGCATTTAAACAATTCATAACATACATAAGATTTTGTTTTGTATTCCATGAGAAAGTTTGGTTTGGTTTGTTTGTTTGTGCTCAGTGGTTATTTTTTTGGCCCACAAAGGCTAATGGATCTACAACTTTATGAGAAAGAATATAAAATTGATTTATATGCAATAAAAAATACAAAAGTAAAGTAAGTAATAAAAGTACAAAAGTAAGCTCTACCAAATTTTAGAATTTAAAATATGTGAACTATTATTGTTCTTCATCAGTTAAGATTATGTTTATAAGACAAGCTATATCCTGAAAAGAATCCATACTTTTCATACATTCTGCAAAATACCATAATTTTTTAAATAATTCCTGTACATGATGTGCTAAGAAACTAAGATGTCATTCTATAAGGAAAAATATGTATGAATATTATTATTTAAACTATGCAAAATCAGCAGCTTTTTAAAGTAAGTTATGCTAAATACTAATAAATATTCATTATTAAAATTGATTTCTTAAACAGAATATATTTTAGAAAGTGAAGAAAAGTAAAAATTGCTATTTTTATACACAAAATTAATAAATAATATCAACCTTTTTATACAATTGGACTTCTTTAAGTTTGGTTCTCAAAGACTTCTGAATTTCAGGATACTGTACCAGAGCAGAATCAGATAAACAATATTTTAAAGCTTGGATTGCACAGAAATCTGTCCACTTTTGTACATTCTGTAAGACTGTATTAGCTCTATATACAGAGTCACTGATACTAAGAGCGTAATAGCATGGATCACTGATACTGTATGGCAAATTATTACAGGCGATGTGTTCCAGAATAATATGCCTTAAGAGCATATAACTCCAGTCTTTCTCAAAAGATTCCAAATAAATATCCACATAAAGTAAAGCTCTATGCCACTCATTGGCTTCAAAACATGATGAAATTTGTTGAGTAAAAAATTCCCTTTCAGGAACTGGACTAAGAGCAGATGAGAACCAAGAATGTGAATTCATGTTTGGCAAAAGCAAATTGAGGTAAAAAGTGAGTAAAAAAGTGACTGGTGTTTTTCTGTAAAATTCTTCAGATAAAAATAAATTCTTAGCATGAGATTCTAAACAAAGATTAACTTTCATCAGATCTTTTTGTGAATATTCTTTTCTGAATATTTCATACAAATCATTAAGAATAGGACACTTTTCTTTTAAATAAGTGGCCACAAATGGTTGTGTTTCTAATATTAGAGTATCTTTTGGTGGAACTTCACTGGATGGTACATTTTGGTTACTGGAATATTGCAATTTGATACCAAGAGATTGTAATGGTGTTTCAAAAACCAGGGAAAATGGAAGTTGATTTTTTCCAGAAACATCTGTAATAGAATAAGAAAATGTTAACTGCAAAAGATATCAATTTCTAAATAAAAATTTTATATGCATATTAGGAATAATATATTACCCATACAAAATAATAATGGAAATATACAAATTTATATTATTTAGTTAATAATATAATACTCTTAAATTCCCAGCTAAATTGTAGTTCATAATACATTAGCATTAATACTTACCAATATTTTCGCTAAAATTATGACTATAATCTTTAGAAAATATAGCTTGAAATAGTTCTGCAAGATGAGGGCTGACTAATGTTGATAACAAGTTAAGGAGTCCTTCATACGATGCTTTATCTAAATCAGATTCATCATCTCTAGAAAAGTCAAGAGAAAACCACTCCAAGAGTTTTGGAAGATATATCTTTAAAACAAAAAGTAACACTAAAGTAAAAAGTCATCAATTGAACAAAAATTATCATTACAGAAATATAGTTAAATATGTTCTTATCATATATATGAGAGGTATAAACTTTAGGGGCTAAGGTTTCAAACAAATAACTATATAGAAATGTTGACCATTATTTTTTCAGCAATAAAAAGTTTATAAGAGCAGATACATTCAAAATAACTGTATAACAAATTTAAACCTTGAAAATACCAGTTTTTTTTAATAGATATCAGTTACTTGATTCTTATTTCTTACTCAATATTTTATACATGGATCTATAATAAAACCTCAAATTATTCTATACTTTACTAAAATATTTTGCATTCAGTCAGTTTTAACACAATTAAAATGTTGTAACTTTAGTGTAACAGTATTCATGATGGCTCATATTAAATTGGTGTCAATTTAAATATGATTAAACTTATTGTATTATAATGTTTTAAGTGTATAAATATGCATATACATTCAGATATGTTTCAAATGTGTACATAGATTCAATGCTCAAAATTCACAGCTTTTATTAAAATTTATGAGTCACATAGTATTGTAATGTTTTGTTTTGTTTTGTTTTTTAATTGTGCATACCAGTCATTATTAAATAAAGTTCTTGTCGTAATATGTGCCAAATAAATTTGTAATTTGTTATAGCTTATTGTATGTCATGGAAAAAAATTAATCTTCCCAATCAGCTTTCAAAATTACTTTATATATTTCTGTGCACTTATTTCAATACATATTTTATGCATAATGAGACTGGTCTCAAAAGTAATTATTTGATACTATGACACATCAATATTGACTTAAACTAATGACATGATAATTAAACACATGAAATGAAATTTATTTTTAAACTATTTCATTATAATACATAAACAGAAAACATAAGTAAATGTATGCAGATTTACATAGATGATGCATAAGTATGACAAATGCTTGATGTAAATGGAAAAATAAAATTTAATTTAAAAAATATTTAAAATCTAACCAACAAAGAAACATGCACTGAATTTCAAAACTCTTAATCTCATTCATTTTTGATTTGCCTTAACTATGTGTTCATTAGAATGGAATAATAAATCCTTCATAGAACATAGAACATAAAATTAAACCAAGAAATAAATTAAAATAAATGGCTTTATTTTTAATGTTTATCAATATATAAAAAATTTGATATAATACCAAAATACATTATAGTACATAACTTTAAGAACAGTATTGTTTAAATTTAAAAAATTAGTTTCAATACATGATCATTATTTAGAAGCTTATATCCAAATAAGTATGAATAATAAGCCATACAGACACAATTCCATATAACAGAAATAATTTTTGTTATTGTTTCTGCCATGTGTACTTGGAAGAACTTTTTTTAAAAAAAATAGTGCATATAATTTTTAAAAAATAATCTACACACCAAAATGTCAATCAGAAACAATTTTTCCCAACTGCATTTGAATTCATCAATAAATGGGACTAAATTTATAGATCAGAAACTTGCAAAAAATAATTTTAATAATTAATATACAGATATTTCTAACAGTTAAATTTTTGAAGCACAAAACATGAATATCAGTTTGTAAAATTACACTGTATTGTTTAAGGATTTGTTAAGGTTTATGGCTTCACTTACCACTTCATTTTGTACATCAACACGAATAAAAACATCAAAATAATCTTTCATTGCTTCATCAAGTTCCTCATCAATACGTTCACTATGTAAAACCTGAAAATTAATAATAAAAATTACTTTTTAAAGATACATGATTAAATTACCTTATACATATAATGCAATTTTCTTTATGATCTACATTACAAGTATCAGAATTTCTCAAGCCTTCTTTTAATTTTTATGCTATTTTTATTTTCTGTTGTTATTTTTGCTATTAAATAAACTAATAAAAAAACTCTTCAGGAACTGAAAACTAATTCTAGAACATAGAAAATAGAAACAACTTTAGTTATATGAACAGATTATGATGCATAAAGGTTACAGTTGTAAATTGTATTTCCAACAATCAAGGTTCATACAGATTTCCAAAAATCAAATTCCAGGAGTTTTAAGGAGTTTTCCAGGAGTCAAAGGAAAAATTTCTAGGAGGTATTGACATTCATGTTAAATAATTTTTTATTTTATTTTAAAAATTGTTCTTAATTAAATATGCATATAATTATGTACATTTAGAATTTTTAGATATTTCCAATAGATTCAGATAGCAAAGATTCTTTTAAAAACTTTTGCATCAAACTTATCAATGCATGAAAATTTTTAGCAATAAAAGGCATTGGTTTATCAGTTTGATAAAGTGTCAGATAAGGTTCTACTTCCGGAGCAATAAATATAAAAAATTTGTATTTAGCAGAAAAAAGTACTTCTTTACACTTTTGCACAATATCAAAAGTTTTGATACCAGGATTAAGAATTTTTTTGTTTTGAACAAATGACATATGTTTTAAGATACGATAACATTTTAAGCAATTGGTTGAAAATGCTTATATTTTCTAACCATCGATATCTGCAATATTTTATGCCTGGGCCAAGGCCATCAAAGTCATCCCTGCGAGCAGTGGAGTCCTTAAATAGCCTGTAAACAGCACTTGCTGTTACCTCTACTTCTGGAAATGAAGAACATCCAAGGCGTAAGCGTTGTGTGGAATGTGTAAGCTGCATCTTCTGACATTTACAATATTTGAATGAAGTTCACTGTTTAAAAAATCAGCCATTTTAGTCAAAGCAGACCAATTCATATTTGGGCCATCCATTGACAACTGGAGCAATTCACTTGTTCCTAATTCTAAGCACTTCTCATTCACTTTCTCTAACAAAATATCGCCAGGTGAATGACCTAAAAAATCAGATAAGTAATACTGTGTTTTAACTGTATCATTATCCCAAAACTTATACAGCAGTTCAATTGTTTTGCCTGCGGATGATTATTTAAGCTTTTATAAAACAGAAACACATAATTAGAAACATTCTTAACTTTTTTCTTTCAGTAAGTTGGAAAATTAAGGTGCAATTCCAAAAACTGTTAAATAAGCACACTTTATTTCAGAACAACTGAATTGCTTTGCAATATCTCTGTCTGGAAACATTTCTTGAAAGAGGCAATTTATATTATTACAAGAATTGTAGCTGAATCCATTATTTAAAACCTTAAAAGGCCAATAGAATTTCAGACTTTAAAACTTCTTTTGAAGAAATAAATGAATCAAAATTTTCAAAGCATGTTTTGGGTTAACATTCTTTAACAGGATCAACAGAAATGAAAAAATCTTTTAAATGAGTAGATTTTTTAGCAGATATAGCTTGTTCTAACAAATATATATACTTTTTCTCTTTCATATGGGATATAATTGCCGATTCACACATATTTGAAATACAGAAGTCTTTCTTTCAAAACAGACAATGGACATGTGTTATTTCTAAACCATGCAAAACCAATCTTTGTAGGGCTTTTCCAGAACCCCCTGATCATTGAAAAGACACAACCCAACTCGCATATTAAATAATTTTTATTTTGGTTTTTATTTCATTAATAAACAAATTTATCCCCATTCGAATAAATCATATGCAATTTTCATCAAGGAAAACATGGAAAGTATGTTTTAACTAAAATACTTTAAATTTAAATATTAATATTCAAAGAATTTTATACAATATAAGGAAAACAGCAGCAAATAGAGAAAGAATCAATTAAAATTGTCTGTTATAATTGCACAACATATTTATTTTGTTAAGTGATTAATTCACTTCACATAATGCTTCACTTAAATTAACTTTACATAAGCCTAAATACTATTAAGCTGAATAATGAAATTATTATAGCTGAACTAGATCTTGAAATGGTTAATTCAAATCAACAGTTAAATATACAAAATTTAATATCGATTTTTAATATTGCCATCTAGTGGCAATATTAAAAACTAAAACTAAATTAAGTTTTTTGACAATTTTACTGAAAATTTTAAAATATTAAAACAAAAAAATATTAATATTTTCTAGAAAAAATAAATGCATCAAGGTAAGAAAAAATTCCAGGAGTAATTCTTGATTTTCAAAATTCTAGGAGTTTCAAGAGACCTTAAAAACCTTTTTGGAATTTAAGAAGTTTTCAGGAGTTGTACGAACCCTGAACAATATCATAATTAACATGACCAATTGATTTTGAATCATCAGAAAAAACAGGAATGTAGGATTATATTATATAAAACTTTGATATGTCTAATGAACTTGGAAATATTTGGTTTGGAATAGGTTGAGGATAATTTTGTACTTGGTACACTTAAGCAATCCATTTGGGAACTGCAGGATTTCATGATTCTCTTTGGAACTTGTAAATTGCTATCATCTTGTTGAAGAGCATGATATAATACATCATTATGATTTCTTTATCTAGTATTCATGTTGGGAAAGTAAAGATGTTTAATGTGCGACTCCCAGATTTTTTCTTTAATTGACATATACTGCTGACATGACTGACTAAAGGATAAAAAGCACAAATCAAAGTTTCTTTACAAGTAGAGTAAAATCCAAAATGGTAACATTTAAAGCAACAGAATGAGTTTGAAATATAAGATAAGACAGTGAAAATTAGATTATAAATTTAATGAAATGTGGTAACATAGAAATCCAGGATGTAAGTATGAAGCACTAAGATTTTAAAATTGCACTTTCTCTTTTAATTGTTATTTGTTGACACAACACACTTTTTGGTCCACAAGATTATATAAAATTTATTTTTCTGAAATGTTAAAGTTGAAATGTCTTAAGTTCATCTACATGAATTATAAAATTAATAAACAGATTTAATCTTGCACATTAATCAAGAAACTATAATATGAGCAAATACAGTAACATAATAACAAGAAGTTTCAATTGTTTATTTTTATCCATTTAACTGATAATACTTTAATCAAGAGACTGCCTGATTTTATATTCAAACATATTAACTACAAATAGAGAAACATTATCAAAATCCCCTTTCATACATTTAATAACAAAATATTTCTGGTCACATCCCATTTGCAGCTCTATAGGTAGAAAAAAATCTAAAGCACACTCCATAGTTAACAAAAGTTTGCTTATTTCAGGATCCTTACATCATCATCCACTATGACACCTTACAAAAGAGTGCAGGATCATTATACCAATGCTTGCCAGACCCTATATATTTTTCATATATTCCTAAAGTGGCCTTCATCCTTATCGAGTTAACCAATAAATCTATGATCACTTTATCCAAGAAATTGATATGCTGAGAACCACAACACACCTTCCATTTAACTAAAACAGAAATCATTTATATATTGGTCTTAAAGTTCACATTTCCAGGAACAGTGTACCAAGCATGGCAAACACATGATGATTTAATCCTTAGAAATCATTGCAACCAAAAGGCGACTTTCAACCTTTTACAAGGCAATTATAAAAAGGGAGAAAAAGAAAAGAAAGAAATAAGAGTAGAAGAGAATCAAAAGAAAAGCGCAAATGACTGGAGCACCTCAGGATTGTGACATCTAATTTTTTTAGTAAAGTAAACCCCTTAAGGAATATTATCCTAGGTAAAAAATGTTATTTATTTTTAAAATGCATAATTAATTAACATTAGAAAAATAGAAACTATTGTTAACTAACTTCATAAATCAACATTTCATTGGCATAATCCAAAAGCAGTCTGTTAGGATCTGATTGAAATGGAATAATGCAATAAATTCAGTAACTGAATCCGGAGAATTATAAATTTGCAGTAAAACTAGCAATGAAAATAAACAGAAATAGATATTCAGCACCTTTTGTCAGCCAAAAGAACATTTAAGAAAGTCTCGAAATATTTTCTTCAAAAAATAAAAAAAAGGATAAGATGTAATCTGAGTGACTGAAAATGTATTGTCTTAAGTCTGGAAAATTCAAATTGTATAAGATATCTGCTATTTTCAATGAGTTTTATAATTTTTACTATCCATAAAAATAAGTTAGAGTTTTTTGCATTACTCTTACTTATAAATGAAACTTTTATTACAAATATTTTTAATAAAATGCATATGTATTTTTTCAATTTTTTTTCCTTAATCCTACTTTAATGATTTTTTTTAAATCTGTGGAATTTTTCAAATGCATACTCAAGAAGAAGTTTAATTTTAGTTTATGCTAAATATGTTCTGACAAACAATTTACTGTAAAGCAGATCTTAGATTAATGCTTTAGTAAATTTCATAAAATTACTAAAATAAAATAAATCCTAAATTTTCACTTTTTTATTTTAAAATTTTCAACCTGTATAAATAATGTTATAATCTTTATAAAAGTTCTTGAATTATTCTTCAATATGTCAGTTGAAATATTAGAAATAAAGAAAATTATGAAATTCATAGAAAGAACATAAAAACAATTTAAAGTGTTTTTAATACCTGAAGTTTTGGTGAATACATCAATCCTTCAACTAAAACAAACAATAGCCTTGTCTCTAGAGGAGGCAAATATTTTTCCCACTCAGATTTAGGGTCTCCTATAAATGAAATCACTTTTAAAATATAATAAAATAAACATACTACATCAGCAAAGAATACCCATGTATTATACATACACAATATAGGGATCGTCCCAAATAATGGAAAAGCCTCACTGTAAAAAAAATAAGTGACAGTATAGAGCTAAATACAATATGCAACTGACAGTTTTTTGTGTTTTGCTTCAGTTTTTCCAATAACTATAAGCATATTATACAAAATTGATTAATTTTGTTTTTGGTGAAGCTAAAATAAGAAACCGATTAGAATATCAAAGAGAGCAGACAGTAGGAGCCCAACTGGTCAGCACATTAGTAAAAAATAGTGGCAAAGCTGTTGGAGGGGCATAAATAGATATTACAAAGGAAGGTCATAACAACAGGATGATCATCTGCAAGATAGCAATATTTGCAATATCTTAAAGATAGAGTTATGGAAGGAAAACCAACACTGTGAAAGACAGGGAAATATTAAGGAAAATTATGGTGACCAAAAAGAAGACTGATGGCAAAAGAAGCTGATCTGAATGATCATTGATATTAATCATAATTGAACCATACAAGTCAAGGGAACTTGCCCAAGCAAAATATTTGTAACTTTGATTATTATAATACTCAGATTGGTGAGAATCAGAAATGGCAAGAACAGTCGTATAAAGACAACAAAACCTGGATTATGGATCAATAGAAACATGTCTTATTTTTGATAAATCTGGTTTCTTTCCATTCACTGCCATGGAATAAGTTTAAGTATAGCGAAAGCTTACAGAAGCTTATAAACAAACAGCTTTCTTCCTTGTGTGAAACATGGTATGAATCCGTAATCGTTTGAAGCCATATCTCAATGTTTGGAGAAAATTCCTTTGTAATTTTAAAAGGACAGGATAGTGTCCCTCTTTTCCCCGATTTTTCTAGAGCACAGACATGATTTCTGTCTGAAGACAGCATTTATCAAGATTCATTGCAGTCAAACTGTTCAATCATGGTTTCAAATTCATAAACAGAGTCCTAACTCATGTTGACATGAGGACTCCATAACTCATAAACATGAGAGTCCTCATGTTGTGCACTTTCTGTGATATGGTCAATTAACAGACAGCATCACAGAATTCCTGTAGTATGTGCTCTGGAAGAAATAAATAATACTGCTATACTCCTCCGGCATCTCTCCAGAGGTAAAATATAATGCTAAAAATATAAAACAATAATATCAAAAAATATTAATTAAATTCCAAATCTAGGTATTTCAAATACATGTTAATATTTACATTAACATATATAAATTATTTAAAATGAAACAATCTAAAGCTGAATGATCACTGTATTATATAAATGTAATAATCACATTCCAGACATTATATTTTAAACATGAAAAAAACTAGGTAAAAATATTAGCTATGATATTTTTGTTCATTATCAGCTTTGATAATCTCATTAAATATTTTGCTAAAGCTTTTTTAAGCAAAAACAGAAAACATAATGAATACATACAAGTAAAATTAATAAAGTTCTATAAAAACAAACTAAAAACGCTTACAGAAATAAAATCCATTTCCACAAAACGGAATTGTATATGAAAAAATATTAGATATAACCAATAATATCAAATAAAAATATTTTTTAAAAAATTAAATATGAATTTATTTCTCTATGATCAACTTTTGCAAAACAAAAGTTAATTTGTCTGCAGTCTACAGCTTCAAGAAAATTTCAAACTACTGCAAATATTTCCCCCAAAACTGAGTTAAAAGCAATGAGCAGATAAACTGAAGACCATTAATCCTTCAACTTTAAATTCAAAGTAAGTATAAAAATAAACAAAAATGCACAGATGATAACCCACAGCTAAGACAATGTTCACACAAACTTAACAGAAAATATATTTTTCAAAAAAATATATAATAAAGCATAAGTAAAAAACTAGAAAAACCATAATATAAATCACATATTATTCTAAAATAAGAGATAACATATTTTTAATACAATAGTTTAAGCTACAATTGGAATGTTATCAATAAGTAGCTGGAATGTTATTTATTCACACATTTTAAGACTTTGATACATATTTTAGAATATACTTTAAATGCAACTAGTTTATTTTTAATTTCTAAATAAATTGGAAGATTTCATTTTTAATCAATTCACTTAAAGATGATAAAATTGTAGAACAAAAGAGAAGAGTTCTATGTAACAGTAATAAAAATAATTTTATTTATGTTAAATAAACATAATAGTGGAGCATTAGTAAAAACAATTTGATTTAAATTAAATGAAACAAAAATGCCATATAAAAATCTTATTAGACAAAGTTCTTTAATTTAAAAGTCAAGTTTCACATAATGTTCAATTTCAAAAAATTTCATCAACACAAAGTTAGCTACAATGCCATTTATTGACATTAAGATAAACAAATTTTAAAATAAAAATGATTTAAGTCATATATTAATATATGTATTAATTTTTCATATTTAGTTTATTTTATTTACAGACCTAATAAGTGAAAATATGGTGGATTTTCTAAATGCTTAGGAACTGGTAACTGAGCATGCAGCAGTTGATATCGCATATCAAATAAGCTGAAAAGGCAAACTATTATAAGAAGATTGATGAAACATATATTCAAGTAATTAAAAAAGCTGTCTTTATTATTAATTAAACTACAAATATTGAATACATGCAATAAATTTTTTATGATAAGATAATAAAGATGTACAGGTTAAAAATATATGTTATTAAAGCATAAATCAATATTTTTTTAATATAAAATTAAAGATGAATACTTATAAAACGTAACATTAAGTAGTAAGGAATTCTAAACAATAAAAGTCAATAATAAGTATAAAAGTCATAAATTAAGTATTTTTAAAGTATTGCAAAAATGAAGCATTACATGAATGAAAGAGAAATATTCATTATATCATGGTGCTAGAAAGCATAAAATAATTTTCATTTAATAATTATAACCAATTAACATGTATGTAAGTGACATATATGTATCAGTTATTCTATCAGCTTATTTCATCACACTGTAAATTATACTATTATGCTCTAAGAGGGGATACTGTATGGAATTTTTATACAGAGTAGGGATGAAAAGCATACCAAAGTTCAACATTTATTATTAAATGTATATATATTCAATTTGCTTGATATGATTCTTTCAAACTATTATAAATGTTTATTCTTAATAAGAGGGGAAATTACCATGTTAAATGTGTAATGTATGGAAATTAGCAATAATTAACATTTTAAAAAGGAAACTTTTTTCACAATAAAATGGGTTGTTTGTAATTTAATATCAATGTATGGTTCTTGTACAAAATGACAATATAACATTATATATTCTCTCTTTTTCTAGTAATGTCTTGTAACCTGAATTGAATTCTGAAATAAATACAAATAATAATATAAATAAAATACAATATAGAATTTCATAATAAATAGATAATATTCCAAGTCAATTCATATAAATACTTAAATCTTAACTTAAACCAATATCTAAATGAAAAATTTTTAAAGCTATAGCTTTTCTCTTCAAGGTGATGGGAAAAACTAACCACTAAAGATGTCTCCTATTTTATAACTTCATGATGCAAACACCAGCATCTTTAAAATTACCTATGCTTGAAAATAGTGACTTATAAGTACTAAGCTACTACTTAAAAATATTAAAATATCATTAAGATAAAACTTAGTGTGTAACCTTAAGATATAAATGATAACAAAATCCAACTCAGGCTTTGTCCCCAGATTTTATTGCCTGATATGAATTTATGACACTTTAAGTAATCCCATATTTTTGTACACTTTAGGAGTTTGTAAATAAATTAAATCATTCTTAGGGTGCAAAAAAAGCATAATACGCCAAGAAATTAACTATGTAAAATAAATATTACTTTTATTAATGTGGCATAAATGCTAGACATGCCCACAAAATGATAAAAATATATATTAAATATATCTTTTAATAACATTATTTTTAAATGCATTTTTTTAAATCACATTCTAAAAGACTAATATTTTATCTCTTTCACAAAATTTAGTAAAAATATTAATTGCAAATTTTAAAATTAGAAATAAATGAGAATATAAAGTTAAAGTGAAATGTATTGCTCGCTGTACAGTCTATTAGAAATTAATACTAATGCATTATCAAATAAATATAATTTTAATAAAATTAACTCCCAAAAAACCAAAGGCAATTTTAATTCAAATTTGTGCTATTTATAAAGAGGACTATGCAGAAATTATACTGAGAATTGTAATACATAATTAAAATTAATTAAAGAAAACTTAGCAACTTATAGTTATATGTTTGTGTTTAATGACATAAATAAAAAAGTTCACAAGTTTCAGTTTTGGTAAATGATTATTTTAAAGATTTTAAACAAAAACAATATTTAAATTTTTTACCTAATAGGACCAAGCTGCCCAATCCAATAGCCTATAACTTTTTGAGTAGTTAAGCGTTCCAATAAATTGGGTGACAATAATTGTAAGTAAGCATTATTATTTGAGTTTGAAAAATTTGTTCCTGAATAATCTGTGGGGAGATCATTTTCTTTTTCCTAAAATGAAAGTGAGCAAAGTACATAAAAAAAACATTCTCCAATTTTATTAAATGTTGATATTTAATGCATGAACAATTTTGACACATGAAATAATTGCAATCAAAATTATTTTTTTTATTTTATTTAATTCTATCTTAATAAGTAAATTTTCAAAATTTTTAAAAAACTCATTTTTTAAAGTTTTCTTATATTTATCTGTCCTTGCCAATTTGAGACAATATTTTGACTCCTTACCAGATATTATCATGAAGAATGGAAATACTATTTATTGATGAACATGTATAAAATGTGCATGTTATGCATGTATGTAAAAAATGTTAAATCAGCATAGTTGCTTGACAGATAATTTATTTACAAATATACTTATTTTTATGAACTTCATATATTTTTAATATACTGAAAGAGAAAAATTCTTCCTTTTCATACAACTAAGTACTTGCTGAAATAAAAAATTGCAAGTTTTTCACTAAGTTAATTTTTGTAAAGAAAAGTATGTTTAAAGTTTTAGAATATTAATAGTTTTGATCATTTAATTATTTCTATAGTTTAAATTTAAATGGCATATGAAATATTTAACATTTAATAATGGCATATGAAATATTTAACATATAACAAAGGAATTTTAATTTATTTTTAACCATTAAAGTTTTGAAATTTTTTTCAAATATAATTGCCAGATAACTTTAAATTTTCCAATTACCATATTTTCCTGTAAATCCACAGATTATATGTTAAAATTTCCAATTTTGCTGTTCGTACTATATGCCACAATGAATAATGTTATGAAAACATTCTCCAACAGAAAAGTTTACAGTAAAGTTTTAAAAGAAATGCTGTTTATGTTTCAAAAATAAATAACAGATGGCACCAAGATACGGCTGACTTATTTGAATTATGATTAACATTGTCCAATTACATTCAAGAATGAATTAAGTTCCTCAGAAATCTATTACAGTTGCAATTGATTAGCATTTGCCATCTGGCTTAACTCAAGATGCTTCATTCTGGAAACACTCAAATTCATATATTGTCACATGGAAGCAAAAACTATTAAGTTACAGAGCAAATTTTAAACTAAAAATTATAAAGGAGGCAAATAAAAAAATGGCGACAAATGTGTTAGTGTAAAGTGAAAAAGAAAGCATGCACGGTACAAAAGAAAAAATGTATTTAATGAACAGTTCAAAAATAATCCATTCTTTCATTTAATTATTAACAAAACAAATATATTGTATTTTTAAAGTTGTCAAACTTCATTTTAAGAGTTTTAAAATTAATAAGTTTTTCAAAAATCTTATCAGACCACAATCGATGTCACGCTTTTATCTCAGTTTATCGCACTTTGCATTGAGATGGATTCAAAGATATCTTTTTCATAATAAATATTTTTTCTATACAATTTATTATATATTTAATCATAGAGTGTACTTTTTTATTTCATTTGGCACCACATTATCAGCATTATTCAAATATTCGTCAAAAAAATTGCTGTGCATTATACACTGCTGCGGATTATGATATGCTTATTTTCTTTTACTCAAAAAAAGGTCTTGGTGATAATACATCGCTGTGCACTATATACAGTACAGTAATTTAATTTTTTCAAAAATATAAACAAGATTTTAAAAAAAGCATAACATTTTCATAGTGCCCTGTAATTAATAACAGAATTACTCAAATTCAAGTAAAACAAAATTTTATAAAAAAAATTAAATGGAACCATTAATAGTTTAGTATTTAAAACATCTATTTTTTTTTTATTTTACTTTAAGATCAAAATGAATTTATTCATTACAAATAGTTGTAATAATACACATTTTCAAGAATTAAATACATTTTAACAATAAAATTTAAATTAGGTATCATTAACAAATTAAAAGTAATTTATTTATATAATTTTCCTTAAAATATAATGTGCAATATGCAAAAAATAGAATTTCATAATTCATTAATATTTATATTTTTGTTTGTTATGATTTAGATATACAAGTTAAAGTTAAAAAATATTTTCTTCAAATCAGTGGGAAACTATTGATTTATTCATGTTTGCAGACCGATGGCTGAGTGGTTAGCGTTCATGATTCATGAGCTGTGGGTCCTGGGTTCGAATCCAGGTTCAGGCATAGATGTTACTTTCTATGTGTTTCTCTGTCCTTCAATATGAGATGAAGTATGAGTGTGGCCCTCTATATAAATGGGTTTGTGGTACAATGATGTGGGTAATGCTATTTGCCTCCGTAACTTGGTTCACAAGACCCCACTAGGTAACGACAAATGAGTAGCAACTTCTGATTTTGTTACAGCAAAAAGTTAGTCACCCAACATTCCACTGTTATAAAAAAAATTTCATATTTTTTTAATTATTATATAACAATTGAATTTGTATATTTATCTATACTGAGTAAATACTTCATCTATGAATAGTCTAAGGAAAAGCAAAAGTAAATAAATATTTTTATTTAAAAATCGATTAAGTGCAAAATTATAATGTGAATGATTTTTGTACACATTTCCATTTAATATGTAACAAAACCAGAAGGAGCACCAAAACTGATTCAGATTTTTTCTCTATATTGACATTTTATAAACAGAAGTTGTTTTAATTTAATAAATTAATTGTTTAATATCATTAATGTTAATAAAAATGATAGTTTACTAATTTGAATATAAAAATATATTTGATTTTAATATTCCAGATTTTTGCTGCTAATGATTTTTCAACTCAGGAATATAAAGGCAAGAAGTTTCAAATATATCATTATGTTTTCTGCCAAACAATCAATAAAAGGCATTACCTAAATTTGATCTGTTTTAGACTGAAAAAATGTATTGGAAAAACTTTTGCATTAACAAAATTTTACAAATCAGAATAATATGTAATTTAAGAATCCAAAATTTTATTAATATATATTTAGAAAAACATATTATCTTTATGATAATAATTAAGCATCTTACTTGTGATTCCCAAGCTATGACTTCTAATAAAATAGCATGAAGCCAAGCAATATTGGTCACATTAACAAAAAAAGCAAGTTTCTCTTCTCTGGATTGCAATGAATTCAAATCAACAAAAGCTAGTTCACAACAATTTTCCATCCAGTTAGCAATTTTTGAGTGTTCAGTTACAGAAATTAATTCCACAAGTGTAAATATACCACACGAATCATTAGCCATTACTGTATCTATAAGAAGCATTTTACTAATAAATATGAATCATTAATAAATATTAAATACTTATTATATATATATATATATAAAAGTTTTTTCATTTCATATTAAGTTATTAATTGTAAATCTAATTACTTTATATATATATATATATATATATATATATATATATATATATATATATATATATATATATATATATATATATATATATATATAAGTAATCGATTTACAATTAATAACTTAATATGAAATGAAAAAACTTTTATGAAATCAAAATCAAAGCATTGCAATACATAAGAAACATTTTCCCGACTGATAAAAACCAATTATAAAAAATACACATTATTATAATACTTTGTAATTACATTACTAACAGAACTAAAATTATATAAAAAAAAGTTGTTGGCAATATTATGTATTTTATCAACAAAACATGAACATAATTCTTAAAAACAAAGCAGTTTTTATATAACTACAAGCATTCTTTCAATGTTAGTATACAATTCTAGTTTAAACATATTAAACAAAATAACATCTCTGAGCTTGTATGCCAATTTTCAAAATGATATTTGAAAAATCAATTAATTCTCAGAATAAAATCAAGTAAAGGCAGCAAGATCGTCATATTTTGTACACATGGAAAATTCAATTGATACTCAAAAATTTTAAATGAGTACTTATTCTGTTGGACTACAAATTATTATATACGGGGTGATCTTTTTTAAAGTGACAGTGTTTGAAGCGACCTATAGCGTGATCTAATAGCTGAAATATAACACTAAACTTGGTATTAGACTAATAAAAACATGGGGAAAAATTCCATAAGCAAATATTTTAGCTCCAAAAGTTGTCGCCAGGGCATTTGATGGCGCTACTCTAACTTACAATAATGAAAATTAATATAAAACTCTGGTATCAAAGAAAAATTCAAATGTTGTGCGATGACAGCGCTAGTAATAGGAGCTATAAAAGCAATTAGTCGACAACTCTAACAAATAATCTAAGCTGAAGTAAATTAGTTCCAGTGGCCATGCCTCTCACGTTATTGGAACTTGCGTTTATGTTGGTGGAGTATCAAATTTGTCCATTCTAAAGGACAACATAACGAAGACAGTGCGGAATATTACTCATGATATGTTATCTAGAGCTGTGGAGAACACTGCGCACAGAATGCCCGATGATATTTCTGAGAACGGTGCTTACATTGGAGGTGGTCTAATTCCTCACCGGGGAAGTTAATGTAGCAAATAAACATTAATAATTCAACTATATGACTGTATGTGTTACTATTTTTCTTTTCTCACATTTTATACATCGTAAAATGCCACAAAATGCCCTGGCGGCGATTTTTGGAGCTAAATGTTTTTCTACGGAACATTTTTTTGTGTTTTAATTAGTCTAAATACCAAGTTTAGTGCCATTTCGACTATTAGATTGCACTACAGGTCGCTCCAAACACTGTCACTTTAAAAAAAGATCCCCCTGAACATGTTGGGAATCAAACCCTCAAATTATTAAATTGAAAGCCAAAGCATTTAGAATTTATCAATAAGCTAAACATTTTAACACCAAAAGGGAATACAAAAACAAAAATTTAAAAAGTTTAATTATGAATTAAGTTAGAATAGAATAAACTAGAAGTAAATACGATATAATGAAGTTCACACACTATTACGGCCTGTTAGTTCCTTTCAAGTAGTTCATGTGCAGTTTTATTTAAGATAAATGACAGTAGTAATCATGCATATATTATATTTTTAATGAATATACTATTCATAAAAAGAAACCTTTCATGCATTTTTATGAATAGTATACTCATTCTATGAAGTCTTTTATTGGCTAGACTATTTTTCATTAATGAAACTATAAAACTAACTATTATGCAACAAAACTAATATTTTAAGATGAAAATTAAAATAAATTTTTACCAACCTTGAATAATAATTATTAAATCCTGCAATAACTTTTGGGCTACAATATCTGGATGATTGGATGAAGAACATTCTTTTTTCTTATTTAAAATTATTAAGGGATAACCTATTAATAATAAAGACATGTACACATTTTTTCTACAGAATTTTGATAACAAAAATTAAAAATAACTCATAAAAATAGTAAAAGAAAATCGAAAGGAAAAATATACTAATTAAGAGAAATACAATAATTAGAAGTAAAAATATATTAAAAATACATTTTCCACTTTTAATTATATTTCAAAACTACAAGAACATTGATATTTTAAAACAAAACTAAAATTACTTTAAAAATTAACTAAAAAAATTAAAATGGCTTGAATTTAAAACAGTATTTATATATTACTTTTTGTTATAATTAAAATTTAGGCATGTTGAATAATGAAATTTTCTATTTTAATTTAGAATTTTCTTTTATGCACCTAACAGCAAAAAATGAAAAAACCTTTTCAGAGGCACAAAAATTTCCATTTACCAATGACTAACATAGGTTCTTAAGAAATATTAACTTCAACTGCAGAACTTAAAAGCACTTCAGAAACTAATAATTTAATTTCAGAATATAATTAGAACTTTACTGACTTTTTTAAAAAATAACTTTAAAATACATTAAACAGTGCAAATTTATAACTGTCTTATTTTGAAAGAATCACATTATAGCCTTTAGAAAAAGAGTTAATCAAATAAATAAGTGGCAATTTGAAGTATTATGTATTGTAAATTTTTGGTAACAGAAAAGGACAGATGAAAATACTTCCAGATCTTCATGGGTTACAAATGATTAAAAAAGAAAAATAGCTTTCAGAAAAGTAACTTTGTTAATACATGTCATTATCATATATTCCAAGACATGTGTGATATCATATCGCATGAATTTAGTAGTATCAATGTATACATCTTTATGAAACATTTTAATCTATGTCTTAAGTATCAAACATCATCAAAAATTTACGACTACTTAACATAAGCAGTATTTTCTGAATTGGTGTTGATTTCAGGGACTGGTTGGCATCTGCAGGAAGAAATGTGACCCTCAGTTATGAATTCAATTTTTACTTTCAGCATTAAATGACAGTAAAAGTTTGGAGTTAAAGAGACGTACCAATCCAATATTTTTCACTGAAAGTCATGTTGTCACATTAACGCTTAGTATGACATACTAGGAAGAGGTTTGTTAAAACCACAAATCAATCCACATCCACAAACCACATTGTCAATAGTTTTTACACATGATATATTAAAAATCAATAAATCTTTAGAAAAAATGCATTATAATTTTGATAAAAATTTAAGAAAACAGCAAAAAGAAATCAAATAAATATAAACAGAATTATTTTGTTTGTCTGACAAATGTTTTCCTATAGTTGACTTGAAAATGACAGCACAGAAGGGAATGGAATTCTTATCAGGATATTAGTCTCAGGCAAAGTTAAAAGCTAAGTTTCATTTTGAAATTTTGATGACAGTATTTATAATTAATTTAAACTGTTATAAGTACAGATTAGAATTTCTGCACAGTTGGTTTTGCAAAAATACATAGTTAATTTTACAATGTGATAATATAATTCATTCAAAAACTCTTCTCATTAAAAGAATAAAGGCATATGCATCTATATGCAAGTGAGTTTCCATGCAACCTATGTGCATTAATAATGGAAGTATAAAATAAATATTTACAGCATCAGATCTATTCTTTCAGTTTTTCTACAACATAAGTTTTTAAAAAATAATGAAAGTTACTATTTTTTAACAACTTTTGAACAATTAGTTTTTAGTCACTGCAGTACATGCTTGTATTACCATACTTTCAATAGAAAATACATTGTAACACAAATAAAAGGAGTTTTTCAATCCTACAGCTGACTGATGGCTGAGATGAGTGGTTAGTGTTCCAGACTCCTGAGTCATGGATCCTAAGTTCAAATCCAGGTTTGGGTATGGATGTTATGTTCTCTCTTAGTTTCCCTGCCCTTTATTCTGAGATGATGTATGAATGTGGTCCACCCTATAAACAAATTTGGGGTGGTATGGCATGGGTAATGCTACTCACTTCCGTCACTTGGTTCACAGGTGCACATTGGGTTATGACAAATTAGTAGCAATTTCTGGATTTGTTGTGGCATAGGGTTCATCACCCAGTGCCATTGTTAAAAAAACTTATATTTGGCATATCTATAATTAGTTGATGAGCAGCCCAACAGTGATGAAGAAGTATAGAAATAATTAAAATTAGCACATGTAGAGTTGCCTTCAAAAAACTTTAAAACAATAGGGCAATGCCTGAGGTGGTCACCATCCATATTTCCTTGATGGCAAAGGGCAAAAAGCTGAACCTGGGACTCCAATAAGATGCTTCAGTAAATGCTTCAGCAAATAGTCATGTCCAGTAAGTAAATAAGAGCAAATTCAACACATCAAGGCAGGGAATTGGGAATTCTACTACTTTTGTAGAGAAATACACTCCACCTCTTATCCACAGCTGCATCACTAAACAGGGAGACTCCATTAGTTTTTATTTATTGTAAATGTTTATTTTGATGCTATGCAGAGGCAAAACAAAGGTTGTGATATGAGAGATCTTGCTTTAGTAAGCCTATCAGCTGGCTCATTTCCAAAAATATCACAATGGCTGAGAATCCACTGGAAGGCAATGCTTTTTCTAGAATTTTAAAATCAATTAACTTCATTCTACAGGAATGAACTAATGCATTTTGACTATACCATGAATTTGAAAGTGACAAAATAGCAGCTTGAGAACTGATAATAAACACAACATTATGTTTATAACAACTTTCCAATTTATCAACAATAAATAATATTTCCATTATCTTACCATCAAAATTTCAATACTTCTTAAGAGGATATAGCTAATATTGAAAGCACTTGAATAGGCTCCATCATCATAGTTTTTAATAGCATCTTCTGCTGAGACATGTTTTTACATGGAGCCATTTGTAAAAAGGATGTCTGCAATGTATAGTAGCAAGAGGAGCATTTTTTTAATTTCCCTTAAAAACTGCTGCTTTTGCTATAATATACTGCAGATGGAAATGGAAAATTATCAACATTCCAAATAAAATCCAGGTGGTTTTCCAGTATCACTTGATTCAAAAAAGGGCTTAATTCCTGTGGGTAAGCTTGACAGTTGGGTAAGGAAAATCATAAGAGTCATAACGATCATGAACAATTAAAAGAAAAAACTATTGGGTTTTTAATTTCTCATTTGAAGGTTTATAATAATGTAAAAAGTTGTTTCTTCTTCTCAAAATCTTGACAAGATTTAGAGCACTTCTTTGGTTCCTTTCAATCTATGGTTCCAAATCTGTCTGGAGTTCCATTCAATTACAGGACAACATGCTGTTTATGAAAAGTTTAAGAATATTTTTAACAGAATCCTAAACAATAATAAAAACCTCATCCCCAAATTCAAAAAGTCGAACATATCAAGCTGTACACAAAACATATTGAGTTGAGCCCTATGTGACACCAGCTAAAAGCTTTAGCAGCTTAGATCTCAATAACGTCTATCAAAAACTAAATTAATATGTTTCTTCCGTGTTCATTTAGGGTATAAATGAATGCCTAAATAGACAGTGTCAAATCTCCAAAGTAGAAGTTTTTCATCACCATGAAGTTGAATGCCATGGTACAAAATGGTCCTAATAGTATTATCGGACATATTGTTCTTATAAGAGCAAATGTAAAAAACATATAAAGCCTTTTTAAGTGCATGCTCTAAATTAAAAATGTCAAATCCTGTAGCACTCATACCATGTCATCAGCAAACAATAAAATATTTATGCCAGGAACAGATTTAGAAATAAAATATAGCAAATCATTAATTATAATATTAAAAAGAATTGCATTCAACACCATTTTGATTTCAATATTTAATAACTTTGTAATTAGAAAGAATTTGGAAGTATTCAACATTCTATTCGCTTTCTGTTAACTTTACAGGATAATATTCATTGATGCGATGCAAAACAGTATTTCAATTACATATTTAATAAATATCATTATTTTTTCCCTAAAAACTACATATGCATTTTCAACTAGAACATATGATTGGCTAGTAATAAGTAATATACCAATAATTATTAATATGAATAAAACACATCAATATAAAAAATAATAAAATATTACCATCGTTATTAACAGTACAATATGGTTGCATTAATAAATCAGATGAAACATTCTTATACAACAAAGGAACTTGAGGAAGACAAGCCTGTGCTAAGACATGCACAAGATCTACTTTCATACGAATAGCAAATTTCTCAATTCTGAAAAAATTATCAGATAAACAATATTATATTATTGCCTTTTGCATCTTATATGTTAATAAAAGTAAAGTAATTTCATCTAATTAATAATTAAAATAATTTATTTAAACTTTAAATTTTAAGTACAATATTTTTTCTATAAGTTAATTTAGATTTCAAATCAATAATTATTAAATTCAATTCAAAATAAGTGAATATTAAAATTAATTATTTTCCCTTTTCTATGACACATTCTCCTTTCTTTAATATAAGCAATTTTGTTTATGTTAGATAGTAATATTTGAGAGACAGAAAACATTTGTTAATCATCTTCATTTTGAAAATTACTTTTAATAACATCTTCCTTTTGATCACATAAAAAGTCAATTAATAGATTTTTCACATAAATATTGATTTGTAAATTATTTATTTTATTCAATTTTCAACTTTTAATAAAATTTTGTTTAAGCAACTAAATTTTTTGTGCATATAACCGTTAAAAATACTATCATATACAAATAATCCATCACATACTGATTACACAGGTGTAAATGCACTATACTTCTTAGGTAATTGAGTTTAATTTGGTTTGCTTGTTACTCTACAGTAGCTTTTAACTCACAAACCACAGAACAAAAGGGCAACCCTAGATAACTGTCATATTGATCAGCAAACTAGAATTCAACTGAATGAGAGAATTATAAATATAATATCCATCTAATTTTTTATTCTTAAAAAATATTTAATATGAAATAAGGAAAAGGTTAAATATTCCACTAGATTTAAATTCAAAATGGGAATACAAACTTATAATAAAATGCTTCATAATAAATAATGCTAAATAAGAGGATATTTTCATTTTTTATTTACAATGAAAAATTTATTCAGATTCTAAAAATTTATTCAAAATGCAGAAATATAAAAGTGAAGATGAAATAAAATTAAAAAAATTTTTACTGGTATTATGTTTAGTTTTTATCTAAGAATCCATTCATCAAGTATTGAAATATAGCTTCACATAAAATTTCGATTTGAGTAGACTTCTTTAATCTGTTGTAGAGAATATGGTGAATAAATTTGATTTTCATCTTAAAATGAATCTTAAAAAATTTAAGTATCAACACACGAAATATAAATTTCTAATGAAGAAAATTTAATTTAATAAAATATTTGAATACATAATTAAGAATATACAAAGAAACATTCATTATCAACTTTACTATTCTGGAAATTGTTAGATTTCATGACAGAAATCCTGTGTATATAAGTTCAAATACGTTTTTGAAATGTTGACATTATATATATATATATATATAGTCCAATTCAATTTTTTGAAAATAAGTAATGAAACTTTGAAACTTTAATACTACAAATCATTAGAATACTTGATTAAATATATTTGATACTCCAAAAAGTTGAACCATACTTATGTAGTCATTTTACCATTGTGAAGCAAATACTGCTTTCAGCCAATGAGAGAAAAATGTAATATATATATTTGCGTGTGTGTGTGTGTGTTTTTTTTGTCAGTAACAAGCAGAGCTAGCCTTATTTTTGGCAACTACTAGTGATTTCCTCATGATGTGTTGGTAGTGTAAATATTATAATAGTAATGTAAATAAATATTTTTGTTAACAAAATATGTTTTTGAGTCCTAGTCATTTCACACATACTAAATTTATATATGAAATTTATGATAAAGCGCTTTCACACAACAAATTCATCAGCAGTAAAAAAAAAAAAAAAAGCTTATTCATATTATTAATAATAATTCTTTACTTGCAATTAAATATTAAACTAGCCATAATTTTTTTTAATGTTCAAAATGTGTAATAAGCTGAACATTTGTTTGATTAGAATAAATTAATTTTATTAATGAGAATGATGGAAACATAAATGTAAAATATATTTACTGTTAGATTACAAGCAATTTCATTTTAATTAGAAAATAATTTTAAGCTATAAAACCTAAATTTTTTATATGCATGATAAAAAAATTATAAAAATCTGAGTTTCCAGAATATAAAAATTCAAATTGGGAAGCTTATTAAGAATATACAATATACATACTAATTTGACTGTTATAAATTGTAAAAGAAATTGCTTTAAAAATGAATGAAACTATACAAAATTTTAAAATTGTTAAGAAAAATATATTTATTAGTTACAAAGGTATGGAAAAACAGTTTTAGAACAATTAATTGCATCTGATTTACCACAAAACACGGTGTATTTGACAAAACTGCAATGAGAAAACAGCAATAACAGACACGGAAATCCTAAACACAGAACTTGTTTCAATAAGCACAAAATAAATAACAAAGCCTTATAGTTTACATTAATAATTTATATAATAAATGTTAATGGTGAACAAATTAATCAGGTTGCATATTCTCAGTTACCTTCCCTTATTTTTAATCTTAGTTTTTTACATAATAGATTAAAGTATATATTGTAAATCATATTTTATGTTTTTATTGATTCAAAAAATTAGCAAAAAACTCTGGATGTTAATTTTTTAATTAAAAGAGGCCACTAAATGAACTTTTCCAACAAATAATATAATTTTTAACTGAACCATAATATATTCCTATAATTTTTTCTGGGAACATTAAGCTATGACTTCGCAAAAAGGGTAGTAATATACCTAGATATAATAATCCAAATATTTTTCAACTAATCCATTAATATATAATTTGTAATTTGTTTTTCATAATTTATAAGAAACGATAGACTTCTTGCAACAATCCTAACAAATCATTTGATTATCAGGATAAGAATATAACAGAAATATTTGCTTGCAAAAATGGGTGGCTTAAATTCTTAAACAAAATTTAATACTAATTTTTTATTAGATTAGAAAAAGTATGAAAATTCTTTGCTTTACTTTGCTAAATTCACACAAGCACAGTAGGTTCAGCTTAAAAAAAGTAAATAACTAGCTATTGAAATAATTCCTAAACTTTCAAATCTTTTTTTAAATTATATTTCTTACTACAATATTATTTTTTAAATATCTATTGTACATTTGCTACAACTGAAATCATTTTTGGTTGAAGATTTAGAGTAAACTTTTAAATCCTTTTTTCCTTAAAATAGATGATGCATTATTTGCTAATAATTGCAGTTGAAAATTTGGTATTAATTTTATTCATTTAATAATTTAAAAACTTCATTCACATTCTATAACTATTTCTACAAAGTAATTTATTTTGATTCTTGATTCCAAGAGATTTATCCCACTATAAATAATTTTAATTAAACTTGATAGAAAAACACTAGAAAAGAAAATACTTTGTTAAGAATTTTTTAAAAAAAAAAAAAAAAAAAGAAAGAATTCTAGAATCCTTTATAATTAAAATTTATATACAATATAATTGAAATTCAAAAATTTTGAATGTAAATAAAAGCAAACACATAAATAGCAAAATTAAAATTTAGCAATGCATATATTTGCTCAAATTATTTTACATATCAAGCATACTTATCAGGTGTAACTCCACTTTGCAAAATAATTTTCTTCAATAATTCAACAGGGCTTTCATTTAAAATAGAAAAGTCAGAAGTGTAAATTACAGAATCTGAAATATATATATTATTAAATTTGTGAAAAATGAATGAAGTAATTAAAATTAAAAATATTTTACATCATTATACAAAAATTTTTATACATAAAAATCTCATTTAGATATTATCTTTACCTATTTTTATCTATAACCCTCCCTTATACACACCCATTTTTTTAAAAAGAACTAATCAGTAGTATAGAATAGTGTTAAATACCTGTAGAGGTTACCAATGTTAATCACATATTCAGAAATGTACATCAAATGTGTTGATAAGATTTTCCCTGCAAAACTAATTTTCTTCTACTGACATCAAATAAATTTCATTCATAAAATTAAATTTTAGCCTTCTTTGAATTCCTCTTCGTAAACCTATCTGTATCTAAAATTAAAAGTTCAATCATGCTTGATTGATATTTAAGTGTCAATCAAAGATTTATAATTAAAGCATGATAAGTTAATTACATACAATTTATGCTGATGTATTTGATTTAGTAAGCAATAATATACATTAAATTATATATTGTAAGGAAAAAAGTTATGTACATAAACAAGTTTTAATATTTTGCATCATTCCAAAAAGTTCTAAATAAATAGTGGACATACTAAGCTTTTTCACTGTTTAAATACTGGTTATGAATTAATTTATCCAAGCCTTGCTTTTATATAAATTAATGTAAATTATTACCCTTAAAACTCACTTTGATCTCAAAGTGACAGATTTCACTTTTTTATCTAACTCATTAAAAGATAATTTTTCCTTAGTTGTTTTTAGGCAAACATACAGGGTTTGTCCAAAAAATTCTCAGCAGGATTTTCTTTAAATCATTTTTCATAATCGATTTTTAGTCTTTATAAAATATCAAATAAATTTGTCAGAACTTTTCAAATTATCTTTTTCTACTTCAATACATGCTTCATCCAATCACTGAAGGTGCTCTGAATTTAGTTTGTTACTCAATGATCATTTTTTGCACATGAGGGTTAACTAGACCAGGATCCATGGATTCTGAACACTTCAAACATCCCTGCTCAAAGTAGAATTAAATCCATAAACTGTTGAACTGAAGGCAAAAAACTAACTATTTGATAATCAACTCGAATGTGTTCTGGAAGTTGTCAATAGGAATCTCCTTCAATGAGATTATTCAAAGTTTTTACAACTTCCAGTGTCCTTTGATAAATTCATTTAGATTTATCTTTCAGTATGAAAAAAAATTCACTGTAGTGAAACAAATTGTGCACTGCAACAAAATATGATCTTTTTTATCAACAAAAGTGCAGATGATATTTTAGTGTGAAGTGAGACTTTGCCTCAACAACTAACGACATATGACTAAATAGGTCTCCTTTTCCAGGCTTATATATATCCCCCCCACAACTTCTCCAACATTTCAGCCAGCACTGTCCACCACAAAACATCATTCCAGGAGCTTCTGCAACAAACCGTGTATTACTAAAAGAGAAAAACTTTTGTCTTCCATTTGACTAAAATAGTTATCAAGTAGCTAAAATTAAATATTGATAACAAATTTGACTTTTTTCCCCTTAATGAAACACTTTGTATTTTAAAAACTTTATCAATCTGAAATTTGTGAGAGATAGCAATAAATGAGGTATTCATATGAACAATTACCTGTGTTGCTGCTCTGCTTCTTACAATCTAACACAGCTGAAGTCACTTGATGCAAATGTACAAGTAATTTACTGAGATAATTATCATATTTGACAGGTTGAGGTCGAATTGTTTCAGAAGACCAAGTTCTTAACTCTTTAAGACATTTTGACAAATTTTTAAATGTCATATGTAATCTATTTTCCCAGGCTATATCTTTTTGATATGAGCCATTTTTTTCTTGCATTTCCTCATCTTTTAACAAAATAGTGAAATCACGAAGTAATACTGAAGCTTGATTCCAGTTTGCGATTTCTAATTTGAATGATTTGCAATCTAAACTACCAATAAAATTTGATAAAACAAGGGAAAAGTTACTGTAGCTTTTTTCTGAAGGCCAAAATAGTTGCTTTAAATCTGTATGATCATCTTTGCTAATCAAGCTCAGGAATTCTTTCAGCACAGCATTCATCATACCAAGGGTTTTGAAATTGCCTCTGATTAAAGGCATTTTTTTTCTTGAGAGAACTTTTGCATCTAATTCTTGGATGGCATCTTTTGAGTTACACCAACTTCTACAAGCCATATCAAATAATATGGAAGAGAGATCCAAAGAAGAAGCTGAAGTATATCCCAAATCAGCTAAAAAAATAGAATATATATTCTCAGAACCAAGCATAAGTTCTGGGTGCCTTATCCCATCTGTTATGTCTATAATTTCTGGTATTCTTAAAGTACTTAACTCCTGATGAATTAGCAATCCAATCTCCGAGGATTTTAACCCTACTGCTGCTGCATCTTCAATTGCTTGAAGATTGGAAATAATAGATTTCACATCATTTTCTAATGGAGATTTTTTTGAAATAGTTGATTTTCTTTTGATTTTTTCATTTTCAACAAGTTTTTTAGTTATTCTTTGTAATTCTTGAATTAGAACTACTTCTTTAGCTTCATTTGAATCTTCTAAATGGAACAACTGTAAATAAGAAAAATATATCACATATTTTTATTGGAATTATTATATATTTAATACAAAAATATTTCAATTAAATCATTACAAAACATATATAATACTCATAAATAAAAATACAAAGGCTTTTATAATGTCAATGACAATGATTTTACAATGTAATATGTTATTGTCACATATTTTTATAATGTCATGTTTAATAATGTTAATATCAATGACAATTTTATAGTAAAAAAGTTATTTTTCAAAGGTATTTATTTATTCATAAAATTACCTTTAATGAAAATTCACATAATTTTATTTAATAATTTAGAAAAGAAAAAATCTTTTTTATAAAATATATTTAAAAAATAGATTTCTGCGTATTTTCATAGCTACATTTCCTACAAAATTTTAACACACACATATATTAAAATATACATTTTATAAAATATTATAGAGATTTCTGTTTCATTAATATATAAAGAGCAATAAAACACACATTAGTTAGCATTATAAATAGAAAGAAATTATGACAAAAGCAATTATTTTTATGATAAAAATTATTTTAAAATATAAAAAAGACTATATATGGAATTTGGCAGCATACATTAACACAATGATATGATATAACTTTCAATGGTTAATATAATATATTCATGTTTTTATTTATACATTATAATATATGATTGACTCTTCTTGAACTAACCTTATTTCAGTTATAAGAGCTGATAATTACCTGCATTAAGAAAGTAAAAACTTATTTAGCAATTCTAAAAGTATTTATATTAATAAGCAAATGAGAAAATTAAAATTTTTTCTAAAAATTAATAAATTAAATTATAACAAAGAAATTAAAAAGTTATTTTATTATCAAAATTCAACACATAAATATAAAAATTATTTCAGAATCTTTAAAACTTTTATATTAGATTACAACTATTATTTTAATTATAAAAGCTTTAAACTATAGCTAAAATGAAAGAAATCATACACAGCCCTGTGCGTGTGTGTGTGTGTGAAACAGAAATTGAACAAAAAATATAATAGAATTTGAAATATATACTGTGCAGTAACCAATTACTTCATTTAAGGAGTCAAGTCTTTACCAAAATTTAATTATATAATCTCAAAATTTTCAATTAAAATCAATTTTCAGAAACTTTTTGATAAAATATAATACACAGCCACATAAATATAGTTAATCAATTTAAAAATAATCATTATTTGATTATTTTATCATAAAATTAATATACAAATTTGTAAGTTTGAAATTTCAAACAAAAACTTAAACAGACATCTCACATAGTACACAAATAAGACTGAAAAGATGAACTAATAAGCCATACTTGAATAACTTGTTCAGCTTGTTTCAAATTTTTGCTCCATAATGAATAACGTAACAAAGCTTCCGGTGATGACAACATACACTGAATAATGCTAGATTCAGCCAAGTATTCCTTTTTATGACTGGAAAAGCTCCTTTTATGCTTCCTTTTCTTCCGATGTTTTTTAGTTTCTCTATCTGTTCCATCTAAAAAAAATATATATAAATACAGATTATTTTTGAGCAAATAAAACCCTTGAAAAATAAATAGAAACATTTAAAAATTAATGTTTAAAAAATTAATTACAATACCTGATGATGAAGCACTTGGTACATTTTGAAAAAGGTAGCGCTTTTTCTTTCGTAAAAAGTTTACTTCAGAGCTTTCATGAAAAATTCCAGATTTAAAAACTTCATATCGCCATATTGCTTCATTTATGAATTGCAGGAGCCGTGATATACGTTCAGGTAGTGTTAAATTAACAATAAAAGATGTTTTCTCAGAATTTAAGAGTCCTAATGTATCCTGCAAAGACAATATGAAATGTCACCAACTCAATAAATATGTTCTTATTTAATTATTAAAAATTTCAATACATTTTTTTCAATTTAGTATTAAAAAAATATGGCAATTTCTTTGTCCCAAATTTACACATTAAACTCAGTCAAAATTTATGTAATCAATTTTAGCACTTTTAGGATAACAAAAATAATACAAATCTACAAT
This sequence comes from Latrodectus elegans, assembly GCA_030067965.1. Lineage (NCBI taxonomy): Eukaryota > Metazoa > Arthropoda > Arachnida > Araneae > Theridiidae > Latrodectus > Latrodectus elegans. The sequence goes on from CM057813.1 coordinate 125,868,998, forward strand.
AACTTATTCAATTCATTTTTGCAATTTCTTAAAAAAAATTTTATTTTATTTTCAACATAAATTATTATTAACCTTTTCGTCCCTGCGGTACAATTGTTGTACCACGAAAATGAGTGTCTCAGACAACAGCTATGGTACAGCAGTTGTACCATGGATTTTTCCCCCTTTAATGAGCTTCACTTTTTCCTGCTCAAATTTCTTCGGGTAGATGAGGGAGATTTAATTACTGATCTTTTGTGTATGAAAGTCGTAAAAATTAGGAACTCGCCTGAGCGGAGAATTTTGGCGAAGAATGGTTTTATTGGCACCTCTTTTTAAAAGAGAAGGATATTCATCCTCACTTTGGCAATTTTTTTCATTATAATCAATTTTTTTGTTGCTAGAAATAAAACAAAAAGGAAAATACTTCCAATCATATATTGAGATGTGGTAGATATTTAAGAAAGTTGCCTTATAGTTGTGTCAGATAAGAATAACACTGCAGATAAGAATTTATTCTCAATATAAAGATTATGTTTTCTTGCTAATGTTCTGATTAGAATTTTATCAAAATATTTTCTGAGATTATTATGAGTTTATTTTGGAATGTACAATTTGAATGAAACCCTTTTTCAAGTTCTCAATCATTGAGAAATTAGCAAAGTATTACTATTTATTGTATCACAAATGTAATTTTATTAACCAATCACCAGAATGCTACATATAAAGTAGAAACTTAAGATTCGTCGGGCTATATTCATTGTGAAAAACGTTTCATATTTAGTTACAGAAACACACAGAAAAGACTTTAAGCTTTTTCCTTAAAGGTGAAAGATAAAAAGCTTACATTTTAATCCATTCAATATAGAAATTTGTCATAAATAAAAATACTTAAATCAAAAGAAAATAGAAATCATTACTGTATTTGCACACAGATTACTTTTAATCTTTTTCTAACACAACTTTAATTTGCATGTATTTACTTATAAAAAGAAATATTTATTCAAAATATCTTTATTTACATTTTTAATACCAGGCATGTTGTTTTTAGAAATGTTATTGAAATACTCAGTTAGTTTATTGCTTATCAGTTTTATTATAACTAATTACAAATTCATAACTTTAAAGAAGTCTGTAATTATTTTAAACAATTATTTCAGAAAATTCTCTGAAATAAATTAATATACTCAATATTACAGTTTTTGAAATAGACTAAATTTGTTTCATAAATGCATGGACTTAATATAAAAATTCTTATAACATTTCTTAATTTGGTATGTTAAACAATGAATGGAAAAAATCTATAGCTAGTTGATAAGTGTAGTACTTATGGAAAACACATTTACATTTTCATGAAAATTATGGCAGACCTAGCACAGTGTATCACTCCCAAAAGATAAAGATTTGTTACGGAGAAAACCTCAGACTTAAATGGGGTGAAAATGACCCTCTCCTTTCGGTCAAGGGGGTAGGAAATTTCATCTTCACGTGCTGCCCTAGGACAGTTTTTTTAAACGGTGATGTTGGGCTCAAAATGTTAATAAAAAATGAAGAAATTTCCTTGAAATCATTAAGATTTTAAATTTTGATTACATTTAAATAGTTATTAAAATTATAGTTAAAGATTTTAGAACTAATAACTGTAATTAAGATGAAATATGGAATATCACTTTTAGTTTCATTTATTATGATGTTTAACAAAATATTGTTTATCACCAAAATCAAAATATTTAATATTATACATGAAAATTAATTTCCTAAAAGTTTTGGACTGTCTTGTCAGATGTTTATGGCACATCCATTCATCTTTTACTTACATTAAATTAACATTAAATTTTGTTTTTAAAAATGCAAAAGCATAATTTAAATAATCTTCCAAATCATTCATAAAATTTAACGTAATCAAATGGGTGAGGTGAGACATACTGTGAAAGCACAAATTGGTTAAAAATTTAAATGATAATATATAAGCATCAGAAGCAAATATTAATTTTTAAATAATGGTCAAATAATAATACTTGGAGATGTTTAATAGCTTTATTTATTGTTTTAAAGTAACTTTTTGTGCAAGTGACTAGTTTTACTAGCACTATTGAATTCATGGCTTAAAAGGGATTCCAAACCATTTATGCAATTGTGAAAATTGGACCTACTAACTGTTAAGTAAAAGACCAGCTTACATGAGATAGCATTTTTTCTCCAAAACATACTTTTAGAAGATCATTAGATCTTACACATGCAGAGCTGTGGTAGCTTGGTTGTTAGGGCGTCATTCTCATTATTAGAAGGTAGTGAGTTCAAACCGCAGCTTAAACAAAGATCCGTCACGCTCGTTAAAGGCAAATGGGGCACATTAAAATTGGGCATGGTTGCAGTGTCCACCAAGTTAAATAATATCACTGGGAGTGGCAGGTAAAGTATTGGAGGTCTTCTGCTTGGTCCCTGCTTCAAAATCACAAAAGCTCCAACCAGCTGCTTCTGTCTGTAAGGTAGAGCCCAACTCAGGATACGTATGGGGAAGTATATTGGAGCAACAACATTATACATGATTAATCCAGTAGACTTTCCTAATATGGTGATTTCTGACTGGAATAAAGAAAATTAATGTTTCCATCAACTGGGCACCTGCAATCAAAAGATAAAGGCAGCACAGAAAAATAAGTCACTTTGCTCAAATATTATTATCCATAATTGGTCATGTTTAACTCTTGTATTCATGTGGAAATTAGCATTAAATCACTATACCATTAATATTTCTGCAAAAATGTATAAGAAAAATATCAAAATTACAGCAAATAATTTATAAGAGTGCTTTTAAGGAACTCACTTTTTTGCGTGTGATGACATCAGTTTGTCCTATAACTTTGTAAGCTTCTGCATTAGCCTCAATTAAAGAGTCCTTTAATAATGATAACAAATCATTTGTAATAATTTCATTACAAAGAAAGGCATGTGGCGGCAACCCACTAGAACTATTACTTTCTGAGCTTTTATAACTGAAGTAGTCAGAGCGAAATTCCTTTCTTGTCTCCAAATGATCTTTCAATTTCACTGTACTTACCACAAACCTACCAGAAATTCTCTGCTCATTTTCTGATGATTGACTAGTATCTTGCACTGATGACATAATTGTGTCACACTGAGGTAAAGAAACAAAGTTGTCACCTTCATGTCCTTGGTCAGAATCAGAACAATGTTCTAAAGAATCAGTCAATGAGTTAGAAGTCAAGAAAAGCAATGAAAAAATGTTTTCTAAGATTTCTATTCGAAAGTCAATGGGGAAAATGTTTTTTATTTGCTTTCTAGCAGAATTAAGTTTGCTTGTAATGAATCGAGAATATGCACAATTTGAACTATGATGGTTAAAATATTCTTCAAGACTTTCTGTCAGACATTCATCATTATTGCAGACTTTATTGGATTCAATACATTCATATTCTACTGGAATAGTAGATGAATTCTTCTTCTTCTTAGAAAGCAAATCTCTATGTAAACAGGTAAGATAAATAGCTTCCATTACAAATATCATTGACAAATATCCAAAATAAATAGTTTTATCAGTAAGATAAATAGTGCTTTTAGCTGAAGTTGTAGATTTGCCTATAAAAATTGACATAATTAATAATACACTCATAAATTATTCATTACAATTTTTGATATACTAAAAATAATAATAAACTTGTTTTGCAGACAATTTTAAGTATCTGGATCAAAATAAAATTTTGCATTATTTTAACTAAAGCATTAAAAGAATAAATAATCTAAGAAATATAAAAATTTTAACTGATATTTTAAAAATATTGTGCTGTTTTTTATTAAATCAAAAATCGTAGAGTTCAAATACAACAAAATATACACCAGACAAATTTTCAATTTAGTTAGTTTATAATTTAAATTAAACTATCATTCTTAACACAGGAGGATTAATTTGACCCTCCTAATTTATTTCTTCCTCAAGGTTAATTCGAAAGCAATTTTTAAAAAACAATTTAAAGTGGAGCTTTAGATTAAGGTAGTAATCATTCAGCAGTCATCTTGATATCTAAGTTGTTCGCAATAGTACTTTTAATCATTACCAAAAATATTTAATAAAGCACAAGTTTTCATAAAAGTAATTTAATTTTAGACTGAATTCAAATTAATATATGACATTAAATTATGTAACATAATTTAACATATTTAACGTATAACAAATTTTAAAACCAGGGCAATATAACTATAAAACATTAAAATTTCAAGAAATACTAACCTGAATGAAAATTTAACACCTGTAACACCTTCTCATAGGGCAAATTCTTGAGCCCAAAAACTGAATGAATAACTCTTAAAGGAGATTTCATCTGCAATTGGGATAAAATACTCCTGATCTTAGTTTTCATTTCATCTGGACTAGAATTTGGATGCATATCCCTAAATAATAATTTCAAAATAATTGTTTTAAATAATTATTTATTAACTAAAATATATGTATATTAATAATGGAATTTTTAACTTACTGAAAAAATGTCAGGCACAATTCAGAAAAATCAATATTTAATTTGAACTGCTTGAAAACAAGAGCAAGAATATCATCTGAATTAGGCTGAAATTAAAAATGCACAAGTAAAATCTAATACTGGTAATATGCATATTTTCCATGCAACTTTTATAAATGCATTAATGAATATTGTGGAAATAAAAATTAATTTAGCAAAAGTCATAAAAATAGTGGAAATGGTTAAAAAAAAAATAGTAATTTCATTTAATATATATCATATCTTTGTCAATAAGCAATAAATAAAATTTCATGGTAAATAATTTATACCCTAAAGAAAATTTTACAAGTAAAAATACAGAAACTACAAATTTAACATTAATTTTTATTAAATACTATTAGTAAAAATTTATAAAAAACAATAAAATTATACAGCAATTAACTGGATACATAACAAAATGTTTTTATAATGAGTGTAAGAGTTTTTATTATTAATGAACTTAAAAAATGAATTAAACAGAGACAAAAATTCATTGTAATACAAAAGTTTAATTAAAAAAAACAATGAAAAATCATCCCATTGAGCACAATGTTTTTAAATATCTACTTTTGTAAATGAGTAACAGATAGCCAAACAGTTATTGTATGACAGTTTACATTCCTCATATTTGAACCTTTCTTCACTGATTTTTACAGATCATGGACTCATTATCATATTTGTCATATCACAACGAAAAATATATAAAATTTCAAAGCACCTACTTGAAAAATGTGCATAAAGTAGTAGTATCTACCTAACTATATAAAAATATATCTGCCTTCCATAGTTCAACAGAGGCTGAGTTCAAACCCCACATCCTACTCAAAGAGTGCAGTCTCAACACAAAATCCCTGTAAACTTACTTGACATTGGTTTGATACCACATTCTAGATAATTCAGAAGCTGAAAGCTTTTGTACAGTATTTGAAAATAACGCACATTTTTGTTTTCAAGGAAGATTATTCATGAATGGGCCGCATTCATGTGTCACAAGGAAAGGAATCCAAAAAATTTCCAAATACATACCAAGACATACATACATACATAGCAGTACAGGTGAGTCTAGGATTGTACCTTTAAGTTAATGGGTTTGAAATTCTCGCCCATCACCAGGAAATTTTGAACCATGGTCAGGTGACAAGGTCATATTTAAGCTGGCAACCTCCTCTCTACATCTATGCCACAACAGTGGAAGGGATTTAGACGTCACATATTATCATGAATAGGTCCCCAACACATGTAGCTAAAGCAACCCAATAAAGGAGAATACATTTTCACCTTCCCAATCGCTGCCCACAGTAAATGATGCTTCACTTTGCAGATCTTAACAGGAAGCGGCATGAAGCTACTAGCCACTGGAAATCTCACATACCAAGACATAAATGTATGCAAAAAAAAAAATATATATATATATAGAGAGAGAGAGAGAGAGAGAATACATACATGACTCACTGTTCCAAAATGACTGAATATCACCCCAAAGAGAAGTCAATCTCAATAGAATGATGCTACTGATAATAAGAGAATTTGATAATTATCTATTATTCTTTCAAATACTTCAGCAAAAAACTAAGTCACAAATATTGCATTTCAGCATCAAATATTACTTCAGAGATTGAACTCACATTTCATATTTTAACTCATGTTTTATGTTTTTAACTATTAACATAAGAAAGTTTCACGAGTTAAAAAATTGAAATAAGAAGTTTTCCTCATTTATTTTAATGAAGACATAAGTAAATTACTCTTTTTTACCTCTCATATTTCAAAAAATGCTTAACACATGCAACATTTGAAGAAAATTTTTGTGCTAAGATGATCAATGGGATAATAATTAAAATTCAAGAATGTTAAGTATAATTCCAAAATTTTTATTTACTTGAATACGGAGAAAATATGCTAAATTCATTTTTTTAATGCCATGTACTTAAAAGTTCCATGATATAAATTTAAACTATGTTTTTCTTAATGTCTTAAATTTGTTTCCCTAATTTGGAATCAAAGAGAGTTTCTTTTAAAAATTTGCATATTAATGTTATCAGTCAACAAATTTAAACAAATAAAGGCATTATTGAATGAGATAACTAATAAGTATAATATTTTAAGTTTTTTCACATAATGATAAACATGAACAATGCTATGGATTCAAATAAGTTTGCCTCTTGCTCTACAATAAGTTTTTTAGATATCAAATTACAAGCCAAATTCAGTCAGAATCTAAAATTTAAAGTGGTTACTAAATCATCATATCTAGATAATATATTAAATAAAAAGTATGACAACATATGAAATGAAAAATTAAAAAAACAAGGACTGTTGAACTGGATATGGAGATTGCAAGAAAATCCTTAAGATAATTAAGTTATAATCTTTTTTAAAAAATAACAACGACCAATGCATTTTGCATTTCTAACGCAGTCATTAAAAATATAGTTACTAATGGTGTGTGAAGTTGAGATATAAATTTTTAATCAAATAGATATAAAAGGCAATCAAATTAATAAAAATATTATTAAATAAATTCCAAAATAAAATGTTTTACCTGAGATGTTTATAGAAATAGAAATTATACAGGACCTGATTTTCTTTCTGTTTTACATAATGCAACTGAAATACTTTGAATAACTGAGTAAAAAATTATTTTGTAAGAAGAAAATACAAAAAAGCAAAATACCTTTTAATGTAGTTCATATCAATAAGTATGTAACAAATAACTTTGGAGAAATGCGCATATAATAATGAAAAAAAAATTTTCAGAAAAAGCATTGTATTTGAAAACAGATTTCATAATTTATTTTTAAATGAAAAGAATTATTTACCTCATCCCATATTTTTACAGCCTCTATCACATTTAAGGCAGCATCATTATCCTGACAATGTTCCCAGGATAGAATTAATGGCAGTGGATTTAATCTTGTTAACAAAGGATCTTCTAAGATATTCTTGCATTCTTCCCATTTGCCACCACAAATACTATTAACACAAAAGTCCTAAAAACAATACTTAAAAATTTAGCATTTACCAGCATTATCAGAACATTAAAGAAGCACTAAACTAAACAATTTTATGAATAATGATGAAGGAAATTTTTATTTACCATTAAATCTTGCAGAAAATGTGTAGTGTGTACAGTACTTTGAAGAAAGGCATTTTGGTGGGAAAAGCTATCATTTTTAAAATAACATATAGGAATTGATTCAATTAAATTAGGCTTGATTAGAATAATGTTATCTTCAAACTCAACAAAACATTTAAAAAGACTAGGAGATGGTCGACTTAAAAGCGACAGATAAATTTTTAAGCGATTCAAAACATTAAGTTGACAAAGCTCAAAAACTTTAGATAACATTCCAATAACATTTTCTAACCTGATAGAAAATGTTTCCATTTCAGGCAATATGGAAAGAAGCAAATATAATTTTGAGGTAAGATGTATTAAGTAGGGTGAGTTTTTAGATTTATCAGTAGATGCTTTCAAAGTTTTAAGAATGTTTATAATATTTTGATAATAAATATCCCATATTTCAATATTTATATCAGTTGCTATTGGAGAAGATTTTTTTTCATGTAACATTTTTAATAAAATGGAAACAGCAACAGGATTTTTCTTAAAAGCATTTCTTAATGATAAAAGGCACTTGTCAGACAATTTCGTGCTATCAGGTGATGAACAATTAAGAACTTCATTTTCTAAAATTGATTGATCGTAATAAACTGAAGAAATTTCCTAAAAGAAAATAAATCAAATTATTAGTCAAATATATAAAAACACAACACAGAATAGCTCAATAGAGTAATTTCTTAAAAAGTAAATGAAATCATCATAAACTTAAATGCATCTAGGAATAAGAATTAAAAAATATAGTTATTTATGGGTAATTGTAAAAATGCTTAAATGAGGATGTTCATATCAAATAAAAAATCATTAGAATATTTTTTACTGAAATTTACATTATTTTTTATTATTAAAATGTTAAATCATGTAAAAATATTTCTAAAGAGTTAAATAGTTTCTAGAATACAGTTTTTGTTTAATAAATTATTAAATTTCATATGCTATAATCATATATAAAATCACTTGAAGATTTTAATATTGCCTTTTTCTTACAGTAATAAAATGTTAAAATTATTTTGTTTGTTTAAAAAACATAAAAAAATCCTGTAGAGAAAATCTTATATTCCTTTTAATAATTCAAAAAAGTTAGTTTACATGTTATTTGAACAATATACATTCAAAATTCATTATTTATTAATAAATACACACATAACAAATTATAGAAAAGTAATAGCCTTACTTAACTAAAGCATATTTAATTTTGACATTGACATATCTAGATAAATTTCAAACATTAAGACTTTGAAAGATCACAACATAAAAAAATTTTCCATTTTGTTGAAACAAAATATATTAGTTTTTTGAAGTATACCTATCCATTTGATCCTGAAGTGTATAGAATTTTAAATTGTGACCATATCTTTTAATTGATACTGAATATTATATTCTTCTTGAGTCTGTTAAAACTACATTCAAACTTCAAATAATGTAATGTCTTTTCATCTAAATCAGCTCACAAATTAAGCAATTATTGTCCAACAGTGCCCTTACAATCAACAGGTAATAACTAATGGTAAGTGCGTGCGTGCGTGTGTGTGTAAAACCAAAAAATAAATAAACACAATTCATCAATAAAGCCTTGTAAAAAATGGTGGCAGACTTTCAAAGGTGTAATCTCGTGATTGAATTTTTTGGCACAAGTAAGCCAATTACTAAGTCTCACTGATATTAATATACTAAGATCATTTTCAAGTGAAAATATTCATTTATTACAGCTACAAAGAAACAACAAAATACTTGAAGCAACATACCCTAATAACTTCTTTTGGATTTTTAATAAAAGTTTCCAATATTATGTTGAAATTTGCCAGAGTCTTCAAACGGCTGCATTTGTCCTAAAATTAAGATATAAATTGTAATGATTATGAGTAACATAAGATTTAATTAAACTAACATTATTATTTATTTTCTGTAGCTTTATTTAACCCCTTAACAATCATATAGTTTTCAGAGAAATGATCATAAAAGTGCTTATTTTATTATTCAAAAAAATTTTAATGGTGATTGACATTTAGTATAAAATAAATTATCTCCAATTACAATAAAAATAGTGAAGTACAGCCACCTGGTGTGTAAAGGTGAAAATAAATATTTTCCTGGCATAGGAAATAGATTGTTCTAATCTTTTTTTGCACATTACTTTCCAACACACTAGCCTGTAAATATCACAGGCACAAGAAATATTTAGTGAAAACTCACCTCATGATTTTAACGGGAGTGAGAAAGATGTTAAACATTAATAATGATGCTAAGTCTTTATATCTTTTTCAGACCAGTTTTCTTTCATATTTAGCAGAAACTTGCTTTAAAGAATTTGTAGGAATAAGTAAAACAGTCCTCAATATAGCAAAATAAATATTAAATTATTTAAATCTGATTTTTTTATAAATAAAGTTCTTTTAGAAAAAATTATTTAAAATGTAACATATAAGAAAACATACAAAACAAGATTGATATTTAAAAAATATTTCCCTTTTATTATAGAAAAATCAAGCAAAGTAATCATTTATATTTTCTGTTTAAATGCTACATTTTTTAAATTTATTTTTCACTGTTTCAATGTAGAAAATCATTTAGTTGTTTTTTTAAATCAAAAAAGCACTTTAATCCTGTTAGCCATTCAGCAGTTTGTTTTGCAGATGGTCTTTGCCCTGGTCATTTTCTTCTTGCTTGATAAATAAAAGCTTTTTCATTTTATTTCATTACATTTTTAATAATTTAATCAGCAAGTATTTTTTGTACATATCACACCTGAGTTCACAGACAAAAAAATCCTGGAAAGAGATTTTAGGCAGCACAGGATTCTTTGTCAGAGTTTATATATGAGTGTTTTATCTCTGCTCAAATCATCAGATAATTTTATTGGCTTTCTTCCGTTATGGTGATTTCTTTAATATATCCTGAATGTTAACATATTTTTCATATTGTCTTTCTTTCAACATCATTCCAAGTATTTACAGATAAATGCATTGTTCCTAGAAGATCAATCTCTTAAGGCCACTCCAATTCCAATACATAATCACTTTTCAAAAATACCTTACTGGATTTGCTCTTGAAGCTGTTAATTATGCCCTAATCATTGGGTTGTAAGACAAAAGTTAATTTAGGCAAGAAAACTAAATGTGAATCAATTAAAAATCTGAGACTTCAGCATGATTAGTGCAGTTATTCACAGTTAAAAGAACTTAATAATAAAAAAAATATAGATCTAACTCTTAGCCAATTTTCATAAATGCTCCCAATCACAAAAGATTTAATGTAAGTATAGTATGCAGTGAATAGCTTTTAAACATCTAAGTTAAAAAAAACTTAACTTTAAAAAACTTTTCTTTTAAACATCAGTTAATGACTCAGGAAAAAAACTACTAATACAACCAATAAATAAATTCAATATTATAATTTATAGCTTATTAATTTGGTTGATGTCATTATCTGGATATGACTTCAGACTAAGAGTCAAGGTATGGTGCAATCTGCTGGAATCCACTGTTTCCTCAAATGGCCTGATGGAAGATTAAAACTTTTATAAGTACCAGAGGATGTATTTTTCATAAAACTGAGAAAATTTCGGCACTAGCAGACGATATTGCTACAGTCACATGGACTCAGGAGACTCTCAAACAAGCAAGCCTTCCTTTCTCTGGAAAGTGAAGAAAATTCTCCTTTTAATCAACAAAAACAAGATCAAATACACGACGAAGAGAGATTTTCAGAAGATTCCATATTAAAATAAATATACAGATATGAAACTATTAACAGCTTCACCTATTTGCTCAGAACAATGTGCTAATAATGATGTTATACCAGAAATACACAAGATTACTGCTGGGAACAAATGTTTCTTTGGCACAATATTTAATATTTTATTCACTACATTAAATACTTAATATCATTAGCAGTCAAACAAAATTACTGCTCTATAAAGCTTTAATTCAATCCATCATCGTGTATGTAGCTTAAATGTAAGCAGTGACTGAGAGAGACAAAGAGGCCCTAGCTGTCTAGGAAAAATGCTCTACAGCATCTTAGGAAGTTTGAAATGTGATGAAATCTAGCAAAAAATAAAATTAAGAAATCTACAGATACAAAAGGAGCCAAACATAATAAAATTCATTTCTATTCAGATACTGAAATGGGCATAACTGAAATAAAGGGCAACCAAACTACCTTGGATCTTTAAAGTTAAACCATAAAGAGCCTGAAAAGAAGGAAGACCAAGAATTTGGTATGGACAGACTGACTCAAAACAGATTTTAAAATATCTTAAAATTATAAATTTGAATTTTATTTTGAATCGATCATGGAAGAGGGCAACCTGGAGTTTGATTCTGTAAAATATTGGTGTACCAATGAAGAAGGCTTTAGACATTTTCTTTTAAAAAGTAGAACTTTTTTTTTTTTTTTGCTCCCTTTACATTGGTTGGTTACAAGTAACATTGTAATTCTTTCCTTTCCTACCCCCATTACATTCATTGCTTTGAAGCTAAATGTTCTTAAAAGTAAAATCTTAAACTACTGTCTCATCCAATTTTAAAACATTTTTTATGTCATACAAAAAAAATAATCATTTCTATGCTCCTTCTTTCCATTCAGTTCCGGAAATTTTACACTACTGCACTTTTACCACACAATTTTTTAACGACTAAACAGTGTCTTGTTTTAAATTTTTGAAGCCAACCATCTTTGCTTTCAGATTTTTTATATTCAATTACAGATAACAAATCAATTATACACAGAAATATGGAATTTTTTTCATTTTCCTCAGCCAAGCAAGCTAAGCTTTTTAGCTTAGGAAATTTGGTTTCTCTACAATTCTTTTGAAAGGGAAAGCTTTTGCTGGTAACTTCTTTTCGAAGGATTTTTCTGAGTTTTTAAAATTGCAGAGGCTGTTCTTTGGAAATCCATGTTTTGGGCGATTTTTGTCACATTTAATATTTTTTTCTACTTCTTTTAGAATATTCCTTTTTACTTTGACTTATAAACAAACTTCTGAAATGTAATTTTACTGAAATTCTTCAATGGAACTGGACCACTCTCCTTGATAGAAAGATATTCATAAATTGAGTTGTTCAGATTAAACAAAACCAGCTACAGAACAGAGTTTAATCTTTTGAAGAGTTTTATTTTGCTTTCAATGTTCTCACATATGAAGAGGAGAAGAGTCAAATTTGACGTCACAGTTTACCTCCATCATATCCAAAGGCCTTCAACTACAAGTCTTACAATGTCTGGAATTCCTACATGTGTTGCTTTGTTTTTCAAGAATTAAACCAGTCCTTAGACATTGTAAAAAAGAAATCAAAGAAAAAAATTGAAAAATATCAGATCATAAAAAACTTTGTCAGAAATAAAATTTTAAAAAAAGGAGAATTTTCAAAATTTTAGTCTGAAAATAGGATATAAATCATGAACACGTCTATGTGCCCAGTTAGGGACAAGCCACTAGTTTATAAAAATGTGAAAGTTTATAAATTACAGATGGATAAAAATGAATGCCTAATATTTTACTTTCAAAATCAAGAAGTTTATGTGATATTTACAACTATTAATATCTTATAAAAAAATTGAAGATAGTTATATAGTATTGAAGCTTCAAATATAATTTTATCACTTTTTTTCTTAAGATCTTTTATTAGGTGAAACTCTCAAATATTCCATTAATTCATTTATCTTTAATATTTAATGTGATTTTATCTTAATTTAAGAAACTCGTTTGTTGTAACACTTTGCATTTCTAAGACATAGGTCTCAACTTCCTTGAGTTGGGCAAGATCAATTTAGCCTTTCATCACTATGGGTCAATAAAGCTGAGTACTATGCATGCTTTAGAACTAAACACAGGGGGGGAGTTTGCATAATGCTGACCACCTAACTGGGATATAAGCTTAACAGCCAAGTGCCCTTGATTATAAAAACAACTTTAAAATTATTACTATTTAAAAATGTTTCACATGACACAGTTTATCAATACTTTATAATGCTCATATTTTCAAGTTCTATGATAAATACCATTATCATAGATATTTTTTAGTCATTAGAAGAAACTATGTTTTCAAAAAAAATAAAATCTTTTACTAGTTATATAAAATAATTTTGCATGTTAAAAAATGAACAACTATATAATAAATGAAAGTAAAATACAAAGCAGATATACTATTTCCATTAACATTATAATTTTTGGAATTCTGGTTAAGCCCTTCCATTTATCTTAAAGCAATTTAGCTTTAAGAAGAAAAGAGAAACCTATTTTCAGAGTTTTGTCATATATGTTATGAAACAAACTACTGACTCAAAATTTTGAAACAAAAATATTTAATTAACAAAGAACCAAAGAATTTACAAAGGAATCATATTTGGGTTTGCTAAAACTCTAGCACCTCCATAGTATATAAAAGTCAGTATCAATCTCTAAAAAAAAAAAAAAATGCAGCTTCTACGCCTGCCTCTTGCACCAACCGTCTCCCTACTCACCCTCCCCATCAAAGGCTCTGGAAATCAAAAGGGCTGAGTATGAGACATTACATATAGCACCATATTACTCAAAAATTTTACATCATAAAAAATCTGATCAATCAGAAATACATAAAAATCATATTAACATTAACTGAGAAACCATGGTTATCAAAAATTTCTGGCTACTTCATTTCTTTAAAATAACTTCTTTATATATCCTTGACAAAATCCTAACACAGAATTTAAAATTCATCCATATTACGGAATAATTTCTAAAATATATAAAGTGTTATCTTTATTCATATACTGAATTCAAAAATTTGAAATATTATTCCCTTTTATTTTCTATAAATTATATTACAATATTTTATATGAATTCAACAACTTTTATATAAATTCACTATATTACAACTACATAAGCCTTTTATAAACGATATTTTACTCCTTCAGAAAAATAAGCAGGAAAATAATTCAATCTATGCAGGTTGATTTAAAAAGTCAGAAAACTTTTAAATACTAATTAACAATTCAATTTCCATTACATTTATCTTTCTATATAGACTAAATGAAATAAATAAAAATTATGCAGGAAAGTATTTATAAAATAAGCTAAAAAAATATTGTATATTTTTTTCATTCAAATGTTTTTCCAGCATACCTCATGTCCAAAATCCAAGAGTAGTTGACAGGCCCAAAAGCTTATATAACTTGGACAAGGTGCAGTTCTCCATGATAACCTAAAAAATTCCAGATATTAAACAAAATTTAAATTAAAAAATTGGTTTAAAAGTTCTTTACTACACAGTTGAAAAAAAAATTTTATTTTCATAGGAAGCATATAAATCTTTAAAATTTCATCTCTTACAAAAAAAAAATGTTGATAATTTTCTCCTTAATTTATGTCTCTACAAACAACTAAAATTCCTTTTGTCTAAAACATTCCAATATTCTTTTCACATTTAAAATTCAACAATTAGCCTTTAAATACAACATGAAATCTAAAAATGAATGTTTCGCATATTCATTACCTTATTAAAATAAAATATATTTACTGATATAAATTTAATAAAACAGTGCATCCCAAGTAATTGCTTAAAAGAAATTACTTTTTTTTTTAATCTAACACCCGACCTTGGTTTTTCAACCATCAGTCACTGTTGGGCAGCCCAATGCAATCTTGAGATGAATGAAAAGACATCTTCCACAGAATTTCTAATTGCGATGTCCGAAAGCCCAGGGCAAGTGTAAAGGTGGTCACCTGCCATGTCCTCTAGTCCACAAAAAGAGCAGATCGGAGAGTCCTTCAAACCCAAATGGTGAAGGTGTTTTTGCAGATAATCATGCCCATTTTAAGCTGAAAATGAGCCACTCCTACAGCTCTGTAAAGGTTGCACAGAATAGGCTTTGTTAGTAAGGAAGCACATGCTTTCCCCTTTGTGTACATCTTGTAAGCATTTCTACGATAGGAGGCTATATTTGACTTAATAAGGTTTTTAACAGTATGGTACTCCAAAGCTGGAGAAGGCTGTTTAGATCTGAGCCAGCCTTTGCCACTTTATCAGCTGCGTCATTTCCTGCGATACCACAATGGCTTTGCATCCACTGCAGCACAATTTGCCGTCCCTCTTCTAGTAGAGAACTCATTGCCATCTGACCGAGATAAACAGACCCAATACTGCTAAGAGCAATTGAAGAGAGAGACTTGATGGTGGCCTGAGAGTGTATAAAAAATACTATATTGTTCTCATCACCCTTTCTGATTTCTTCAAGTGTTAATTGCACAGCAGCCACTTCACCATTGTGGCTGTTATAGTATTTCCCAACAGCCTGGCAAAGCCTGAAACTCTTAGAGTATACTCCTGCACCAGTATTTCTAATGGCATCCACAGCTGATCTATCTGGAACCAAACAGATGATGGATAATGCTCATCAATAGAAGCTAGAGTAGCCATCTTTAGCTCAGAATCAGTGGAGACCTTCTTACTAACAGGTAGTATGAGGTCTAGACAGCAATCAGCTCTATAAATATGGTTCTGAAAGATAGGGGATTTAAACAAAGGCACTCTATCTGCATCCGGGATCTTATACCTATCTGACAATTCCCTGGTCAAAGTCAAAAAGGTTCTCTGTGTTTTCAATTTTAGGAAAACAGGAATATAATTTTTCCAGAAACCATCATCCCTTAGAAGCCTTTCAGAAAGTTTCAGGGCAGTGCTTTGTGTTCAATCTGCCAAAGGTTCCAACCCAGTCTGAATTTGCATTACCTCAATAAGTGTAGATAAAGCCCACACCAGAGATAAGTCTAAGAACATTATTCTGAACAGTCTCCAATTTTTTCTGGATAGTATCTGATGCAGTAATCAGGATCTCAGCAATTCAATATTTAATTGAAGGTCTGACATAGGACTTATAGGTGGTGCAGAGTAAGTCTTGCGAAGCTCCCCATTTTGCTCATGCATATCGTTTTAAATAAAAGAAATTATATATGATTACAATTAAATTCGTAAGGATTTCTTTAGAAGGAAAATTTTTTAATTTTTTATACACTTTAAAAGCAGTCTCAAATTCTTTTCAATTTTAATACTTCAATTTAAATTAAGTGCTAAAACATATAATGTTTAACATGGAATGGGAGTAGTTCAAATACTCATTTTAATTAAACATGGCTAACTAGCATTCTTTCTTCTACTTATAGCTTCTAATATAATTAAATTTGAGTGTATAAATAAATTTTTTTAAAAAAGCAACTATGATAAACCATAATTAATAGTTTTAATTTGAATACTTTTTAATAGAATCATCATATAATTTTTAATGATTCTATTTGACATCACATAATACAGTCTAACAGCATATTGTTGTAAGGATTTTTAATATCCATTGATTTTTAGGATGATCCTATTTCAGTAAGCAGATACCTACATATCATTATATAAAGTAATTAATCTGATTTTAATTAGACTCAATTTACATATTAATGAAGTCACCAAATGAGTTAGATTATTAGCTTACAGTAGAACATATATGGATTTCTTCATATGAAAATCTTCAATCAAAGTTCTAAAATCAGAGCTCCCAACCCTTTATATATTTCATTAATTAGTGATATTTGGTTTTACAAAAAATAAAAGAAACTTCAAATTCTAATTTTGGTCTTAAGTAAATTCTAAATTTAATTAGAGTGATGTGAATTGAAATTATTTATAAAAATTTGAATCACAAAAATGAATTTTTAGTATTTTTATAATGAAATATGTTTTACATATACTTTTATTGCATAAATGTGTAAAAGTGTGTTCATTTTATTCACATATCAAATAGTATTTTTGGTGTACATTTATTGTATTTTGTATAGCTGCAAGTTCAAGTACATTAAAGATCTTTTTCTCCTTAAAATATTTCAGTGTAAAAAAAATAAATAAATAAAATAAAAACTTGTTAACTTAAATTTACTTAAATTTTTGAGCTTACATTTTCTGCTTAAAGGATAAATTATAAAATTCAAAATTACTTGCAGAATCGATTTAGAGTTATAGCACTACATTGAAAAAACATGTGGCGCTGCTCAATTAATTAAAATCAAATTAAACATATGTTATCTATGTGATGTTTTCATGAACCTGTCGTCTCCATGATCACTCAATAATACAAAATACCTTCACTTTAGTTTAGACGCTACATTTATTTCACACATTAATATATGACATTAATTATTAGCACAAACATAAACTTAGACATTTTGTTTCAAATTATTCAAAGACACACATATTTTCAATCGCCCAGGAGCGGCACCTCAGTTACCACACGTATTAACAAACAAGCCGTTCCTCTCACTCCAACACAACTCAGACTAACATGTCTCTTTTCTTGTGTCTCTTCCATCTGCACATAATGAAATTGAAAGTTCCTGTGTTCGTTAAGTGCTTGAATTTCACACCTTCTAACCAGTTTCCATTGCTGGACCTTGTCCTGCAAAGGAAACTACGAAGCACCTTAGAATGTTTTTTTTTTACCTTTCATCACCATTCCATCAAGAGCTAATATTAACAGATCCTCCTTTTGAGCTTTACCAAAAATGTGAAGCCCATTTTAACAACTAATGTTATCGCAAATTACCAAACCTTAAATAATCAATTATTAAAAACAAAACATTTAAAATTAGCTTTCATTTATTGAATCAATAAAAACATGTTTGTTTACTTAGTGCACCAAAAAAAAACTAAATAATTTATTCAAATACTATAATGAAAAATTTATAGTTTCGATTTTCATTTCAACACACAATTAAACTTCAATTATAACATGCACATTAATGAATGAATATAAATGAATGAAAACAATTTAAAACCAGCTAAAAGAATATACATATATGAATCATAATTCCAGTTTAAGCAATCCAAATTAAATCCTTATTACAGAAGATCATTAAGCATAACAACTTAAATCAATAAAATGTTAAAATAATTTTTAGTAATATCCATTGATGTTAATCACTATTTGTATGTATTCCTTTACCTTAAATTAATATGAATCAGTGCTATAGAAACAACCAAAAAAATATATTATTTGCCGTAGCAAGCATAAATATTTCTGAAATATAAAATAATTCAAAATTTCCCCTCTTAAAAATGCTTCACACTTTTGGTTTTGAATCAAAATTTAAAATGTAAACTTAGCTACTTTTCATAAATATTAAATGCAATCATAGTAGATAATCAATATACCTTATAACATTGAATAATTCTGAAATCGTAATTTAATAATGCAAAACAATATAAACAATTAAAAAGCATTTAAACTTTCTTGAAATAGTTTCTTATTCCATAAACTTATATGATTTACATAATAAACAACAGAATGATCATGAAAATTTTAAGAAAAAACATTTATATCCTATTACATCACATTAAACCAAAAATACATTTCATCAATTTACTATTCAATAAAAGCTTTTAAATTAATGCACATAATTCAAGAAAATATATGACAAATAACAACAAACATTACTATTCACCATAAATTTGTTTCAATAAACAAATTTCAAAAATACTTTTTTTTCTTAATAAATCAAAATTATATATATACATTTTTTTTAATAATATCACCAGTTAGAGAGAAAAAAAAAACTTTTCTGAATATTAATGAACAAATATCAATAACCAATAATATTTTGAAATCAATATCGAACCTTAAATATTTTCTCAGTTAAATTAAACATTATACATATTTATTTTCATCTTGATATTTCAAATACTTAAAAAATTTTTATTAATTCATTACATTTACTTCTTTAACAAAACCCTACAAAGAAGTTCAAGAAAATTCTAAAATAAAAGTTCCCTTAAATCATACATAAATAAAACAAATATTGGCTCTTAATGGAATGAGAAACAATCAAAATATACAGATTTTGTAGACACTTTTCTATCATTAGTATCCCATTATTTTGTATTAATCCAGAACATATCCTAGAGATGTTATACCATGGCTTAAAATAAGATGTTTTCACGAACCTGTCGTCTCCAGGATCACTCAATAACACAAAATACCTTCGTTTTAGATGACACATTAATATATATAACATTAATTATATGCACAAACATAAATTTAGAAATTTCGTTCCACATTATTAAAAGACACATATATTTTCAATCGCCCGAGAGCTCGACCTCCACTACCACATGTATTCACAACCACAAATATATATATACCATTCTTTTATTGGAGGCATTTAATTTTGTTAAATATTTTCCTGATAGCAGAGATTTTATAAAATGTCTTGATATGGGCAGGGTTTTGATTCAGGGCTTCTAAACCTCTCATAGCCAGCATTTCTGCAAGCTTATTTCCATAAATATTGACATGCAAGGGAATCCATAGCAGATGTAACTCCAAAAGGTGATATCTGTTTAAGCATTTCTAATATGGAAATGGTAGATTTCTCATCCACATCACTCCAATCCTTTAAATCATAATTTTTATAAAGGAAATATAAAAATTATGTATTTTTTTTCTTGGTATCCAATAGAATCCAAACCTCACCATAACATTTTTCTACAAGTATGCTCCAAAGACTGACTTTAAAGGCAATAAGTTCCTTACAAAAAACAGACCAAAAGCCTTAATTTCTAATTTTTACCTCTTGATCTCCTACTGGAGTCATGATATAAATGACTCTTCCAGATTGGTTTTTCTAACTTTTACCTCCATCTGTTTATAACTTGAATTTCTAAATTTATGAATACATTTAATCTATAATTTTTTATTTTAAATTAAATGAGCACTTATAATTAGAGATATATGAAAAATTATTTTTTATACAGTTTATATTTTAAATAAATCTTGATTCAGCCTCATTTATCATTTGACAGTTTTTGATGACAATTTTAATAAATTGTAATTAACAAAACAGCATGATTCATAATCATGAAACAACAAATTTTAGCTTTCATAAAAATTCAAGCTAATATTTCGCAGAAGTGAAAATTCTTAATGTCTATCATTTGTTGAAAGAGATTTAACTTGAATATCATATTATGTATTTTTTGTCTAACTTATTCTTTTTTTAAATATTGCTAATTAAAGTAAAATATATTGATTTAGTTTTAACATCAATTAACAAGCAATCATGTAACCCCTAGAGAGCGCATCCGCAAGGTGGCAGATAGGGAACGCCTCTACTAATCTTCAAATGTTAACAGTACAAAATGCTGATAAAAGCAGAAGTGCCCAATGACATACAAACCCAATTTTAAGAAGAACAAGAATCTTGCAGTGGGTGGTGGAAGTGAAATAAAATACCTTCTGTGGACCAACAGGCAGAAATCCAACCTCCCGAGGCAATGGCAAATCCCTTTATGACAAGAGCAATACTGCCATGAAACCCTCTATACCAAAAAAACTGAAAATGTGGCCAGGGCAGTGCTGCATGCCTTTTGTCCCATATGACTTGTCTTTTTTTTTTTTTTTTTTAACCTATTCTTTATTTTTTTTTTTCTCTTTGCACTTGCCACACGACAACAACAAGCAATTAATGTTTCAATACAATAAATATACCCAAATAAAATTGCTCAATAATATCCAATATTTATTTTATTACATTTTTAAATAACAATTGAAATATAAAAAGTACAAAATATTATGACAACTGAGGCAACAAATATCAATTTCTGCTTGCACACTACATTTAGAAAAGAATTTTAACACAGAACTGTTAATTTGATACATCATAGGGATCAGTGATCTTAGTCCCTCCCAATGTGAGCCTTTACTCAGGAAGTTCAATCCAGGTTATTACATTTAGCAAAAAAAAACATTGACAGAAAATTACAGTTAACAATTTCGTATATTTTATATGCGTTATGGTATTTTAAAAGCTATATTGAACACCCCATTCCACCATACTAAACTTTTTTTATAATCAACACTTCGAAGTAGTTACTACATGTTTCCGATCATTTAAAATTAAAAAAGACTTAAGGAATAAGCTTTTAAAAATAGATATAAATGATACTTGTTAAAATCAAAAGTATAAGGAAATATTTATAAAAAATTCAGAAAAATTATCATTATTACATGAAATATATTGTATGATTATTCAAAAGTTTATGTAATGGTATGGTTCATTTTGCGCCAAGCATTATGTACTACAATTAAAATAGATATATGTACAAAATGCAACATAAAAATTCAAACATATATCTATAAATATTATGCAGGAAAATTTAAATCATAAAAAAATAAATTCCATAAAAGCAAATTTGAAATATTTTACATGTTATACCTAGCAAGATATGGATTCTTAGCGATATTTTCCAATGTTGATATAAATAAACTTTTAATAGTTTCGTTTTCATTATAAATATCAGATTTTATTAAAGATACAGCACATGCTCTTGCGAATTCCCATTGTCCTAAATATACATGATTACAAAATTCTCGATACAATAATTCGGCCATAATGACCAGCAATTCAGCAAATTGTAATTATTATCATGTGAAATTATTTGAACATGATGACATCCCACATCTGCACATGATATTGTTTTCGTAAACAATCATGATATTGCCAATTAGAATTAGAGTCTAGAACCTTCAATCAATTTTCATTTGTTTTACTTTAACAAATTAAAATTTTGATTAAAAGATGATTGTGTTATTAAAATCAATTTTTTAAAATTAATGCTTGGATATAGTTTATTATCATTTAAATTTAAGTTTATATTTAGATATTTCTTCATTTAATCAATAAATTATCTACTCAATATTTTTCAACTAATGGCAACATTGTAACATGTATCCGTCTGCCACAATAAAAACATTGTGAAGGGTAAATTTTCACAACCCATTTTAAACGTAAATTATTATAAAACTTAGTTTTACTATGTTCTCTTCTATTGCTAGATGCATTCAGCCTCTTAAACTTTTAAAACCATCTCTCCTATTAAAAAATAGGCAAGCTTTTTCGACTACATGTCGAATTTTATATGCACCAGAAGAAACCAAGACCGATTACAAACCAACAATTAGGGCAACTAATGAATTGAAAACTGCCCAATTAAGTGAATATGGAATGTTTGTTGCTGAATGTCTTCCGAAATATGTTCAGAAAGTTCAGATTGCTCTTGGTGACGAGTTGGAAATCATGATAGCTCCTGAAGGAATCGTTCCGGTTTTGACATTTCTCAAGGATCACCATCTTGCCCAGTTTGAGTCTCTTGTTGATATAGCTGGAGTAGATGTTCCCACGCGAGAAAATAGATTTGAGATTGTGTATAATCTACTAAGTTTGCGTTACAATGCAAGAATTCGTGTTAAAACGTATACCGATGAGCTAACTCCAATAGATTCTGCGTATGAAGTTTACAAAGCAGCTGATTGGTATGAAAGAGAAATTTGGGATATGTTCGGTGTCTATTTTGCCAATCATCCAGATTTGAGGAGGATTTTGACCGATTATGGATTCGAGGGTCACCCTTTTAGAAAGGACTTTCCTTTGAGTGGATATGTAGAAGTTAGGTATGATGATGAAGCCCGGCGTGTAGTTGTAGAACCATTAGAACTTGCTCAAGAGTTCAGAAAATTTGATTTGGTTGGACCTTGGGAACAATTTCCAGCATATTCTGCTGAAGCTTCAGTTTACAAAGAAGTTCCATTACCTGCTGAAACACCAGAAAAGAAATAAGTTATAGCAAACAGTTATATGCCTACCCTATATAATGTAGAGTTTTCTGTGTTTAAGATTATTTTCTCTATTGTGTTGCTAATTTCATCTGATCAATATCTTTGTAAAGAGTTGCAAGGTATAAAATTTGATTTAAACAAGAATTTATATTGCACAATCAATTTTTTACACACAATCATTTTCAAATTAAATTGTCTTAAAAATCTGCTCTAAGCTCTTATAATATTAATCGTCATGTACTTTTGCTTAATATATTTAAATTATTCTTTTATAAAAAAGTCAAATAACTAAAATTTATGCTAAATGATACTGATTATTTTACATAAAAATCTGCAGTAATAAATTCATACTTAATGTTTTGTTTTTTTATTAAAAATGATTTTAATATATTTTATTAACAGTGAATTCCACTTCTGGTTTAGGCAATAGTGCAATCAAAATTATAGTATCTATTTTTCAAGAAAAAAAGAAAATTAATTTTTCTTTTTTCTTGAAAAATACATGTTTTGTTCAACATATTAATCAAATAGTGATTATGATTATATTTTCATTAGTTATTTTAAGTTTAAAAAAAGTTTAGGAAAAAAGTTGATTTTTACATACTATAACAACTTAGATAAATGTGAAAAGTTGACCCACAGGAGAATAGGGTTCTTTATATTATAAAAACTTTCATTTCATAACTACAAATAAGAAAGTATATTAGGACAATTTCATAAATTTAACTTGGAAGTAGGGGAAAATTACATTAAAAAATTCAAGAATATTTATCCATAAACTGATTGTTGATAAACTTAGACATTTTACATTAATGTAAATGAAATTAAAATTATGTTATTTTTATCTATATTACAAGTTCTATAGTTTAAAAAAGGCATTAGGACTGTTGTTAATTAAGATGTAT
The DNA here is from genome assembly GCA_030067965.1 of Latrodectus elegans. Lineage (NCBI taxonomy): Eukaryota > Metazoa > Arthropoda > Arachnida > Araneae > Theridiidae > Latrodectus > Latrodectus elegans. The sequence continues at coordinate 125,893,147 of CM057813.1, forward strand.
TTTAATTATAACACACAAAATCTACCTGGAACCTCATGAGCATTTGAAGCTTTGATAACTAAGAAATAGCATTGGAAAAATATGCTGATTTTTGCATTTTCAATAGTACCATATGTCTACAGTTTAAATGCTTTATTTTATTAATACATATCATCCCATCAACTTTATTTTAAAAAAATTATGCCAATTGTTGTGATTTTACACCAAATATTTTAGTTTAGTGACTGCATTCAAGTATCATATTCATTATATATAAGTTTATATTTACTTAAGATTAAAAATTAAAATGGAAATTATAAGAATAGGTAAAAGTTTACAGAGCTGTACAGGTTTGGTGCGATTTCAAATTTCCGTGCCAAGTGCTGTATAGCTCTGTCGCTAACCTAAATTATGTCACTACATGTGATATTTGTCTACCGATACTGATCATGTTCGAACTTCAACTTAAAATCGCACGTTTTTCTGAATTCTAAATATCAAAGTTTTGAATATTTTATTATAATTAAATACTATAGAAGCTTTAAAATTCTTATAACTAGAAACAAATTTTTTAAAACTCGAATTTTAATATACCGTGCAATTACGCTCACCTAAAAAGAAAAGAGTGTACTGCAGTGACAATCGATAATAAAGCTAAATTTCTAACGTTAAGAAATTAATTTTTTTAAATTTACATTTGATTTTTAATGTAATGAGCAATAACGTCCACCTTAAAAAAACATCAATGTATCTCTACCTACTACAGTGCCAACTGGGCAATAAAGCTAAATTTCTAACATTAACAAATTTTATTTTTTGTTTAAACTCAAATTTTAATATATCGAGCAGTAATGCCAACATTAAAAAAATTTCAGTATGTGGCACATTCTAACACTAACATGCAATACAAACAACTTAAGCATTCATTTACTTATGGAAACATTCATTTTTATAAAAGCTTTAGTTTCTAAATATGAAGAAAATTGCAATGGAAAACAAAGTAACTCGCCTAATCTTCATCGCTCTCTGAATTGTTACTTTTTGGCGAAAATACCGTTTTTATCACATTTAAAAGTTCTTCTATTATGTTTTTTTTTTCCTTATTAAAAAAAAACAAAAATTTATAATATCCTCATCAATACTTATTAATTTTCGCAAGCAACACCCAAACTCCAAAAATCGAAAATCAATGCTTCAAGATTATTCTTTAATGGTTTCAAATGTTACAAACAAAATGTGCATGTCACATGATCGCGTTACCTCAAAAACGAAAAGCACGTCATGCATACCGAACCGTTAAGCCAGTTTGGCGAACTTATCACACCACCATATTGCTTGCTTGGCGCATTTTACCCTCTGTACAGGTCTCTACTCCTTAGCGTAAGAATAATATTTTATCTATTTGTTTAAATGAAGATATAAGTTTCCTTATATCAAGTTGAAAAGATGTTACTACTATATTTTTTTCACTCATATTTTCAGAAAAAAAATTATTAAAATTTGCAACATTTAGCTCATAATTTATTCAGTAAAAGTGGTTGACACGCTACAGTATTTTTTCTTTATATTATTTATTTGAGTAGCATTTTTTAAAGAGAGGGATTATTTCAAAAGCAATACAGCAAAGATATTCAAATATATTATGATAAATATCTTGTGTTGTTTTAATGTCCAATTATAGTGTCATGTGTAAAATTGTGATGATTGATGTCTCACAAATTACTTCAACGTTTATCATATAGGTCTGTTTTACTTTTCTGTCATTGAAGATAATTGGAAAAATTATTGAAAAGAGCATTATGTTATTGATTGTAATGTATTAAAAATGCATTCATATTTTTATTTAAGTAATGATCAATTGAAGATATTGTAAAGAAAAAAAAAACTAGTCTTTAGGTACATAAACCTATTTATATAATATTCAATTTTGAAAGAAAATGAGAATGGGGAAAATTATAAAAAAATCCTTTTCAAAATATATAGCATTTTTTAAAATACTTTTGCCTGCTGAGGAGCAGGCAAAAGTATTTAAAAATATGGTATATATTTTGAAAAGAAGATATTTCCTTGGTCTTTTATTCTGAGGAGAGTTGTGAAAGTGATATTTTCAAAACTTCATTCCCTGCTTGAATGATGTTATTGAATTCCATATTAACTTAGATACATATGCATGAATTTACTTAGAATAAAGAAAAATTAAAAATAGTTCAATTGCTTAAATAAAAAACATTAATTTGAAAAAAGATAATAAACAAAATTAAAAAGAAAATGTTTTTAATTCTACCATTTATTAAATAGTATGTAATTATTTAATTTATTTATATAACTAATGAATTCTAATTATTATACTTGGTTAGAATTGAAATGGATACTTAGAAATTACAATGAGAAAAGTGTGCCCGTAAAATTAAAGCTAAGTCAATAATTTGTAAAATATATTCACTGGCTTAACTGTTTAATGTTGCTCTGGTATTTAATTAAGACTCTATTCAATTGAACAAAAGAAGTGAAAATAATTTTTATTTCATAAAATTATGCACTTTTTGTGCAAGGTATTTATAAATACTTTTAAAATTTGAATATGATGTATAAATCTATATTGCCAAAAAAAAAACATTATTTACTTCTTCATCTAATATTTCCTTTCAAACTGCACATTCTACAGCCACTTGGTATTTGTACTTCAATACCAAGTTGTGTAGTTTTTAAAATCATTTCTGGGATATTTGTTTTAGGTATATAAGAAATGGTGAATAAGTTTTTCGAAAGATTTATTTTAAATCACATTATAGTCCAATAAATGTACTGCAAAAAAGAATAGTACCTGCTTTTGTAACTCAACAGCACATGATTAACTCTTACAGCATCTTAATAGAAGAGAGTAACATTCCCATACGCTTGCTGAATGGCTATAATTTCATAAATTGATGTATCATTTTATTTGCTCAAATGAAAGAATGATACTGCAGATAGTTCTTTTAATTTTTCCAATGGGTCCACGCTCAGTACATAAAAAATACCGTTTAATAGCAAAATGTATTTCTTGACTCATAACCAACATTCTTTGTTAAAAATTATACATTCACATGTAAATGTACTTTTTCAAGCTTGTAATTCTGAATTACAAAAACTTGTAAACATGTACACATAAATCTTCATTAAAACATTCATGTAATATTGTGTTTGCCAGTGACAGAAACTTGCCAAAGAAAAGCACTTTTAAAAGCTATGAACATTACAACATAGTTTGTATAAGTTAAATGAACTTGATGAACCTAACTTGAATAATAATGTATATGTAATTGAAATACTTTTTGATAAATTTGCACTCTTAAGACACTTGTATTAGTTTTAATATTAAAGCTTTAATTTTGATTTGAAAAATGAACTCGATTCATTATAACTAATAGAAACACATTTACAAAACTAATGATCGCTTTCTTTTTTTTTAATTTTCATCTATGCGTTAAAAGTAGTGTACATAAAAGTTATATACATAAAGTTTAGTTTAACGATGCAAGCAGAGAGAATTATGTAAACGACTAAATTCGCAAATGTAAAAAGAACCTTGAAAATGGAAAGCACTTCAAAAAATTATGGACGTTACCATGTATCTCGTATAAAATCATGGACGAACCTAATAGAAAAAATAACTAGTAAGTATTTAAATTAATAGGTTTTTCTTTCTCAGTTTGCGACCCTGAGATTTTTTTCGGGTTATAATTTTTTTTTTTTTAATTATTTATTTATAACATCCTTACTGTCGACATTTCATGCTGGCAGTAGAATGGTTACGGCCTTCGATTCAATAATTCGTGCGTTCGATTCTCACTTCAAACGTTGATGCTTTTTGTCATTCGAAATAAACTTTAAATATTAGATCCTGATTTAATTAACCTGCAAAAATTAATTTTTGTGATCCAAAAAGCAATCTACAACTTGCTGATAAATATATATCTGCACAAAAAAAAAATTTCGAATAGCTTATAATTTTTAACATTTGCACTTCGGTGTTCCAAAAACTTCACAGTATTAAATTTATTAATAGTTTTTGTAGAAAAAAGAAATATAAATAGTTTTCGCACTCGGAAATAAGCATTTAAGAGATTTCATTTGTTAAGGACAAAATCTTAGCACATGGAAAGAACTTATGTACGCTACTAAGTAACTACGTGTAAAGTTATATGGGTGATTTTAAATAGAAAAATTGTTGATATGAATTATAATTATCAGCTTCTCGATATTTTTTCCTTCAATACCATTCCAAGCATTAATTGGCAAATGCAATGCTCCTAGAAAATCAATTTCTTTAAACCACTCCAAATCCATACTCACTCTGAAAAAGTACCCTAACGTATTTTCTCTTGAAGCTGTTGATTATAATCTGTCCATGGGCATAATCAGAACAACAACAGCAAATTTTTTTTTTTTTTTTTTTTTTTTTGCAAATTTTGTTTTATTTTATACATTTTAGTTACTTCTTTTAGAGTTTTCTTTTTTATTTAGAATGATAAACATGTTCGTTTCTCCGATTGTGATAAATCCTCAACGGAACTGGCTTCGTCTTTCTCTCAACAAACGAAACTTCACAAATTGAATTTTTCAAGTGAAACGAAACCAACTACTGAATAAATTACAGAACTCAAAGTTTAAAAAAAATCTCCCTTTCTATGATCTTATATGTATAGAGAGGAGAGCATTTTTCTTTCCTATTTATATTCTTACATACATGGAAGTTGAATTTGTACCAACAGTCCTTTCTCATCAAATGTTTGTTCCCACAATGTCTAAAATGCATGCACGTTTAGCTTTTTTGCACAAAAATAAAACAACTTCTCATGCGTTATATAACAAAGAAATCTAATTTAAAAATGAAAAATAATGAGATCTTAAAAATAATAAAAAACGAAAATTTTTTTATCAGAAACGAAAGTTTGAAATAAAGATTCTCTTAAATTTCAGAACGTAAATGCGAGTTAAAATTATCTTTGTGTCTAGGTGCTACCAAGCTAATTCAATAAAAAATAGTGTTCCTGAATTAAAAATTCGTTGAAAATCATGTCTACTATATTCAGTTAAGAAGTTCGTTCGGAACCAGTTTTATACAAAATTTAACTGATCTACAGTGAGAAATTTATCATCCTCTTCACACAATCTGTATATGCTGTGATTAGACGGGCTATCATGTCACCCGCCAAAATCTGAATAGTTTCGCTGCATTACAAATGCATATATTTTTTATTAGTAGAGTTACAAACTGCAAATTCTATATAATTTCATTGCTGTATTTAGATTAAAAACTCTTAAATATCAGCTTTGGAATTCATTGAAACCAATAAACTTCTTTTTAGATTGCTATTACAAGTAAATGACGTTGGGAAATACTTATAAATTTATAAGTACTCATTAACATAATTATATGCTCATTCATACCGTTAACGGTATGAATGAGCATTTGCGTAATGGTAATGGTGTAGGAAACTGAAAGAGTCACAAGTACAATTCCATTATACCCACCCTCGAACGATAACCATCGTTATGGGGAAAAAGTACAATTACAGTAGTAGGAATTTAAACTAAATAATTATTCCCTTTTGACGAAAATTTAGTAAATGACATAATGGTTAAGGATTTTCTTTGATTGTTTCTCAATTTATTTGAAGGAATAAATAATGTTATATATTAATTACTGCAAAGTAGTTTATAAACTAATTTAGCAAATGTTCTCAGATATATCTTGTTAACAGATCCGATATATTTTGTCTTCTTGTATTTTCTTTTCTTTTACTAGTAATATATCTTTTGTAGTCATGTATGGCTATCATGATACAATTTTCGTTATTTTTTACTTCCTACTCTTTCCATATAACTGTTAAATGCATATCATTATTTGTATTATTCGTTCAAACTCTGAAAATTCTGGATTTGCATCCATTATTGTCATTTAAATAATCTTATACTTTACTTTCTTAATAAAGGAAAAAAGTGATCATAGTAATTAATACAATTTCACACACAATTGAGTATCAGAATAAGTATCTAATTATATTTGGATATTTCATCATTTTGGGGATATAGCCTAAAATTGAATTTTCGCACATTTTAAAACTATGACATTTTAGAAGTAAAAACTTATAAAGAACTTATAAACTATGTAAACTAAAAATTTTACGTTAAAAATTATATTTCTTGGAATAATGTAGTAACTTATAATAAGGACGTATAGAATTCAAATAGTTTTATTGAATTAATTCTCAAACATTTCTGTCTTTCACGTGAAGAAGTAAAATAACTTCTCATGCCATATTGAGCAAAAAAACAAATTCAAATGTATAAAGATACATATTTATTTACCTAAACGTAAGAAATTCAAATATTTTTATGAAAAAAATAAAGATCTTTCAAGTCTGACATGAAATATGAAACAATTCACAATAAATTTCATTTTGTTTTTAGCTTTATCAAAATGTTTAAGTTCGTATAAGCATGCCATTTCTTACTGGGGCGTTTTATTTTACATAATAATGTTTGCAAACAGAAAAAGCATGTTTCTGCTTTTCAGTTCTGCGATTATTTGATTAAAATGCAGAACAGTTAATGTTTTATTAATTTTACTCATTTTGAATATGAATAACAGTGTATTTCAAATCACAGCATCAATGTACTAGTTACACACTAACGTAGACTGTAGTTGTCATATGTCTCTTTTAATTTCTCATAATTCTATATCAGATGTCGAGATTATTTATTCTTTTGAGATTTCTTACTTATAAATGCAATTAATGGGTTCATTCAAAATTCGCAGATTACAAATTCCGCAAAATGTAATTGAAACTCTTGAAAAGCATAATCTTACTTCATGCAAGGTATAAACATTAATCTGAAACATTTGATCATTTTTCATCTTTAGCTTCCACGGTGAAATGTAATAATTTTATGTTTTTTTACCTACAATTTTTATACTTCCGTAAAAGAACATATTCCAAACTATTTTATCTAAACTGTTAATGAAGATTTTTCATTTAATGAAAACAGTACATATATTATTAATATGTATCCGTTTATTGTAATCTTTTCTTTGTGCAAAAAGTTTTCTTCGTACATTTGAAATCTTTATAATTCATTATTAGATGCATCATTTATTGTGTGTGATATCGCACTTAGGAAAGAATTTTGTAAATCTCTGAAGGAAAAAAATTATCTTCGACCAAAATGAAGTTAAAAAAAAAAAGCTTTTGAACATAATTATAATTTAAGAGAATTTCTTGTATTTCAGTGTTGATCGGTATTTCTTGTAAAACTTACCTTAATGTGAATAAAAGATTATTAAGTTTATCATAGATCTTTTCTTTTGATGATGACTTTTGTTTCATGATTGTTATAATTTGATACTTTTTTCAACTATCATTTTTGCGTTTCAAAATATTCGTTTTAAGTCTTATTTTTATTTTCTATGAAATTTTAAACTTAAATGATATTTTTTAAGAAGCAGAATTTTTTAATATCCATATTATTAAAAATGTATTGTATTGTTCAAATTAATTGTTAAGGAAATATAATTTCTTATGGGTGAACAGTTGTCATTTAATCATTACTTTACATTGCCACTAATATTGTTATATTGGTGAAAATTTTTAGTTTTGATAATATTAAGAATTATGAATTAATTTGAAAAATTTACAGAGAAAATATCAAAATATATTTTCTTATGTGTTTTCTATATATAATATTTATGTGTTTTTTTTATATATACTGAAATTTAAAAAATAGGTGCAATTAGTATGCTTCAAAAAAATTGAAAATCAAAGATATTATATTTTACATTATTAACTATATTATTTATCAATTTATTAAAAAATCTTATCAATGACTTCAATTTTATATTCTTTTTAACACAGTAAATTTTTAAATCTATTGTTACTTTACATAATAAATCTATTGTTAGTTACTATAATTTTTTTATTGTTGGATTAATTGAATCTATGCTTTCTAAAATATTTTAAGCAAAAATTTTCAGCCTCATCTACAAGAATCAAAATACCATATAAATTACAACTCTTACAAATTGATGTAATGTTAAAATGATTTCCATTTGCCAACATATTTGTTCTGGATATTATCCATTAAAGATTTATTCCAGAAGCCTGTAAAGTATTACTATTTTTAGCATTTATTTTTCAAATGCAACCTATTGCAATGTAATACAGTTTTATTATAGTTTCTTAAACACTTTTGATTTCTTTTTATAAATTTATTGCCAAAACAACTTCTGTAGACAGCATACAGGCTACCTTGACTGTTAAAATTTTAAAATTTAGTTCTTATTAGTCTAAGTACTATATATGTATGTAATAAAATCACTTGGAAGTTAATATATCTAATGCTGATGTGCTTTACTAATAATATAGTGACCTATTTTTTCCAATATTTTAAATTGACATCACAAAATTATAATGCATACAAATATTATATAAATTAGTATTATTTCATAAAAATAGTTATGATATTTTAATATACTTACCTTTTGTAACATGTTTTTTTCTTCCTAGGATGTGTTATCTCTTACACAACCTGAGTTACAGGCTGCACTTGGTATGAATCAGAATAAAACTGAAAATGTACTTAAAGAAATAAGTAAAAAATGTGTTTCTGATCCTAAAACGGTATCATTTTGAACTAACATTTATGATGATAGAATAGAATTATAAAAATGAATTAAGTTTATTGTGTAGATTTTTCTACTTATTACTGTTTCATATAAAAATGTTTTAACTTAAATATAATTATGGGAAAAAATGAAATTGATTATTTGACTCTGATGATTTATTAATATTAACATTTTATATAATTAATAATATATTTATAATCATATCATTGGTACTATAAATCAAACTACATTGATACTTTCTATGAATCTTTCTCAAAGATTATTCGCCAATTTCTTGCTAATGTTGACAGTTGGACTAATGATGAGAATCTGTAGCTTTTGTTTCAAGTAGGATAATCATAGCAGTTTTTATAATGCATAACACCATCAATTTTTTGTTTTTATTTATCCTCTAATTTTTTTTTTTTACAATAAGCATTTTATTTTGATTATTAGATATTACATGTATTAAATAGTGTAATTTCATTTAATAATAGGGGTAAAAATAAATTTTAAAATTATTAGTTTGACTTATTAACTAATTTTACTATCTAAATTACACTGTTTTATGTAAATAGTATTATTTATATAGTGTACTATGGGTTAGTAATCACCTAACTTTTGATTGTGACCTACTAGTAGCTTGTGAGTAAATTTTTGAAATATTATGTTAATGCTGCTGTTGGTTATAATATTCATTTCTCCACTGAGCTGAAGCTGTGGGCAGCTACTTGTATCACAGAACATTTTGATTTTAAAACGATGCTGCAATGGAGATTGTGCTGTTTGATTTCCTAAATGATTTATTTATCAAATCCCTAACCACTGAAAATATTTAAATTATTGTTTCTATAGAAAAAATACCCAATTTCTTCAAAACTTAGAAAATTGTAGTCTAAGTTTCTCTCAAAGTGAGATCAGTATTAGCTCTGTATAAGATTTCTTCTCCTTTTTGAAATTGAGGAAAGTAAGTACAGACTCACATTGATGAATACTTGAGCAACTGTATTCAAATAACTGTGATTATTTCAATTTCTCTCTACATAAAAAAATTGCTGAGCATAAAATGTAATTATATCCTTGTCATTAAAGATAAGTCTGATAAAAAAAAAAAACATTATTATGTTTGTTGTTTATCACTAACAACATTTCAAATTTTTCTATAAGTAAAATTTAATTTTGCTTTCTTTTTGATATATAGAATTTAATTAAAATTGATTAGTTTAGAAACTGCAAACACTTGAAATGTTTTTCAAAAAAATTTTAATTTAGCCAATTAGTATAACTTATAGTAGGATTTAAAAACATTATAGTAGTTCAGAGGCTTCTTAAGTTAAATAAGCATTTGTATTGATTGTTAATACATACATTATTTATAAAAGAATTTATATTATTTACATAAAATATGTGTTTTTATATTTTATGTAAATAATATAAAGTAGTAAAGTTTTATGTAAATAATACATATTTGATAATGAATGATTATTGACTAAGTGTATCCATTATTCTCTTAGAGAGAGCATCTGTATGTTAATTTTATATTATTTTTAGTTATATGAATTACATGGAGATCAAATATGTATTACGTCAAGTGGGTTTTTATCTCTTTCATTACATACTTTGGATTTGTTACTTCAAGGTGGCTTGCCTTTAGGAAGCATAACAGAGGTAAAATAGAGATTATAGGTATATGAAATAATTAGAATAAAGTTAAGAAAACAAGAATTTTAAAGGGAAATGTTAAAATTACTTTCCAGATTTTATGCACAATTTAAAATCCTTGACACAAAGATGATTGCTGAATTATTGGTATTCTGGATTTTATTTCATAAATTTATGTAATTAAATCCTTTCTCAGATATGGGTATTTGCAGTAGTTTAGAATCCACTTAAGTTCGATTGAATTAACTCTCATACATTAAAAGTAATCGTTGAACTACTGACAAATCAAATCTGAGAAATGTAATCAAATTTGAGATATCAAAAGGCACTTTTCATATGTCATCACCATTGTTGATACTATACATTGTTTTACATAGTATGCATTATGTTTAATACTATTAATTAAAGTCTTGATATTTTAATCATGATAATACTTACAATATTTTTACTATGTATTATCATGTTTACAACGTTATAAAATTTCAACAAATTTGTTAATATTCAATGTATGAACAATAACTACTTTTAGATTTCAAATATTAAATTTTTTTTAATTCCTAAAATGAAAGCATTAAAACTCTGACTCAGAGTTTAGATTATTATTTTCCTTTCACCATCATTATTGCAGGTTTTATATTTGTTTTCATTTAGCTTAAAATTAGTGGTGTAATTGTTTAATACATCCTTAGCTTTAGAACTACTATTTAAATGAATTTAATTAAGAATTGACACTAGAAGTACATTATTTAATAGGTATTACTATTCAAATAAATTAGATATCTGATTCAAATATATTAAATTCTGTAATAACTGTATAGGGTGAGAGTAATATATATATATATATATATATATATATATATATATATATATATATATATATATATATATATATATATATATATATATATATATATATATATATATATATATATATATATATATACACATATATATTGTAATTTGTATTTACTTTCAATAAATGTTATCCATCAATAATATTTTATATTATCTAATCATAATGTTAAAAACATATAAATTACATATTGACTGTACTATAGCATGCACTCAGGATTTTTGATATTTTTTCTTTTTGAACTCTAATTCATTACTGGCCTGGGTAGTTGCAGTCAATAAATTCATTTGGTATTCTTCAAATTATGACTTTTGAGTGTAAAATATTTGAATTTCATAAGAATTTTTAATGTTTTGAAATTTTAACATATGTATTAATTTTTTTTGTTAGTATTTTATAAAATTTTTTCTTATTTCCTTTTTTTATTTTCTTATTTACCTATGTAAAAACAAAAATAATATATTGAATATACCTTTGTTTTACTTAATATTTTAACAAAATATGTTAGCATATGATATTTATATTTTGAAGTTTGGTTCCTTTTTTACTAAAGCAAATGGAGTGATGTGATTAGATGTCTAATATTTTATATCATGAATGAAGAATCTGAGAATATATTGCATTATATCACATACATTCATTAGAAGTTAATTCACAGTCAGTGATGAATTCTATGTAATTGTATTTAAAAGTTCTATTTTATTTTATTGTTTATTTTTTAATGCTAATGTTTGAACTCAGCTTTCTGGGCCCCCTGGTGTTGGAAAAACTCAATTTTGCTACCTTATCAGCATTCTAGCTATCATGCCACAATCTCTTGGTGGATTAGAAAGCAGTGTTGTTTATATTGACACAGAATCAACTTTTTCTGCAGAAAGGTATTTTTTTTTCTACTGATATTTTAGCTTGTTATACATTAATCACAATATTTTTATGGTATTCCTTTAGTATTAGTTTTCTTATAGTAAAGTTTTTCTTATAGTCTTCCATTAGTAAAGTGAAAATGAGATTTTATACAATATTGTAATAATTATTTTTTTTTCAGCTGCATAGAATTTAATTTTTATATCAAGTATTCTACATCACCATAAGAAAATTTTGAATACCGTATGACAAAGTGTCATTTTAGTAATTGTAGCTTCATACCTCTCTTGCCTCTATGTCACTTTGTAACGAAAACTAATTAACTTAAATTACAAAAAATTGCTATTTATAAAAGCTGTAGTAAAAATACTTAAAAGTGAATAATTATTCTAGCTCCACATCTTTTCATGCAGTATTTTAGATTTTTATGTGTTTTGTATATTTAAGTGCTAGAGATTTATTTTATAAATTTAGGAAAAAAAAACTTGTTTTATTGCTTTATTTTTTAAATAAGTTTGACTCAAAAAAAACACTATCTGCATAATTATTATAAAATGTTTTATTGATACAATAATTATGCAGATAATGTTTTTGTCATTGGAACATTATTGGAATAAATACTTTGTTTAAATAATATTTCCCATTACATTCCAATGGTAAGACAATGCTCTTTCAAATGGGCAGTCCAATGTTTAATTCATTCTATTCAGTAATGAATAATTTAATAGGGCAAGATTTTTTTTTACTTCTTGCATTACATATCTGTCAAGATAGGTGACTGGGAATTTTCCTTCACTCATTTGAATAGAGTCGATTATTTCTAAAAGAGTACTGTTCCTACTAATGCTTCTGAAAAGCAAGACATAGTGAATGAACAAAGATCTTATAGCTTTCAGCTTATAACCTATCCACTATGCAAAGGGTGGGCATTAAGGAAACTACAATCACTCAGTGAATCCCCAAGATAATTTGGTATGATCCTCAATGCAATATAAAGAAACAAGCATATTATTAGAAATGTAAATTTTTATAATATACATACCACAAAAATATGTTTATTTAGTTCCCAATCTTCATTGAAAGTGATCATAATATAAATAAAATATTAAAAATTGTTGCAATGTCAAATATTGTTCTTCCGCACTTTTCAAAAGAGGGGGATAGGTATTGTATTATGTTTTCTGCATGTACATCTGCGAAGGTTAATAATAGAGTTTTTCTATTGGATTTCTACATGTGACATGTGGAGATGGCCTTTTATCTGTGAAAAATCCCACAAGAAGATATGCATGCAAGTCTACCAATAATTTACAGTGGCTTTTAGCTGTTAGACTTCACTATAAAGTTCAAAATAATGTGCTTACAAATCTGAAAGCAAAACATTAATTGTATACACAAGCCTTGTTTATATAGTACTAGCTGATTATATTTATTTGGACTACAGTACTTGTAAATTATTTCATTTGATAAATTCATTTTTTTTAAGTTGTGTAACAAATATATCCAAGTCACTTTGGATGTATGCAAAACTTTACATTTAAACTTGAATGTTATGAAATAATTTTAAATATTTAATTATAATTAAATCAGTATTCTGCATATTTTCAGTAATAAAACCTATAGCTATTAATATCATAATACTTTCTAGGTTGGGTCTAATGGCTCGAAAAAGATTTCCCCGCTTATATAAAAGCAGTACAGCTGTGATGAATCTCTTGAAAAAAGTTTTGGTTCATAAAATATCATCTATTAAAGCACTGAAAAGTGTGTAAGTGTTATACTACAATATTTTCTTAAGCATACACAATAAATTTCATAATTAAATTTTTAAGTTTTTCTTTGCTAGAATTATATGTAAATGTTTAACTTAATCCCTTTTTCATATATATATATATTGCTATTATGTATTGCATTTTACTGCTCTACTTTATAGATACATTTATATAAATATTTATATATCCTTGATTCTGATGAAAAAACGTTTTTTCTTATTTGATTGCTGATATCCATTTAATTATAAAAATAAATTATGTGAGTTATTGAAACAAAGCAATTTAATTTCTGAGGGATATATTAGAAAAAATATTTCAATTTGTATTGTTACAAATTTATAAATAATTATTGTATATGTCTTAAAATATCGCAGACAGATCGGAAATACTCACATTTTGGGTAAAAATTGAGGTATTTAGAAGTGTTATATGTTAAAAGCGGGTTTTCTAATGATTTGGTGACTTAACGATGTTTTTGGCGAGAAAACTTGGCGAGATTTTTGGCGACTTGGTGAGATTTAGATACTTCTGAAAACATCCATCACCTAAGCTCTAAGATCAATACGAGGGTTGCTATTTATATTTCTGGCCTTGGCAACAGTAAGTGTTGCTAGGCGACCGAAGACGATTTTAATCGAAAAAGTTTGATATTTTTAAACATAAATTCAGCAGACGATTTACCATTATAGCTTTATTTGTGTTGTTGACAGTAAATTGAAAAGTTCTTCTCTGTTAAAAAATGGAATTGAATCGTGAACATTTTCGTGCCATTATTTTTCATAACTTTCGACGTGGATTGTCAAGACAAGAGTGCTTCGATGAACTTAATTCTTTATACAGCGATAAAGCGCCATCCTACAGCACTGTAAAAAATTGGTATAACGAATTTAATCGTGGTCGATGTTCGATCCAGGACGAATCCCGTGCAGGTCGTCCAAAATCCGTTGTTGTGCCAGAAAAGATCAATGCTGTGCGTGAACTGATAAAGCAAGATCGTCATGTGACATACCGTGAGATAGAGGCGTCTTTGGACATTAGTATGACTAGCATCAATAAAATATTGCATGAACATTTGAGCGTAAAAAACAGTTAAAGAAGAATTCTCCAACATCATTCAGGAGAAGACGATTGCAATGGAAGTTAAAGTAACTTCAGTTGAAACTAAAGTTTTGAAGATAGAAGAAAACGTTGAAGAAGCATTAGACAAAATGAATAAGGAGATTGAATGCTTGAAGAAGCGAATGTTAGACAAACATGAGGAGCCCAACGTGGCATTTATGCCTTCCCTAGCTATGATTAAACTCTCAACATTCGATGGAAAATCATCCTGGCAAGTGTACAAGACCAAATTTATGATGGTAGCGGAAGCTAATGGATGAAATCCCTGAGCTCAAGCTTTACATCTGGCAACTTCTTTAAAAGGAGATGCGGCCGACATCCTCGAGCCGCTTCCGGAAGAGCAGAGGCAGGATTTCCAAGTCTTATCAAATGTGCTTGCACTGCGTTTTGGAGAAAAGTGCACTAAAGAATACAGCAGACTACAGTTAAAGTCCCGCTATTTAAAAGCGGGTAAAAGTCTGCAAGAGTTGGCTGCCAATATTCAGCAAATTTCCCGTTTAGCATTTTCGGACTGCTCAGCTGAGAAACGTCAAGAACTGGCTTTCCATTACTTCATCAATAGTGTGCGAGATCTGGAGATATAGAAAATTCTTAGACTCACCGTTGTCAAAGATATCGGATCTGCCCTAGTCTACGCACTTAACATAGAGGCTACCCAGCAGGCCACGCATAAAGACCGGCACTCAATCAGAGCAGTCTCTGCTACTGATACAGACTATGATCGAAGAAAACAAATAGAAGATCTGCGGTGAAAATTCCGCAGCTTAAAACTGAGTAAAGGTGGCAGACACTTGAAAATTCAGTGTTGGACTTGCGGTGCAGTCGGACACATCCGAAGAGTCTGCCCAAAACCAAAAGATGGTGGAAGATCATTTCCACCATCTTTTGGTTTCAGAAAACACAGCAGGGAAGTATTCAATGAATCCAGGAGTTTGAAATATGTCATCACAAAGGAACTCTTCAATAGAAATGCTGATGCAGTATCAAGGAAACCATGTAATGGAAGCTGCCATAATTGTTCTAGAGTAGAGAAGAACTATCAATTCGTAAATCCTTCAGTACGCCAAGTTACTGTTTCACCGCCATCAAAACCTGACCCATGGAGTGATGAAGGACTTAGAGAAGCCCAAAAAGAAAACCCAGATATAAATCTAATTTTTGAATTAAAAGAATCTTCCAGTAGGAGATCAAGTTGGCAGGACATCACAGCCTACAGTCCTGCTACTAAACAATATAGGGCTCTTTGGGACTCACTCCATATTAGAAATGGCGTGTTATACAGGAAATGGGAGTCCAATGATGGACGTAATTTCAAATGGCAGCTTGTTCTTCCAAAATCAAGAATTTCAGATGTTTTGAAAGAATTGCACAATAGCTCAACTGGAGGCCACTTCGGAGTAATGAAGACTCTACAGAAAGTTTGAGAACGCTTCTATTGGAGCAAAACTAGACAAGATGTTGAGAAATGGTGCCACTCTTGTGATGTCTGTGCGGCACGTAAGGGACCAAAGAAACGTAGCTAAGGAAGGTTGCTGCGGTATAATGTAGGAGCACCTTTTGAGCGGATAGCATTGGACATTTTGAGTCCTTTACCGCGATCTTCAAATGGCAACAAATATATCCTAGTTGTCATGGACTACTTTACTATGTAGCCTGAAGCATTTTCAATCCCTGATCAAGAAGCGACTACAGTAGCCGAGATTCTAGTGCAGCAATGGGTTTCCAGATTTGGCACACCGTTACAAATTCATTCAGATCAAGGGACAAATTTCACCTCTGCTGTGTTTAAAGGAATGTGTCAAATTCTCGGAATAAACAAGACGCAGACCACGCCATTACACCTGCAATCGGATGGCATGGTAGAGAGTTTTAACCAAACCATCTTGAATAATCTCTCACTTATGGTTTCCAGAAATCAGCAAGATTGAGATTTGAAGCTACCGCTGTTTCTGCTTGCATGTCGCAGTGCTGTCCATGAGACTACCAGATATACTCCATCACAAATGCTCTTTGGTCGTAAACTTTGTCTCCCTTGTGATCTTCAGTTTTATTGTCGGGATATATCTTAATTACCAGAGGAATACCTTCGAGACCTTCAGGCATGTCTTGAAGATGTCTATAACTTCGCTCGAGACCGAATCAACCTGACGACCGAAAGAATGAAGGCGAGGTATGACACAAGAGCAACAGGACATGAATTTCAGGAAGGTGACAAAGTTTGGTTGTGGAACCTGATTCGACGTAAAGGACATTCTCCAAAGTTGCAAGCCAACTGGGAAGGTCCCAACACAGTCCTAAAAAGATTGAATGATTTCGTTGTTCGTATAAGAAAATCATCTTTAAAACCAAAGGTAGTACATTATGATAGATTAGTTCCTTATAATGTAAAGTAAAAATTAGTATACCATAGTCTCTTTGTAATAATTTTAATATTTTCTATCTTTTTGTATTTGTAATTTTAGTTGTTTGTGTATGTAATGTGTTCTGTATCCTCTTAAAATGTAAATTCTTTAATATTAAATTTGGCCTCCTATCAGGGGATTGTACTGCCCGGGACGTGTAGTTCTTGAGAGGGAGGCAATGTTACTAATTTATAAATAATTATTGTATATGTCTTAAAATATCTCAGAGAGATCGGAAATACTCACATCTTGGGCAAAAAGTGCAGTATTTAGATGTGTTATACGTTTTTCGGCGATTTTAAAAGCGGGTTTTCTATTGATTTGGTGACTTGGCGAGAAAACTTGGCGACAGTTGGTGAGATTTTTGGTGACTTGGCGAGATTTAGATACTTTTGGAAACATCCATCACCTAAGCTCTAGGACCAATATTTAGCAAGATAACCTAGAAGCTTCCAGAACCTTGGTGAAATTGGTAGATTTCACCGCCAAGTCAGGCATAAATACTGCAGCCCGACATAGAAGGAGTTTGGAGTTTTTGTGAAGATACTCAGTGTGTGAAAACGATTAGTCGTGACTGCCTGTTTAAAAAAGCTGTTCTCTGCTTGAGGTATTTGTGACCTGTGATTAGAAGCTGTTACTTATTGTATCTGACGAATTGGAGCTGTATAATAGTGATTGTTACAGCTGGTATATCTAGTGGAATTTTTTTTACAAATAAAAGTCTTTTGTTGATTGAGTGGTTGCTTTCTTCAACTCTCAATCCACACGAACCCTGAAGCTCAGTACAGTATGTTATTTTTGTACGATATTCCATTGGTATAGAAACTGGATATTGAAAGATAATTTTAGAAAATTTTATTATATATGCAGTTAAATATCTTAGGAAAGTACATTGCAAAATTTGATTATAAATTATATAAAAAAATAATTGACTTCATTTTTAATATATTAATGTATAATTTAACTTAAATAAAAATTGCACATTGGTTTTATTTTCTGAAAGAGTGACTTGGATTTTTAATAATAAGTAGCAAAATTTGCTTACATATAAATGATTTTTGTATATTATAATAAATTATTTTTATTAAAATGAATTTTAAAGTTATATATTTTAAAATAATATTTCATTTTTCTACAATTTTTATACTAGTATTTCTCCATTGTTTACTGATGATTGAATATATTCTTTTATCCTTTTTAGTGTTTCCACCTTAGAAAAAGAAATTATTAGAAATAAAACTAAAGTAGTAATTGTTGATTCAATTGCATCATTAATTAGAAAAGAATATGGAGGTGATGATATGAGTTGTTCATTGGAGCGAAATAAGTTATTGATGGAACAAGCAGGTATTCTTAAGGATTTGGCACAAGCATACAATATTGTGGTAAGATTCAAAATTGATTTTAATTTTTTTCTTTACGTACCTAGTAATTTTTGCATTAGTTATATTGTATAGCTAGCTAAAATTACATATTACTTAAGATCAATGCTTGTATAGACTTCAGGATTATATAAGTTTCAAAACTAAAAATTAATTATTTAAATTTCTTTCAAAAATTAGAATGAATATGCACAAAATGAAGGCTAGTTAATATTTACAAATTATTAAATGATAATTTGTATTACTTTGTTAAATAAGAATGAAGAGTTTTAAATTAAAGTAACTCACACTGTACAAATTTTAGCTTTTCTTACAAATTATACATATTAATCGTATATTTAGGTCATTATATTTATGACCTTCTACTATGTTTTAAATTTTTATCTTTCTTATCACTGTAGTTAAAAATAAATATATATAAATATATAATTATTTTTAACATTTGACTATTTCAAATATAGCATTTCTTCTTTTATCAACTTCTCATACTTTTGAATTCTTAAAGTGAAGTAATTTTTATGAAGCTTTTCTAAAGAACGTTTTTAAAAACTGCTGAATTTAAAATTTATTTATTATATATATATATATATATATATATATATCTTGTTATAAAACATGTTTTATTGATATAAATATGTTATTTTAAAATTTGATTCATTATATTTAAAAAAAGTTTATCTGTATGACACTAGAAATGTACATTTAATAAGATTATAGATATGTCACACCATTTTAATGATGCCATTGAGTCTGTGCATTCTCCCTATAGTTGGCATATAAGAGAAGACTTGTTCTTCGCACTACGACCAGTCTTGTGCCAACTTGCTACTTGACACGAACTTGCATTCTGACGAGTTGTCAGTATGATGTTTGCTGATTTTATTTACCTTTTATATTTTTAAATAAAGAATTGTTACTATTTGTCAGAAGTCTCCAATTTATCATATTAAGGAACACGTACGCAACACTGGAACTTCTACAAGATAATCAAGAAAAGACTTTTTTATATTTACTATTATTTATTTAAAAAAAATTATATGAAGGATTTCAGAAATTGAATTTAAATCATTAATCTTCTAAGTTTTTGCTGACTAGAATAGTCTTAAGAAAAATAATCTACTTGCTTAACATTCCTAAGATGTTCAAAACTAATTATTTATTATTTAATTTACACAGAAATATAGGGATAAAAGATAATAAATAAATAATTGATAAAAAATTTATTGAGCTTTACATTTTTAAATTTATTATCTTCCTGCTTTTCAAAGATTGGTTTGTACAAAAAATATATTTAAAAAATGATAATAAATAAGATAAAATTGAGTGTGTTACTTTTTATGTTAACATTGTTGCATTACATATATGAATGAGTAGTATGTTTTTGAGGTTTGCATGTTGCAACATTTATATGAAAATAGTTTTAAAAAGTAACTTTAAAATAAGAATACTTTATAATATAGTAGTTAAAGGTTTAGTTTACTACTGCTGTATTTTAAAAAGTGCTGTACTAAAAAAAAGAACTAGCAAAAAGGAAAAATGCATTATTAGTTATTGAAAAATATTAAGTGAAACATCACCATTTGAGTACTGTTAAAAACATTTTTAGTTGATACTTAAGGCTTAAAAATGATGGGAAACTTCTTTAAACACTACTTATCTTTTACTTTCTCGAACACTCTCTATGTTATACTAACATGCATAAAAAAATTAAATCTCAGATAAATCGATTTCAGATGCTAAAACTTGTTCAGTATTTCTGTTGAAATTTAAAATTACATTATTTGAATCATTTTTAATATTACTTAACATAATAATTTTATTGAATTACATAATATTTAGCTACAAATCCATTATTACTTAACATAATAATGGATTTGTAGCTAAATCAGTTCAGTGTGTTATATATGTTTATTGTTATATTCTTATGTAAGCATATAATTTTGTATAAAAGATTTGAAATTGCAATTATTAGTATTTTTACTTTTAACCAATATGTCATGTATTTTGTTATTCAAAATCAAATGCTAATTTCATTCCACTCAAATGCATATATTGCAATTACAAGTTCATATAGAGCAAAATCATCAGGTTTGTTGGGAAAAAATTAATTTTATTGATAGATATGGCTCATTTCTCTTAAAATTAAATCTTCAAATCACTTTTATGTTTTTTAATTTTCAAATTATATGTTTTAAATTTTTTGAATAGCTACATGCAAATTATATAAATTATTAAGAATAACAGTTGTTTGTATTATCGTAATAAAATACAAAGTAAGTAAATTGCAATTTTTTTTTAAGAAATGCTAAAAAGATAGCTTTCATAACTTATATATGTGGTTTATGCTCATATTTGTTAGTAAAACAGATATAGATGTTAATTTTTGATGACTGGTTAAATAGTTCATAAAAAAAGTATTATATTATTTAAGATATGATTTGTTTATCAAACTATTTTTTCCTAATAAATAAAATACTATTTGAAAGAATCATTTAAAATCCACTATGAATAACATTTGCAAAATAAGATTCATACTTAAAACAATACTTTATTTCATTTTATTGATTGTACTTTTTCACACGTTCAGCTTGATAGCAATGCAGTTGGATTTCTCTTTAATGATATTACTGGAATGTTCATTTCTCCCTTTTTTCCAGGACAAGCTTTTCCTAGTTAATATTTATTTGCTTATCTACAGTATTTTCGAGAGGAAGCACCTTCACTGGTATTGTTTCCTTTTTCAGATTTCTTTCTTGTTTTCAAATTTGTCTTTGGAATTCCACTTTTTTTAGCCATTTCTTTACCTTGTTTATTATTTTTTTTCGCCTATTTCCAGAATTTTATTTTTTATTTCAACTGATAAACACATTTGTTTATTCAACTAAAACAAATCCTCAACAAAATTGTCTCAATTTCTCTCAACAAAGGAAGCTTTATTAACTGAATTGTACAAATGAAATGAAACCAATTACAGAACAAGGGAACATAAATTTTTAAAAAGTTTTTCCATTTCTATATTATAGCTTATAGAGAGGAGAGAAAAAATTTTCCACTCTCGGTACCCTTATGTATGAGGAACACAGAAGTTGAATTCAACACCCCAGCTCTTTCCTATCAAATGTATGATATTCATGTGTCTTCGATTTCTGTTCCCACAGTGTCTGATGCTTGAAATCTCTTTTTTGTTCACGATTGCAAACACGTTGAGAACTATTTGTCAATAATGAAAATTCACAGAAAACAGGTTTTTCAAAATTGTAGTTCTTAAACGGAGATAAAATTATCACTTCTTGTCTATGGTGTTCGGAAAGGGACTAGCCTCTAGTTTGTAAAAACGTGAGTGTTTGTAAATTAGAGATTTGTAAAAACAAGCGCCTACTATATATATATATATAATTTTAAAAGAATTGGAATTTCATGTTCTTCTAACATCAACCTTGATAACAATGAACAAAACTGCTTATGCATCTCTATACATAATGTTTACTTAAAATGCTTAGCTGAGCCACAAAGCTATGCTTCTAACTTTCCTGAGTGATTTCCCACTAAATTATTTCCTTTATAATCTATTAGTAACTCGTATGTGCATATAAGTGTGATAAAATTCACTTTTTGTGTGACATTCCAATTAATTCCTTCTTTTTTTTACTGTTTTGCTTCCTTCCAGACTTTTTACAATTATATTGAAAGACTAAAATAAACTAGCACAATTATTATTAAGTTATAATTAGTTTAAAAAATTGTAAATTAAAAAAAATGTAATTTAAAATAAGTTTTTAAGCAAAAATTTATTTTTTGTACACATTTTAAATTCATATCTTCTAAAAACTTTCTTGCTAAAAAGTTACATAATTAATATTTTCCCTTTTGTTTTTATAAGTAACACAAATTCATAATCATATCAGAAAAGACTTTTAGTAAATTCCAGCATTACTTTTTTTTTAGGAAAAAATTATGATACCTGTTAACATCTATAGATTTAGAGTAATTTGATCACAAAACTTTAATTTTGAATTTAATTGTTAATCAAAGATGTAAAGTCAACTAATTAATAGACAGGTAATAACTTGCTCTGCAATGTTTAAATATGCATGATTCCAATCATTCATTTCTTATGCACAATTTTTTTACCAATTTAACACTTTGATTTTTCTTACTCATGAATATGACAACTTAACCATTATTAAAGTGCTGTACTGTTAAGACATTTTAATTGCAAATTGTATTAATAATTTTTTTTTAATGAAATTCATAATTTTTAGTCAAAATTGATTTTTATATATTTTGCAAAAAGAAATGTAGTGAAAAAATGTGTATACAATTTCTTAATTCTAAGCTACTATTATAACTTAAAGAATGTTAACATAAATTTAACTCTTACCTGAAACATGATGTCCATCACTTCATGCAGCTAACTGTCCCTCTCTTGATTTCATACTTTTTCTAAACCACCTTTTCTTGTTTATTTCCAGTCTAAATTTTGTTTCATAAATTGAGTCATTATCAAATATCATGCTTTAAGTTAGCAAATTAGAATATTCTTCAATATTTTCAATAATTATAAAGCAAAAATTTAGTGATTGATATTGATTTTTGAAATAATATTTGGAGGATTGCAAAGAATATAAAAATTTTAAATATTAGGGGGGGGAGAATTTATTCATATCATCAGTGCTTATAGCATTTGTTATTTTCTTTTTTATGTGCTAATTGATCCTGTTAAGGTTTTACCATTATACTTTAAAAAGTTACAAAACATTTTTTTTATTTTCCTCATCCCAATAATAAATAATTACATTAATTATTTATTCCTTATGGTAATAAAACAAAATTTTCTGAAAACTACTGAGCACAAAACTAACTAATTCATGTGAATATGTTGGTTGTCGTTGGGACATATAATAAAGATTATTATGGTATTAATTTTATACTTTGCTGCCGGACTCAAAGTCCTATGGAAGAAACAATATTTATGAACTCACAATATTTATCATAAGGCCATAAATGTGTACAATAAGGGGAAGATTATGTAACTGGTTTTTTAGAATGTGTTGAATGAAATTATTTTCATAATTATTGATGTCCAATTTGAGTGTTTTAAATTCATCAATTTTATTCACCTATTACAATTCTTTATATATATATAATAACTTTAATCATACAAATTGAATGAAATTGATTTAAGAAAAATAGTGTCACATTAACCATTATAATCAATGAGTGATTATATTTTGGATTATATAGCATGATATAAAAAAATTCAGATAAATAAATGATAAAAAAAATGCCATTAAGGAGAATGAAAGAAATTTTAAAAATGTTGTTTAAACTTTCGTATTGAATTTTATGTTTAAACTAAAAAAATATACTAAGTGATCAAATTATCAATATTTTTAACCATTTCAGAATTAAATGATCATATTAAATTATAAATCTTAATTTGTTAAAGCAATAGGAATGGTATTTTTCATAAAATATGTCTAGAATAATTGAAAAAGTTATTTTAACACATCAAAGATGTGTGTTAAATTTTTACATTGAATCTGATGAAAACTTAAATTAATTAAAAAAGCACTTATGAACACAAAAATAATTTTTTTAACTAAGCTTTGAAATATATTTATGATCTACTGCATATTTTCATTATATTTTGAATTAATCTTTTAAATTGCATATGGTTTTAATTTATAATTTCAATACTATATGCTTTATAAAAAATTGTAATAATACTAATTTGAAGTCTTGCCTTGGTTTAGAAAACTTATATATATAATTCATCCTAGTAAATTTTCATTAAATTACAAACGTTTATTTTATAGTTATTCACTTTATAATCATAATATGTAAGACATTTTAAAATAAACTCTTATTTAATATAACTCTTTTTATTTGTTTTAAATTTGTATGAATAAGCCTGCAATCTAAATATCATCACAACTACTAGAACTATGACAATATTTTAATTAAAAAATATTTGAATAAAATTATTTTTTTATGTTGTAATTGCTATTTACATCTTTTTGCTCAAAATTGAAACTTTCATTTCACAGAAATAGTAAAATGTTTAAATCAAGTGCATAACAATAATAAAGTCTGTTCTAATAAATGTATTCTATTCGTTTAAATAATGCAATCCTACTGGATTATAATTTTCATGAAAAAAACATTTCTCATAAAGTTGGAAGAAGTCTTTCTTAATATAGGGTGTCATTTATTTTTATTGATCCCTGAAAAGGAATTATTCTTTTATAAGGAATGCTTTAAGTGCCATTGTTTTTACATTATTACATAATCTTCTAAGATGTTGGCTGTAAGTAGTGATATGGATTGAAAAGGGGTTACATTACAGATATAGAGATTTTGAAAGTATCAGAGAATTATGTATATTTGTATTAGCTGTCTATTGTGTGTTTATAAATCATTTGAATATTTTACATGTCTTTCCAAGCATTTTTATTTAATTTTGGGATAAATTTTCTACAAAAACATCTAATATTATGAAAATCACAATCTTTTTATAAATTTGGTATTTTAATGATTGTTAATAAATTATTTCTTAATAAAATAGTTTTGAAAAATAATGTTAAGTAAGTGTTATTCATTCAATGTGAAACATAATCTGTAAATATATTTGAAATCATATTGCTATAACTTTTTAAATATATAGTATTTTTTTTAACATAAAATTTTGTTTTTTAACAAATTTTCCCCTAGAAACTCTTTGCCTCTTATAAAAAAATTAATTTGATGATTTAAATTATGTATTTGCATTCAACAAACTATAAATATATAATAAATTATTGAAAAATCAATGAGTGATTATATTTTGGATTATATAGCATGATATAAAAAAATTCAGATAAATAAATGATAAAAAAAATGCTATTAAGGAGAATGAAAGAAATTTTAAAAATGTTGTTTAAACTTTCGTATTGAATTTTATGTTTAAACTAAAAAAATATACTAAGTGATCAAATTATCAATATTTTTAACCATTTCAGAATTAAATGATCATATTAAATTATAAATCTTAATTTGTTAAAGCAATAGGAATTGCAACAAACTATAAATATTCAACAAACTATAAATATATAATATTCAACAAACTATAAATATTCAACAAACTATAAATATATAATAAATTATTGAATAATCAATGAGTGATTATATTTTGGATTATATAGCATGATATAAAAAAATTCAGATAAATAAATGATAAATTCAGATAAATAAATGATAAATTCAACAAACTATAAATATATAATAAATTATTGAATAATCAATGAGTGATTATATTTTGGATTATATAGCATTATATTTTGGATTATATAGCATGATGAACTTTGAATTTTATTGCAATATGCATTTATAATCGAATTGTTTGTTAATGTATTTATAGAGGTACATAACTACTGTTTGCATGCAATATGAGATGTTTGCTAGTGAACACCTCATTATAGCACAATGAGATGTTTTATAATGAGGTGTTGTTGTAAATAAGGTGATATAGTTTACTTCTCATAAAAATATATGATCTAACATTATATCATGTATGTTTATCAGTCGAATTTCTTAAAAAATAAATATTTTTATATTGTTAAATAAAATTTTCTAATATTGTTTTCATACAATATTTTTAACTTCCCATCAATAATATGTTTTTTATAAGGCATGTATGATAAAGAATTTTCAGGAAGAAGTTAATTCTTTGGAAACTTCTCAAAGAAATATGCTTTAATTTATATATCATTTTTTAAAATAATGATTCATTATTAATAATGGAATTTTAATAGTATTCATTTTTTTTAGTTCTAGTTTTATATTTTAGGTTCCTTTGCAATTAGCAAAGTAACAGTATTTTTGATACACATTGCTAAGAGTGTAAATTAATGTATATTTTGACATCTATCACACTATTTTCATCTTAAAAAATAAACTGATACATTCCAGATATATTAATACTAGAATAAATGAAAGGAAAGCATTCATTTTTTGATTTACTGAAAATTATTTCTAAAATTTTTTGTAAATTTCAGTAAATCTAAAGTATTTACTGAAATTTACAAAAAATTTTAGTAAATATTTTAGATTTACAGAAAATTTAGTATAAGACTTAAAAATGATATCTTCTCAAGAAAAAAACTAACATTAAACGTATTAGTTATTATTTACCCATGCTTTCTTCCAATGTGTGTAAAAAAGTAGTTAGAATTTTTTTTTAACTAAAAGAAAATTTTCAGTGATCAATATATTTTACTTTTCTTCTTTGTTTGAATATTGTCTAGGTATTTTTGACAAATCAAATTACCTCACATTTTACAGAATTGGATTCTGTTTTCTTAGATGTAGCTGAGGATGATGATGAGGAATACAATGAGGATGAAATAACTGGTAAAAATGTTTATAAAATTTTCATGGGTACTTTCATTCCATTTATATATGTTTACATTGATGTCTACCATATTACTCTACAGACAATATTTTTCATTTTTTCATAATTATTCCATAAAATTACTAAAATACAGTTATTTATTTATTATTTATTATTATTATTTATTATAGTTATTTATTTATTATTTTATTTTATTTTATTTTATTTATTTGTTTTTTTTTAAAGTTCTGTGCTGATTTTATCATATACAGTGCCCAACACTGAAAATGCAACACCAAAAAGGAGTTGCCAGAAATTGACGAAACTCGGCAAACAGAGAGAGACAGAAACGAACAATAAGTGATTGGTATTCCAAAATAATCTGCATAATACAGAGCGAGAACAGTGTCGGGTCATTAGGCTGTAGAACCACAATGGATGGCAATACACGAAGCATTACATCTAGGCACAGTGAGTACAGGCGCTACCTGTCAATGACAGTACATACGGCGTTCTGAGGAATGGTTTTCATTTTTTATCAACCATTTGCCAAAGTGAGTCTTCTGAGGTAGGAGCAGAGTCTTCAAATGGTGTCCAATCATATCCCAAACGTGTTTGATTGGTGACAGATCTGGCTAGCATGCAGGTCAGGAAGCATCTGTACATCTTTGCAGGGCTGGTGAGAGCAATGTGCGGTCGGGTGTTATTCTATTGATAAAGGTTGTTTGGCACGTCCTGAAAGTAGGGTCGTGTCATGATCACAGCACATCATCCACATAACGTTGGGCTGTCATTGTGCTGTGAATACGAACTAGAGGTGACCTGAAATCGTACAGAATTGCACCCCAAACCAAGATGTTGCGTTGTCATGCGGCGGAGCATTCCACAATGGTTGCAATATTGGACCTGTCTCCACGTTGACGCAACACTCGTATTCATACGTGGTAACTATCACCGAAGAAACAGAAGCGTGACTTATCTGAGAAGACGATCCTGTGCCCCTCCGTCGCTCTAATCCGGCACCATTGCAGACGATGCCGTCTATACTGTGGGGTCAATGGGAGACTTCTTAACGGACATCACGAGTACAAGCCACTAGAAACCAATCGACGGCAGGTGGTTCTGCTCGATATGGAAGAATCCAGTGTGTCTTGCCATGCTGCAGGAGTTCGGTAAACTTGTTTTGCGGGACTGCCTACGTCAGACGTGTCGATTCACGCATCCTGACGTCACTCTGGCTCCACCTGCAAACATTCCACAGTTCTTTGTTCCAGCCACCTTTGCTATAGGCGGTGCACTGTGGACGCATCCATGTGTCTATCAGTTGCCTTTGTCGTAAGGACCAACTTGCCCTTATCAGTCCGATCACCATGCCCCTCGTAAACTCGTTTGTCTGCTGGGGCTGACTCAGCCAACGATGGCCCGGCATTCTCTGCAATTACAGGGGCCCATTACGACAAGAACAAACTTTCAACGATTATTTTCCAATCAGCAATAACGATGCTAATATTACCCACTCTTGACGATTCCTCACCTTATATCATATCCTTTGTGCTCTGGAGAGCTTCGCATTTCATATCATTGAATAACTCAGTAAGGTGTATCTACCTACGAAGTTTGCATAATTCTCTAGGCGCTCCTTCTTGGTGTTTCATTTTCAATGTTGATCAGTATATATAACATTAATTAGTAATATATTTTATATCTGCCTTAATTGAAACAATTCTTTTATGCTAGTATGTTTTTTAAAAAAGTCTTTTTTATTTTTAACGTACAGCAGACTTTTGTTTTTACGAGCTCTTATGAGCTTACAAATTAGTACTTAATCCTGAACTCGGTTCCATACACTTCCCTCTTTACGAACTAAATTTCGGAAAATATTTGTGATCTCATTTAACATACATTCATAGATTTCTGCTTTTTTTTTTTTTTTTTTTTTTTTTTTTTTCTGATTTTACAACTAGAAAAATTATATTCATTTTTATCAGAAAATCATTTTAATCTCATTATGGTGGATTACTCTACTCATGCTGAAGTCTTGTATCTTTTTAAGCTGTTTCTGTGATGTTTTTCCAACCCAGCTAACTTTCATTTTACAGCACATATCAGAATATTATCAATTTCTAGCGCAAATAACCAAGGGTATTTTTGAAAATAGTATCCATGCTCTAAGCTTTTTGAATGTGAATAATGAAATTGACATTCTGGGTGTAAAGTATTTATCAATAAATGCTTGAAATCATTTTAAAGGAAAGCCTTTTGACATCTAAGTATTAAAGATAATTTGATAAAGCGGAAGACATTTACCTGACGGCTTGAGTGAAGATGGGTTTTTCATATACACTGGCCGACACTGATAATGCAAAATCAAGAATGATTGGCCAGAAAATTATGTAAAGTTTATAGTAGACGCACTTTACCGAGTTATGCAAATGATATGAAATGCGCAGCTCTTCTGCGCACGTTTGTGAGGAATCGTCAAGATTGGGCAATACTGGCGCCGTTATTGCTGCTTCGAAAATAATCATTGAAAGTTTGTTCTTGTCGCAAAGGACGCCTGTAATTGCAGGAAATGGCAGGGCCATCGTTGACTGAGTCAGTTCTAGCAGACAGGCAAATTTACGAGGGCCATGGTGATCGGACTGAGAAGGGCAGGATAATTTTTACGGCAAATTGCAACTGATAGACACCTGGATGCGTCCACAGTGCACCGCCTATAGCAAAGGTGGTTGGACGGGAGGCGGTGGCAGTCCCGCAAAACAAGTTTACCGAACTCCTGCAACATGTGCAAGACACCCTGAATTCTCCCATATGGAGCAAAACCATCTGCCGTCGATTGGTTTCTAGTGGCTTGTACTCGTGACGTCCGTTAAGAAGTTCCCATTGACCCCACAGTATAAACGGCATCGTCTGCAATAGTGCCGGATGCACAGGATCGTCTTCTCAGATGAATCACGCTTCTGTTTCTTCAGTGATAGTTGCCGCGTATGAGTGTGGTGTCTACGTGGAGACAGGTTCAATCCTGCAGCAATTATAAAACACTCCACACCGCGGTATCATGTTTTGAGACGCCATTGCGTTCGATTCCAGGTCACCTCTAGTTCACATTCACTGCACTAAAATAGCCTAACGTGGATTATGTGCTGCGGCCGGTGACATTCCTCTACTTCAGGGGGTGTCCAATGCCCTTTATCAACCGCATAACTCCCGACCGCACATTACTCGCATCAGCCAACATGCCTGCAAGGTGTATAGCTGCATCTTTGATTACCGTACTCGCCAAATCTCGCCAATTATATCCCAAACGTGTTCAATCAAAGATTGAACACGTTTGGGATATAATTGGACGCCATTTTCAGGCTCTGCTACTGCCTGCATCAGAAGGCGCACTTTGGCTCTCCATTTCTTGTCAATCATTTATCATTCCTCAGGACGCCATCCGTACTCTCATTGACTTTGTGCCTAGAGGTGTTGCTTCGTGTATCGTCGTCCACGATAGTCCTACAACCTACTGACTTAACCGTGTTCTCGCTCTGTATTTTGCATATCATTTATCATTTCGAAATACGGATCCCTTATTGCTCGTTGCTGTTTCCCTCTCTTTGCCGAGTTTGTTAATTTTCTGGTAACTCCTTTTTGTTGTTGCATTTTCAATGTCGGACAGTGTAGGAATACTAATCAACATGTTCCTAATAAATTGTTTGATTATGGATTTAGATGTAATTTGTATGAAAACGGTATCAGATAACACTATTGAGAACATATTGAATGAAAATGAAGAACGCGTTTACATTCAAAATGAGAAGAAAATGTGCAATGATCGTCTGCATAATATGTAGCAGAAATGTTTTATGATTAAGGTACTTTTTTGCTGAAAACTATTGAAAAGTACTTTCTCTTACATCAATACAAGTTTAAAAGTGTGTTTTTAAAAATGTTGATTTGGAGTAAAAAATAAGTGAATACACTTTGTCTAATTTTTCATTAATAATAAATGAAAGTCAGACTTAATTTATTTAAATATTATTGCTAATTTGCTCGTGTTTCTTATAAAGTGCATTTTAAATTACTTATTTTAATAATACTTCATAAAAGCTGTTTTTTTTTTTTTTTTTTTTTTTTTAGTGTTAGATTTTAAAGCCAATTTTTTTTTTAATAAAAAAATTGGCTTTAAAATCTAACACTTATTTTTCTATTTTATAAACGTTTCATTGTGGGAATTCTTTTACTGCGCTTTACGAGTTTGTAAATATAAGCACCTACTGTAAAATATATATTCCTGATATAAATATCTGGTACTATTTGCATTTCAGTAAAATTAACATTAGAAAATTGTGTGTGTGTTATGTTTATTTTTCAACTAAGTAATGTAAATTCTAAGAAACTAAAATTTTTTTCTGAATTCTTTGATTTACAATAAAATTTATTTAAATCTTTGCATTTAGTTTATTTTAAAATAAATTAAATAAAATTTAAAAAATATCTTTCGTTAAATGTTTATTTCAATTCAGATTAACTGTCAAAAGTTAGCAACTAACCACAAATTATCAGGTAAAGTTTATATAGTTATTAAAGGTATTTTAAGGATGTATAATAATACATCATCATTAGGCCACAGTTTTTTATTGTTGGCTTCACAAACATTCCGGATAATTCTGAAGACTGATTTGGCCACTTAGATCACCTGTCATATGAATCCAGTTAAACAGTTATAGGTCATAATTGGAAAGTCAGTTTGAACATGAAGTCTTGACTGGCTACACTTTCGCAATTCTGGTTTTCTGTTAACACAACCATGGCTAAATATTTTTTCAGAAGACTTCCAACGACTGTTGCGGCTATGCTGCACTTGCAAAATGTGGTCCAACACAATATTAGCAAGACTCCTATAATGTTTTGTCACCTCTTAGAGTTGTACTTAATCAGGTTTAAACCATGGCAAGTAATATCATAGAATCAATTTAATAATTCTTTCATTTATGAAGTCTATTATAAATTAACTAAATTTATTTATCTGCATATTTTGAAATATTATTTTATAAATCGTCTTTTAATGCACCAATTTCTCTATTCTGCAATGACTTTAAACTCTGACTCATTTATCAGTCTTCCTTCCTTTCCACCTGGCTGCACAACCGACTGAAAACGAAAGTTAAAACCAGATGCTAACAGCTGATCATTTAAGCTCCTGGTTTAAAATTAAAAAAGTATTTTTTCAAATAATTTTGTCTATTTATCCTTGCTCTTGAACTATAATTAATAAAGCTGACACTGAGTCTTTGTATCTTAAAGATGCTTTATTTTTTCTAAACTTGGAAATGAAATGCGTTCTTTTATCTAGGTCTGCCCGCAGCCGCTGCACCTGCCCCCCAAAAGATGGAGCTGCAAGAAGTGAATTCCGATCACGTGCTTCCCGCCCTGGGTAACACGTGGTCTCATTGCGTGAGCACTCGGCTGGTCGCTCAGTTCCTTGATTCATCTGTGCGCCAGGTGGTTTTTTTTTTTTTTTTTTTTTTTTTTTTTAATTATTATCTAACAATGTGTTGCATTGATTTGTATGACATTTTAATCCTGCAGGAATTATTACTAAGGGATTTTTCAATATATGAAAAAGCCTCCACATTCGTCAACATATTTAATTCGATTCAAAATGCATGCTTTTTAAAAAAAATTGTAAAATGTTATTTTTAATAGAAAAAATAATTTTGTTTACCCTTTCTAATATTTGAATTAAAATGCGCTTTGAGTTTAAGTTATAAATTTTTAATTGATACCGAATTATTTTAAAAACAGCATCTGCTTTTAATTCTATCTTTTTGTAGGTATGGATATTTGAAGTGATTCAGAATCTATTTTAAAATTTTTTTGCTTGCTGTTAAATCAGCTTTCACGTGAAAAAAAAAATCCACTAAAATAAACAAACAAACCAAATATCAGTAATTAAATTTTAATATAAATTCTTTATCTTTGTAAAATATAAAATACTTAATTTTTTTTTTCTTCCCCTTTGAAATATAGGTAAATGATTCCTCAATATAGTATTTTATATTTTTCTCAAAGGTACCTACCATCTGATTTTAATCAAAGTAGCTACCTGACCTCAATGCAACAATTTTTCAGGTTGTAAGAATCCACTTTGCAGTTTATTATTTTTGACATCCACTTTATTATTTTTGAATTTGACTGCTTAACCGTGCTACTTGAAACTGTGGATTATTTTCAGTTTAATTGTTAATGAATTTCACTTGTATCTAGAGCGTAAATATTTGTAATGATTTAATCAAATTTCTTCTTTAATTATTGGTCTTGATCAAATTTGAATCAATCGAGTAAAAGTTATTTGAACATTCGCTGCTCCTATCCTTCCGCGGGGGGAAGTTTGTCATAGACAGTCGTATTCTCATATTGTAAGAAAATAAATCAAGCCCTTACTCCCGACAGTCGCGTGCACAGAAGAAGCATAAAAACACGATAATCACATCGCTATGTACAACAGTGACTGGGACCCAACTGGAGCTACAATTTTTAAAGTTTATTCCGAATCACCTCAGACATCATTCCAAGGCATGATTTGAACCACGAACTGTTGAATCGAAGTTAAGAATGTCATCGGACCTAGGACCTTCCATTCCTAAGAATGCAATACGATAATGTAAAATTTAATTGTTACTATAATTAACCCAAATAAACGAATCTACTTTTTCTGAAAAATAAATACTTGCAGGAATATGTTTTAATTTAAGATACCTACCACACCCAAAAGCATATATGCTAAATGAAGATTTTTCATTATGAAAGAGACACATTTTGTAAAACTTGACAAAATTGTTGTAAGATATCCCTCTGATATTTATTAAACCGAATGTCGTTTAATGGGATTCAGTTATATTTTCCGTTCGCAGTATTTTTTAATCTATGTTGCTTTTATTATTCAAAGATGTTTTTAAAAAAAGCCGAAGAGAGACTGCTAAAATTTTATTTCCTTGTAAGAGAAAGAAATTGGCCCCAGGGCTTTCGGTATTAGTAGTTGTGACACGGGCGAAAGTTTTGACAGGAAGCAGGTGTTTCATGGTGGTGGAGGTAGTCCTTGGGAAGTTACACATTTTGAAACATCACGTAGGAACCACTGGCGGATTGCCTGAGTTCCGCGTTTCTTGGTTACTCAAGCGCAACCATGATTGCAAAACAAAACACTCTACCGCCTGTATAGTACCATACGATACAAATTCGATATTTAAATATTAGAAAAACTTATATTGGGCGCAGTACTTCTCTGAAATGTATATCTTTAAACAGATTTGTGTATTGACGAATTGTGAATTTTTTGCTTAAAATCATGTAAACTTAAAACAACCATTTTCAAGTCGAGTTCAGAAAGAAGCTATTGCATATCATTGGGAAAAATATAACTTAAATTTATAACAAATATTCTGTACATCCGTAATTGTCTTGGTGACAAAGAGTATATTTCGAAAAAAGGGATCCTCAATACTAGTGGTAACTTTTTGAATGTCAATTAATTTCAATTTCTTCATCCACTTTCTTAGGTACGGCAGAGTGCATCCTACTAACTCCGCAAAGATGCACTCTGCTAAACTGGCAGCCGAGTGACTTGTTTCAGTAGCTCATGGGTTCGAATTCCACCTTTAGCTTGGACGTTCGTAGTAGTTTAGATGCTTAAATGGTATTTTAAACTGTAGGTTCCTGTCTAATGAGTCCTCTGCAAGAAATGAGCATTGAGCGACAAACAATTTATGTTGTCGCTCAATGCTCATTTCTTGCAAGATACATTTATGTTGTGTAATCATTTTTCAAAAAATGAAGTTGGGAATTTTAGGTATTATAAGTCGAGTTAATTTTTAATAATATTTGGTCTACTAAAAACAATCACTTTTTAATTTTAACTTTTCTACTATGATTGTCAGTATTTAAGTTTAATTATTACAACTGTTTACAGACATATGTACGGACTCTCGAAGCTCAAAATTCAAGTAAAAATAAAATGATTATGTTATGACCGACCTAAAGATTAACGCTGTGGTTTTCAGTTCAGTAGTTCCTTGCCTCGATTCCTATAGCAAGGTTTCATGTTTGTAATGTGATTCAGATTTCTTTTCAAATTATAAGTAATGGTTCATTCAGCTGTAGACCGCAAACCAAATAAAATGAAAATGTGGCAACCAAAACTTGCTACTAACCAAACAAATGTCCATAATATCCAACTGATTGATACGGTGTTTCATCAGAAAAAAAAAGACTTTCTTCGAGATAGAGTGATGTTAAAATTTAGTCTCATTTACAATCAGCAATAATATCTTATCTACTTCTTCTAAAAAATTAATGAGGAGAGTGATATACTATCTTTAGGTACCAAAAATTTTTTACGTGATTACGCAATCATTTAAATGCTCCATCAAGAAAAATATTATTTAACTCAAAATGCTAATGTTACAAGTCTATCTCAAAAACTAACACTCTATATAACAGTGCTTTTGTTTCAAAATTCTTAGTTTTAAAATTATAAGGCATTAAGAAAACTTGTTCCACTTTCTACAATGAAGATACCAATCATATATTTTGCTTTTTATTATGGTTGAAATATGGGAACATTTTATGCGAATTTATTCAATTTGTAAAGTCTGCTTTAGAAGCCGTTTGTTTTATTATTATTCTCGAATACTTTTATTGCGAATTAGGAATTTCGATAATTAAAATTGTAACATCTTATCTATTAGAAATGATTCTTTTAATATTTTAAAAAAAAAGTAATCTAGATATTTGAAAATAATATACGGAAAGATTTTTCAGTGCACATCTCAATACGAAACGTGAATTTTGAAGTCAGCAGGATTCATAGAAAATTATACCGCAGTCGATTCTTACAGAAAAACTATATCTATATACCGAATATTGTTCGAATTCCCGAGAAAATACTGTTGGTGCAAAGATAATCGGAATTTCATTATAAAGTACTAATTTCTTTCACATTAATTTTCCTAAACATGAATTTACAGGGTTCGACAAAAATTCTGTTAGTAAAAGAATTACGCTGCAGACGAATTTCTTTTTAGCAAAATGTTATTCTACGAACATTTTCTAAATTTTCAGAAGAAAGACGGAAACAATCGTTCTTTAATTCCAGTAATACGAAATTTTTAAATTTCTTTTACATTAAAAATAAAAAGGTTTTTTTCTTTTCTTAAATCGAAGGGTTCATTCCTTTTCACCATTTATTTAGATTACTGAGATTGAACTTTACACTTATTACAAAGTACAAGAAAGTTGTTTTACCAGCATATATACTTTCCTAATCCAAAGTTGGACTCTACCAGTCACGTGCTCGAAAGTAGACTTGTTAACAAATAATATGACTTTTTAATCTTCCATAATATTTCCTAAAATATTCCATTAAATTCGATCGATTCGATATTCCGCTTCAATTTTCGTATCAATTAATTGATTAAAGTAGAGCATTTTTTTAGTTACATAAATAATTTGTAAAAATTTCTCTATATGATGGTTAAAATCCCATTTTTCCAGATTTTTATTTGAAATCAGATATATCTGACAATATTTCATTCAAACATTTTTATCATTCCCTAAAAATATTTCATTAAATTTAATAAGTAAATTGATTGATTCGCTATTTCGTTGCACTATTAATGCTGAGGCGATAGTAGAGTTTTTCAATCAAGTTAATAACTTTAAAAACATTTTCTAAATTTTTCGCCGTTTTCACTCTTGTATATATGAAAGGTTTTTTTCACATATTTTCTTTTTACTTTTAATATAATACTTAAATTTTACTTTATGATCTGAATAACATTTCTAAACAAAAAATATAATAGGTTAGAACAATGTAAAATTGACTAAAGTACGAATTAAATATTTTTAGCAACTTTATCACATATAATATTCGAAAGTTTTTTCAATATTCAGTACATTAAAAAATCGATAATAAGAATTTTCATTACTATGAATCTTGATGCACCAAATAAATTGAGGTTTTGTTTTCCCATGGTATACTTAGATACTTTTCTTAAATTAGTCAACAAATGATGTGCAACTTTTTAATTTAGCAGAAATGTTAAAATTTAAAAAAAAAAAAAAAACTTTGTTTAATGCATTTCAATGCTGTAGTTTTAATGAAATTCTGTTATGACGAGGTATTGATCTACTAATTTTGAATTAAATTTTGTTTCACAGGAAACTTTTATCCTCAAAATTAAAAAGAATAGGAAATTTAATAATGTAAGCTCTTAGAAATAAAATATTTAAATTATATTTATTTTAATGTAAAATAATATGATTAAAAAGCGTCAACTAAAATACAGTGGGGAATTTTATAGAAATGTTCATTAATTTTATATAAATAAATGAATATTAATTTAATTCAAAATTCAGAAATAGGATTTGACACCTAATGCTGTATGGTATTCTAATCAGCAAATATTCTACGATTTCTTAATACAGCAGAAATATGGTTATAAAAATATTTTTACAAATTAAAAATAACGGTTTTCTTTTAGTAAAAAGACTTCAAAGTGAGACATTTTAATATATCTAATAATTATTCACTTGTTAAAAATATTTAATGTGACAGAGAAAGAGTTTATTAGTTACTATATCGTAGTACATCAGCACTTTCGTCGACACATTATAAATATCGATTTTATATCTTATAGGATCGTATAATTTATATATGATTACATTTTTACTTCTCACATATACATAAACTTTTATTTAATATACTTATAATATTTATAATATATTAATGTATAATTTTTTTCAATTGAAGTATATTTGCATATTTTATAAATGTTTCGTTCATTGAATGTTCAAATAAACTATAGTTGCTTTTATTTTTAGCTCAGAATTCAGAAATCGCCTTTGGCGCAAAATGCTGCTGTAAACTACATTTTAAATGAGACTGGCGTTGTGCTCACAGGTAAAAATCGCCAAAGGGAAATATTAATTTCCTTCATATTATGATATTCTATTTTTATTCTTAAATTCAAAAGTAAAATTTAATATTTCTAGATGATGATATAGAATTTCTGAGTGCATCAGATCATCAGAACAGAAGCCTCAAAACTAAATACAATTTCTTAACGTCGGAGGTTACAGGAACGGGAACAGTTTTCTCTGCTTCCCCAGTAACATAAATATTTTGCATTTATATAAAAAAAATAATTTGTATTATGTTATATAAATATTTTGTGAAATATTTTCTCTCTGACAGAAAAATAATTATTCACGTGTACATTTTAATATATTTTTGTAAAATAATTCAAATTTGTTTATTGAAAGACATAATGAATGAGTTAATAAAACATTTTAAATTCCTTTTATGCCATTGATATTATCTTAAAATAATATCAATGGCATTAAAACACATTCTTATGTTTTTTTTTTTTTTTTTTTTTTTAATAAAATTTTTGACATTAAGCAATCTCTCCTATTTGTAATATATATTAAAGTGTGTTTATTACCTTATTCACACAGTTATGTTAACTTAGTAATAGAATTTTAAAAATATGATCAATACACATTCATACATTTTTCGTATTTATGTAGTAGAATTATTTTTCCTATTTACCTTCATGCTTTGCATTATGTTTAATCATTTTAGGTTTGTATTTGTGATTTAAGAGTTTTTTTTTCATATTTATACACTATTATATTTCACTTGTAAATAAACTATTAATTACGTTTCTGTAACTATTTTTTATCAGATCTCTTCCCATTTTTTCGAAATAATGTTGATGATTATTTAAGCTATTTCTTTGAAAGGCAGAAAAAAGAGCAATATGTATTGGAAGTTATTCCACAAAAGTTGCTTACAGTTGTGAAGGAAATGTATTTATATCAAAATCTTTAAATAATACAAACGAAATTTCAGATTTTATCTAATCGATGAGGACAGAATATTTTTGAAAAGTGTTCAACTCGTCATAATATTGACACAATCTGATAAACGAAGACATTATACCTCAATTTCTTCTTGAATATTAGTTTGAATTATCGAGAAGAAATTATTTTCTAAGATCGGATGTTAACCTTTTAAAATTGACAATAAGAAATCTTCTCTTAAAGGAAAAGATTGAATCATGGTTTAGGAAATGCAAATGGAATGAAAATTCGACTTTAAATATGTGTTTTTCTGAGTGATACGTTTTTTACGTGGTCTTTTTCAAAACGCATAAACGAACTTTTTGCTGTATTTCAATCGTATGTATTTTACCGGCAAACTAAGAAACGCCAGCATTTTATAGCAGGGGTCGGCAACCTGTTTGTCCTTAAGCGTGCAATACTAAATCTGAAAATCATCGAGGGGGCATATTTTACAGATAATCAACAGGTATAAATAGGCATTAAAAAAAACAGATTTTTTATAACTTTATTTTGTTGGTGTCATACATAATGATACATATAATTCAGTGTGAAACTTGGCTGGATATATTTTCAGCAAATTTCTTATAATTGGGGATATATTTAGAATTCCCGGTCCTTAAACAATTATCTAAATGTGAGTCATTAAGCTTTGTTCGGTATTTTGATTTCAAATATTTCATATTTGAGATAAAAGACTCGCAATTGTATGTTGTTGCACAATATGAATAAATTTTTTGCGCACATTTCCTTAAAATAGGATACTTATTTTCATCGACTAAGTTCCAAAACATTTTATCATTACTATGCACTTTTAAAATAATATCGCTTTGCAAGTTTATTATTTCTAATTCTATAGTGGCAGCAAAAAGTATTGGCACACCTAGTTTTTTGCAAATTTTAAATTTATTAAATAAAACAATTCATTCAATTTAGAATAAACAAAATGCTTATGATTAACTGAAACAATGTGTACTTCACAAATTTTTTTAAATTTTAAATACTATTTATAAATATTAAAAAAAATACATAAATCTACTTGGAAAAAAGTATTGGCACATTTTCATCATTTGACGTTAAACAATGTTTAATTTAAATTTAATACGTAGTAAAAAGTCCGTTTGCATCAATAATGGCTTGGAGACGTCTGGGCATTGAGTGAACCAAGTTTTAGATCAAGTCTAAGCTTATTTTGTCCCAGTCTTCAGCCAAAAGTTGTTTCAAATTATCCCTTCCTGTAATGTGGTGTTTTCTCACCATCACATCTAGAGAATGCCATAAATTTTAATTTATATTTATATGTGATGATTGGGAAGAAATGTGAAGCTGTTTTGGTACATTGTACAGTAACCATTCTTTGGCTCTGAGTGCAGTATGTTTTGGGTCGTTGTCCTGCTGAAACATATAGTCACTTTGAAGTCCCATTTTTGTAACACTTGCTTTCAGATTATCACGCAAAATGTTTACGCACCTTTCTGCATTCAAATTGCCTTCAATAAAAACACAAGGTTTCCAACATCATTAAAGGAAACACATCCCCACACCATAACATGCCCACCTCCGTGCTTTACATTAACAATCACATTTTTCTTCTCTAATTCAGAACCAAACACATTAAACTTGCTTTCGTCTGTGAAAACAACAGTTTTCCAAAAATCAAGAGGTTTGTTTATGTATTCTTTGGCAAAAGCGAGCATTTCTGACGATTTATTTCACTGGTAAAAGGTTTCTTTCTTGGTGTTCTGCCATGTAGACCAACAGAGTGCAGTACATTTCTTATATTTCTTTCAGAGACTGTACTCCAGAAACTGACTCGACCATATTAGCCAAATTTTTCGCGGTGGCATAATTATTTTTTTCGACTTCTTTCTTAACTTTTCTCACCATTCTATCATTTAGCTTCTTTGGTCGTCCTGTGCGCTTTTGGTTTTCAACCGTACCACGTTCTTCATACCTTTTACACACATTTCTCACTGAGGAAAAGCTTAAATTTAAATAAGCAGTAATTTCACGATATGTTTTTGCTTGATTTCGCAGCAAAATTATCTTTTCACGTGTGCCTATACTAAGTTCTTTAGTTTTAGGCATAACTAGTTAATTTAAATATTAATATAAATTTATACACTTAGAAACTTTGTTCACAATTTACACTATTCAGCTAAACAATGAAACAAAACTAACCACAAAATTTAGAGAACACTAATTGTGCCAATACTTATTTCCACTTGACTTACTTAAGCAATTTATTTTTTAAAATAAAATTAATAGTTAAATAAAAAATTTTAAAACACATTTATATTAATATAAATTTCTTTTTTAGTTGTGAAAAAATTATCAAAATTGTATGATTTTCTTAAGAGTTAACGTTAAAAAACATACTGTGCGAATACTTTTTGCCGCCACTGTAGGTCTTCGATATTATGAAGCTCGAAATACACTGAAACTATTTCAAGGACATCCTCTTCAGTAACATTGAAATGTGATAATGATTTTTTCAATAGATGGGATTCCAACAACACTAGCTTGCATTTGAATGCATTTACTGCACTAATCATGTCAGCGATATGCTGATTTTTTCCTTGCATTTTTTAATTTAATTCATTCAACTTTGCCGTTATATCTGTCATGAATCCTAGGTCGATTAGCCAATGCTTATTTTCTAATTGCACGTAAAATTCGCCTCTTGATGCAATAAATTCCTTTATTTGTGGCAAAAGCATGATAAACCGCTCAAGTATTTTACCTCTGCTCAGCTACTTCACTTCAGTATGTAAAAGAAGATCTATGAGCGGAACGTCCTCATCTTCTAAAAGTAATTTAAACAATCTGTGTTGCATAGCTCCCGATCTTATGGAATTAATAATTTTTGTTACTACCGTAAATACGTGTTGAAAACTGATTGTTTTTGCGCATAACATTTCCTAATGTATGAGGCAATGATAAGAAAAAAATTTCGGGAATAAGGAATTCTGTCTACATAAAGCAATAAATCCATTTTCTTACCAGTCATCGCTGGTGCCCCGTCTGTTGCAATTGACGATAACTTTTGTACAGGTAATTTTATATCTGTTACATACTTTTTAAAAGTAGAAAAGATATCTTTTCCTCTGGTGCTTCCCTTTAATGGCAGAACTTTAAAGAATTCTTCTTTTGTTGTAAAATCAGAAAATACCATCTTTACGCAAATTGCTAATTGTGATACATTTGTTACGTCTGTTGATTCATCCATCTGTAGCGAAAAGAAAATACAATTTTCCATATCATTTGCTAATTGCCTGTCCATATGACGGTGATTTACAATATCCGGAACACCTTCTCCCCCACTGTAGCCGCTACTCCAACATTCGGGAAGTCTTTTCCCAAAAACTTCCACGAACTACACTTCAAGCAGCTCTTCCCTCTTAAAGAATTCAGGAAAGGTGCCAAGGAAATTCTGCAGGCTGAACCCCTCCTTCAGCTCTCTGGCTAACCTCAACCTCCTCCTTCCTTTGTACATATGTAAATACCCTCTGTAAACTTGCCTGTTTCTGTATATATAAGTTTTGTACTGTATCTTGCTCAATTAAGGCCATCCAGCCCTCTTGAAGCCACAGTGAGTCCCAACAGAACGCCCTTTTGTCTCCTCGGGTGGTTTGGACAGTCCACTACTTAAGGAGTTCTTCTCACACACTCTAGCCAAGTGCTGAGCCTGGGTTCCCGCCAGGATTATTGTCCGACGACGTTCTCCACCGTATACCTTCGGGTGGGACGGTGCTCTTTGGTAATGTTATTACCAAAGCTATTATTATTATATCATTTGTTAATTCTTTGCCTCCAAATTCTCTGCAATTACTTCAATTCTTCTAGTAACAGTTCGTGCTGATAATTGCAACATGTTTATATATATAGCTTAAACTATTTCCTTTTTATTTTTAAATTCTTCAAAAAGTGAATCAGTAGCTACTAACATGGCTTCTTTCACTAATTCTCCATCTGTAAGAGGTTTCTTATTCTTAACTAGCAAATGCGATATTTTATATGGCGCGATCGTTGCTGCTTTATGTTGTTGCAGTGGTTTAGTAAAAAACTTTGCTGGTTAGTGTTGAAGATTTGAAAGAAATATTCTTTTTCTTCTAATTTCAGAGTTCATTGGATAGTCATTATCAAAATTGATAGTCACTATAACGGTCTTAAAATGCCGTTCAATATTACTTTTCTTGGGAATCGCTATTATTACACAACAAACAAATGCACTTCCCTTTGTAACCAACGAAACAATATAGATGTTTCCATTCATCGTTAAAATAATATGTTCTTTTCCTTTTACATTTATCCATGAAGGGATTTGAAAAAAATGCATTATTTCGGATTACTTGGTAGTTTTAAATGCACAGTCTACGCGTGGTCTATTCGAAATACAATGACACACTAACAAAAATTACGTGCGTGTTATTAGATACGCTCACGGTTAGCAAACTGCTAATGCGCAATCCTAAACTCAACTGACTACTTGCTGTAAATCGCCGTTTGACAAGAGTAAGTAAATCGCTCTGGCTATCATACATTTATGTAATGGTCCCGCTGAAAAACGAACCAAACACTAGAAACGTAAACAAACGCTGAAAAAGTTAAACAACGCGGATGGATACAAGACACGCGGCATGGGAATTAACTTTCTGACCGGACCTGTGTGATTAGGCAGAGACGTTACTCAGGCAGTCTGATATCAACGGTGGAACTGAACCCTAGCAGCGGAACGCTCGCTGCTGCATTTGTGTGTGAACATTTATCGAAACTCATTAATTTTATAATTTCCTTTTTATGCGATATGTCTCACTTAAACTAATTGTACTTAATAATTATTACTAGTTAAATAGTTATGTTTGGATTCAACTTTAATTGGTTTTTTTATTCATCGACATATCTATAATTTACATTAGTCCAGCGAGGGCGCAGTAAAAATCGATCGGGGACGCCAGGGCGCCCGCGGGCGTCGCGTTGCCTACCCTTGTTTTATAATATACCTAGGCATTGTATATAATATTTAGGCATTCTATATGGCAAATTCTATTAAGGCAAAGTATGTAAAAAACGTCTTAATGAGGTTATTATGTAAATGATGTGCTCAGCTCAAAAATACAAATGTTCTTAAAGAAATAATGAGAGTATCATTAAAAAAATGTATTCAAAATGCGTAAAAAAAAAAAAAAAAAAATTAAAGTTGAGGAAAATATAATTTATGCCTTTCTTATTAAGGAAACAAAATTTTCATATAAAATATACAAAAATTAACCCACTTGTTACAACATAGCAGGTTTGAATTACATTTCTAGATCACAGAAAGTATGACATTTTGCATGTGACTGCACCACTTGTTTCCTTTAAACACGCACAACAGAAACGAAGATCTCTTCGGTAAGTATGATTTCTTCATGTTGGTTCAGTCCATTGTCTACTATAACCGTACGCATGCTTG
Source organism: Latrodectus elegans (assembly GCA_030067965.1). Classification (NCBI taxonomy): domain Eukaryota; kingdom Metazoa; phylum Arthropoda; class Arachnida; order Araneae; family Theridiidae; genus Latrodectus; species Latrodectus elegans. The sequence continues at coordinate 125,937,545 of CM057813.1, forward strand.
TTTAAAACAGTCTCTTTTTCTTGCATAGTTAGATTAGTTTCGCCTTTTTTCGTTTTTTGGAAGCTTTCTATTACTTTTTCTAGGTGCTCCTCTGTATTAATGTCTTTTAAAGCATTTTCAAGTAGAAAAGTTGTTGTAGGCCTTACTTTAGGTTTGTAGCCAAAATGAGCTTAGTATGGTGGTTTTTTATCCCAGAATGAGATTAGCTCTCCTTTTTATAAACGCAGTCCTTCACTCCAGCGGTCAGATTTATTATCTTGCATCCAAGTACAAAGTATATTTTGATTAGCTCTTTCTGCCTTGTGAATGGCGAGGCTTCATATAGACGATTTTCAGTGCCGACCAAAACTACTTCAAGCTGGTCGCCCCATGATTGACGACTTACCTATCATTCTCAGACTGCCGCCGCTTCAAACAACGAGAATATATCATCTGGGTGGTAGGCTACTTCTTCAGCTCTTTTTTTACATTAGAGAATCACACATTTTGACATTATTAAAAATTTATATTATTGGTAATTTTAGCTCTTTGCACATCACATCATTTATTAACTTCTGATAAGTAGTTTCGGGGAAAAAAAAAGAAAATACTATATTTTGCAGCGTTAACTCAAATTTTGCACAGTTCATCGTCGAATCGTTGTTTCATGTTTACAGACCAAGACTCCTTCTCTAATAATGCAGTTTAAAAGTTAAATCTTCCCTTTTCATGCAGAATAGTAGAAACAAATTAAAGTGAAATTGCGTCATTTGACACTCCCCTACCCATTGCAAAGTTCAACTGACAAATTCTGAGCTTCAGGCGCGCGCATTCTAGGTGACCTAGGCGCCTTGCAACGTGGTATTCGAAACGAATCGGAGAGGTTTCTCGTTTGGCATTCTGTGGAATGCTTTGGAAATGTATGAAATATAAATCGTTTCACACATGGCCGGCTAGTTTTAGGCATTCTATAGAATGACAGATATCATACTTTGTCGGTAACATATACACGAGAAATGGCAATATCAGTTTGTGCACATTGTTTTCGGATTCCATTAAAAAATTAATGCTGTAATTTTGTTGATATTTTATAAATAATATTTTAAACCGTATTGGATAAATGTGTTTAAAATATTCTTCATGATATTCTGAATAATATTTAAAAATAGATTATTTAATTCTTCTAAATATGATAATGAAAAACCTTATCAATTATTTTGGCATCATCTTTAAGAATACCTAGTTTGTTAAGATCAAATAACTGTAAATAAAATTGCATTATTGTTTATGTTTAAAAATCGTTCATATGTTTTGAAAAAGAAATCTCAATTTTTAATTTGAAAATAAGCTACAAATAAGTTTTATCGATTACAATTTCAATTCTTACCGGAAGATGGCAGCACTACTATTGTTTTCATGAAATAGTATGAAAAATCCAGGTTTTTCTCTCCGCAATGAATGTTTGCATCATAATTCAATAAATTTACGAATAAATTCATGTTAATAAATGATGGTAGCTTTTATTTTTAAATAAAATTTTTGTAATAATCGTTGTATTTTACTTCCTACAGAAAATTTGATATAGATACTAAAATTTTATTTAATCTTCTGAAATTTTGTAAGATATTTTACATTTATGTAACTAGGATAAAAATGTATATCTAAAAAATAATTCTTATAACAAGGTATTATAAAAGCTAAACTGACTGCAGATCAATTTTAACTAATATCAACAAATTATCTACAGAAAGTCATTAAAAGTAATAGAATAAATGGAAAGGGATTGATATGATTAAAAAAAAATTGCGTGGTACATTTAAGAAATGAAACAACACTAAGTTTCAAAAAAGCATAACACAGCTTATATAACAGTGATAAACGATGCAGGTTATAGAACAACAATGTGAACATAAATATGATGATTTTATGTATATATATATATATTCCCCATTACTACCAAAACGGAGGCATAGATTTATTACATTAAAATGATAATTGATTGAAATTATGAATAAAATTGTATATCATGTAATAAAATAAGAGAAATTTGTTTACAATAACTTAGAATTTTAACAAAGACTGCAATGAGTGGAAATGATAAAAATATGGAATATAAATTCGTACTGAAATAATTCATAACATTTGGTGGTAAAAATAACAAAGGAGCCTGGAATCTATTCTCTTTTATTGAAATTTTTAAAATGAGTTATATACTTTTCATTAGACTTTTCAAAATTTTTTGACATACTTTTCAAAAAACGAATACTGGTGCTAATGATGACAAAGTAATTCAGATATCAATGATTCCTGGATGTTGATATCTAGTTTGTGTCGGAATATCCCATCTAGAAATAAAAATAGAACTGAAACTTGTGAAATTTACTCAAATTGGAAAAAAAATTTTTAAATGTCTTATATACACATTTCATTAAACTAAGAGAATAAAGTTTAGATTATTATATCAATGAGATGAATAAATTTGATAACAGTGTTCTAAGTGACTCTCAGATTGAATCGAAAAAAGTTCATTGGTGTCGATAAATCTCTCATAGAAATAAAAGCAGAAGGAAGATTTGATATTTTACAATATAAATTATGCATCATTTCAATAAATCTTGATACTGTTTGAAAATAGTATTGTGTAGCTCACAAAATTGAACGAAACGAAATTACAAGATGAAATTCTTATTGAATTTTATTTATTTAAGAACTTGTTCCTTACTTCCAAATTCCCACGTTTAATGTCTCACAAAAAGTTGAGTATTTTTATTATTCTATGCTAAAGTCTTTATTATCATGTAATAAAATAAGAGAAAGAATATCATGTAATAAAATATGAGATAGAAGATACATAGGCTGAAATGTGTACAACTTTTTTGTAGCAAAGTAGAGTTTCTTCTTATCTTTTAAATTTTCATCAAAAATCAGAAGTAAAAATGGAAGCTATGTTTATCCTAATTCTACTGCATGACAGTTATAATGGCATTATTTCACATGAAAAATGAATATATTGAGTTAATTTTTAACGAAATGTTCCATCTTTCCAGTCAATTTATCGCTCGGTTTCAATCCATGGTTTCATATTTAAAAATATACCGGTTTCAACAATTCACTTAATTATCTTATAATATTCAAATGAACAGATAATTTGTTTGTGAATGTATGTGCCGGAAGAAACATTCAGTAGTGTACACATGAAAAACAAACATGTTGATTTTATTTTTTTAATGAAGTCTTCTTTTTTCCCGTTAATTTATCACTTGGTTTCAATCCTTGAAGTTTGTATATTGGTTATATGTATATAGTAACATAGTAGTTTCAACACTTTAAATATCGTTTAATATCCATAAGAAATAATTATCTGCTTATTGGTGTATGTGTTGGAAGTACCTTCAGTTGTGTACACATGAAAAAAGAACATATTGATTTAATTTTTTTCAATGGAGTGTTATATTTTTGCTTTAATTTACTGTCTGCTTTCCATCCCTGAGTTTTGTATATTGCAACGTAATACTTTCAACAATCCCATTAAATATCGTATAATATCTATACGAAATGATTATTTGTTTATTATTATGTGCGTTATAAGTAGATTCAATTGTGTACACATGAAGAAAAGAACATATTGATTTTATTTTTTTAATGGAGTGTTCCTTTTTTCCATTAATTTATCGTTTGGTTTCAATCCGAGAGGTCTGTGTACAGCAACATAGTAGTTCGGAAATACGTGCTGTAGTAAAATACATTTAACCAGTCTCTTAACTTGAATATCTGTAAGTCACTTTCCCGGAATCAAACCATAGTTATATTTCACGAACAAAACTTTTATAAGGTATACACATTTATCCAAACTACTGTATTTATAAAACACGTGTGTAAAAATGTGTCCAAAATAGTTATTTTTATGTAATTCGTTATACCAAATCAAATCTTAAAAGGAACGTAAGCTTAAGGGAAACCGTAAACAACCGGTGAATAATCTTTGTATTTTGCAGTTTATTTTAGGTAAAAATTTTAAAATATGATATTGATTTCAATACTAAAAATATTTAGCTTACCGCGATTAAAATCGTACTAAATGCCCATTTCGACCGTATACGCGTGCTGAAAATCATAACTAAACCAAATGGATCAAAATGAAATGGCAAATATGGACGTTGATGAACTTGCCTGATCACTCTAAGTTACGGAATGGGTTAAAAGCTAATAACATTGAAATATCTTAGAGTTTAATTAGACCTTGAGATCTATATATGTAATCTAAGAATTATTAGTATTTAATAAGTCCCATATGATGATAATTACAAAAAATATGCATTCAAATGCTACAATAGACTCCAGGAATAAAGACTAATTTCGTCAAATTGAATCATTAGAACACAGCATCAGATAGCGCTCAAGTTATCTAGCTGCTCAATCCCACGTGTGAATCGTCACTTTCTTCAAGGATAAGTCGTTTCCCACGCCGCCTGGCAGCGATCTACAGAAGCTCCGGAAGGTCCACTTTGCATTGTCTTTCGATATCAGTTTTGGGATTATTTAAATGAAAGCCGTCTGCGCAGTGCATGCATGAGCAGCGGACCCTAACACGCTGAGGACGTCCTTGGAAATCCTTCGGCAGACACGGATACGCGTGTCGCCATTAGTGTTTATCCTCCTATCGGATCTCGGATGATCCAGTGAGCAGATTTGGGTAACCAGGAAAATCACGTCGCCTGGGAAAAGAAGCAATTGCGTCCTTTAGCGATTATTGATACCATACGTGAAGTTTCCATACATGGGATCTTATTGCATCATACTCTGTTGATGCATGACTTTTGTGTGGTGTGTATGACAACTAAATATCAAAAATCACACACACACATTAAAAGCCAATTATTAAAAGTCTGATACTTAACAATTTATAAAATACTCTAAAAATATTCTTGCATATTCTATACACGAAATAATATAGATACTAATGAGAAGAAATAAAAAATAAATTTATATATGTTTCCACCAAGATCGACATTTACCTCAACTTGATCCTAATATGTTCCTTCGAGTGGAAGATCCTAAGTTCTATACCATTATTAAATAACGGGAGTTATTGGTATTGTCCTGCAACTGGGGCAGTGAAAATTTGCTTATTTCTTGGAATCCTCCTACCTTGTGACATCTGAATAATTCTAGTTATGAATATATGTAATATCTACCTATAGATATATTTGTGTTATCTACTGCACAGATGATAAGTTAATTTAACTCCTAATAGAGTACGCATTAAATTACTCAATTCAATTTAACGTCACACTTTTTTTTTTCCCTGTTGGGCGATATTATAGATTTTGTTTTGTATACCTTCTGCATTTAGTTATGGCACTTTCTGCCCTTTTTTAAGAAATATGTATTTTGACTTGCTTGCTAGTTCTAACAAAGTTATTGTAGATTACTTGGTAAGGTGACTATATAGCTCCCTTGTGAGTTTTTGGCTTCTTTCAAAAAAAGTGTTTGCACCCAAAAAAAGGCATTTTAAATTTTTATTTAACCTTAAACACTCTTTTTATTGTTAAGTTATTAATTCACCACTATGCTGTCCTCACGATCGATTTCTTTTTTTCCATTTTCATCAAATCCTTTATTCAAAGAGGGAAAGCTAGAAGACTGTTTATTTGGTTACGTCTTCAGCAGTTTGTATATCAGCGTATGATTCAATAAAAATGGTGAACAGGTGAAATGTTTTTGGGTATCCTTTAAAGAAATTAAAGATCAACTAAAAAGCATACATTTTAGAAAGCGAGATTAATTTCCATCACAAAAGCAATTTATTATTTGGCTGACAATCATACGTTCATCAGAATTTTGCTTCCTATTGCGCATGTCACTCAGAAGTTCCACGTAACGCTAACTCCAGGCCAACACTTTGGCATATTTTGGAAGAAAAAAATTTTGACACTTTTCTTCGATTCTTTTGACTTGAAGACGAGTTTTAAGATTCTTTTTTGTTGATTTTCTTTAAGTATCATACATTTTTTTATGCATTCTTATATCAGAAACATCATTAAAAGCATCTTTCAGGTGACGTGTTCTGTATGTTGTGGCATCACATATCTGAATATATGAAAAAGATAATATGCAATGCTTGCATTGATTTATTTTTTGGTTGTTTACTTCAATGACATATTTTGCATTTTCAGAATTAGATTTTTACTGTTGTGGAACAAAAAGGTGTCAACGTTGGCTAATAAGACAATGACACGAGAAGTTAACCTTAAGGTACCCTAAATCCCCATTTAAATGAACAACTCTTGTTGCTATAGCAATTACTGCTAACCACAGAGCACTTGATGGGAGATATTCTTGTGGCACACAGATAGTAGGTTAATACAGAAGCCTGATGTGATAATTTAATAAAATCTATTTTGTGGATCTTATTCGCACCATCATTCCCATTTTATAAACACACAACCGATTCTTATACTTAAAGAAACTCAGCTGCGAAGGTAGGTAAGTATTTTACTGAAATATCAAGTAAGTATTTCATAACAACTAATTTAAAATTTCTGTATGTATAATTTTTAAAAATCTTATTCTCTTTCAAATTTCGAGATTTTTCTAGAACGCATGACAAGCAGAGACAATCTCTCAGAACGAAATTTAAATATATTCGCCGAAATATCTACATTTCCAATCACACACACACAAATCCCGAGAAAACAGCTGAAAAAATCGATGGAATTATCTGCCGTATTTGTGATGTGACCTTGAGAAAAGTCCCGCGCTTTTTTACTTCTCTCTAACCCTCATTCCACCCACCCAACTGTGACATTGAAATGATGCGCTGCGTCCTTCGCAATGAAAACAGTTTTTCTGCTCGTCACATCATTGCAGCCCCTATTTCTGTGAAAGGTATTTTTGGCGTCTCATCCAATCTGAACACAATGAACAACCTTATTCCCGGCTAATTTGCGACAACGGTGAATTTACATACTCCATTTTCAGCAGATAATGATGACATAATTAAAAAAAAATTACTTTAATTAAGAAATGAAATTTTTTAAGAGCTTAAATGGGGTCAATTAAAGTTTTAGACAAAAAGATATTTATGAAATATTCGCCTGTTCTTCCTAGCAACAAATATGCATTCACTAGTGTAGTACCGTCGATCGCGAACTACTTATAACTCGCCGGAATATTTTCGGTCGATCAATCACGTGACTGCTCCGATTCGTTAACTTCGACTGAGGCGACGCTCATAACAACAAATGCTTATTTTCCTTGTATAAAAACACTGTCTGTTTAAAATAAACAAATTTGTTAATGCTTCGCATCGTCGAATACGGAGTCAAATTAATTTAAATAAACCTTTTGACATGCAAGAATTTTTTACAACTACACACAGTTATGATAAAGATTTGAGAAAAGAATTTAACAAAAGCTTTTAAGATGACAAATTTTAATTCTTGAGCATTTTTGATCAAATTTCCTTTCATAAAGCTTGATGTTGAATAATTCTCTACTTTCGTTGCGGAACATATTGACTTTGGAGAAGATAATACTACTACTGGAATGATTATTTATCTATGAAATCCGCTTATTTCTTCAAGTTATTGGCCTCTTGTTTCCTTTAGGAAAATAATTTCGCTCCAGGTTTGTTCCAAAATGGAAGCAATGTGCAATTTTACACATCTGTTTAAATTTTTTTCTTGAGTGAAATTTATTCAATTGAAACAGACTCTGGGAAATCCTATGACAAAACTGTATTTTAATCACAGCTACCACCAACTCTCTCAACATTTAAAATTTGTGAATGACAAGCGAAATTTTCATTTTTTTCATTAAAGTCAATAAATGTGATAAAAATAACAATAGTAAATGAATTTAAAAAAAATCCTATAACATTTTTGCAATTTATTTTTAATTATACATCAATTACATACAGGGCCGCTGTGACCTGGTTGGTAAGGGCGTTCGCTCCCGCTGTTGGAAGGTTGTTTGTTCAAATTTTGAACCAGTTGAAGATCCACCGTGTTCGCTAATATCATTAAATATGTGGTAATCGCAATGTCTTCCATGTGAAATGATGCCTCTGAGGATGAAAGACCAAGTGTGGGGTCTTCCGATTCCACTTGATTCCAGCTTCTAATTTAGGGAGACGAACTTTCGGGGCTAGAATGGCACGCTTTACATTGTAGGGCACCCAGTGGTTGTTCCCCACAATATAAAGCGTGTCATCATTTCCACCCCTTTTATTACTGAAAAGTAGATATCCTCTTAGCCGAGCATTATACAATGCACTTCAATATTTTTCTTTTACGTAGAATTCAGTTTTTGTTTTATACAGTTTAATAAAAATATGGATTTTACGTTTACTAGAAAGAAATATAAGTTTATAGGTATCATACAAATATAAAATTTTTTTAAATATAGTTTGAATTATTATAATTCGCTCACACAAAAAAGATGCAATATAGCCTCATTTCTTCATAAGTGTGATATGTAATTACTAAGCAAATACCAAAGTACATATGAGAGTTATTTTATGTAAATTTATAAACAATAAATAAATTGTGAAAAAGGTTAGATTATTGCTGCGTCTTTTATTTGCTTTGATTATTAACCATTAAACGGAGCCAACTGTGGCTCGTGATTTTGAATTGCGTTGAGCTGGCACTTCTATTCCCTCTTACGCCGCCACTTGAAAGACTTTAGATCATGTGGAAATTTTAACTTACACATTTGCAGTTTTCGGCTTGATTCATATCAGATCTGCAGCATCAAAATCAATACAAGAGAGACGCTTTTCCCCATCAGAGGATCACGACCTTCTGAGAACTCAATGGTTTTCAGTAAGGCCAGGGTATCGAACTTGCGATTTCTTGGAGGCGAGAAAGGTGCTTTTAAGCCACTACTCTATTTTGTCTCCAGACAAGTTACTGCTATTAAATTATTTATTTAATATAAGGTCAATAATATAATATAAATTGTTGTCAGTTTATCATCTCGAATAGTTTTCAGTTATAAATAGAAGAACAGTCAGTTAAGCATCGATGCACACGATCGGCAACAATTGCCTGGTGGGGAAGACGTCGTTCTCGTGAGTGGGAGGGAATGGATTCTATACCTGACCCCACCGAAGGCACGTCTTTCTGAGAATACTTATGCACATTAAAAATTCTTTAGAACCCAGCGTGCCTTCGTGTGATGTGGTATGATGGGGGTGAGGAGGATGCTACCTAAACTTTCAGCCCGCTCTTACTGACTCGAAAGAAGTTTATTTGCTTTGACAAACAAAAAAAAGGAAAATATTATAAAATATGCAAATATATATATATTCAAAATATGATGGGTAATTTGTTATGAAATGAATAATTAAAATGATGGCTACATTTACAGAATGAATAGGATTATTTATGCAATAAATTATTCTTCCCGATATGGGAAGACATGCATTATCATAACAACAAAATTAACTGATTATTTTTTATTTGTCAAATTTTTCATACCTACTTATTTCATCTTTGCATCTAAATGGATCCTTTTGCCGCTATGGTTTTCTTCTTTGTATTTGCTGAAATATTTTCCTAAAAAAAACATCAAAACATATATTATAGAAAAAGGACATAATAATGTTCTTTTTGCCATTGCGTAGTCAAATAACTGTTATATTTAACTCCAGAAAAAATCCCACGTCGCACACACGTTAAAGATACATGCATGGTAATGCATCATCTATCAATAGCCATTGGAATCGAATCTAACTCCTTCCAATCAGAGCAGCTTGATTCAACTACCGAGCAACGGCGAAACTACATAATTAGCCTTACTGGTGAAACATTTCGGAATCCCGAAATTGCTTGGAACTGTGTCAGCAACTCATGCCAAAGAGCGAATTTTGAACTTTGTGATTAAGAATGGGCGTTCGTACGCGTTTAATCCCATGTGCCTCTGAGATTGCGGTTGGATGCACCACTTAAGACCCGGCTCTGACTGAAAAATTAACGGTCGTTTTCGTATGGAAGAGAAATGTAATTTTAGTGTTCATATAATGCACACTAATTGTAAGAAAATCGTTAGTGAAAATTGTATATAAAATTTCATCGTCGTCGTCGGGAATTCACTCGGTCGTAACCTATAGTTTGAAAACGATTGAGCTCGACTAAATCTATTCATATCCGAGGTTGGAATCGAATCTGTGGACTGTTTAAATGAAGACCAGAGTGTAAACCATTCAGCTAGCAACTGAAATGCAGAAGACGTTTCATCGACATTCTCTAACATGCTTTTGTTAAAAATAAAAAGTTGCCATCAGATGATGTAGTTATTTCTATAATTATTCCAAATTTGACGGAAAATTTTTTGGAACAAATTATCAAAATATATGGAGTTATACAAGTGAAAATGAACGTGATAAATCTGTATTCAATTACTATATAAGGCGATTCTTGGATTAGGACGCCACCTATCTTCTTGGAAAAGGACGTAGTTTCTAATGGTAGTCCAAAAACCATCCCTACTACGTAGGGATGGTTTTTGGACTAACTACAGACCAAGCAATCTGAGACTAAATACACAACGAACATTTTTATTAGAATTCCAGAGAATTTCCAGCTGTTTTGGCACTCCAAGTAATAGAGCCCTTACAGCCAGACCTCCTGTCTTCCCAGGTATGCTGAAATGTCTACGACCTTGTCCTTCCTGTCCAGAAGGGAGTCTCCCCTCAGGCAGAACTCAGGGCTGCTGCTCTTGCTACTATTAATGAGAGATACCCACTCGGCAATTGGATGCACATTTATACTGACGGATCAGCTGCGAGAAGTACTGGGAGAGCGGGAGCTGGTGTCTTCTCCAAATTTTTTCAACTCAAAGAGCCTTTGGGAAAAAACTCGGACAATTTTGATGGAGAAATGTATGCAATTTACATGGCTCTCCAAAAAATTTTAGATTTCTCGGAAATGAAATTTGTTCTTCTTGTTGACTGTCAGGCTGCCATTCATACAGTGACAAATTATACTCTCCTACCTACATCTATAGAATTTAACTGTAAGACCATCATTAACACTTTACTGTCTGCGGGAAAGGAAATTACTTTACAATGGATCCCTAGCCATTGCGGCTTGCCTGGTAATGAAAAAGCAGACAATCTCGCGAAAGAGGCTTCATTTTTAAATCCTCCAGATACTCCTACTGGCCTGAAAAATGTCAAACTCCTTCTAAAACGGGTCATGCATCACTAGCGAAAAATTTTTTACAAAGAGAAAGCAGTTGATGCCTCTTGGAGGACCCTGCTGACCTCATGTATCCCCAGAGATCTACCTAGATCTATAGGGGTCTCCTACTTTAGGTTACTTACTGGGCATGATTTTCTCCAGAAACATCTATATCACATAGGGCTTGTGGATTCACCCGACTGCATTTTATGTAGGGAACATGTTGACATGGATATCGAGCATCTTTGGAAGTGTTCTGCCCTCCAGGAAGCCCGCTCTTCTTCACATTTCAAGACGCTCTCCACTCCTGGAGATATTTCTTTTCTTTATTGGACTGCAAGACTTATTATGCTCGAAAGAGCCAACATAAGGACGTAATTTAAAAAAAAAAAGTTTCTAATGGAAAAGCTCTATACAGCTTTAGGTCAAAGGTTCCATCTGGGCAGGGTTGACTCAGCATTTGATCCCCCTTCAGTGGGTCAATAAAACAGTGCTAAGCATGCTTGGGAGTTAAACACTGAAGGTTTCGTATTTAGGCTGGCCACCCAATCGAGACTTATGCTCAGGGGCCACGGTCAAGAAAACAGATATGAGCATTGTAGGTTTAGGCTCCCGTAAGCACTGTCTTTCTTTGAGTTTATTTTTTTATTATAATTTTAAAGATACCATGATGCAATCAGGAAAATTTTTTCATTTGGAACATTAGTGTACAGGTTTAAATCATAATTCATGAATGTATGTTATCTTACTCAATAACTTGAAAATATTTTTAAGAACTTGCTCTAAAATTTGATCAGTAGCAATCTATCCGTGTCGTAAAAAAATTGGGAGAGGCCGTTCTAGATTTTTATTTTTTACTGAAAATAAAATGTTTTTCAGCAAGTAAAGTGCAAAAAATTATTAAATATAACTTATTCGATTATTTTAGAAAATAATTATTGCATGCATTTCAAGTTCCATCGCAGTTCATGAATTCAGTTCTCAATTCAAGCATGAATGTAATTATTGCATGCATTTCAAGTTCCATCGCAGTTCATGAATTCAGTTCTCAATTCAAGCATGAATGTGTAAAAGAACTCAGAATTTATGAATGAGTCTGTGAAGATCAAACACTTAGCGGACGGGAGCCCTCGAGTTCGTTAAGTGGTAAGACACTTGAGAAATAGGGGAAGCTTGTCGAAAAAGAGAGAGACAGTACGGGTATGCCACGACGAGTGGTAGCGGAAGTACCGCTTCCAGGCGATGAAAATTTCGAATGTAAAATTAATCAACTAAAGTTATGTCTTTGTCTATAAATTAGTGTTATGTGTGTTAATGTAAATAAATATATCTTAAAAATCGGATCTTTTGTTATCAATGAGCGATCTTGGAAACAACAGGGAAACCAATCACATTGGCGCAGTCGACAGGATGTATTCCGGATTAATACAAAATGATGAGATCCTAATGATGGAAAAATACCTACAAAATCGTGAGTCTGTATATTTTGATTGCTTCTCCTTCCATTAAGAGCCAATATATGTTTTAATTATGTATGATTTAAAGGAAATTTTGTTTTAGAATTATCGTAAATTTCTTTGTAGGGTTTTGTTTAAGAAGTAAATGTAATAAATGAAAAAAAAATGTTTAAATATTCAAAATATCAAGATAAAAACAAATATGTATAATGTTTAATTTAATTGAGAAAATGTTTAAAAGTTCGATATTGGTTCGAAATAATACTGGTTATTGACATTTGTTCATTAATATTCAGAAAAGTTTTCTCTAACTGGTGATATTACTAAAAAAAAAAAAATATATATATATATATGTATATATATATAATTTTGATTTATTAGAAAAAAATATTTTTGGAATAATCTGTTTATTAAAACAAATTTATGTCGAATAATAATGTTGTTAAGCTAATTGTCAATTTCTTGAGTTATGTGCATTAATTTAAAAAGATACTGTATTATTGAATAGTAAATTGTTGAAACGTATGTTTGGTGTAATGTGTTAATGTGATATAGTAGGATATAAATGTTTTTGCTTTGAATTTTCATTATCATTTTGTTGTTCATTATGTAAATGATAAAAGTTTATGGAATAAGAAACTATTTCAAGAAAGTTTAAATGCTTTTTACTGAGTATTGTTTTGCATTATTAAAAATTGCATTTTCACAGAATTATTCAATGTTATTAGGTATATTTATTATTTACTATGATTGTATTTAGTATTTATGTAAAGTAACTAAGTTTAGATTTTAAATTTTGTATCAAAACCAAGATTGGGAAGCATTTATGAGAGGAAATTTTGGAATTATTTTATATTTTGAGAGTAATTGTGCTTGCAATGAATAATAGTTTTTGGTTGTTTCAGTAACTCTGATTCATATTATTTTAAGGTAAAATTACATATATTAATAATGATAAAGATATAAATGCATGTTACTAAAAATTATTTTAGCATTTTATTGATTTAAGTGGTTATATGTTCAATGATCTTCAGATAAAGATTTATTTAAATTGAAATACCTAAACTGGGAGTATGATTCGTATATGTATATTTTTTAGCTTGTTTTGAATTGTTTTCATTCATTAATGGGTATTATGTAATTGAAGTTTTATACATATTATAGTATATTATCGTGTGTATTAAGTATATTACAGTGTGTTGAAATGAAAATTGAAACTATAAAATTTAAAATTTATTATTAGAATAAATTTCTTAAATTTTTTTGGTACATTAAGTAAACGAAAGTGTTTTATAGATTAAACAAATGAAAGGTGATTTGTGTGATTTAAATGTTTTGCTTTGAATAGTTGATACTTAAGTTTGGTAATTTGCGATAACATTAGTTGTTAAAATGGCCTTTGCATTCTTGGGTAAAGCCTCGAAAGGAGGATCTGTTAATATTGGCTAGTGAGTTAGAGAACAGATTCCTCCGGACGCGAAAGTAATAGATTTAAAAAATTTGATTACACAATCTAAACATTTTGAAGAATCATTTGTTCGAGAATTAATAAATACAATAATTTCCGATCGGATAGAAAGAGAAAAGCCAAAGCAGAACAAAGAGAACGTGAGCATGAAATTAAAAATGCGTGAATTAGAAATAAAAGAAAGGGAATATGAGGGCAACTATTAAGCACGGTAGAATATGGGCGAGATAAATTAGGAAACACATTTCTAGGTTATTTAAATATAATGAAAGGGGTAATTTTAGATCCCCCAGAACAAGCAGAAGAATGGCCTTTCTTTTTCCATCATGCAGAAAGGATGTTCAAGCTTTATGAAGTACCTGAACAGTACGAAGGGAAAATTATTTTACAGTGTTTAAAGGGTCGTGCTAAAGGTATTAATGCTATGTTGTCGGAAGAAGATTTAGATCAGTATGACAAAATCAAAAATTTCATTTTAAGGAATATAGAATAACCTCCGTTACAACACAAAAAGAATTTTGATTCTTGTTATAAATTACACAATGAAAGTTATGCTCAGTATGCGTCCTGAGTGGAAGCTGCATTAGAACTGTATTTAAAATCAAGAGATGTAGAAACATTTGTTAAACTTAAAGAGCTTATTGTAGCTGACAAAAAATAAAAGAGAGTTTGCCTACTCATGTAAGATCTCAAATATTTCTGAAAGAGACTGAAAATTGGCTTCCAGTCTGAATTGGTAAGGGAAATTGATAATTTCCTAGTTTCGATGCCAAAAAGTTTTGCAAATAATTCCCACAATTATACTAAATTTATTCCCGGCCCACATGGAACAAAACAGAACGAAACTGTAAGGAAACATTTTCCAGGTGAACTTAGAAATAAAAACTTTGTGGAAAAGAAAGAATATTATAATTATCAAAAGAACCCAAATCCACGACCACAGAATCGTTTAGGAAATAATACCGCAAGTTGCGCTCCAGATAGAAAGGTATTGAAGTGTTACAAATGTCAGGAAGAGGGACATTTGAAGAAATTCTGCCCGCAAATGAATACGGTAACTCAAGTTTCTAATATAAGTGAAACTGAGGTAAGCAAAAAAGGGTTAAATGAACTTTGCATTAAAATGGGTAATGCAAGTTTCGATTGGGAAATTCCAATCAGTGAGAAGGATGGTGAGCTTTTGCGAGTTGATTTAAATATAGGAGATAATAAGTTTCAAGGAATCATTGATAGTGGTGCGGAAATTACAGTACTGCGGAAGTCAGTGGTACCAGAAGAAATGTTGCAGTCAAGTGGGAAAATTTACTTGAGGCCTGCAATTGGATCTCCGGTTGAAGGAAAGCTTGTTTCTGTTCCACTAAGTCTTTGGTCAGCAGATGATGATATCAGGCCGTATATCATGGTGCATGCTGCGGTTGTGGAAGGATTGCATGAGCAAGCTTTGATCACTCCTAGAGTTTTTAGTTTGTTGGAAGAACAAAAGAAGAAAATATCTTGGAGAGGAAATAAAAAATATCCACGGGAAAGGAATAGTTTCAGTACTTTCAATGTGGAGGGAAGGAAAAATGAAGCCCACCAGGCAATAGAAGCAAATCAAGGAACATTTGATTTAGAAAATTCTGAAGTAGAGGTTTCAACTACTCCAGTGGAAAGTAACTTGGCAAATAAAGAAATAATCCGCTATTAAGGATGAAGAAAAATAGTACTCCAATTTCGCAAGCAAAGATATTTAGAAAAGAACAGTTGTCCTGTGCTACATTAAATCGGTGTTTTGAAGATGCCAGACAGCGTAAGAATAATTACTGGTTGGAGTCAGATTTATTGTACCACACAGGCAATGTGGCAGGACAGAAGTATGTACAGCTTGTAGTTCCTGAGTGCAGGAGAAAAGAAATTTTAAAATTGGCTCACGAAATACCAACAGGAGGACATCTTGCTTCTAGGAAAACAAAGGAAAGAGTTACAATGTCTTTTTGGTGGGAAGGTCTGCCAGGATGTAAAACGCTGGTGTGAATCTTGCCACGATTGTCAATTGCGGAGGAAAAACCAAACTGAAAGACAGAGGACCTATAGAAGCTGTTGGTAGACCAGAACTTCCCTTCCAAGTAGTCAATGCTGACATTTTAGGCCTATTGAACCTAAATCTTCAAGGGGACATCAGTATGTGTTGTGTGTTATGGATCAGCACAGTCGGTGGCCAGAGGCAATTCCGATTAAAACTTTGACGGCAAAAGCGACATGCGATGCCTTTATGGAAATTTTATGAGGACTGGCATTCCTCGAATCATTGCTATGGACAATGGAACAAATTTTGCTGCAAAGTTAACGCAAGAATTTCTTAAAAGATTAGGGACTGTACCAAAATTCTCTACACCAGGTTACCCACAGAGTAACGGATTAATAGAAAGATGGATTGGCACAATGAAATCAATGTTGCATCATGCCATAAGGTCGCAAGGTAGAGGATGGGACAAACAGTTGCCTTTTCTCTTGTGGGCATATCGTGAAGTGCCAAACGCTACTACTGGGTCTCACCCTACCTACTCGTTCATGGACGCCCCAGTTGGACCTTTAGCTATTTTAAAATCTACATGGGAAGATGAAGTTGTTTTACCTCAAGGTATTGGTGAATCAATCACTGATTATCTTCAGAAGGTTAGAAATAGGTTACAGGAAGCTGTGGAATACGCCGATGAACATACTAAAAATCAACAGGAGAAATATGTACATTATCATAATTTAAGATCCAAAGAAAAAAGAATTATCTATTGGAGATGAAGTTATTGTGCTGATTCCAGACTCTACAAACAAACTTTGTTCTAGGTGGAAAGGTCCAGGGAAATTGTAGAGCAAAAATCACCACATTCTTATGCAGTTAAGCTACCGGATGGAAGCATCCGTCATTTGCATCAAAATAAGCTAAGGAAATATATCCAACCGATGAATATGGTGGGCATAATATATGAAGCTGATGAAGATTTTGGAGAAGTTCAACCTGTACCTTTAGGAGGCCTTGGAGAAATAAAGGACAGTTGGAAACAGCTAGAAGAAAAGACCGAATTTTCAAATCTATCTCCGAAGAAAAGACTCAGCTTTTAACAATTCTTATGACTACAAAGTCGTATTCAATGGTGAATTGAAACGAGCTAAGGTACCACCTCATAAAATAACATTAAAACCTGGAATCGAAAGGAAACAGCCTCACATATATACCGCATACCAGAATCACTAAAACCTCAGGTGGAAAATCAAATAAAAGAACTATTAAACAAGGATTTGATAGAACCATCTTCCGCAGAGATTGTTTATCCTCTTGTATGTGTCGCAAAGAAAGATGGAACGATTCGACTATGTGTCGATTATCGGGGACTGAATTCTGAGTCTAAAATAGCTCCATTTCCAATGCAAAATTCAGAAGAATTACGATTCAAAGCTGGTGCGGCAAATTATCTATCAACTCTAGATATCCTTAAAGGTTATTGGGAAATTCCATTGGATCAAGATAGTCGAGAACTAATAAGTTTCGTTTCACCTAAAGGACAGTATCAGTGGAAAGTAATGCCATTTGGACTTGCAGGTGCTCCAGCTACTTTTCAGCAAATTATGAATCAGATTCTAAGGCCTCATAATGATTTTGTTGAAAGTTTCCTGGATGATATCATAGTTTATTCATCTAGTTGGGAAGAACATTTGAACCATCTAAGAACAGTTTTGGAAACATTAAAACAGTGTAATTTTACCGCAAATTTAGAGAAATGTACCTTTGCTCGATCGAAGGTAAAATACTTAGGTCATGTAGTTGGATCAGGAGAGCATGGGCCCGATCCGGATAAAATTACAGCTATCAAAAACTTAAAATCGCCAAGAACGAAGAAAGCCTTAAGATCGATTTTAGGACTGTTTAACTATTATAGGAATATGTACCTCATTATGCGAATATTGCTAAGCCATTAACAGACCTGACCAGAAAATCTATCCCAAATGATATTCCTTGGTCTGAAGAGACAGAAAAGGCCTTCATCTCATTGAAAGATAGTTTGTGTACTGTCACTTCATTGTCAACCCCTGATTTAAATAAACAATTTGAACTGCACACAGATGCTTCGGTTACTGGCATTGGAGCATGCTTAATGCAGAGAGATACAGATGGAAATCTAAGCCTATAACCTTCGCCAGTCAGAAATTAACTCCAGCGCAGACCAAATGGAGTACCATCGAGAGAAGCGTATGCTGTGATATGGGCACTTGGTAAGTTTGAAGCATGGACTTACGGAACTTCCATAAATTTGTTCACAGATCACAATCCTCTGAAATATCTTACGGAAAGCATTCCGGAAGAATGCCAGATTACAGAGATGGTCATTGGTTCTTTCTCGCTATAAGGTCACAACAGCTCATAAACTTGGTAATAATAATGTTATCGCACTGATTACTTATCAAAAGTTTATGAGGATGATTAATTATTTTTCTTTATAATGAATCTTGTAAGAAATAAAAAAAAAAAAAAAAAAGAAATAATTTCCGATATATCATAATATTTATATTTAACTTTATATAATATAATGTAGTTATTTCTATTTGTTATGGGTCGTTAATTTTCATAAGGTTTGTGTGTGAATAATATTTGCACATAATTGTTTTTTTTGTGTTGATATTGATTCTTATTTTCTTACTTTATAATATTGTGTTGTAATAAATATAATGAATATAGCAGTAGTATAGGATATTTTCCTTTAAAGAGAATATGAAACAAAAGTGTAAGCTGAAGCATGTCAGCACCTAGGTTAACACTAAGTTAAATTTAAAATGTTGGTATTATTTGGCTCTTGATGGAATGGTGACAACAGGTCAAAGGAACTTTCTAGACTTCTTCGTAGTTTCCATTTGCGGGACAAGGTCCAGCAATGAAAACTGGAGGGAAGGTGTGAAGATCAAACACTTAGCGGACGGGAGCCCTCGAGTTCGTTAAGTGGTAAGACACTTGAGAAATAGGGGAAGCTTGTCGAAAAAGAGAGAGACAGTACGGGTATGCCACGACGAGTGGTAGCGGAAGTACCGCTTCCAGGCGATGAAAATTTCGAATGTAAAATTAATCAACTAAAGTTATGTCTTTGTCTATAAATTAGTGTTATGTGTGTTAATGTAAATAAATATATCTTAAAAATCGGATCTTTTGTTATCAATGAGCGATCTTGGAAACAACAGGGGAAACCAATCACAGAGTCATCAGCTGATGTAGTTATTTCTATAATTATTTTCTCTCTACTAGTTATTTCTATATTGGAAGTTAAGTGAAATAACGCATGCTTCTCATCATTTTATACAACAAATTATGAGCATTTTTTTAAAATAAATTGTTTACACTGAAAATTATTTAAATATTAGATTTTACCCAGAAAGTGCTTTTGATATTTTTACCTTATTCTGAAATTTTAAAACTAGATATAAATAAAATGGGATAATTAAGAATTCATAAACTTAAATTTGTGCTACAATATAAAGTGTCATATTTTTCCCCAAAAAAATACCTTTAAAAATGTTATTTTTTAAAGTGACTGCTTTTTATCAATGCAACTTTTGAAAAATTTCTTCTTCAACTTTTCATTAATATACAAAATTTCATTATAAAATGGAATAAGTATTCAACACATAAAATATGATAAATAAATCAGTGATGATGATTGATGAGAACTCTTAATTTATTCCTTCAATGTTTGGAATCATTATAAATTAAATTTATGTTGCCATAATCATAAAAAATACTCATTAATGAAACATTTGCTTAAAATACAAATATTGTTTCTCTAGATGCAATTTTTTTCCCTCTGCAAACAAAAAATTGTGTACGGAATAAACAGGCGCTATCTTACTCTCCTTGAAGTATGGCCTTCGTTACTCACGTGTCGAAGGAAATAAACATAATAAAAATAACAGAGAACTTTTGCCCACGTGAATTGGCAACATGCCATGGCGGGAAACTACTGCAAATAGAACATAAATGTTAATTTATTTCACGGATTCCGTAGAATTAAACATAGTATATCATAATATTTAATGAATTATAAAGATTAAATCAAAAATAAAATATTGTGAAAACAGTTAATGAAAATAATTTAATGTCAGTTCATTGACATTAAATACTTTAAATCTTACGTAGTCTTTAAGCAGGAATATCATTTGGCGGGCTTTCGATTTTATTTTTATTGGCTAACCTTTCTAAAAAATGAGTGAAACTGTAACAGCGCTTAAAATGCTTCCTTAATGTTCTTTTCAGATTAAAAATAGAAATTTTTATCAGTATTTTTGATGCCCCCAACTGATTAAGACAAATTATAAATAAAAGAATTTTCTTACAGTTCATCTTTCATTTGCCTTATTAAATAATTGATTCCTTCTTCCAGGTAAAATGGAATGATGCATATTTTTTCTTTTTAATTTCGGGTTCCTTATTTATTATATTGCTCACATTTTTCACTTTTACTTGTGATCAAATGAAACTAATTAAAATAATTTTTGCCACATCTTAATTAACGCTCAAATGCTAAAAAAAGAAACTAATTTTTTTTCGTATAAGTTTTTACTGACAAACTATTTAGAAATTCAGTAATAAAACGTATTTCTGCGATTTATTTCCTTAATTCAGTGTCTTAATTCGTTAAGATCTAATGGAGAGAAGAACAAAAACAGAAGTAGTAAGTATACATACGCGCTAATCCAAATTGCTTAAAATTCAAACAGACAACACGTATATAAAAGTATTCGTAATAAAGAAAATAACTTCATTACAGGGATTGATCAATACCACAAATATCCCTTTTCGAATGAAATCTTTTGTCTATGTAATCCAAAACTAATTAAGTTCAACAGATCAGAAATTGATGCCATGCGACCTATCGGTTGACTGCTTAAAACTGAGTTCGAACTTACCACATTTTCAAACAAGTGCCTTTTTCGTCAATTAAAAAAATAATTGATTTTTAAAACAAGAACAATGTTACCTTAATCTTCTCTAAATTAATTTTAAATAAAAATTTATCGCATTATTTGACGTAATGTTTATTATGTATATATTCTTATTTTAATATACAATTCTATCCATATACAAAAACAAAGAGCTTTTTAATATGAATATACTCTACAAAGTGATAATAAATAAAAATCTTTATTTGTTTTAAGTTTTTTAAATTGTTTTTGCCTTTAAATACAGCAAAATTAATTTCATCTATTCGATGCAGCAGAATTTCAAAGTTTAGATTTCCAAAGAACCTACACAAAAATTCTAATTGAATATCGAAGTATGTATTAAAAATTTATAAATTAAGTGAAATGAAATAAATTTTTTAAAGATATAAACTAATTTGAGACAAATATGCTTAAACTATAGATATTCTCTCTATTGTATATTCTCTTAAAATATTTATGTCTTACTCTATACTTTTTAGTACATTTTTATAAGTTTAATAATTAGAACTGTATTTCTGTTGCATTGAGTAATGTTCGAGTATATAATTAAGAACTTCTATTTCTATTACTTTACATAAGTACGTATAAATGGTTTGAAATTCTATTCCGAATCGTAAAAACAAAAATATACTTTTTGTTATTGTATCTACCACTATTAATAGCAATCCGTGGCGCAAATTGCTGGTTGGGTAACTGAATCGTTGGAAATTTTCATGTATTATATACAGCAAGAAAAGTAGAAAAGTTTTGAAATGTTTTTTCTTTCAATTAATACTTTGCGATGTTATATATATATATATATATATATATATATATATATATATATATATATATATATATATATATATATATATATATATATATATATATATATGTGTGTGTGTGTGTGTGTGTGTGTGTGTGTATGTATGTATAACATGGAAGAAAATGTTATGCTTTTTCTTTTTTCCAGAAAAAAACAGTTTTTTCTTCAACATTTCTCTCTAATGATATATTTTTAAGATTTGTTTGAATTTTATGCGTTTTTTTAAGTGATTATGGCATTTATTATCGTATAAAGTAAGGATCAAAATTTAACCTCTCCTAGTTTAACGGATATCATACGTAGCTTAACTAAACATGGCGTTTACGTTTTTTAATTCATCTGTAAATTTAAGCCATTTTTATCCAAAGGGCTTACATTAATGTTGCCATTTTTCAGTAAATTATTGTTCAAATGATTAAGTACTTTCCAATTTTAAGAAATGATATCCTTAATACCCGTATGTATTAATTTATTTGCTTGCGTATATTTTTTGACATTGAATTTATTTCCTTTAATTAAAAAAAGGTAGAGTTCTTTAAATTGTTTACAAGATTTATTGTATTGTTGCGTTATTTTTCCTGGGGCATTTTTCTATTGGTCAATATATAGAAGCAAAACAAACAAAAAAATCGTCGTCTTATTTTAAATTAAATAAACTGACGAAGTAGCTTCATGATCTGGCAACCTCCATACAAAAAGTGCTGAAAGGCAGATGAATGACTTAAGCACTATTATTTTCAATGTGGGTGAGTTAAAGACCATCAGATGTAGCTTCCAAAAATACTGAGAAAAAATTAGGATAATTTTTTCAAAAAAGGGTTGATTTGTCTAACTATACATGAATATTCTATGGTCATGTATATAGAATTGTTAACTTTCATCCTTATGTCAATATATTTTTAGTCACAGAACAACACTAAATCATGCAGAACATCTATATGACTTTTTTCGACAGTAAATAAATCAATATGTCAAATGGCATCCAGACCTGAATCCTATGGAACTCTACTTGGGACGCTTTAAGAAGATGTGTAATCGCTTTAAATTCTATCCATGTCTCATAATAAATATAAATGAGAGCATTAAATGTCACTCCATTACTAATTCTTGACGATCCCATTCCTTTATACGTAATAATTTTCTTACATCGAACTGATAGATCGGATTGGTTAATTTCATATACATGCAAATTTCTAAAATAGCATAATTCGCTAATTATTTTTCCTTACCATACAATACCTATTATTGTGATATAAATCCATTGCATTCCGCGTGTAGCTTTTAAGTAACCGCAATGGGGATCGCGTTGGTCTAATTGGGAAAGCCTCGTGAGTTTTATACCCGACTTAACCTAAGCACTTGGTGTGTAACTGTGGAGGCACCAAAAATAGGTTGTGATCACAATGATACCCTTTAGGTATCTTCTCTTTGATCCCTGTTTCTAAAATATAAAGACCCAATCCTCTTCGGCACGATACCCATTATAGCCCTGGTACATACGATAGTATCACAATTCAGTACTTCGTAGTATCAGTAGGGGGAATATTCATAATACAGTAGACGCTCGTTTTAATGGACACGTCGGGACTGGTAAAATAATCTTTAAAAAAAATCAAATGTTAGTAGGAAAAAAACCTTTTAAACATTAAAATTATTCTTTTTACCACACTACTCTCTCTTTATGAATAAAACACTATTACACAAAATCATTTAGTTACACTACATAAAAACATATGCAAAATAAAATTCATGATGCAAAACAATCTTTACTTTTATTTTATTGCTGAAAAATCAGTAAATCCTTTACTTTGTCGTATTTCAAAGCATTTTTTCAAAACACAATTCTTTCGATATAGACAAGTATTTCACTAGTTTTTCTAATTAATTGCATTAACCTTATTTGCATTTCGAGTACTTATTTTGCAGACGATCACAGCATTAAGTCGTTTTCATCATGTGTGTGTGTTCGATATATGAAACTTCTTTATCATTTTCATTTATTGTGTTCTCCATCATTTAATAACTTTTACGAACAAATTACATCTGAATCCAAATTCCTGAAGGAAAATTTTGGGAACAGTAAATTTCACTGTCGAAGCATCATGATTTTCTTCACTCAAATCATCGGATAGTTTTTTTATAGTAAGTTTATTAAACAATGCACACAGGTCAGAGTGATTGAAACATCGTTTTTTTTTCCAGCATGCCAAGCATACATTCACAAAATCATTACTCCTGGAATGTTGATTTCCTTAGCCAATTCAAAGACATAATTCACTCTTTCTAAAAGTCTAAAAGTTTGATATTTTTACTCTGAAATGCAGGCAAAGTCGGAAGTTCGAAAAGGCGGTACTAATTCCACTCATATTACTTCAAAAAAATGGAAGGGAATAATATTTGAGGCTGGTGCCTATTAATGCTAAATCTAATCTCGTAAATCACATTAGGATTTAAAAATATTTTCATATCTAATTACGATTTTATAGAATCAGAATTTTTATTTATTGTATTGATTAATGTATAACGTTGCAGTTAGTTATTCACATAAACCAAAGAATTTTCTAAAAGTGTCTAAGTTTTTCAATCATAAAATTTTAAAAAAAATGAATAAATGAA
This sequence comes from Latrodectus elegans, assembly GCA_030067965.1. Taxonomy (NCBI): domain Eukaryota; kingdom Metazoa; phylum Arthropoda; class Arachnida; order Araneae; family Theridiidae; genus Latrodectus; species Latrodectus elegans. The sequence goes on from CM057813.1 coordinate 125,962,022, forward strand.
ATGATAAATACATGAAAGCAATTCGTAAGAGATTTTTGAAGATTTATTTCTTAAACAGGAATTAAAAGTTATCAGTATGTCTCCCGGACCCTGTTAGAGGACAGCCAGATATTTAGTAAAATCATGAGTGTTTGAAAATTAGAGGTTCGTAAAAATAAGCGTTTATTGTAGTTGGGTATTAGACCAAAAAAAAAAAAAAAAAAAAAAAAAATAATTTTATGTTATTTTTTAACATATGGATATTATTGCAGAAACACATTACAATAGTTAATAATTTTCAGATGCAATTTGACTGAGAAGGTACAGCATAGAAAAAAAAGAGGTTGAAATTAATAAAATAATAAGCGAGCACACATACACATTTTTTGTTAAAAAAAAATACCTTTTGTACTCTGAATTAAAATGAAAACTTGAGCAATCTGTGAAAATTACTTTAATTTAGATCCTTCATCGCACTGTAACTCATCTCCTCCGTAAAAGAAAAAACGTCATTGACTATCGCTAACACCAAATAACATCGTTTTTTTGTTGCCAAAAAATTTAGCATTTAATTTAAAATCTTTTAGAAAAATATTAAATGCTTTTTGATATTAAATTATTTTTCAAAAAGTATTAAAACCACCGCATCGTCTTTTTATATCTAAATTCTCACATAGAAAAGGTCATGATATTATAAAGTTTCAACTAATTTGTGGTTATCACGACATGAAAGAAAATCAAAATAAGAAGTGGAGAGTATAATTTGCTGAACTATGCGACATTTAACTATAAAAAAGAAACAATAAATGTTCACAAAATTACCACATATCAGACAGAAAGACAGTATTAACAAGTTTGTGACACCAGACATTCGCCCTTTTAAATTACGTCACTTTTCATTATATACTTCTAGGATTAAAAAAAAAAAAAACACTTCTGTCTTTTGTTTCCTACACAGATATTCTAATTGTGTTCTTTGAAATTCTTTGTCACTCAGATTTAAGCTATTTAATGTATTACGTGTTTCTGTTTTATATGGGTGACATATTATATAACTTTTAGATAACGTCACTTCGGTAAACGAAAAGTAATCATGCCTCCACCAGTGGCAATAAATAAAAATTATACGTTATAGAGAATTTTTTAAAAAAGAATTCAGAATTCCATGTTGTGCATGTGTTGGGCGCATTTTCCCCTACTTATTTTATCTCTTGCATTTTATTCCCCCATCATCAATTTAAATGAAAATGATAATTGGCTAACAAACTAACTTCCATGTTTATTGTATTAGAAAGAAAAAAAACTAATGCATTTTAATAAAATAACTTTTCGATTTTTCCTTGTCACATAAATGTAAAGAAAGTTCGAAATGTCCATTCTTGAACGGGAAACAGATATACCTCATTTTTACCTTCTGAATATAATTCAGCCGTGTAGTGTTCTTATGAGTTTTCAGGATTTCCTTCCTTTTAAAAAAATATAAATTAAATAAAAAAATAAATACATGCATTTTTCTATGAAAAGTTATTCGTGGCAGATATTAAATTTTCTTACAGTAGCCTTATCTATTGTTTGTTCGCTATGCATTGTGAGTTACATGCATGTACTAAAAATGTTTGTGCACAATAGTTAATTTTGCATCGCTCTACAGCTTGAAGTTGATTTCGAATAATTTTAAATATCATGCTTTAAGTTGGAAATGAGCTTAAGAAGTATTGAACTAACTATGACGACAGCCAGTTGTCACCTGGCTTAAAGATAGGAGGAAGGTATGTAAGAATGCTTATAAATGACACACTTCTCCTAAATGTTATTTTCCAGCATACTGTAATTCCAGGCGTATTTTATTTAAGCAAGAATTTTAAGTAGAATCGAATTTACAATAGTTATTCTTGACATTCTTAAGGTTAAAAACAGGAAGAAAGATTTATAAAATTAAAAACAATGTTTTTTCTTTAAGCAGTGTCACACGAAAACGGAATACTATCGGAATTTCAAACTACAATAAATGACCAACAATGACACAGTTTATATTACTCTAAATTAATGATTTATAATCCATTGTTATATCAGTATATTTATGACAAAAGTTTATAAACCAAACACATTAAATTTAACATTTAGAATTTCAAAATATTTCATTTTGTACGGATTCGTTATTTTTGTGTATGTGTTTTCTACAGCGTTTTACAAATAAAAAGTTGATTCAATGTGATATTAGAGGATCGAAAATAGAGCAAACCATCAAAATGATTAAACTGAGTAAATGTGTATTAAAATGATATTAGATATAAAAGAATATTAGGGATAAATAATTTCTGTAGAATGTTTTCTATTCATTTTCAACTTCATAAATAGTATCTTAAATTATTAAATGAATACAGAATTGTATATCGTAAAAAGCTCTTTATTAGGAAGAAATAATTTAGAACTTTATTTTCTGTTCTTAGCAGTCAAAGATTGAAAAAGCAAATAATCGAATGAACTCATTTTGTAATTTATAATTAAATAGTAGTCACACACATACTGAAAAAAAAAAGTTCCTTTCAGGGAACATAATTACGAAAAACACTCTGGTTCTCTATCAATATAATAAACTAGATTATAATGTGCTGCGGCAAAACAAAACGTTTTAATCTTCATAACAATTTTCTTTTGTATCAACTCTGTAATTTCTGCTTCGGAATATAGCAATTTTTTCATAATTCTCGTTAGGTGGCAAAATAATTTAATGAAACATTTACATCGGGAAATTAAATTATTTTATATTTTGCTTGTAATAGCAATATAAATATCAATAAACATATTTTGCTTGTAATAGCAATATAAATATCAATAAACTTGTATCTTTTTCTTTCAGTTAGATACATTCCATTTTTTTATTTAATAAATCATCCAATAAAAATATTCAACAAATATAATTTTCACACTACATTTTCTGAAAGTATATGCTATAAATGAATTATGAAAACTAGAAAAACAGTGTGTGGTAATTCATAATCGTAAATATCTGATTTTTGATTGATTATAAACTTTTATAAGAAACGAGTTAGCAAAAACTTGAAATACAAAAACAGAATGGGAGAATTAGTAAATATGTTAGTATTATTAGCTTAGAGATCCGAAACCCTAACCTAGCCTAAACATCGCAGCTACTGCATTTGAGATATTGTTACAAATTTATCAATAATTATTGTATATGTCTTAAAATATCTCTGTCAGATCGGAAATACTCACATTTTGGGCAAACATTGTGGTATTTAGACGTGTTATACGCTAAAAGCGGGTTTTCTAATGATTTGGGGACTTGACGATGTTTTGGCGAGAAATAGATACTTCTGGGAAACATCCATCACCTAAGCTCTAGGACCAATATTTAACGAGATATCCTAGAAGCTTCCAGAAATAACTGGTAGATTTCCCCGCCATGTCAGATATAAATACCGTACCCCGACATAGAAGGCAGTTTTGAGAAGACGATTAGTCGTGACTGCTAGTTTAGAGAAGCTGTTCTTTGCCTGAGGTATTTGAGACCTGTGATCGGAAGCTGTTACTTATTGTATCCGACGAATTGTATCCGTATAATTGTGATTATTACAGCTGGTATTTCTAGTGGAATTTTTACGAATAAAAGTCTTGTGTTCATCGAGTAGTTGCTTTCTTCAACACTCAATCGACGCGAACCCCGAAGCTGGTTACAATATATAGTCGTCTTGTTTTGTTGTGTTTAATTTCAATGTTAATAAATGTTTATATTGATATTGAAATGTTCTATTAACAGCTACAAAACAACTATAAATGTAATTCAGAAAATTACTTCATTATGTAACTTTCTGCCTCTTTAATGTAGTTTAATGACATTTAAGATTATTAAATGGGTTGCAATAGCATCCACTACAATGAAGACATCTCGAACATTTTTACGATGTAATATGTACACAAGTTCTTCCTAATTATACGACTGTTCCGCAAGGAGTACAGAAATGTAATTGACCCCAACATTGATCAAAAATGACCGATATGATGCATTTAAAAAATAAAAGATCACAAATTCCAATTTTCAGCTAACAAGCAATGTGTTGTTAGTAATTCAATACTAAAATAATAAGTATATTTTTACAATTTAAACTTCTTAGATGTTTTTAGAATTTGAAAAACGCGCACATAAAGATTATGATACATTAAAATAATTTATATATTAATTAAAAATCAAAATAATTACTAGCAAAAATTAAACACTTAAAATTTTTATTATAAACATGTAAATACAATGAAATATAAGTATCGACGCTTTTCGAAGAATTTCATATCTGAGTTAACAAATGCACGTTTGAAGTTTATTTAAGTAGACATTTTTTTCATTCGGTATCAACCCTATTTTCAATTTTTTTCATTTAATTTTGTTTTTGCTTCCATCGAAACACTTATGGGAGAAAAAATTATATTCCTTAAACTCTTAAATGTAAAAAAAATACATACATAGGTATAAATTTTCAGGAATATTGGCTCGCTGCTGTTGCAATTGTTGATTTATATTCACCATGATGTTAATAATAAAGATTAAAAAACCAAACTGTGTTAAAAAACATTTAAATAGAGCTGTCAGTTAGAACTCGGGAATTTATTAAAATGTTAATTTTAAATAAAACATACATTATCATTCAGATATATTTATGTTGGATTGAAACAGAGTTTCATAATTTGCTTATAACTGTTAATTCTAAAAAATCCCTTTATCAGTGAATTTCACTACCGCCTTACGTTTCCGGTACTACATTTTTCTTGTACTCAAAAGATTTATTCACCTTTTTAAACAAAAAAAAAAAAAAAAAAAAAAAAAATGTTCTACGAGGGCTTAATATGCACACGCTCTCATGCGTTCCGTTTTTGTCAACAAATATCAATTTTGCACGACACTGTCATTATCAGTTTAATCATAAAGCTAAAAAAATATTTTTTTCTTTTTTATCTTAATACAGCAATTGTGTTCTGAGGATATAATTAGAATTCGTGGACACGTGGCTTTTTTTTTTTTTTTTTTTTTTCCTCTTCTGAAGGACATGGAATCTTGTTTATACAGGCCGCAACACCAGCTGCAGGATTACAGAGAGCTTAATTAGATAGTATAAGAATACTATCCAACGCGAAACAAAGTAGCTAATCAGTAATTTGATACGACCATCAACACTTAAACGGAAAGGGAAAAAAACTGCCTTCCACACATTCGAGTGGAATAAGAAGTAGAACACAACGTAAACAACTCTCACCAATGTAATGCGGAAATTAATTGTTGAATTTCCTGTTTTGTTACGTACTTACCCGGGCGTGGCATCTCCATCCGATGCACAAAGGGGTAATAAAAAATATATATTATGGGGGTGAAGAGGGGTAGAAAATCACCCTGAGATGGGATCTCGAATCAGTAATTACATGGTTACAAATGGCAGCCGGGCAATCACTAAGAGAGCTTTAGAAAAGGTCTGCTGATTTCTGCCCCTTCCCGAACCATTTCTTTGTTTTGTTTTACATAGGAATTCTTTTTTGTTTTTTCTTTGAGAATTGCATCTAATACTACTTTTTGACTTTGTAAAACCTTAGCGTGTCCTCTAAGTTTCAGGAAAAGTCTGATTGATGATGCATTTTAATGCTTTGAAACTACTTGAGGCATTTATGGAATACAGTTTCATTCATAAAAATAAATTCTTCTAGATCTTAAAAAAGTGGAATATCTTTTTATCTATTTGTATATGTATTTATATTTTAATGAAACCATGCAAGGCACTTGTTGAGTCAGACTCCCTATGTTGTAAAATATTTCAAACATTGGCAAGTACTTGTTGACACTTATATAAAATGAGAAAAAGACTTTCCCGATCTTTTCATAGCGTAATTGCATAAGGATTTTCAAAATAAAGTACAAAACGAAAATTTTTTGTTCAACAATCACAATCTTCGCAATGTTTGATCTAATTTTCGTCTTTGAAAGAATTTGTTGTTAATCGTTTAATAAGCTAATTTGGTACAGATGCTGTATAATCCTTCAGGAATATTTTAAAACCTTATGGCGATAAAAAAAATATCGCCAAGCTGATGTAGCTGTTACGGGAACTAATAAGATATATCTCCCATTTGCCAACACTTGAGACTTTTTTCATCGCCAAGGTGAGCACATATTTTTGAAATGGGTAATTTCCCTAAGTCCGCTGAATGAAAACGTTGAACAAAAATTCAAACGTTATTGCCACTTAAAAAAAACATGTGACTCAAAAATGAGGTAAAACACGAGAAAAAAAAAACAGACATGGCAACAAAGAAATCCAGAAAAACAACAAAAACTCAAATTGGCAACATCAAAGGCGAAATCGGCAACACTATAATCAATACAAAGGATGCAAGGAATTAGCGAGAAATCACTTGGGGGAATATACTTATTCCTTGTTACGTATGAATTAGAGTTAAGCAAATTTTTTTGCCACAATAGAATGTATATGAATACCTTTAGCCTTCTTTTTCTTTCTGGCGTAATATTAAGTTACCAAATCTGTCAAAACCGGGAAGGGGGAGATATTAACAAAACTAGGCCAAAATGATTTCACAACTCTAAAACTTTATGTTTTTATTATAAACTTTTTTATATTATCTATACCACTGTTTTTTGGCAGTTTTTGTTTACTAAACCAGTAAAAAAATCAATTTTACAAAAATATTCACCGCGTTTGCATACAGTTTTGGACCATATATAGACAGTGAATAAAGTTTTAATATCACTAAGTTCCATTTCAGATTTCAGCTGGGCATAAAGGGATGACTTTCACACCTTGGGTGATCCTAGCAAAGAACAAGATTCCGACATACTTCGCCCACTCCTCCCAGGGGCATCCTTCCGCTACAGATTAAAGCTCATTTCTCTTCAAAATGACATTTACTTACCATTGATTTCATCCTACATTGCACCACTTTTCCGTAAAGAAAGGACAGGCAATATTGCTAAGGAGGAATGCAGTCGTCCAATCACCTCTTCTTCAGAACTTACTTACCTTGAACTTTTTCCCTGGAAAGTTTTAAGGAGATTAGCTAGTACCTTCTACTTACTTCTGGTACAGGGATAGTGAACGAGGTCTATCGCCAGCATTGTCTAAAAACGAAACTCAGTGGCACAACAGGCCCGTAATAAAGCCTACATTACCCATATCTGTTTTAGAGACCGTGAGCTTTGTAGTATGAAGCCTATGTCCCGATTAGTTGGTCAACATAACTGGGTTCCTCTAATGATCTCACTTGTCACACACCCACAGAAAAACTTGCACCAGCTTCTTGTACCTAGCCACATGAAATGTTATGCATTTTCTGGAAGTGAGCAACCTACTTTATTCAAAATGCTACCAATATAAGATCGCTGCTAATGCCATCATGGAATAGTAGGGTCTCTTTCAGAAAGAAATTCAATCTTCCCTTCTTGCTTCGATTTTTCTGAAGGTAAGTGGGTTCATGGACCTTGTTTCGACTACGTCAGACTGGGTTGGAGATTAGCAGTAACTACTCTGAATGTTTTTTAAACTTTCACACCGCATCAGCCTAAGGGAAGATGTTAAACTACGATATTTTAATGATTTGAAGTAATTTTAGAGTAACATTCAGTTTATTTAAGTATCTTTCAATATTTTGAGATTTTTGTTTGGCAGCATAATTCGTTCCAGAAACATGGCTCTATTTTGGATCGGCATCATGTCAAAACTTTCATCAAGTTATCTTTTGTCAGTCTTGTCTTGTCAATAGCCAATGCTATTCAAACTAAAGCACTTTGGACTGTATCATTTGGTTAATTGTTTTAGTCCCACCATTACCAAAGCAACATAATTTTAAACAACGATCAGATGATGAAGTCAGCATCTTTTACACCACTTCAACCAATCAGCATTAAAGCTTACGAATATTGAATGTGCTTAGACTATTAGAAGACAATCTCTGATTGGGCGAAGGATGACAGTACGGGATTCATTTCTTTCATGGAGGTTCCACAGACTGATGTTGTTAACTTGCATTACAGAAGATCATTTTTTCTAATATTGTTCACTGACAGTAATACTTGGTTTGGTGTTCGACAGGAAGTAACATCAAAGAAGTTTTGACATTCATGCTTCATCAACACTGAAACACCTCCAAGCTTTGTTATCTTAAGACAGTGTATAATTAGGTGGTTAAAAAAGAACTAAAGCAACTCATCGAACAAACTTTTATGATCAATATTCTTTACATAGAGTTGTACTTCGTGTCTGTTTTATCCTATTTTGTATCAATATTACTTAAATATTGTACACCAATCAAATATGCAAAGGACCAATTAATACAAGAGATTTCGGTAAGCTATAGAATCGGGCCGGATATGAAAGAGCGATATCTTCTCTGCGTGGTATTATGGTTCTACGAAATACGACACGTCAATATAAACACTGCTATTAAACATCGATAATACATTGAATGAATTAGTATCGTAATCAATTTAGTCTTCCATGGTGATTGATAAAATATTTTTGTATCATAAAATAATTAATAAAACATTCCATTTTGCGATACCTTGGAAATCTGCCAAGAGGAAAAGTATTCACACTTAATTAATGTACGCGTAATTATTTTTGACAGATCGGCAAATCTGATCCGACAACCACGTGTTTTCGCGCCGATTATTTGAGTACCTTTTCCATTCACACTTCCCATCTGCATAGTAAAAACTTCGGTAAACAATTTCAAAATGTGCTGAGGAAAGCGCTTGGTGCGGTTAAACTTGGCGGCAACCGAGCGTTGAAGTTAGAAATAGCAGATGTTCTCTCCACTCATGTTGCTGGAAAAAAAAAAATCCTTGAATGTTTCAGCATAATTAACCCGATTAATTATCTATTGGTTTCATCGCCATCATTGTTTATTCGGCTTTACTTAAAAAGAATTTTCTTCGTAAATTTATTGCTTATATCTAATGAATGCATATGTGACGAACACTAATGAAAAATTTTTTTTAACATGAAACTAATTAATAATGTTTTTTTAATTATCATAGTTTAATGAAAGAAATATGATATTTGACAACTGATATTCAATTTGGATATTTTCAAAAGATTCTATAGACATTTCATGCTTATTTTTTATTTAATTTATACAGCATAATTATTGGTATATATTATATATAGCTTCTATTAATTAATCACCTATTTTAATTTGCTAAAATTTAAATAATTGACTGCAGAAACCGTAATAATTTTGTATTGAAAGTTGCTGCCTTCAAATCTAGAAGGTAGCGTGTTCAATAGCTGTAGACCGCCGCTGTGTGAAGAACTCGTGTTAAATACACATTAAGTTAAATATTTTTCCTTTGTTGTGGTGTGAAAATCTAGAGAAGACAATGTCATGCCACATGTGAACCTTATGATTTAAGAATGATAGGCTGTTAACATTTTGTTATTTCTATCGTTAGAAAAAATCGCTGTAAAAATCAAAAAGTGCAATCGACCTTGCCGATTTAAATTAACCCTAAAATGGTCGTTTTGTCTCATCTTTTCCATTTTTCTTTTTTTTCTGTTCTATGTGTCTTGAATCATAGGAAACGACTTCTCACAAACCCCCATGCTTTGATCTTCATACAAAAAATCGTTTTATTAACAAAATGAACTTCGAAAATATTTTTAATTTTGATTTTAAGGAGTTGAAGCCATAGAGTCGTTACACGGTATACGTTTCAAGTTCAAATCAAATCGACTATTGTTAGGGGCATTTGACTCAAAACGATTCGAAACGAATTTTGGCGTTATAGTTTGGGATACTCTTTAGGAATCAACATTTTAATCGCAAAATGTTTATCAAATAAAAAAATATATATAAAACAGAGAGAGAGGTTGAATTAGAGAAATTTTAACGGATATCAAGAGAACGGGAACTGGCGCAAAGAGATTTTGGTGAGCTGGGCACAGGAGAGTCAGGCAAGAAAACTTGAATCTTTCAATGGCGTAAATTAGAAAAGATAACCAGAAACTTCTTCGATAAGTTGAATATGCGACGCCATCTCAACACGATGTGGTAATTAATTGTGTGTGACGTAGATTCTGACGTCATGGATATTTTAAGACAATAAGAATTGTAATAAAGCTACGTAACAATGATATTAGCTGGAATAAAAGAAATGGTTAATATTATGGTCACTTTATAGTTACTATTCTTGAAGACAATATCGTTTATTATAGAGATCAATAAAATAAGGCCATATATTGACTTGTGGTATGTTACTTATAATGGCTAAACTGAGCATATGGTCATAATCGCCAGAGACAAAATTTCACCAAATATAACATAGTTTGGTGAATTTATTTCTTCTCCAAAAAATACCCAAAAGAGCACGTTACATCAACCTATAATTGCTTATCCAAAAAGCAATTGATGTTTACAGCATTTGTGGGAAATTTTTAAAATTAAGAAAAACATTAGAATTACAAGTCACCACGGGCTATAAACAGCCAAATATTGCAAAATTTATTAATTTGTTTGTTGCCAGTAAAATTTATTAAAAAACAGCAATTCCTCACTAATCAGAAATCATTGTTAGTGGCGAATTTTAATTATCGTGCATTATGCGTAATATTGAATTAATGATATTTACAAATTGTAATTTTCATCATTTATAATTTTAAATTTGCATTTGAAATATGAAATTTTCTTTGTGATATTCGGCACTGTCATTCATTACTATTTCAATAAAGCTGAAATTGAAAAATAAATATGAAGATAAAAATTTTAATCATTTAATTTTCTACGAGTTTAGGACTATTTTTAAGTTAGATACATTACCACCACTTCCGTTTTCATTTCTATAATACACTGCGTAAAAAAAGTAGAAGGACACTTGATTTTGTAACAATAACCGAAAAATATTTTATTTTTACTGAAATTTTACAAATATTTTAAAAATACAATTTTAACATCAGAATTATGATACTCAAACATAAAATATTAATGGCCACAAAAATAGTTTCTCTTTTTTGAAACTTTGTAAAAAAAAAAAAAAAAAAATAGAAGGACAGCATTATATAATGAATGAAAAAATAGTGATTTTAATAAGGAATATTCTTCCCATTGGCCTTTATAACTTCAAATATTCTGTTTGGAAGAGAATTACATAGAGATAAAACTTCTGCTTAACAAAAATTGTCCCACGAGTCATTCAATGCTTCTCGAACCTGAGTTAAGGAATCAAATTGCCTTCCATTAGCATAAACTCTAAACTCGACAAACCAGTTTTGCCCGGATGTTTTCCACTATATTAAGGCCAGGACTTTTGGCTGGCCATGGTAAAACAACCACATTATTTGTTACGAGCCAATGTTTGACTCCAGTCGCGGTGTGAATTGAAGCTCGTCTTGCTGAAACTTCCACTTTTCACCCCCCCCCAAGTCAGAGCCATAAGGAAGAAGCTCGAAATTCAGCCCTTGAATGTAGTCTGTATGTTTTTACCTACCATTTAAGAAAACCAGACTTGTTCTTCCTCAGTATCCAACAGCCAACCAAACCATTTAACTCCCTCCTCCCATTTGTCGTGTTGAATAGTATTCATCTTCATTCCCCAGACAATGCCAGTAATGATGATATCCGTCTGGACCGTCTAAGTTAAATTTCTTTTCATCGGAAAATATCATAGAAGGCCATTTTGCAGTCCAGGACATGTGTTCCTTGGCCCACGCTAAATGGTTATCAATGTGAGCTTGTGTCCACTTAGGATGATGTTTCTGTTTTTTGAAAATGAATTTTTGAAATCTTTTAATATAGTTGTAAACTATTAGTTTCGTCACATGATTAAGTCCTGCTTAATTTCTGGCCTTTGAAACACTTCCTTTGTTCTTCTTATATAAGAACTTGAGCCAGTTTTCTTTCTTCACTTGGTGTTAACTTTTTCGGCCTACCAGTCTTCTTTTTCTTTCCATTTTCATAAGGATTTCTGATGAAGTTTGAAAATGTATTGGGGCTCACCTGCAACAATCGAGCAATCTCTCTGAGAGCTTTACCATCATTTTGATATGCGGAAATTTGGCCTTTTTGAAAATCGTTCAAAGGTTTTCCTTTAGGTATTTCTGAGAACGGAGAAACAGCGTAACTTTTAAACAAATTATATTTTTTTGATAGAAAAGGATAAAACAAGCTACAAAATCCCTATTTAACTCTAAAGAACAACTCACTAAATGATATATATTAGCAAATGTCCTTCTTCTTTTTATACGCATCGAAAATTATATGTACTAATTTTATTATTAATATTAGTAGATGTTTAATTTTTGCCTAAAATGGAAAAAGGGTCATTAAACTAAATCTGCATAAATATCTGGTAGTTGGGAGAAAATTAAGCGATATTAATTGGCAATAAAACACTGTCCTTCTACTTTTTTACGCAGTGTAAAAGGTGTTAAATGTGTGAAGATTATTTTTTATCGAAAATTTCACTTTATATTCCAATTCTCATATTAATTTTACTAAAAATTCTTATATGTTATGGCAGTTTTCTATTGCTTTAAAAGGATATTTTATTGAATGAACTCTGGGTAAAATCTGAAAAATAAATTTTTTTGGAATTTTACTAAGTAATTTACTTAAATAAATATATGTATTGTTAAATGTAATATTAATTGAAATAATTCCTTTAGAAAATCTAAATTTTGTTATTTTATTATTATGATTCATTTCTTAAATTTAAGTTATTAATTAGAATTTTAATTAAGGAAACCTATTTGGGAAAATTTGTTCCTTGCTTTTTAATTAAATTATAAAATTCTAGGCAGTTTATATTTTTTGCAGCATATTTTCTTAAATTACTGCTTTTTTTTTTATTATTATTATTAATGAAAATCAAAACCGATACAATCGGAAAAATAACATTAAAAAGGAGAAATTTATTTATTTAGTTCGAGATTTATTCATTAGACTAAATTACAGTTGCATATTTAAATGCTTACAGATTTCTATTATTATAAAAATTGACGAATTCTACAAAAGCTGTTTACACATTTTTTCAAAGATTTTAACCCACCATAAGGAAAAATCGCCTGTATGGGAATTTTTTTTTCCGACGAGTCTCATTTTAAGTAGTTTTACTTATTACATGGTAATTCGAACTTTTGTTTTCATGCAAAATGGCGCTTTTAAAAAGACACTGAATCAAAGGATAAGCTTACACTCTCTCTCTTTCCGAAGATGTTTGCTTTTATATAGAAACACTGAAAAAGCTATAGATTTTCGATACCTGCAAGTGTGATAGTACATATTATAAATCATAAAAAGAAAATTTTGTCATAGTCTAGTATCTAAAGGAAAAATTCTTCCTAACATTTATCTATTTATTTATTTTTGAATAAAATTTTTCAAAAATATTATGTGTAAAAGCAAATATGTTAAAAATAATGAACTCCTTAAAATTTTATAATATAATTATAAAACAATTTTTTTAATTTTAAATTAATAAAATTTCCAAATAAATTTTCTGTATTACAATTCTAATTAGTAATCTAAATTCAATTATAGAAATGGATTACATATTTATAAAATATTACAAACTTTTGTATTTTGCAAATAAATGATTTTAAAATTCTATTTAATGTCATATAGATGCATAGATTTTTAAATAAAATTTATAAGTTACTAAAATGCAATAAAGTATTTTTCAGATTCCATCTAATGATTAAGTAATAAATCTTATCGGTTGGATCCTATTAGCAATCACCTCATCGCCAAAAGCGATAAACCCGAAAACAAGGTGTCCTATCCGTTGGGAACAAATGTAATGACACAGATGAGAATATACTGATAATATTTTTATTCTATGTTTTCATTAAGCTATATGTAAAAATAAAACTGTGTGGAAGGATTTTCAAAATATTTATAAATAAATTTACGAAAATCAATTGATATTTTACTTTTAAAAAATCAATTAGATTATGATTTAATTTACTTGTATGGTAACTTAACTGTGTAGTGATAAATGTAAAGTATTTTACACAATATATTTTATATTAAAATACCACAAAAATTTAAAAATTGTTATTAATATTTTTATTTTTTATGTATATGTTTCGTCGATCAGAATCTTCGAACAATTCATCGATATTCTTCTTTCAACTTTATTGTCACTAAACCTTTTTTCTGGCGGGACGCGAGCATAGCCTACATATTTTTCATTTAACGATCTGATTGGTTTTATATTAGCATTGTATGGAAAATGTGACAAAAATTTCGAGTATATATGCGCGCGTGACAAAATTAAGTAAAATTGTTTCGATAAACTTTGAGGATATTATTTTTATATTTTTTTTAACATCCTTAATCACAAAATACTTTTATGAAGTCACGAGTTCTGTAAATGAAGGCATCAGCCAGCCATTCATAAAAAGTTGTTACGTTTACGTTGCTACCGTATTTCATTGAGTAAAAACAACTAAAAAATCTCACGATCCTGTTCCTTTCTTGATAGCCAAATCCATTTTGCGAAAAGTCGGGCTTTTTTGATTAATTCATTGAAAGAACGATATCTTTTACTGTCAAGAATATTAAAATGCTATGATTTTTAGGATGAGATACACAATGTTAATTTTTTCTTCCTTAAAAATTAGGTAAACAAGTCAATTAAAGCATTTTTTTTTATTTCAACAGCTGTGGTGACGGTTAAAAGGCTTAATCGTGGGAGCGGAAAAGGAAACTGAACGAGCTTCCGGTTAATGTGAATCATTTGTTCTGAAGGGGGAATTAAAAAGTAGAAATAATAATAAAAAAAGAAAACTCTAGCTCCTTGCCGAAAAGACTCATCTGCATCTGGTTTTGCAAAAAAAGATGCAGTAATGAATCAATGAACACCTGCTGTTTACTATCACACAGACTGTTATTAAAATCTCGTGCAAACAGTCATTTTCGGCATGGATTGATTCAGAACCCTTTCTTGGGTATGAAATAACCATTAGAATAAATGTAAAGGTAGTGCAAATGAGTCAGAAGCCTCTCTTGATTGGATGCACAAATTTTTTCTAGAATCAAGTTAAAGGCAAAAGAAAACAACAATACTCCAAAGAAGAGTTAAATTCAACCGAAATCTGAATATAACGATTCTGATAGACAATCGTATCTTAAAAGTGAATTTTAAGAACCTGTGTAAGGAAAATTTAAATTATAAAACAATTCTGTTTTAATTAATTGATTTTTGTTATAAATATTTATCTATTTATTAAAATCATCAAAAAGATATAATTTAATAGAAAATGAATTAATGTTTCAAATATGTGAATTCATAATAGTATACATTTTTTACATATACTTATAAGGATTTTACGAGGGAATCTTAGAAATATCTGATTGTAATTTTTGCAGAGCTGTTATTTATAAAACTTTTGCCTGACTGTAAAATTGAATGCGTTTCAAAATAAACTACTTGAAATTAAAAAATTACTACTTGAAACAAAGCAAGATGACATTATATTAAAAATTTTTAAATGTATTAAGAAAACAATTTTTAAAAACTAATATAATTAATTATCTTTTGAAAATGGTAAATAAGAAACTATTTCAGTTTAAAAAATATTTTATTTATAAGAATTAATATATTTCGTATAAGTTGATTTGTTCGTCATAATGAATCTTTTTCTGACGTATTAGTTTAAATGAATTTATTAAGCAATTTTAGAGGAATTGTCTGATTAAAATTATTTTTACAGTGTTATTTAGGCTTACAGTTAAATCAAATAATAAATTAGTCAACATAAAATTGTAGTTAAAAAGTTTTCAATAATAAAAGATATGGTAAAATTTTCAGTTTATATGAATAGAGGAATTTTTAATGATATTCGAGTATCTAAAATACAATTCGTTTTCCAAAGTAAAAAATAAAAAGTTATAAAAGTAACATTTAAATTAAATTATTGCTATTATTTTATAAGTGTTTTTCATCATCAATTAACTATTTTTTTATAATTTTTTTTGTATTTACTTATAAATTAAGTATGATAAAAAAACATACTCCAGTATTTTTAGACTAGTTCCTTTATAATGAATCGTTTTCTTAAATAATCGAGCAAGAAATTTTGTAAAAAAAACTTTAGCACAATAATCTGATTATAAAATAATTTCAATTATGTTATTTTTTAGATTATCCAACAGAATGGAATAATGAATGTAACAAGTACAAAACAGAAGTAATGAAACATTAAAAATTTCAATAATAAAATAAATACACACTTTTATACCTCAGAAATAAACCAAAATCTCCTACCGGTAAATTTATCATCTCTCTGCTAGTATATTTTTTCATCATACATTTAATGTAATTCACAAATTTCAATGATACATTTTTTCTTGTAAATTTCACATACATTTTAATTAGTGTTCTCAAAATTAAAAATTTCTCTGTCAAGTACAAGTAAATTTTTTTTCTCTCAGTAGTTGTAACTCATCTTCCAAAATAATGAAAAAAATGAAAGTATTCATTCGTTATTTCAACTATTTTAAAGAATTTGGCTGTTAGAGGTGTAAAGTATAGTTCTCGTGCCAGTAAAAATATCCGTGACTAATATAGAAACGGGAAAATTCCAAGCAGTTGAATATATATATATTATTGTACAAAACGGAATTGTGTACAGTACTAGTCACACTACTCATAATTCAATGCATATTTTCCTTATATTCAAGAGATTTACAATGTAAATTGGTTTTCTAGGCATGTGAACTTCTACCGGGTGTTGTCTTCTGTGAAAATAGCTTATAGATAGTGGTTTGTATTCATAAGTGACAAGGGAGAAGAGCCCCTGGACCTTCCTCGAGCACCGATCCCTATAAATATCCAGGCAGAAATGTAACAATCGTCTTCCATTGTTAAACAGTGGTTAGGTTTGAACCTATGACTTCCAGTTTTTATGAAAAAATATCTGATCCTATTAGATGGTTAAAAAACATTTATAATTGGGAAATTTCAAAAAATTATTCTTTTAAAATACATGATGTTTGATTGAAAGATTTTTGGTACAAAATGCCTTTAGCATCAGCACTTTGACCGTCAAATCCAATTAAGGAGGAGGAGCAACAGATTATCTGTTGATCCTTTTATTCAGTATTATTAAATAATTATCAAAATGGCGTTCAGTTCAGGGATTACACAGGGATTCAGTTCAGGGTTCAACTCTTACCTAAAGATTCTGAATCCTCTAAATCCCTGGCAAATTAGCCGTCGAGAACTGAAAGAGATCATAAAATTATAGAAGATTAGGAATAAAAATGTATTATTCAAAATCCTTACACAATTGTTAATACACAATAAATATACACAATTTGCATGAAAATAATACTATGTAATAAGTAATAGTGAACAGTGTCAAGTAATAAGTGAGTAAGAGAAGAATGCGTAACTATTTATCCTTCTTACTAACTAAGAATATCAATTAGGATTCATAAACTATTTAAAATGTGTTACGCCATCCACTGCTTTGAAAGGCCCCTGAGGAAAGATGTCAAAACCCGAAATAATAAGTTAGAATTTCACAGCAAGTCCCTTTCCCCACAGTTTTTTAAGACCACCTTTCAAAAGAGGGTGGAGGAGACAAAATGCTATCATAAAATTGATAGCTTCTGGACGGCAGCTGCAGAAAAAAGAGGAGCGGCCCCCCGTCTAGGAATAATCGGTGTTTTAGAAGCTCCTCCCTCTAACTAAATTCATTGCTCGTGCTTTCTTTTTCAGCTTGAAACGTATCGTTTGCTGCCTATTTTATCAAGTTTTGTCGTCTGCTTTTTATATGAACAAATATTATAGAATATAAAAATGCCATTATTTGTATTTCATAGAATGTGTAAATAAATGCTTAAAAGGTGTTAAAAATTTTTCTTTATAGAATAATTTGGACTTTCATTCAGAGGATCGTTTTCGTAAGACTTAATTTTTAAGAAATCGAAATAGAAGCGAAGTTTTATTATGGCGGATGAGACTGATTCAGAATATCAGTATTTTGGATGATTTTATGTTGAAATAGCATAGTTTCATTTAAAATGCCACTTAAAAAATGCAAAAGCAGCGTATATGGATGATGATACAATGTGTGAAAAATTACCACATTTTTAACAACACATGTAGAAATTATCAGCATTTTTAAATGAAGATTATTCCATATAAGGAAATAATTTTAATGAATACTAAACTGATCCGAAATTCCCATCTTTTTTATAAGGAGATCTCCATAAATAAAAGCAAAGTTTTCATATTATTACCATGAAAAATGCGAACATTTAACTACAAATTTATGTTCTGTTTTTCTTACATGTTTTTACATAGTTAATGCTTATTGCTCTGCCTTCCCCCACTTCCAATTGACACGCTACACCAACGATAATTTTGACACAAATCATGCATTCGACTTTTTAAAGCAAATGTCATCATTTGGTTTGGTATTGAACTCGCGCGCGTTTTCATGCGAATAATATTTTTACCATCATACTGCGACCATAAACCATTTATGAGAATTCGTTAATGGGGCTCATTGTGGCATTCTTCGAAGAGAGGGGTCTCCGACTCGATTCCAACCACTGTTGTATACCAGAAGAGGGGTGGTTTCTGCTTGGAGCGACTGCTTAGAAATGTTCGGGATTTTCTGTCTTGAGATACCGGAACAAAATCTCTCATCTATAAAGTGATAAATTATATCCTCCAAATATAATTAAACTTAAGTGATAAATAGTTTCCCGTGAAGTGATAAATTTTATATACGTGCTGTTAATTTGTAATATAAGTTGGATGTTAAACATAACGGATGTTACTCAACAGCCCGTTGATGGTAGGCTGTCGAAAGCGGGATTATATAGATTTATTTTTTTCACTTCCTCATTTTGTATTCAAATATTTCGAAGCCCTAACTAGGAAGAATATTGCTGCTTTTTCAGGGTATGGGTACTTTGGATAGCTGTGTTCAGTAAGTCTGGCTCTAAACCTAATCCTGTGACGCTATCAAGATCCATTTGCTTTCTATTCTTCAACACAAAGCATCCGTATACACAAAAAGTCCTTTTTCAAAATTGGGGAGAAGGGGGTTTCTTTTTCCGGTAATATTGAATATCGTTTGCAGAACAAAAAGTCAAGGTTACATTGAGGGTGCTGGTCAGTCAGCTGGTCGAAAGCAAAGAAGGGGGAAGAGACCACCGTATTTTATTCCCGAGCTTTGGTCATCTGGCATAAGAGGGTGAAGATGACCTTGAACAGAAAACATCTGTGCATTTCCTTCACAAAATTGGGTCAGTAGTACCAGAAGAGGTGTAGTAAAAACCAAATTTCAATAAAGGAATTTCGAAATTCGCCTGAAAATAAGAATCTGTAGAGCCCCTTTCAGAATAATGGTGGAATTTCCACCATTGAGAAATTTTGGATAAATATCTGAAGATAATCACTTAATTGATATAATGAAATACGGTAGACATTTCTATTCATTCATTTATGTATATTACAAACTTTTACATACACATACATATGTGCATATATACAGAGAAAGTGTATACATAAAAAAAATTCCTCGAAATGTGTATGGTATTAATTTATCCATCATGTTGTTGTTACGTTGTTTCATCTTCTGATTGGGCAAATTTGCTTGAATGCCCATCACTAGGCTTAGATTGTTTTGCTCGGCGCTCTCTCTGAAGCTCTTGACAATCCATAGATTATAAGCCTTATAAATAAATCTCTTTTGAAGATTTATAAGAAGGATTGAGAAGCAAGATTCATGGATTAATGGGTAATAAGTATATTCGTATAAATAAATTTAAGTGAAATATAATCTAGTAATTCTTTTTTTAATTATTAATATAACCCTTTTAATCCACTATTCCATTAATTATTGATTTTTCCTTGTGCTATTTTTTTCATATATTGAGGTCTATACGCTGTATAAACCTCAAGAAAGTTGTTAAATAATAAGTTCTTTGAAAAATCCTGCAATTCCCTTTTTAAGACGCATTCATTTCGATAAGTTAATGAAGTTCAATATATTGTAACCATATAAAATTTTCAAACATATATACATAATCATTTTAACAAAAATTATCCTGTAAAATAGTAGTTTATTTTTATACGAATTAAATAATTTAATTCCAAGTTACACTTAACGATACTATGAGAACCAAATGCAACAACAATTTCTTCTGTTTTCAATAAAACAGAAGAAAAATTTAAGATTATGGAAATACTTTATTGGAATTTATTTCCATGTATTTTTTTAAATTAATTATTTCGGAAAACAGGAATATGTATAACGACTGTGCAACACATTTCCTTGAGATAACCCAGCTTAAAATGCGATTAATAATTAATGAAAAATTTAAATAGAATCGAACTCGCTTCTTCGATTTCTCCTTTTACGTCAACGTCGAATTCATCTGGCTCAGATTTAAAACGTCACGCGATTTTCCGTGCCGTTGTTGTACCACAGTGTCGCATCTGCGCATTAGACGACGTGCTGCATATAAGTCCCAAGCACAAAGATTAATCCTGAATACCAACTTAGTTCTTTTCTTTTTTTCATTTTATTGGGGTGATGCAGAAATCATCGCTGCATATGTGATTCTTCAAGCCGGGTGGCATCACAGAATATCTTCTCATTCTCCAGTTAATAAATTCTGCTCACAAACCCAGCCTCCAGCCTACTAGAGCAGTTGCAACTGTTCACTCCGAATGTCGGTGCTTAAGCTCTCACTAAAGAGAAGGCATGGCCCGCAATTTCATTTTAGTATTCCACATCGATTGTAAAAGCGAGCCGCGCTTCCTTTACATTCAGGGGTACACTTGATTTTTCAATGGGAGTCGCCATCTCTGCATCAGGACACGTCTGTCCAAGAACTAAACAGCTTTTTTATTATTAGAAAAAAAATGCATTAAATTCCCGATATTACTAAAAAACAGTTTTCTTCTAATTTTATGATGTCATAAATTTGAACAAAGGTATTCTAAAATTTAACCACCTGTCAATGTCCAATTTTTTTTTTTTTTTTTTTTCATGTAAGATTACAAAAACTTAAAAACTTTTTGAATTTCATACAAATTGCAAAAAAAAAAGGAAAGAAAATATCAATTAAAAATATATGTATAAAAATCGGGAATATTTAATAAAAATTTTGAAACATTTCACATTTTTTTTTTGTTTGTTTGGAGGAAAAAATCAAAATTACTTTGGACACCACAGAGAGGATAGCCAAACGACTGTGAGCACATTTGTAAAACATTTCACCTCATACATTTTTATGTATTATCATGAATTTTCCTCTATTTATGGTCATAACGAAGAAATCCCGCAAAACTCCCAAACACCTACCCCGACAGATATAACGAGAGAAATGCGACAACCCTGTCATTCAACAGTGGCTTGAATCGAACCGAAGACCTTATGTACCGAAGAGAGTTGTCCTACCATTGATGAACTCAAATTAGGCTCTTTTGCTTTGTTAATAGCTCTATTGTGATTGTTGCACACGAGGGCTTATTTGACACTGAACCGCAATTTCAAGAGTGTTTTGAACTATACCAACAGCCATGATTGAGTTCGAAGTCAAACCTATGAACTATTGAAACGAAATGCCCCAATTCAGCAATTTGCCAATTCAATTTTCCACTTGGTCGTGTATGTTTGAATTCCACCTTAATTCCTTGTGTATGATCAAATTAGCTTTTTGCTTGCAAAACGTGATGGAATAACTGTAACGCACACTGCCAATTACCATTGAAAGTTACTCATTACACATGCATGAAATAACAAACATTCGCACCAGCAATTTAAAAAAATAATGATTTTATCTTATTCAAATAAAGTTAAAATAGTTGACATTTCAGTACTTGACCTGCCGTCCCCAGAGGTATCGTTTCACTTGGAGAACATTGCGACCACCTGTTTAAATGGACCCAGCCGCCTTTAGTGAAGAAGGTGGTTCTTCGGTTAAAAACTCTTTATCTTCGGATAAGGAGAAAGAAGGCCGCCCACAGGCCATCGCGGTTGAATAAAAGATATATAGTGCTATATCTGGAGAATACTTTCCTTGTAGTTCCATGTTTCAATGTTTAGACGAAAAATAAAAAGAAGCAATTACTATGTGAAAAGGCACATTGCCATGCGATTTCCAAGAATAGTTTCACTGCATTACAAGGTCATTTTTGACATTTTGTTTCAGTCTATCACCTAAAATACTATTTCAATAATCATTGATTCATGCGTCACGCATGCTTTGAGCACTCTAATTTTTTCAAAGTAAACTTGCCGGTCACCCAAGACAACCGGTGAAGATCATCAAGAGAAACCGGCTGCAACGTTCAGAAAAGACAGTGACCACCGGTAGGTAAATAATCATTGATTGCTATATTACTCGATAGGAATCCATAATAGCTCCTACCCGACAATTAATGTAACCAGCTAGCATTGTCTTGATTTCTGACCGCCGCCTTTGACGTCTTCCACATCTTCCTTCACCTTTGTTGGTCTCTTTCTAGTTTCATAATTAATGCAACAACGTTTATATATATATATATATATATATATATATATATATATATATATATATATATATATATGGGGGCAAACTGAATATACGTTTTTGAATTTAGAACAATTCTAATGGTCTTAAAATAACTTAAAACTGGAAGCTTCCACACACACTTTAAAAGTTCTTTTAAAATTATTAGACTGGTACTAAATAATATAATGAATTTGTTCAATGATGCCTCCTATTACCAAATAACAATCACCGAGTATCAGTTGGCTGACTCAATCGATATGTTAATCTTTCATCGAAATAGATTAGTTTACTAATCATTCTTGATGATTATCTATCATTTTTTAATAATTTATACCAATTAAACTGAATTGGTTTTGAGAAACAATAGTCCTTAAGCTTTTTCCAAAATTACCGATGCTTTTATAGAAAAAAGTTCACGGCTGGAACAAATTTATTGCAAGTTGTCCAGTTAATTTTCTGTATTTTGGAAAATTTCGAGTCCTTTTATCATTACATATCAGGGGTGGCCAAGCTCCCTCCGAGCTATTTTTCAAAATCTGAAATTTTTCGCGAGCGGCAATTAAATATGTATTCAAAAAGTATACAAAGAATGGTATTAAATTTTTTAATACCATTCTCCATTTCCAATAAATATACAGAAATTATACTTATTGGAAACACACACATTAAAGTACAAAATTTGTGTATTGAATTTACATATTAAAAACTAAAAACGCACTTTTTTTACTTCTCTTGATAATTCTTTAAAATTTGGTGAATAATTGGTGATAGTACTTTTCAGAGTAATTCATTGATATGCTGGTTTGTTAATACTGATCGGTGTTTGGGATTTCACGAATTTTAAAGTGGATTAAAATGATTCACATAAGTACATTGTTCCGAATATTGAAATAATTTAACAAACCGCTTTTTTTTAATTCAGGATACTTAGATTCTGGTGCAAGTTTCCAAAATTCAGTAATCGTTGTTAACTTATATTTTAATTGTAGATTTTTATCTTCTTGCATCTCTATTAATTCCAATTCACTAGAGACTTTTGGGTCATAATTATATTCGAAATGGAAATTCATCTTGAATTATTTTAATTTCAAATGGATTAAAAAAAAATCAAGAGACCATTTCAAATATTTCAAATCTTGAAATCCATTTTGGAATTCCGTCAATATTCCTTCGAGCTTTAGCCGTTTCCCTCTTTTGTTCGATGTGGTAGCAATTATGATTTCAAAAACCTATAAGCTTCCAATCCCCAAAACAGCATCCTAACAATGATATTGTTTTATTATTAGTAACAGAGATTCGGAAGAGTATGGAAATAAGAGTTCCGTTTGATTCTTGAAAACTTCAAGACCCATCCTACATCTAGAGATTAATTTATTGCTAACACATCCAATATATTATAATATTCGTCGTATCACGTACTATACTTAGGCGTCCTAAATTTCCTTTTTCATTTCCGGAAAGGATTTCGGAAGTAACAATTCTTTGTATTTGAAGGATGCGAAATGAAATCTTCATATTGCAGAAACACATTTTCACCATTATATATAACGGGGAACAAAAGTTGCCTTATTTATTTATTTAAATATTGATATGTATATAGACTAGAAAACAGATACAAACACTCACTTTATTTAGAAAACAGGACAAAGAAAACAGTTTTATTTCAAGTTGATAATCATATGTATGAAATGGAGGGCTATTATTAGCATCGTAATTAGATCACTGCAATAACCTTCTTAGGTCTTAGTCCAAATGCTAAAGTAAATAGGTGAATCTGAATTTTATATAATGTCTTAGTAGTTATGCTTATTCCGTAGTTGATAGAAAATATATAGCTAATATTATATATTTTTTACAATCTAATAACAATTTTTTTCTAAATTCTCATTAATGCATTTATGCGAAACGATCAACACTGGTGGGAAATACCAATTCAAAAAGACCTTAAATACATCATCAGAAATAAAGAACATTCGACGAAGTAACCTTTGAAAGGGTGTCCTTGGTTCTGAAGTTCCTGCTTCCAGCTTTTCGTTCTAATCCACAACTGTTACAAGAAAATTACCGAGTGTCATCCAAGACGGATTGGCAACAGAACACAGCCTCGAGCAGCTTTCTCTCGGGTCTTCAGTCAGAAATCTTCAGAATACCTAATATTCTCGCCAAAGGTAGTCAAGGTCTGCACCTAATGGGAAAATAAAAGCAAATGATGATAAACTGTAAAAAAAAAAAAAAGAGAGAGAGAGAGAGAGAGAGAAGAGTTGAGTTGAGTTGCCATCATTAGGTCACTTTAACTGGTAATCCATCAAGATAATAACTGCAGGCATATCTTTCTGAAGGTAAATATGCGGGGAATTATTTTCTTTGTCAGTGTGTTGTGTTTGGAGTAATTTTACTTTTAAATGTATTCCCTCGTGGATTAGAAAGAAAAGCAATTTAATAAGCATGATAAAATTTCGGATAAAAAATGGTAATTCAAATGTCAATGTTAGAAAATAAATTATGGAAATGTAATGATTTTCTCAGAAAAATACTTATGACTTACAGGTTTTTATTTATCTTTGAAATTTCCAATCTCATTTTGAAACCTGAATGTAAGAAAACGGTTGCCCATTTTGATGATTTATTTAAAATTTAAAATCGTTATCTGTGCCACCGTTTTAATAATCATTTAGCAAAAATCACACTGTTTAAAGATCTATGAATTTAATCGAAGCTTACGCCATCTGACGGTATAAAAATGTCACAAGGATGAAGCTGAGAGGTTCATTATAACAATTAACGTATTAATTTAACTTAATGGCAAAGGAAAAATAATTCAGAATTTCATAATACAAAGACATCAATTAATCAGTGAGTCACAAAAATTCTAGGTGAAAGATAAATTAAATTTAAAATATAATTTTCATTGTTTCCACCACTGATAATTCAAAGATGCATTAATAATAATGCAGAGAGATCAGATCACAATAATTTGATTTAAGGTTAGGTGTTCAATCTTTCATTAAAAATGTGATTTTATTTTCAATGACCTTCCGCAAAGGAGGTCGACATGACATCTTCCTCAGCAAGACAAGAAAATTATATCAGATTCCACAAATATTTATCTTGTGTACACTTCCAATAATAAAAAGATAAGACGTTGTTGCTAAAGTATTGTTTTTCAAAATTTATATTTAAACAATTACAATAAAGAGAAAGCATTACTATAAAGAGAAAAAATTAATTAGTCATGAATGAAGTTTTAGAAAACTTTATTGGCTACAATTTGCTAGAGAAATGTTTTATACCCGTGGTTAAATTTTCAAAGAATAGGGAAAGCTAGCTAGTGTTAAGCAATTAAACTGGTAAAGAAATAATAAAAAAACATAAAATGGGTACACACATTTTATTAATATTTGTTCGTGTGGTTTATTCTTCTAAATTATTTCTAAAATCAATATTGATTCTCTACAATACTGCCTCAATGATTACTCCAGGAGATATTAAAAAAAAAAGAACAAACATTTTTGAACAAAATTCAAGTATATATTTGCTTACAGACGATAAAGCGACTAAAAATAGCAACTTCACGCACATTTTTTTCGTGTGAGTAAAATTTCAAAATTGAAAAGTGCTCTCTGAAGTTGAAAAAATAATTCTGAAAAATGAGCAACAAGATTCACGATTAGATTTTAAATAACGCAACTGAATACATGATCGATCATAATTTTAAGCATCATAAAAGACTATTTTTATAATAACACGAAGAGATTAGATAGATTTTATTCACGTCTCCTTTATTCAAAACCATTCTATGATTATACCATGGCAATCTCGCTTGGCGCCATTTCATTCTTGCGTTAACCAAAATAAATCCCGATAAACCTTGACCTTGAATTCTGCTGGCGCAGGGTTACTATAATTTACTCCTTTGTTTATATTCCATCAAAACTTTGCTATTGGCGAACAAGTGCATTATTTTTGAAACAGAATGGAGTTGAATATTCTATGGTGTAATTGATTTGCCTAAATTTTTATTCTTACATAGTTCTAAAATATATTGCAAGTATAGTGTGAATACTCTTTTATGTATCTATAATCAATTCTGAGGAGATAAAAGTAAATGAAAGTAAAGTCCCGCGAATGGGAAAAAAAAAAAAAATGCCGAAACTAGTTTTTAGAAGATTAATAAGCGTGAAATAAATGTCATGTATTTCATAAAAATAAGAAATTTTTGTCACGTAAAAAGTATATCACCTGTCAAATTGCGTGGCAAAGTTTAGAATTTTCCCTAATACTAGATGTTTTCTGCAATAATTGGAGAGAGATAAAAAGGAGCTAAAAATGATAACTCAATTTATTAGTAACTGAATTATTACCTTGTTTATCCGGTTAGTCTTTTATAATACCTATTTCTATGCGTATTTTACACTGTGGACATTATACTTAATTGATATTTAACTTTTTATTCTAAGTTAGTAAAATGAAGACTAAGCAAAATAATTGAAATCCGGTGAGAAATTTTTTTTCAGCTTCATTTAAACTTATAGTATTTAGTTCAACTTAGCTTTCCGGCTAACATAAAGCTTTTGGTAAATAGTAATTTAATTTAGTAAATATAAATTTTTTACTTTATTTTAAACAGTAAACTTTGAATAAAAAAAATTTAACATAGCTTATTAATTAACGTCCCAAACAGTTGATTATGAATTTTTTTAATTTTAAGATTTTAATTAGAAAGCAATGGGTATTGGTCAAAATTGGAATATTTTTTGTTACATCGTGTATAAACGTCAACAAAATATTCTGAAAAAAAAAAAAAAAATTCTCACTTATAGATTTTAAAAGTCTTAGTAATAGTTAACTAATTTTTATCGTTATTTTATTATTTATTTTATTTGTTTATTTATTTATTTTTTCTTTTTTGCGAAGCACGTATATAAATAAACTACAATAAAAAAAGGAAAAAATATTAGGGTGACACTGTTATTACTTTTTATACTACTGTTAGCGTAAAATGCTCCACCATTGTAGTTTAACAAAAGATTTCTGTTTCAAAATTTGAAATTTGTTCAAAAACATCTGCCACAACAAAACATGATTTTATTTATCGCATGAAAATTGCCCAATTGGAATTTATTTACATCGCATTTCTTGTGATACATTTAAACTACAAAATTATGATTTTTCAGCTGTGTGGGTAAAATTTTTTTTCATCCAATCATACACTCTTTATATATAATTGTTATCAATATTTATTATGTCATTAAGATTTTATGTAGCTTTCTTTATACTTAATATATGATAATATAGATGAACATAATATTTATTTATAGACATGACAATCAAGATTTTGATTTCGAAATGTCCGCCCCAAAGGCGGGATTCGAATCAGGAAGCGTTGAACTGACTGTTAGACTATTAACCAGCCGCTCACTTTTTACATATTTACAATTATTACTCCTGAAAAAAACTTTCCTTTATGGAAAAGGCATATTTTGAAAGGAATGATGCTTTATTACAATGTGAAAATTTGAGATTGTAATCTTAATCTCAATAGAATTTCTATTGAAAATATTATTCTCGAAATCTCGCGTAACTGGATCGAGTTACGAATAATGCGTGTAAAATTATGAATTAAAATATCGACAGGCATATCCACTTAATTATAAAGGATGGAAAAGTACCGTATCATTTTTTTAAATGTTATTATTTCAATTTTTAAATAAAAATACTAAATAAATTTATAAATATACTTAAATGCCAATTTTATTGTAACTCCTATTTGTATTTTCGTGAGTATGAAACTTTTTAATACCAATATTTTTCTCAAACTCTTAAAAGTCATAATTATGAAGATATACACGATGGTGTACTTTCTTTCTAGAAAATTAATACAACAATTTATTTATTCCAAAAACAGTTAAAAAAAATCAAAACCAATAGCATATCTTTTTTAGACTTTTACGTGAATAAATATTAATTACACTGAACTTAAGTGACGCTGAATTTTTGGCAACCATGAGTAATATATAGTTGCCAAAAATTCCCTAATTAAATTTCCTCTGCTTTCTGCCAAATCGTAAAATTTAATATTATAAAACAAAAATATTTAACTAAAAAGTAACAATTCCTATCGTACATAATTGAGGAAAATTTACGACTGAAAAAAAAAAAGAATTATTTTTTATTTACTGCATATTTTCTAAAGAAAAAAAAATCAAAACCAATAGCATATCTCATCGAAATCTCATCGATATGCCTAATTTATTATTCTTAATGTCACATTCATTGTTCTAAAATTATATGGATGTTTTTACGGCAACCATATAAGTTTGAACGAAAATGCACGAAAACTAATAGTATTTTTTATTATTTTGCAACGCATTTATTAACAATAAAGAAAATTACAGTTATAATTATTCGCGAATACTACTTATGTATATCGCAAAAGACATTACAGCAAACATTATCGCTAATTCATTACTCAAAATTTATTGTTATTTTATTGCTCTATATTTAATCCCCTCCACGTAATTAGATTAGTGATATCATTCATTGTGTGAGATTTTAAAGAGTTAAATTTGTTAATGATGAAGTTAAATTTTTTTTATGATTTTTCCAATAAAAAACTGAAGCATTGGAATAAAAAAATTATGATCTATATTAATACATTGTTTACGACATTGCTTTAATAATGATAAATTAATGATACTGATAATCACTTCACTTCGAATAACTACAAATACACACGTTATTTTAAAAAAAAAATATTGATGGTTGCAAAATGTTTGTTTTTGAGAAATATATTTCAGCAATACTACAAGTACAACCTTGGCTATGCTTTTCCTATTCGGTTTTCCTAGAATCTTCCACTCTGGTTTAGCGCATTGATTCAGGGTTGGAGCATCCACTTTCATGTCCAGAAGAATTTTCCCAGATATTACAAGTAATGTGATTGGAATATTTTCTTATGCTTCCGAGAACTACCTTATGACATCTAAGATGTCAAACGTTTTCACCGTGCTTTCGTGGTCATCATTATTATCAATTGTTGACATCAGTGAATTGAGAAGATGGTGGCACTGTTCGAAGACTATGAAAGGGGGTATTCTTGGAATCACATACAATGGGTTAACGAACAAACATTTAATTTTCACATTTAATTCCCATTGCTTTATATACTTGCTGTTAGGAAATGTGAATACGAGCAGCTCCTAGCTATCATAGAGGGCTTTCCTCAAGTGGTGCGCTATATTTATGCATCGAAAGGGGGGAAATAGATTTACATATCGTGATTAAAATTTATCTGACACTTATCCCAAATCATGTACTTCCCAGTGAAAAAAGAGATTTATCTGAGAATGAAAATTAAGTGATGCTCTGTATTTATTACATGCACTTAATATACATCAACATGAAAGACTCGATGGATTTATTAGCATAAAAAATAAAACACAAAAATAAATGTGATGGCATTGCATAGCAACTTAGAAATAAATCAAATGCACTGAATACTTTAAATTTTCTCTCAGTTCTATTCAATTTAAAAACAAAAATTCTACATGTTAATAAGCTTCGGAATCGAATTTGCATTTTTTCTAGAGATGTAAGAATTACGAAATGAGTCCTTCGCACTTGGGAAGCTATCTGC
The DNA here is from genome assembly GCA_030067965.1 of Latrodectus elegans. Taxonomy (NCBI): domain Eukaryota; kingdom Metazoa; phylum Arthropoda; class Arachnida; order Araneae; family Theridiidae; genus Latrodectus; species Latrodectus elegans. The sequence continues at coordinate 125,992,173 of CM057813.1, forward strand.
TTTATAATGCGCAGGTTAAAAGTACTCAAAAAGTTAATCGCTGAGCTGCGTTATAAAGGAAACCTAAATCATTTTGATAGATTTCTTCGAAAAGGTTTTATTTTTGTTATTACGTTCTTAATGAGCTATTTTTAAGCAGTTAAAACGTGATCCTACACAACACAAATGAGCCCTATTTTTACAGTGTTATGAAAACATATTGCATAATGCCACATTTTTATGTATAAAGCTGTACATTGAAAATATTTCACATTTGCAGCAAAAGGTAGATTTTGGCAAATAAAACTGTATTTTAAAAAAGATTAAAAGGGATAAAAGTTCAATAAAAATAATGCAATTGACAATGAAAATTCTTTAAAGTGATAACTGAGAATCTGTCAATCACGATTTTATAACATTTTACTGCAGTTACTTGTCTGTAGTGCGTCGCGCATCAAATGAATATGGGCTCATTTGTATTAAGCAAATTACGTAATATAGTCTCTCTAAAATGTATAAACAATTTTAGAGGGGAGGTTATAATCTAAATTTTCATGAAGTTCCAATCAAATGCTAGAAAAGTGCCATTTATTCGGACGAAGTTAGTATGTGGTTTCATGGGGCGTAGCTTATAACTATTATATTAATTACGCTCTAATTACAGAAATTAAGTTTTCTGTTGAAATGTTGGCAATTTATTTTTCCTCATGTATTATACAAAGAGATTTCATCACTTTATATCCTACATGATTTTCAAGAAGTTAGGCAAATTCTCTTTTTTTCTGTGACAGGAAACCATATTTACAGATTTTTAACCTTATCCAAAACACTGTTTGCTTCACAAAATAAGTAAACAGAAATAGATAAATTAAAAACAAATTGAATGAGTTTTTGAAAGCTTGAAAAATTCTCTTTAGTTACGCAATCATTAAATGTTGACGATGGGTTCGCATTTCAATAAATTTCGAGTAGGAAAAGGATATGCAAAAACAATACTTTTTCAAAAGCCCCCCCAAAAAAATTAAATATCGTTATTATTTTTTTAAAAAAATATCAGTCTCTGGGAATGTAGAATAATTGAGGGATCAGATACCATAAATATTTATTCTCTTATCAATATTACCCTCAGTGGTATTAAGCATAGAAGACAATTTTAAAAGCAAAGAAAAATCTGATATCTCAGTTCTTAAAAAGAACAGAATTGATGAACGATTTACATTAGGACTTAAGCTATTTTAACTTGAGTTTACAAATCAATATTGATTACGATTAATAATAAAGGCTAATTAAAATTTGCAATGAAATATTTCTGGCATCGATAACTTTTTAGTGATGTGCCAAACCAATCATCAATTGGATTCCAGATTTTGCTCAGTAGGAAATGTTTAAAATAATAAGATTGTCTAGCAGCAATGTTTTCACAGAATTAAGGGAGATGTCCAGAATTCAGATTTAGAGTTTTATTTTAATTTTTAAATAAGAATATGATTAATTTACTAGGAAATATAATGAAAATATGTTTATTTTTGTAGCAAAGACTCTCAGACACTCAAGAAATTCGAGAAATGTTTTGTCTTTTCCTTGCCATTCCATAAATGCAGTTTATTGAATTGTTTGATTGTAGCCATCAATTTACACATCCATTCTTTTCAGGTTGATGAAACACCAATCTTTCTTATTAAGGAAAATTTAAATGTATTCAATGCGTGACACAAGGCGAATTCATCGGACATGGTTATATAAGGGGTATTCAGTTTCCATTTCCTTAAGAAGAGAGAGATTTAAATTACTAATTAATTAATTAAAATTAAATTAAGAGATTTTAATTTAATTTACGAGTGATGAATAAGACTCGATGAAATTAACCTTTCAACAACAGTATTCTCATTACGGAAATTAAGTATTCTAATCAAATTTTTGCAGCAGAACTTTTCTGGTGTTTTAGGCATCTGGAATTAACTACTTTATATCCAATATGATTTTCAAGTAGTTAGACAATCACTTTTGACAACCCATACGTAGTTGCAGATCTTATTTATTCTTTTACTTTCAAGTAATTGATAGATAAATCCTGTCTCTTAGAGTTATCATAATCAAGCTGCATCATTCGATCTTTATCACAATGCCGTGCCATTAGTGAAAGGCATGCAATATTATTCACATCGGCACACTTTCCTCAAAATCAACGCTTAATGCAACAGCTTCTTACTATAACTTAGTTTTGTTATGTTATTGGCTACATTCTCCCCCCCCCCCCTCAGTGGTTTACTTAAAGACCAGTCTTTCTTGAATTTGAGATAGTGATGTCGTGGGTCTTTTAAATCATAGAATTAAATATATTTCTACTTTTCTTTAAAATTTGTTTTTTACATATTTGCCATCTGTGCATCTTTGACCTCTGCTCAGTTAGTCACCTTGGGTTTAGTTCCGATTGCTTGACAAATAAAATAAAAAAAAAAACTTATTTATCTTATTTTTAGGGAACGGTCCCTTTTTCACATTTATCATCAGTGAGAAGAAATAAGGATGACTCTTAAAATTTATCTGATAATTTCGTGGAGTACCAATGAGAATTGTATTACGTGCCAAATCTGGCACGTTTACCATAAATTACTGATATATTTCTTGGACATCGTATGTTGTAAAGTATTCAGATACTAATGATGGATAAATATGGACAAATATCTCATTTGAAAATGCTGTACATAGGACGTGTGGCACACGAGGCTTTCGCAATGCATCACACTAATATTTTGTATAAATCTATATTCCTTCATCCAAGAGACTTGAAAATCGTGAACATCAGCTTTTTTTTTTAATCACCAGTTGATTAGGTATGCATGAATTGTCACAGATAGCATAAGAAATGGAATAAAAAGCAAATGAATAGTCGCACTTTCTTCAGATCTAATGCTATTAAAAATATTTTTCACAAGGTGATTTAACTTTATCTGGTAATTTTAGAGTGGTGTAGAATGCCATGGAGAATTCTAGTACGTGTTAGATCTTGCACGTGTGACATAGGTAACCAACGATCGTCATAGTCTGATAAATTTATAGTCTTGTTCAGTGCCGTACGGAGTGAAGTGCTTCTAAATTATGAAGACTGAACCACTTTAAAAATTTCAATAGCTTAAATCAGTTCTTAAAACTGTCTTCTTCATCAGTGTGAGCTACAAGTACTTAGTTATCATAAAGATCGAAATTGATCGCCAATATTTATCTGTCTATACTTCTGGCTATCTATTTCTGCCAACTGAGGATGCTAAATACAGCCACCAAGTTATAACTTTAAATTATGATCGAGTGATGTTGTCAGCACCTAAAATGGCACAATTTTTCCTATGCTATAACATACTATCGAACAAACGGCGCATGTTGCTCAGCTTTCAAAGGAGTTAGTCCTTCTGACCTTGATAATTTTAGACTGGATCAAAAATAAAATCCACTACTAAATTGCGACAATAGATGTGCCTTACTTCTTCAGGCTAATGTGACTTCCTTGTGTCTTCAGTGGCCTATCTTTATACACCTCAACTGCGAAACACATCCTTGCATAATATCGTGATGGACATCTGAGGTAGTGCCCTCCTCTTCAAATATCTACACCACAGCAACAGAAGGACAATAAAGAGTCAAAAGAGCGTAAGCTCTCTCAACATGAAGGTCTATGAATGGGTTGATTATCGAACCCGCTATCTCTTAGAGATGAGAAGAGAGCATTTCCCCATCAGTTACTGGAACCATATTGTCAAATTTGCACTTATCCAAACATAACTATCTATCTCTCTATTTAAACTTCGTTTTACTCACTATGATGATTTTAAATTTCACACTTTATATATATATATTCTATATTTAAAATTACAACCCTTCCGCAAAACAAAACAAAATTGTTTCTTCAAATCAGCAAATCTATAAATGTTTTGGATATTCATTTTGAATGAAACCGGAACGAAGATCAAAATAAATAGGCTAGAAATATTTCTACTTGGAATTTTCTTTTTAGTTTTTTTGCTATTTACGAAAATTACTAAGACCTAGGGGGGCACACATTATTTGTAAGAAAATGTATTCGTGGAAGACGCCCAGTAATAATTATCTTTTTTTTTTTTTTTTTTTCTTAACTCTTTTCTTTTTTCCTGGCCATCTCCTCTTTTGCTGCCGGAAACTTTCCAAGGACGAGAATAGAGAAAATAACACTATTTCACAGTGGTTTCTTTCGAGGTGGAGTTGTTTATTATGCGAACTCAACTGAGTTCCCATTTGACCCTTTCAAGGACAAAAGAATCCATTTCACGAATGAAAAGTTTTAAGACGATAAGTGCACAGGAGATGCTCCCTCCATAAATTTCTGCGTGAAAATAATAGATATGCAGGAAAGGGAAGCAAATTATTTTGACCTTAATTTATGCATTACTTAAATTTACATGTCACTGTTAAAAATATAAAGTTACTTATACAAAAATACTTACGCACAATATCGATTCGATGTGTTAGAACAAATGATATTGTATTGAAAAAATATTATTCTTTTATTTTGTAGACTTCTTTAATTACAATTGAAAAAACATTCTAATAAATATATAAAGATTATAAAATATTTTTAAGCAAATTAAATTTCTTTGATTTTGGAAAAATTAGAATTACTGTTCAAAAATTTTCCTTATAAATTTATCAGGGTTACAAAATATTTTAAGTGGATTGAATTTCTTTGATTGTAGAGAACTTTTTAGTAAATTTATTGGGTTACAAACTATTTTTTAAATAAATTAAATATTCTTGATTTTGGTGAACTTTTACCAATTATACTTAAAAAGGAATTTTTTTAATAAATTTATAATGGTTACAAAAACATTTTAAAGTAAATTAAAGTAATTAAAAGTTTTTTTTCACAAATATTGAATGTGATTATAATTATTATAATATTGTGAGATTAAAAATTTCGATACTTTTGGTAAGCCTCCTCAATTTTTAGCGAGAAACTTTTAAATTTTATGGCTCAGGTTTCATTTTGACAGGCTTTCTAGTCATATAATTAATTTTTTCTTGCAATAATCTTTGTAATTCAACGTAATCTAATCGTGTAAGATGATTAAACAGTGGCTTAAACGTTCTTGAACGGAGATCTGACTCCCACGATTGAGCTACCAACATCGTCACTTGATAGTGATTCATAATTATGAGGAATCTTGGGTACATTTAATGGCTTTGATCGCTGGAAATCGATGGTGGGAAACATAAATACCGGAATAACCTAATTTAACCTAAGAAGTTGCCAGGAACAATTATTTTCATTATGCTTGCAATGTTCAATTGTAGAAAGTGACACAAATGAGTATTCAACATGTTCAAAAATAAAATCCTTGAAAGCATAAAGGTATAGTCTTTCTATATTTTTGGCACCACTGAATGGATTGCCAAAAATCATAAGGTAGGTTTTCTAATCTGTAATAGATGTTTTCGCCTTTTGTCAATTAAATATGGATCTACATTCACGTGTGATAAAAAAAAAAAGACATCTGGGAGCTTCTATCCTAGTAAATTTATATCTTCTAGAGCAGAATGGCAATTTCCATCTCCATTTGTCCCTCAATATTCAGCATTCGCTTGAATCGATTCCGTGACTTTCCACTCCAAAAAACGTTCCCCTAATACTGAGTTACAATAAGCTTCATAGATTTAAATATTTGAAATCACAATGCAGATAATATATCAGTCAAAGTATGTATTGTTTGGCGTTTGGTCATTCGATAAGTTGCCACAATCATGTGTCGCAAAGGAAGAAATCAGAAAAAACACCTATGTACCCAACACGGCAGAGTTCGTATTCCTCTGCTTTATCAGTGGCTGGAATCGAGTCCAAGAACAGCAGCTTCTAAGAACACAATTCTTCTACTAAGTCCTATTATTGATGCCATGATTGGATAAAATAACACTCGATAACTGTTATAAGGTATTTGAAAGCAGCACCGATGGATTCATAAGCAGTGCCTTCCGTGGTGACTTTCCAAAATTAGAGAGTATATTACACATGCAAATTCCAGAAAACTATCATGCAACAGATTTGTAGAATCTGGGCAAGTTCATCACTCCAGAAAATGTGTCCACCAACAAATCTCCAAGCACTTAGCTTAAATATGAGCCTTACCATTAACTCCGACAAAAGTGCAAGCAGAAAACAAACGTGTACAACACCTATCACCAACTATTCAGTGACGATACTGAATATGCATTAATTCATGTCCCAATACTAGCTACAAATCATTTAAAACTTTTGATTAAATTTTAATATTCTGATCAAATTATCCGACGTGTATAGAACGTAATCGTAGAACAACAACTAAAACCATACCCACACCACGTCAGGGGAGGCAATTTAAACACTGTGGTGTCCCCTCTCAGCATGACAATCTCCAGCTAGTTGAAGTGCTGGATTTGTGATTTCAAATATCGCCATTTTTCCTCTCAAGATTATTGTGGAGTTTTTGAAAACATATTAGTTAAAGTAGGGGGTAAAAATTAAAAGAAAATGACAAGTCACCCAATTCAGATGGTGAGGGAATTTAATAGCTGAGTACTCGTTGCCAGAATTTCGATTATAATTTTTAGGAAATTTTCCTCTAAAACCCACGTGGAGGGCTGTACACAACAATAAACAAACAAAAAATCAATTTGTTTACTTTTTTTATGAATGACTCAGCCACGTGTTGGAATGAGAGAACTAAAATTGAATTAAATTCTCTTTTTTTGTAATCTCCAAGGACGTAACTGAGTAAACATCAATATCGTATATCAAAGACACAATTTTTTACAAATCGTTTGAAAATAAAAAAGGTCTTCAAATTATAATGCTTTATCTGCCCGGGGTGGACGAGTCCACGTGTGTTTTCCTTGTATTCTCCTTGATTCGTCCTCGGTTTATGGAGGATCGTAATCTTACTTATCAAACGAGAAAAGATGATTATATTATTTTGTTGACAAGAAATTTTTAACAGCTTCCATATCTCAGCAAAATAGCGCAATCCGCATTTTTCACAGATTTATTTTCATCTCTTTTTAATTTTTAAAACTGAACTAGAACTGTTAAGTGACTGAAGATGCTTATCACGTTTAAGAATACATTTTATAAACACTCATAAAATTTTCAAGGACCATTAATAAATTGTTGTTATTTATACACTATTAAATCAATATTTCGAAGACCATTTTTATAAAAATAGCACATACAGAAGTGCAGGAATTATCTCGAAAGTTCTTAAATTTTATTTTTATGAGGTATAACACAGAATAAGATGATCTTAAAAACTTTGTATTTTCAGGAAACATTACACATTAGTAGCACACTTTTGTAAAAACAAGTATTCATCCCATCATACTATAAGTATTATATTCAAGGAACATGAAGCTATATAATTATACCATATAGTTATTATATTAAGATTTGTTGTTTATTAACCACAAAATGGTTGCTTCTTTTGTTCCATTGGAGATTCTGAGTACGCCACTTCATTTAGATTCTCAGTGGTTTAAAATATCCATGACGTCAGATCGTATTGAGACGGCGTTGTACATCCGACTTGTCTACTAATTTGCTGCCTGCTTCGATTCGCATTCTTCGAGCGGCAGCAAACAAGACGAAATTCACCGTCAAATGTCTTGGACTATCGTCGAAGTTCATTTTGTTAATGTAACGATTTCTTATATAAGGAGTAAAGCATTTGCTTAAGAAGCCGTTTTCCATTGATTCAAGCCATTAACACAAGGACAATAGAGCAGCAAAAAAAGGAAAATGAAAAAGACAAGGCAAAACATCACTTTATGGTTAGTTTAAATCGGCAAGGATGATTAAATTCAATTTTTAAATATTTCATTAATTAACAGAATTCTAAATTAATAATAGGAATATTTGTAAACAATCTCCTTTGAATCTTAAGACTATTGCCTTGCTTGCTCCAACATTAAAAGTATTCTTATAATTAATTAATGCTGCTGAAATAATGAAAATCAGATTTGGAAAACATAAGCACGAAAAATTCGTTAAATATCTCAAATATTTATATATTTTTTATTTTTTATTTAAACAGCCATTTGTACTGTAGTTTAAACTTTTAAAATACTGTCTATTTTGATCAAAAACCAAAAATTTATCTATTGATGGTAGAAATAAATGTAGTATTTGTGTGGTAAAAAAGAGAAGCAAACAAAGCTGATTTTTAAAAGATGCTAAATATGAATAATTCTTTGAATCGACTCTCTAGTTAACCTAATGCTGTTATGAATCTTTTTGACAGTTGTTGCCCTAATCCTGAATTTGGCTCTACCATTTAATGGAGGCCGCCGGATGAGTTTTCGTAAATTAGAAGCTGGGCTCAGGCTCTAATACTTGACCTGCCATCACCAGAAGTATCGTTTCACTTAGAGGATATTGCGACCCCAGCCTATTTAACGTACCCCAGCCGATTTCAGTGAACTTGATGGATCTTTGTTCAAACCGGCATCTGGATTTCTGATTCTCTGATTCAAAATATTTGCATTTAAAATCTGTGATCTGTATTATTCAGCAGACACATTGTGTCAAATATGTATATTTTTGTACTCTATTTTAAATATCTCAATAAATTTTAATCGCAGTTCATTTATTTTTTAAATGTATTTATTATTATTATTATTATTTTGATAATCACTCTTTTTAAGGTTGTTATGAGTTTCCCATTTCAAAATTTTTACCCGGTTATCACCATAAAATTTGCGTAACTGTCCTCTTCTTTGTATCAGTCTACGAGGCCAGCATTTTGTAATCAATGCATCTATCTACTAATTTGAACTATATTTATCTTTTCAACGGATCTCATTCACAGTTATTCTGTCTTAGTACACAGTTATTGAAATAAGTAATACTTAGTTCAATATCACACTATCATAACAAATTGTCTGTACCAAAATATTTTCCCATTTCATTTCAATAAAATCCTGATGCTTGTCAAGAGGCAGATACCATGTATCTACTATCTCTTTGATTCATCTTAAAACTTTCAGTTGGGCTAGAATCACGCATCAAATAACACTTCATTAAAAATTGCAACAATTGAATTTCTATTTCGGTGTGACTGTAAAATTATGTTAATTTCTAAAGCGACGTATTTTGCTGATTTGCATATTATTAACACATTCTAGTTTCGCAAAGAGAAGTTTGTTTCCATTTTTACGAAGTACTGCATTTTGATGACATTTATGAAAAATGCCATGACAGCAATTGTTTGTATACTCAATGATGTACACAATGGGAAATTTAAATATTTTTTGGAAAAAAAATGCGTAAGTAAAGGATTTACATTATTTATATTTTACGTAGGAAAATGAAATTACCCTTAAATTATACAAGTGTTTATTTGATGAAAATGCGTCATAAATTAGCATTTATTTATTTGAAATTATGTTCTGCGCAAAAGTAATTACAAACGGTATACAACCAAGAAAAATGTTACTTCAAGTATACATTATTTATCCATTGCACAGGAGGATATGCAGAATATCCTTGATGAATACAATATAAATCGTCGCCGACACCCTTTATCCCCCAGGAAATGACTTAAGAGAAAAAAGTGTCGCAAGCAAAATTTTGTATACTCCTATGTGACACCAGTGTCATTATTTTTAATTAAAAACGTGTTACAACTCAGTCGTTAAAAAATAATTAAAACTTCAATTTCGAATTCATCGCCATCAAGGGAACCCTAAGCTCGAGGTGTTACATAACATGCATGCTGGAACAAAAAAAAAAAAAAAAAAAATTCATTCTTTTTAGTATCTATCGCTTGGCTTACTATCCATCCTAATGAAGATGCATTAATGGAGAAACTTTCATTTTTACGATGGCTTCAATGTCAAGTGTAATTTATTTAATAAACGAAAACAAGTCATTTGGAGTGAACGGCTCATTCATTCATTGAAACAGTGAGCCATTGACAAAAGCTTAAATGAGAAGGCAAATGACTCCAGTCAATTGAGGAACTGGCCGCAGCTCTGGTCACTTTATCTTTCTTCTTCCAATTGTGCTATGTTATGTAAGAGCTCCGAATGACTTCCATTCTTCGCAGGGTGCTTCTGTTTTTGTTTTTAACCTTTACCACACTCCGAAGTGATATGTTTATACAGATTTCGAGATAAATTCATTTGAATAATTAGAATACAATTATTAAGATTATCTAATGACATTGTAAAATCTGAATAAATTTGCATATGGCCTAAAGATGAACTGTAAACTAAACTGTAAATTCAATTGAGTGATAGATAAATCTGAAAAGACTTTTTACTATATTTCTTGAGAATGATTAGCATACATCTCGGTTTTTTAGACAGAATTTGACTGGTTTCAAATGACTTTTATATAAATACAGTTACTTATATCTAAATTTTGAATCAAAACCACAATTAGCACAATTAGTTATCAGCGCAATTTATAAAATTGATAATATATGTGGGTCTGTGTTTAAAATCATATTACTTGAAAAAAAAAGTTTTTATCTTTAATACATAACTCCATTTTATAAAAATGGATTTTTCTTAAATTTGAATAATGGTAGAAGCTCTCTGGAAAATAATCTAATTTATGATATTGTATATAAAGAAAGCGATGTATTATTTATTTTAAAAAACCGATAGCCAAATTTAATTTGCATAAAGCTCTCCACTCTTAAATTAGTGTCATGAAATCTTGATATTGGAAGGAAGTTAACATAAGTACAGCAATGTTTGCTTTTAAATTTAACTATATAGAAAGTTTATGTAAAGAAGGGTAGGTGTTTTGGAAAAATCTTGTACAGCGAATTCACTTTAAATTTTATTCCATTATCTATAAATTAAAGTCAAGTTATGAAAGAGTTTTGTGGCAACAGTACGATAAACATTCCCATCATTCCTCATGAATCGTTCTTTTTATAATGCAAACAAAGAGTTTGGAATAGCGAATCAATGATTTAAGTAAATTAATTTTGAAACAATAAATTTACTGTTCTAGAGCAATCAAGAACAATGTGTTTTCAATATTTCAAACGATAATCGAAAACGATTTGTTTCTTCGCAGTTTTCCACTTTAATTAAGGGCTTTTATATGAAAGAATTCCGCTTCTTTTCACTTCAATTTGATTGTTTAGGAGTTAACTAATTTAATTTCCTTTAACAAGAACAGTTGCCTGTCATTGCTACAAATGCTTGTAAGTTCTAAGTAAAACACAGTTCTGAGAGAATGCTATTATTCTGCAGGAAAAAATGTAATTTCACTTTAAGATTGATGTGCGGTAAATATTTCGGGAAGTTAGTGAAGTGATTCATCACTAAAATAACGATAATTACTTTAGCACGTTTCATTAAAACGTGTTAAAGTGATTCGAAAAACACGACAATCCTTACAAAAGCGTGATTATCAGTCAGCGCAGAATTCAGGTAATTGAATTAAAAGCATTACATTATTTCGTCTTAACGGTAATGCAGAGCGAATCCATTTTTTATCTTAAGTGGAACAAATTACTGACGAAGAAGATATTCTACACATGTTAAATTAGTTTGTTGGAACTTTGCTTCAAGTACTAGAATTATTAAGTTATGTTACTTACTGTATTATGGAATCTTTTTACTTAATCATACGTATGTGTTTGTGTTTTGAAAGAAGACGATTTTTCTTTTCTATCATGCAGTCACAATTATTACCCACACAATTTTTATATTTTTTATATTATAATTTATATTAAATATCAAATTAGGGTTCCTTAGCATGTTCATAGTGAAATATATTAACATTTAAAATGTTTATAGAAACTATATAAATGCAAAAAAAATTATTATTCCTATTCATTTTATTTTTTACAAACAATTTCAAATATTGAAAGAAAGATTAACGTAGACAGTTTGTATACAATATTCTGTGTCCACAAGGCAACATGGTTCAACACCTGACCATGTCGAAGACTGTTGTGGTGAGAAGGAATATTAAAATTTTACTGTACCTAATGTTTATTCAGTGCCTGTACGAATGTCAACTCTACTTGTATGTGGTTAAAATGACGCGGTGTTTAATTGTATTTAAATGCTATATTGGCCAGAAACAAGTCTGAAAGCAGCTTACAGTTGCCTATTCAGTCCCTTTAAATGTGAGCACATTTATGGAAATAAGAAAACTCCGTAGATAAATTAGCAAACGCTCATATTTTTATCACTAGGGGGCGCATTTTATTGGGTAAAATTGCCATGCTTTTCTCTGAAAGTTACATTACTTATTAAATTTTGCTTCTCCGTGTGCATATTTTCAAACTACATTTTTATCATTATTGATTTTTTATAAAATAAAAATCTTAGAAAATTTCATTACATACTTGTAATTTTTTTAAATGAATGATGGTAGTGTATTTATTTTATGGCATGCAAAAAATTACATATTGAACAAACATTCTGCTCAAAAGCATAAGAAAATTTACTTTCAAGAAAATTAATTCCAAACATTTTTCCAAAATTCAATTAAAAACTTCATGAGTGAAGTAAATAAAATGATGCCGACAGCAACTGGAAAAAACAAATAGTGCCACGAGCGGAGAGAATATAAAAAAATAGCGAGGAATAGAGTAAATAAATAAAAAAAAAACAGAACATTCTAATGATCCCGGACTAAGTCAAGGACGAAGCACTCACTGTAACCACCAACCCTTCCCACCTGCACAGCATAGTACTCCAATGTTTTGTTTGGGGTGGAAGGCTTGCACGCCAGATTGATGCCAGGTAGGAAGCCGGGTCCATTTAACAACAAGGAAGCGAAATCGTGATTGCACGCTGCGCGGACACCAGAGGGGGTCGAATGCAGAAATCGCCCCCCTTGGTGAACAAAGGATGACGCCTGTAATAGTGGGCCTTGGCTCGCTTTTATTTTCTTCCTCATTTCATTGTTTACGCATTCTTGATCAGAATTATTCCAAGAATTTTCTATTAGAATATAAAAAATAGTTCCATTTATTTATTCACTTATACGTGTGTTTTTATTTTATATAGTTATACTACAAATACTCGAATCGATTTTGAGAATACGCTAAATATAAAAATTTTTATTTCTAAAGTATTTACGAAATTGAAATTAGAGATTTTTATTTCTTATAAATAGAATGATTGGAATTGTTTCGATAATACCGGTGCATAGATTAGAATAATCGCAATCAATTCTAAAAGAATATATAGAGATTTTGAAAATTCAATCGAATGAAAAAAATGTTTGCGAACGATTCGAGCATGTCCATGTATCGGTTCGAAATCGATTCGGGGAAACTTAACGTTCTTAAATCATTTCAGAAATGAGTGTAAACGACTATCAATTTGAGCATAAGAAATTGATTCGAGGAAGTGCTGTAATCGAATCGATTCAGAAAGATATCGAACCTTCAATCTTCTGAACACATGACTGACACCTAGAGCGATATATTAGAGAAAAAATCACAACTGCAAATTAATCAGTTTCAGATATTTTTAAGTGCAAGTGATTTGTATGTTATGCTAAGCAAAATAGGAAGTGAATTTGTTAAAGAAAGAATTAATTAAACTAACGGCTAATTTCATAATTGTTCAAGATAGCAACAGGATGGTTAGCATTCTGCCTTTCAATTCTTCAATTTTTGGTGTTTTGAACTCCACCTCTGGTGTGGATTTTTGTAGGGGTTCTGAGTTCATTCAAGCTTGTAGGCCAGTATTGATATTTTACCTTTCAGTATTAATTGTTTGACGCTTTATGATTGTTTTTTTTTTCACGCGACATATTTAAACGACAATAATTCAAAACAAATAAGGAACCACTGTATATATCTGCGTCGAAGGTTGCACAGTCCAACTAACCGATTTTTCAACTGTTGTCATTAATGACACTCTGACAAGTCAAGCTTGTTAGCCCACGATTACTCGAAATGATGTCAGAAAGGTGCGCCTTTCGCTTAATTAGAGCACCACGAAAGGCAAATGTACGTCTTTAGTGTAAGACTCTTCCGCTAAATTGCACCAACCTTTAATTTTGACTTTTGTTTGGATTGGGAGGGACTTTTCTTCAGATCATTACACCCATGGTAACTGTTCAATGACCGACCACTGGACTTTCAATTCCACAGATTTAATGAGCACGTATATCACATGTACTCGGAGAGTCTTTGGTGTCATTGGGAATCGAACCCAGCCCTTCTGGTCGGGAGGCCGATAACCTATCGTCTAGGCTACAAGGGCCCTAACTTTTGAACTGAAGGACATTTCTGATTACAGTTACAGAAGCACCGCAAAACGGGAGAGACGAAACAGCTCTAAATTGTCAGATGGGAAAGATTTTTATAAGAGAATAATATATATATATATATATATATATATTTGTGTAGTTAAATATATTTAATTATAATAATATAAAACCATTATATTATAAAAATAATATCTTCTACACTACTGGCCATTAAAATTGCTACACCAGGAAGAAATGCAGATAACAAAATGATATTTATTGGACAAATATATTATACTAGAAATAACAAGATATTAAATTTTCAAAACATTTGGCTGGATAGATCCTGAGAAATCAGTACCCAGAACAACCACTTCTGGCAATAATAACAGCAGTTATACGCCTGGGCATTGAGTCAAACAGAGATTGGATTGCATGTACAGGTACAGATGCCCATGCAGCTTCAACACAATGCCACAGTTCATCAACCGTAGTGTATGGCGTTTGGTGACGAGCCAGTCGCTCGGTAACCATTGACCAGACATTTTCTATTGGTGAAAGATCTAGAGAACGTGCTGGCCACGGCAACAGCCGAACATGTTCCGTATCATGGAAGGTCCGTACAATACCGGCAACATGCGGTTGGGCATTACCCTGCTGAAACGTAGGGTTTCGCAGGGCTCGAATAAAGAGTAGAGCCACGGGTCGTAACACACCAGAAATGTAACGTGCACTGTTCAAAGCACCGTCAATGCTAACAAGAGGTGACCGAGACGTGTATCCAATGACACCCTATACCATCACGCCAGGTGATGGGTCAGTATGACGATGACGAATGCACGCTGCCAGTGTGCGTTCACCACGATGCCGCCAAACACGGATGCGACCATCATGATGCTGTACACAGAATCTGGATTCATCTGAAAAGATGACGTCTCGCCATTCATGCGCCCAGGTTCGTTGTTGATCACACCATTGAAGGCGCTCTTGTCTATAACTCAGGGCCAAGGGAAGCGCAGCCATGGTCTTCGAGCTGAGAGTCCATGCTGCTGCAAACGTCGTCGAACTGTTCGTGCAGACACTTGTTGTCCTCCAAATGACCCCGTTTCTTGACTCACGGCTCGTGACGTGGTTGCACGATCCATTACGGCCATGCGGATAATAAGCATGTCTTCTCTGCTGCTAGTGATAGGTGGCCGTTGAGATACCACATGGCGATCCGTATTACCGTCCTGAACCCATCGATTCCATATTCTGCTAACAGTCATTGGATCTCAACCGACGCTAGCAGCAATACTGCGATAAGATAAGCCGCAATCCCGGTACGCTGCAATTCGACCTTTATCAAAATTAGAAACGGGCTGGTACGCATTTCTCCTTCTTACATGAGGCATCACAACAACTTTTCACCAGGCAACAACGTTCAAATGCAATTTGTGTATGAGAAACCGGCTGAACAATTTCCTCATTTAAACACAATGTAGGTGTCTCTACTGGCGCCTGCTTTGTCTGAATGCGCTGAAAGCTAATCATTTGCATATCAGAGCACGTTCTTTCTTTCGTATAAATTTCACGTCTGAAGCATTTCGCCTTCTTGGTGTAGCAATTTTAATGGTCAGTAGTGTATATACTTCTGAAATTATAAAATTTTATATATTTTTATACCTACGGTATTTCCAGTTTTTCTACCTATGTAATTAATAATTTTTTTTTACCTAACATAGGATGTATTTATGCAAAGTGCTTAAAAAATTACTATAACAATATTTATCACGATTTTTTTTGTTATGTTTAATTAATTTGGAAATAATTGAAATTTCAAAATCAATGAACGTTAAATTAGGTAGGTCATAATGCTCTCTATATAACAAAGTTGAGAGCAGTTGCAGATAATTTATCCTCGCTCATGGTTCGTGTTTCAGTTTCCCAAAAATAAAATAAACATTTCATTTCTGTGCTATGGAAAACCTTAACTATATGGGTGACTTCAGATTGCATGCCATGGACAGGACATGTGGAGTTGAAGTCATACTGAGTAAGTGATTTCCATCTGGGATGGTTGATAAAGTTCTAGATGTAATGATTCTGGTAGTAATAAGAATCAGATTATCGGTGGTATAAGGAATTGAAAGGTCAGGCTGCACGAATCCGAGCAAGAGTGTATAATTGCGAGAGTTGCTGCAGTGGCAGTATTATGTAATAGACCATATATTATAACGACTAGATGAATCATATCATACAGGACACACGAACACCAGCAAAAGCAAATGGCGTGTGACTGATTAAAAACTGCCACAACATCGCTTTTATCTGCTGTCCAACGCTTAAGCCTATCTTCCATACAACCTGTACCTGGAATTTATCAGCAAGCTAAAGAGCCTCTGTAGTCGAATTCCACGTATATAAGAATGATTGCGCTGAACTTTTGCTGAGGCACTATTAACTGCTGCCGTCAATCTTCTTACAGCAAATACTTGGAATTCACCTCTGGATGAATTTGATACAATCTGGAAGTAAGTCATTTCAGAAATCAAAGTGCACGAATACGAACATGATCGAATTACTGATACGAACTTTTAAAACGGCATTATATTGGTTACATGGTGCTACTTCTCATCTACAACTGGGTCTTTAACTAACTATCAATATGAAGAAAATCCAAGTTGTCAGTGCGAGCAAAATTGGAGGATTATGGGAATAGTCAGAATTTCCATAGCCACAGGATTATTTGCTGTTGGGCAGAATTCTTCATCATTCATATAATTCGAAGTTGTAACTCATCGGTATAAGGTAGACTCTAAAAATCTAAAATGCACAAAATAAATTAAAAAATAATACGCTGAAGAATTGCTGCTCGAGACTTAATTGACTTCATGCAAATGACACGCAATGCACTTGGCTGCATTAGAAGCGCTTTCAAAATGCGTGCTATTAACTATGCTATATCTGAAGAATTTTGTGAAGTGACATCATAGATAATTAGCATGGCTGCAGTAAATTGTCATCGCCTTGATTTCCCTGGCATGGAATGATATTACTTACAATAACTGTGATAACTTCTCTTCTTTATCGTGGGAACATTTCAAACACTCAAAAATATAAATTAATGATATGCTGTTGCGTTAACTTTCATATCATATACTGCTACATCTTTTTTTCTAGAAGTTGGAACCCACATACATCGCTTATCTCTGGTTCCTTCTTATTAATAATTTTCCCTTGGTCAGTATGAACATAGTTGATCTTTTTATCAACTGAACTACATGTGATAGTGTGTCAGATTCGATCTCATCACTGTTTTTCAGAACTGGAGCATCGATTGATCAATGACAGGCAAAATGCATGAAAAAGTGTAAGTTTCAAAATCTGAATCACTCTTAACACTGATATATTTTCTTGTGGCATTAACGCTAAATGTTGATACGATGATGGTTGATATTGTTTGGCTTACTGATGGCAGTAAAGCCTTATTGCATAAAGGATTTAAAGAGCAAAGCATGCTTGTAAAATTACGCATATTAATGAAAGCATTGATGCACGTTTCCACAGTGGAGTCACTTATCCTTGCTTATAATAGTAATGATCCCCTTGCATTTTACATGCCTGCAAAATTATGCATACAAGCACGAATCTTTCAACAATTAGATACTTTCACTTCGAGAAGAAGACAACTGCGGACGGAAAACGTGGCGATTGTTTATGTATTCTTGCAGACCTTTTGAGACCCACGAAAATTAAATACGTTACGAGAAATGCTTTTTTACCACAACTCTACACTCATGTGAAACTCTAATTTTTTGTTTCCTCTTCATTTCAGTATGCAGTTGATTAATACTAACCCATCAAGAATTCCTATGTAAATTTCACACAACCAATTGTAACTCGTTTGTTTTCAATTTTCCTCTAGAAAGTAAGCAGATAATTTCATCCGTGAGGATTCCATGACGTCACATGCAAGTATGTATCTAATTATAATTTGAGCTATGCTGATCATGCGATAAACCTTACTGCCTCATTTTAATAATTTCATTCTCAGTATATGAATGCATTATTCTTATTTATTTTGATTCAAAACAATCTTTTTTTACTGTTATATTTATTTTATGTATTCATTTTTGCTATATATATGAAAATTTTAATATATTGTAGCAAAGAAAAGAAGAAATGCAATGAAATTAATAACTAAATTAATTTATAAGAAATTAATTCACAAAATTTATTTTTATGTACCATATAATATTCATTTATTAGTAAAAATGGAAAATTGCACAAATTAAAAATTGTGATAATTTATATTATTTTGAGATATTAGAGAATGTGTATATATATAAATTTAGATTTTCATTTAATAATTTTGGGATTGTTCGGCTTTTATTTCATAATTAATCAGAACTGCATTAGTAAATGCAGTACAAATGAATAACAAAGGTGTTTTTTTCTATAATATTATTAATTGATTTTTTAATGTAGTGCTAAACTTATTTTACTTTATAACAAATACTGCATATCAGCAAATGTTGGATATAATGAAAACTGAATTCAAGTAAGAAAATTTGGCTCTAAGTGATTTAAATGTACACACTGGTGTCTCCGTGATGCATAAGAATCGAGATAGCTGTGCAAATTGAATAAATCACCGAGAGTGCAATCTGGTGATTCACATCGACGCAGCATCTGGTTTATGAGAATTGATTGATTGATTGCTCCTCTGCTGTTCAAGGGTAAGGCAAACGACCTTTTTTTATCTTATTGATAATGTCAAGTGTCTGAGAAGAAATGAAACAATCGGTGCATTTTTGCGACTTAATAAATTCGGGATTTTATCACGCGATGGGCCTGAGCAAATTTCAATAACATTTGCACTAGGTATTTGCCGTCCTCGTGGCATTTATATTATAAATCCTGGGCGTTTGGCGCATCTCTGAGCTCTTGGCGACAATAATCGCCCCATAAGAAACACCAGAAAGAAAACCATATGATAAATAACTGCAAATAATTTGGGATTTCACAAATTTTTTTTTTTTTTTTTGCTTCTTATAGCAGATTTTATGTTTTTAAGATATAAAAGGAAAAATTATTTTTTCTTACGAAATCATAAAATTTATAATCGTTATTCTGTCGATAAAATTTTTTTTTTATTAATCAATAAATAAAAAAAATATTTTCTTAAACTATATGTAAGCCTTTCAAACCTCTTAAAGGCATTTGTCATTAAATTTTTTTATATAAACTTGTGAAAGCGTTTGACAAAGCTTTATTACTATTAATGCTAGGAAATAATTAACATAAAACAAGGAATTTTTTTATCACTATTAAGCAGATTAAAATTTTATAAGGAGATAAAATATAATATGGGATATTTTAATCTCTGGCAGCCCGGTGGCGTTGGTGGCATTTTGCGTTCCTAAGGAACTTGTCTGAAGTTCCATACTCGGACTTCGGCAAAACTTTCATCCCTTCAATGGGTCTAAAAAACTGAGTATCAAGCATGCTTGAGAACTAAACATATTGAGGGTTTCCCATTAAGCTGACCGGAATATATGATTCTCCCGTAGAGTCCCAATCATGAAAATAGATATGAGCATTTGGCCCTTATGCTCAGTTTATTTCTATTTAAACCTTGGGGAGGATTTATAAATTACCCCTGTTAAAAATTTTTATTCCAAGATTTTTCATTATTCAGTAATTTGTTAAATACGACTATGAAATGCCATATAATTCTGTTAAAGGTACAAAATTTGAATCACCATTCTGTTGATTGAAGTGGTATTCTCTTAAAATGATTCCTGTAAATCAAATTAATGACTTTTAAATATTGTTCTATTTTTAAAATCTGTTATTGTTAATTTATTTTTAATGAAGTTATGAAATAATTTTACAGGTACATATTGTTAATTACTATGGTTACCTTTCATATACTTTTTCATAAAATAGTAAAATTGGTATCATCATACTGATGCTTAAAATTTTTCCAAACTGGGGGAAATTAGATACAAAATTACAATATTATTTTAAATCATGGACTCGACATTCAATATGCGTTGTTCTATAAAAGTATTTTGTACAAAATTATTAAATAATTCAACTGTTGCCAGGATTTAATTACCACAATTAAAGTTTTTTTATGAAAAATTATAAAATGATTATTATTCCCTACACGTTTTGGTTAATAAAAACATAACCTTATTTATTTTGTACATCATTCGGTCCTTTTTGATAGTTTATGTAAACTAAAACAACCAAATGTTAGTGGTATTTTTAAATTGTTAATTTATTTTAGGTAAAATTATAAATAATTTGATAGAAACTCTTCGTTTTATATATATATATATATATATATATATAATTTTTTGAATTAACTGCAATGTGAATTAATTGTATATTTTTTTTATAAAATAATAATTTAATCACAAAACGGTATTTAATTTTATTAAATTAGATATTTTATTAATGAATGGTACAAAAATTTTAATAACTTTTTTAAATTGGCGCTATTAAGATTTATTTAGTACATCATTGGTTAATTTTTTGTTGACATTACTTTTGATAATTTCCATTTAATTTTTTATAAAAAGAATCAAGATATAATTGTCATTTTTTCTTACCTCTTAAAGTTTAACTGTTAAGATTGTTCCTATGAGCTAGATATACTGTTTCTCTTTAAGACATTTTCCGATTACATGAATCAATTGAATGTTTATTCAAGCCTTTGAACGCTTTAATAAATATTTTATGAAAATAATTTTTCTGGAATCCGACAGAAAATTGCTTCATAAAAATAAGCTGCATACGTTTCATTTTAAAAGTTATAACTTATTCATAAATAAAATTTTTTAGTTAATTGTTTATTTTAATTCAAAGACGTTCACCCACTAACGTGATAGGGCTTTCTTTATTGACGCATTTCCGTCTAGGAGGACCCAAGCTGTGGGCGGCATTGCATTTAACTTTACAGTGATGGTCGCAGAGCTGTCCAGTGGATTAACCTGCAAGTTCTCCGGATCGAAATCTTATCGACGCGTGTGTGACCAACGAATATCTCCATTGCGGATCAACAATAATTGTGAAACTTGTAAGGGTGGTAATAAAAGAAAGGTCTGCTGTGTCTTAACCCATTTTAATCAACTCAAGTGTTGACCACCCCGTTTAAGGGACTTGTTAGAAATATTCCTTGTGTTGAAATACATTATTTGTTAAATATATTAGAAATCGTGGTACCCTGATAAGAAACCGGTCTCTCTCTTATTCGCTAGGCTCCTAATCCGATGCCATAGTTAGCCGTCAGAAATGCCAAGAGTTCCGTAAACCAATGGGGCTATACTAATGTGTTCCACGGTTTGCAATGAAAATAACATCTCAAATATCTCACCACCAAACCATAGTTCCTGAACAAGATGCTACCTGCAACGACTTTGGTCATCGGAAATAACCTGTCAGAAATGCAAAGCTACAGGGGTATGCAAACAATTTACAAATATAAATACAACCGCATATTAAAAATCATTTACTTTGGTTGCAACATCTTTATCTTTTATTTGGAAAAAAAATTGACTTTAAATTTGTTTCGTAAATGAAAAAATAATATTTCTCATACCTTGAGTATTCAAGGTGAGGGAAAATTTGATTGACAGCTTTTCTAAGTTTTTCTGAAAGAAATAGCATCTTCATCACTTTTTGTTTTCGCTTTTCAACTATGGCCTTGATTAACTCGGATTTTAATGCTTCACTTATAAATGTGCTTGCTCTTTTGTGTTTTTCTTTTATTTCTTCTTTTTTTTTCAGTTCCATTTGACAGATAAAATATTCTTTATTTATTTTCAGTTCCATTTGACAGAATTTCACAATGTTCTAAGCCAATTTCAAAAATTTATGATAAACAAATGGATTGGAAAAGGTAGAACTTATCTAAATATCAGGTAATTTTTGAGCAACAAATATCGACAATGGAGTTGAATTGCATTAGCGGATCATCGTAACAGATTATTCAAGACCAAAAATTTTCTGTTATACACAGAGACTGATTAAGGCAAAGGAATACGGGACACTTACCCCGAGCTCCCACATTAGAGGAGCTCCCAAATCGAATGGAAATATATTTTACATTGTCAATCAAATAAAATCCCCAAAGAAGATTTTGTCCCGAACCCAAATTATTAAAAGTCGGGCTCTGGTTATAGATTATTTATCCTTAAGTATCTTGAAACGCATAAATAAGATTTAACAATGTTTCGCAATAAAATCTTCAGCTAAGCTATAAATTAAATTTCAGTATCGTTTTTTTTTTTCCCCCTTTTTTTACATCTAGATAATTGCCAAGTGGTTAGGGCATCGGGCTTCCATCCAGTAGGACAGGGTTCGATTCCAAATGCCGCCAAAGACCCACCGAGTACATGTGATATAAGTGTTCGTTAAATCTGTGGAGTCGAAAGTCCTGTGATCGGTCGTTGAGCAGTTCCCATGGGTGCAATTGTTTGGAGAAAATTTTCTTTCCTTGACATTGGTCTGGAGATCAATGTCAAAATTAAGGAAGTGGATCCTCTGGTGGAGCCATCTATCGGAGAGGTTCTCAGAGCAAAGTCGAACTTTCACTTTCGTTGTGCTCTAGTTAAACGAAAAACGTACCCTACTGACTTAAATTCGCATAGTCGTCGGCATAGCGAGTTTGATTTGTCCTAATGTTATAAGTAATAGCAACATCTAGCTAGTTATTGTACTAAAAACATGTAGAAACGATAGCAGCATTTATATTAATTAAAAAATAAACTTTTCCATTATTAAATAAACTATTATATTATTATACTATTATACTATTAAATAAACTATTATAAACTATTATATTATATATATTGGTTACTTATAAAGTAATTTAAAAATTACCGAATGTGGAAATGGAAAATACTGATGTAAAATTAAAAAAAAAAAAAAATAAACCAAAAAACCATGTGAGTATTAACTGAACACCCGATGTCATGAGTAAAATTTTGATGGTACATGGAAAATGTATGGCTTCTTATTTTACTCGACTTCTAACTTCATAATTTTATAGATATAATTAAATTTTAATTAGAAGATATATTATATATTTTACTTCCTTACAGAAAAACCAGTCAAAATAAACATTAATATAAAGAGCAAATGAAAATGTTTTTAACAGTTTGCATATTGTTAAGAATTTTAACAAATTGCAACAGATATAATAAAGTGAAGAGACAAGATTTTTTAAATTAAGAGTTAGAGCATGCTGTGTATGATATATAATATGGAAACATAGCAAATTTTGCAATAAAAACTACAATTAACAGTAATAAAATAGATGTATGGCTGTATTTAGAACATACTGCTTCTATTTCTGAGTATTAAAATTTTGAACTAAAATAATTTTCATAAATAAAACAGAATATGCAATCATAAGAATATCAATTATAGATTGGATATTGTATATATGATAGCATATATACATATATTATAATAGTGCAATTATTGCAAATTTATGCAATGAGTTTGTATTTTTCATTCAATCAAATCGTAATAATTAATTATTTTAAATTAACAAAGTATGCAATTGAATTTCAGAAAAATTAAGGTATTTTACTTCCCAAGTATCTATTATTAAATGATTATCAGTAGCTTAGACAAAGCAAATCTTGAAATATTCAATAAATTCAAATCTAATTTGAATTCGAATTCAATTTTGATTTGATAAATTCTAGTAAGTTTTGAAACGAATCATATAATCTTCTGTTATTTGAAATTCATGAATCATTCAGTGGATGCAATTTTATTCAATAAATAATTATTCGAACTACTCATAATTAATTCAAGTTTTGAATTTAAATTATTGTAAATTTGATGGCTATGGTCAACAAATATCTGTCATTTAAGTAATCTTATAGTAACTGCCTCTTAACAAATTTGTAATAGTTATTTGGATTCTAATTGCAGACAACCTGATTTAATTATTCGAAAATTGATCATTTAAAGTATTCATTATAACATTTTATTATTATAAATTTGATGGCTATGATCAACAAATATCTGTCATTTAAGTAATCTTATAGTAACTGCCTCTTGACAAATTTTTAATAATTATTTGGATTCTAATTGCAGACAATCTGATTTAATTATTCAAAAATTGATCATTTAAAGTATTCATTATAACATTTTATTAAAGAAATTTCTAATTATAATTTTAAATAAGAATCTTGGAACTTTAAGAGATTTAATTCAAAAGATATAATACTAAATCTTTATAAAATTCTTAATAATTTATAATCAGCTAATTTTCTGAATTATCTCACAAAATAACTTCCTTTTAGTTGTTTCTACAAAATTCCAAAATAAAAGAAATATAAATAAAACGCCACGGTGGTTACATGTCTATAAATTAAATTTAGAGCAATGAGACATTTCTATCGATGTGATTGATGTTTACGAGTTTTTTTTTTTAAAAAAAATGTTCTGTACTCCCCAAAATAGGTAGGAAAAACATGGAAAAAATAAATCAGAAGAAATGCCTATAATATATATAACATGCTTTTGCGTCCCTACAACTTATTTTTGAGTTATGTTATTATTTTTAAGATATTTCTTAATTTATCTGCCATGTTTTAAGGAACAAAAAAAAAAAAAAAAAAAAAAAAAAAAAATTCGATGGTAATGTATCAGACAATAATTTCAACATTTTAATGCCGTATATATTTGTACAATTTTGCGGTTTTCAAATCAATTTTGCTCCTAAATGCATATCGTTTACGCGGATCAGCAACCGTAATAATTTTATGGATTGCGATCTTTATTCAGAAAAAAAAAAAAAAAATGGTGTTAATTTCTTTTTCTGCTGTAAAAAAAGGCGTAATTATTTAATAAAACGTTGCATTTTTTTTCATTAAAAATTTTTAGGATTTATATTAAAATTTTATAAGAAACAAGATATTATAAACGCAGACGATATTTAGTCATTATTAAAACATGTAGATTTCATAAAGTTTGCAGAATTTAAAAACCTCTGGGAATTTTCAAGCAGAGATTACCTACAGTTAAACTCCGTGTCGCCCCTTCCTTACTTATAATAAAGGAATTAAAAGTAAGTGGTATACGTGCCATATTTCCCATTTCGCGGTGAAGCAATTTATTATTTAAAACGACGGCTTTGCAGGGAAGGGTTGCAATGGGGAGAAACGCAAATTCGATGGCACTTGGGTTTAAGATTGCACGGCAAAGTGGCAACGGTGAGAGAGCCTTTGTCGCCATGGCAACAGCGCATTCCCAATGATTACATGACCTTGAATCGCTCAGGGAGATTACTATTTGTTTCGTTAGGGGTTTGGACGTTTTCCGAGTGGGCATTTCTTGTTTGCAATGCCATTGATATTCCGCGAAACGCATTTACTGCATAATGGAACACTGGAAGTACCTTGGAATAACATTTATTTTTCGGAATATTTAAAATTGTAAAATTTTTAAAGTTAGAATTGCAACGATAATGTAATCACAGAATCAGAAATCGACATTTACTCTGATACATGAAACTATTAAGATAAATATTAAAATGTTAAAGAACAGCCACATCTTTTAAATTCGGAATTTTTTCTTTTAATTTATTCAGTTTAAATTCGGCTTTTTTTTTCCTTCTTTTGAATTTATTCAGCTTGTATTCGACTTTTTTATATTTTACTTATTTTATTTACTACGAAAAATGTTAGGTTTAAAGTTTTTATTTAATTTTAAGACTCTTTTCTTTGGAAGCCGCTGGGAATAATTCAGTTGTGTATTATTCATTCTTTAGAATTATTGCACCAATGAATTCGAAACATTTTCTCTTCTCTTGCTGAAAAGGGAAAGGTTTTATTTATTTCATTTCAAAGTTTTTTTTCTTTTTTGAATTCTGTTTTTAATTTTCAGTTTCATTTATTCCATTATTTTTCTAATTCTTATCGTTTGTTTCATTAACACGTTTAATGTTGTTGAAATACTTTACTAATTCATCAATATATATATATATACACACACACATATATATATATAACTGCAGGAAATTACGAACGCAGAAGCTGCTTATTTAAAGATTAATGTTCATGTGAAAAACACTTATGTCACTAAAATCGATTAATGCTAGTTTAATTTAAGGTTTGATTGGTTGGTTTATTTGTCGCTCAATATTCATTGTTTGCACACGTGGTTTAACTAGACAGATACAACTAAAAGCGGAGTCCGAATTACTGTTGGCGAGATTACTAACCATTCAGCTGCCAGCCTGTCTATTTGAAGGTAAACAGTATGATATATATTGGATTATTAATTAAAAATACATATTCCTTTAATTAACAATTAGTAAAATAATCAAAATTCCGAAAAATGGCAAAAATTAAATATTTTTGCCTTTTTAGTAAATTAAAAAGTAGAATGGACACAAGAAGGTGACAATTGCCTAGCATCAGGTTACTTAAGTGACATTTTTACTTTTTAATGTAATTAAGAATGTAAAAAATTATGTGCATATGTTTTTAAGTGGTTTGTTTGAGATTTATAAATTCC
The DNA here is from genome assembly GCA_030067965.1 of Latrodectus elegans. Taxonomy (NCBI): domain Eukaryota; kingdom Metazoa; phylum Arthropoda; class Arachnida; order Araneae; family Theridiidae; genus Latrodectus; species Latrodectus elegans. Next base: position 126,018,919 of record CM057813.1, read on the forward strand.
AGAAGGGTGTAAAGATTCACCTTTTTATGAGCCTGAGTTTTCTGGTAACCAGATTAACTAATCATAGATTCGCCTAGCTGTGAATATGGCTCAAAATCCGTATCAAAATGTAATATCAGCTTTCATGCACCAAAAGTTACAGCAGAACAACAGACTAGACTATCATTTGAATAGATCTATTTGTTCTACAGGGAATTATGGTATAAAATATACTATAGAATTCTTATTAGTTTTTCTATGAATTCCTTTACTTTTCCCTCTTAGAATTACTATGCTAATGCTAAATATGTGCATTAATTTTCCATAACACTATCATAATTCCATCTAACTGCGTCACACCTAACTCTCCCTAATTATTATGCTAATTTGGTCGCCACTCGCCGATTTACCTTACGCAGCAACTTAATGGCGAGTTTAAGCGACTATCGCCAGTAAAAACGCAGAAAAGAAGAAAAAAATGTCAAAACAAGGAAAACACCTTACAACCAAGTACCTGAGTAAATTGTTGCCGGTAGAATATGGAAAATCTCAAGAAATAACAACAATGTATCATGTTCGAGGTCTCTTCGAAATCCTTCGAAACTTCTGAGCCCAGCCCTCCATCATTATGCACAATTAATCATGCACGAAAGCTTCATTTCATTCTCTCCAGCAGCTATTATCCCTGTAAGTGTTTTCGCGCGCAGGAGAGATTTGGCTGTAAAAAAAAATTGCCATTGAAGATTAACACCATTAAGTGAATTTATTTTCGCCAACTTTAAAGGAGAACTCGTCACTCAATATCTGTTCCTTTGTTAAAAAAGTGACGCTGAATTCGAAACGCTTGGCAAACAAACAATGGGGGAAAAGAAATCTGAAACTTGGAAGCAATCTCAAGCATTTAGTTTAGAACGTTTTTGCCTTAGGACATAAACAAACGAAATTAAATCTTCATTAATTACGAATGATCCTGCTGACCACTGAAATCACAGTGGAATTTTGGGGAAATTGTTTTGCTCAGCAAATATAAAAAGGCTACTTTTTTAGGTTATGTGAATGCAGAAACTTCCAAGAGGGAAAAATATCTGAAGGAATAACTTCAGATTCAAATATTTAAATGTTTTTAAGGTCTGATAAACAATGGTCAAATATCGAAGACGTTATCCGACACTATACTCTAATACATGGAGATTTGACCCTAGAAATATTTAACGTCTTTATATGGACGGGCTTTGGTTGGATTATTTCCCATTTGAATCACCGATTCCGAACAAGAATAATTTTACAAGAATAATATTCCGAACAAGAATAATTTTACAAGAATAATATTCCGAACAAGAATAATTTTGCCACTAGTCCACTGTGCTTCCAACTATATTATTTTTGTATGATGAAAATTTAAACTTTCAAATGGAATACCTTCTCCAAAAGTACGTGAAAGTTTCAAGGAAATTTTTCTGATTCATCATGAGTTGTGATCCATTTATGGATTCAATGACCAACGTCTTACAGTTATAAAACCAAGATCAAGAATTCTTGCATGGAATACGAACAATTTTTTTTTTTTTCCTTTAAGAACTGGGAATGTCTTTAAAAACGTATGGGGTGTCAAAAAACAGATGCTTTCTGAGACAATAGATAGTATCACATCAACCAAGTTCAAGGCTAATGTCTTTTTATTTCTTTCGGGAGTAGGTAAAAAAATTATTCTCCAAACAACAAGCTAAATTATGTCTTCTTTTTTTATTATTCTGTCGTCGTGTTATATTCAGAGGATATGACGTCTGTCTACACGCTCTGACAATAGTAAGAACGAGCGCTTGAATTGCATTTGCGCGACCACGCATTTAGTTGTCCCATTGTTGAGAATGCAGTTTATCAAAAAAAAAAAAGCGCTTTTCTTTTAACGTTATGCCTCTCAACTCTGTGCTATAACTGGTTGAGAACTCTTTGTTCGGCGCAAAATGACGACATGGTTAAGGACACAAGTTTAGAATTTTATTATAAAATCCATTTCATGGTTATTTTTTTATTTTTATATTAAAAACGATGCTTCACGCTTCGCTAATAAAGTATAGTAAAGAGAATGTGTTAATGCACAGACTAGTTATGACGTTTTGCTAAGCAGCAGTTAACCATTTCAAAATTTGAAAATTATAATCCAATGATGCCAAGAAATGGTAAGATGGAGATTTAAAATAATAGGAACTGTCCTAAGAAATTCGTAATTTTTCTGGAAATTTTTACTTACCAGAATCCCTCGCTTGTTTAAATATCCACAACGACGCCTATTTGAATTAGGTTATATTAGTGCCTGCATTGACGACGGCTTATTCTATGCCGATCGAAGAGGTTAAGGAATGCCAACCTCCTCAAAAGTTCGAGCCACTGTCAAATGATGTAATCGACACCCGAGCTATCAGCCTATTTCCTAAGTTTCTACACAGCATAGCCTGAGGAATATGGGACCTTACTGTACATTTAGTACATATTGGAACTCTCTGCGTGATGGTCTTCTTGGCAATTTTTTACATAAAAAATAGTGACATCTAAACTGTGTCTTTCTGATGCCCAGTAAAATATTCTCTGGCACACATGTGTAGCTAATGAATAGTAACTGACACATACAGTAAGCGATATTATATGGGTTATAAAATATGATTACATTTATTGTTTTGCATTTTCTATCGACCGTTTCTATTCACCGAAGTCAAATAAGTAATGCCAATCATCACTTAGTTTGCGATGACTCAGTTGAAGTAATCAATGTCTGAGCTGACACTTTCCTTTTTTTTTTCTTTTTTTTTTTCCAAGTTGAAATACACTAGCGGAGGTATTCTAAAACCTATCAATATTTTGATGTGCATCAGTCTAGTTTTGGACGGAGCTCCACTGTGTCAGTAGCTTCACGCCACTTCCGTTAATACCATATTTAAGTAGGAAAACTGAGTAATTTTTTAAAATTTTGAAGAGGACCCGCTGTACTAATATAACTATCAAAATACTGGGACAATTTTTAACCTAATAAAATCTTTGTGTTTCTTATCCTACCCAGTTAACCATTTTGGCTAAATCAGATCCAGAGCTGATAAAAAGTCCAAAGCAAGAAAGACTTCCAAACAAGTCCTTTAAACTTTCCTCCTCCGCATCATTTCCACCAAGGCCGACGTGCGTATTCATTGTTATGGCAAGAGGAGAGATTTCGCAGCAAGTCTAGAAACGAAAGCAAAGCTCAAGCACCGATACGAGACCAGTCTTGAAGGTGTTGGATTGAACGAAGACAATCGATCATAAAGTCTTAAAAAAGAGTGTCAGTTGCTTGGTGTTAAATAATCATTCTCATATCATATAGAACCACGGATAAGCTTGGATATAGGGTCGCGAAATATCCTTCAAGTATCTCAAGACCTATTATGCGATCTGTTCCTTTGAAATGAGTTATGTGAATGTGTAGTGATCACAGAGCACCTTCGATGACAACATTTAACTTCCACTGAGGGAAAAAAACCGCTTGTACCTGCAACCGGTTAAAAGCTGTGAGACAAAAAATGCACGGTTTAGGAGAAATGAAATGAAATTTTAAGAGGAGCTACAAAATAAATTAAATTTTTAGAATTTGTTCTCGTGCATTATTAGTTAAAATCTTATTGTAAGAAAACAACAAATAAGGTTAAATTTTCTCTATATTTTTAAATTAAAAATATAATACTTATATTTTTCAATATTAAAGAAATAATCCTAAGCTTCCATTTTATAATAAATTGAATATAAATGAAAAAAAAATTTTTTTCATTCTTTATTTTTAACGTCAAATGACATTAAACAGACTTTTTACATCCTATTTTTAACAATAAACTATTTTCTGTAATTTATATTTTCAATATTAAACCAAGTCCAAACTCTTTATTTTTATTTAGATTTATTTAAACACATTTAGAATCCCTAAAATATAAGCCAAGTCTGTTTCTCTTATAAGATAAATCAGCAATTTTAAAATTAAGCCACGTAGTGCGTGTAACATTAAAACTGCCCCGTCTATTTTTATGAGTAAAATTCATTGAACGCAATCACCCCTTTTTTAGCATCATATTAAATAAAATGATAGCTCTTTTTTGTGATTATATTACACTGACAAAAATATTGACTCCCCTTATTTCAACCTTGAGCCAACAGTTTTTTTCTCTTTATTTAATTATTATAAACTCTATTTAATTATAAATCACAATAAATGAAGTCTGTGAATCTTTTTAACGTCAAAATATATTTATATTTAATAAAAAGTCATATTAAAAACCAATATTACAAAGGTTATACATAGATGTATGCATATATATGTGTGTGTGTGTGAGATATGGAGTACTTGATAACGCACCTCTACTCATGACATCATCAAGTGCTTGCTACTTTAACAGCGATCCTGGTGTCAATGGTTTGAAAAGTAACTAGAGTTGATAAGTGAAGACGGTCATGTTAAGACGTACTCTGAACCTTAAGGGTTCCGAAATATAAATGTTGTATTCATAATCCCATTTTGTAATTATAATTGTACATAACTGTAAATAATGTTTAGTATACTACAGTTAAAATGCAAATTCGTTGTATTATTAGTGTATTAAACTAAGCCACATGGGGGCACTGGCCACTTATTTTTATTTCGAATATATTCTGAAGAGATTTGTTTATCATTCCCCCTGAAATTCTTCTAACGCTGCCGAATAGTTGAAGAGGGCCTGTTTCTGGTTTCGATTTGTGTACTTCCTTGCTTTCGCTGCTTTGGATTTCTACTTAGAAAAGAAGGGTGAATCACTCCTATTTTCAAGAAGTTTCTAAATGATATATAACTGAAATCGCACTTGCACTGAAAACTGTAAAAAGAGAAAAAAATCAAACTTCTTCACAAGCTGTTATTTGGCGAAGAAGGTGATAGATTAAACCGTTCTCGAATAAGAAACTTTCATGGTTTTGCTGTCAAAAAAGGTGATACAAATTTTAAATCTAAATTAGTTGATATTACAGCAACTTTTTCTTTAATCAAACTAATTTCGATTGCTAATATTTTGAAAATCGATATTAATGGAACACTACCGGAATTGGCAGAAAGAATTTTATTATTTCTTATTGATTTGGAGTCTTTTCAAGAAAATGTAAAAAATTGTGAAATAACTGATGATGAAACTGAAGCCATTCCAAATTCTACTCAGTCGAATGTGCAAAACGAATGTGTCTCTTAATAATAAAGGACATGAAGTGTATGATAGTCATACTTCTGATGATAATTCTTTTCATACAAGATTGCCATTTAATTTCAATGATATTGATTATTTAGTTCCTAAGTATACTGGGGAGAAAAATGAAAATGTCAAATTGTGGCTTCAGAAATTTGAAGCATTTTCTCTTTCATTTAATTTGTCAGATATTCAAGAATTTATTTTTGCACAAAGAGCATTATGTGGAATTGTGTTGTTATTTATCAAAAGCGAAAGCAATATTCATTGCTACTCTGAATTGAAATTCGCTTTAATTTCGGAATTCGGTGAACAAATTAATTCAGCAGAAATTCATGACACATTAAATCGTCGAAAAATTAAAGATAAAAAATCAATATTTGAATATTTTTTAATTAGGAGAGTAATTGCCAGTCGAGCTCAACTCGATGATATGCCTCTAATTCATTATATAATTCAAGGCATTAATGATACTCCCCAGAATAAAGTAATCTTGTATGGTGCCACTAATTTGATAAAATTAAAACAAAGTTAAAAATTTATGAAGAAATTCGAAAAATTTGTCAAAAAGTTAAAACTAAAATTCCTGGGGTAGAACACAAACAATTAAAAATCAAACTCAAATCAAAATTCAGACTACTCCTATTCGTTATTTTACTGTGGAAAAAACTAACTTAAATCGATTAATTGTAGAGACCAAAATAAGGGTTTAAAGTGTTTTCGTTGTAATTCTTTTGGGCATAAAGCCAGTGATGATAAATGTTCCACACCAATAGATAACCGGAATTCAACAGTTCGTACTTTTAACAATTACATCACTTTTCGACAAGACATGCATAAAGCAGTTAAAATTTCAGGTATTTTGATAGATGCTCTCATTGATACCGGAAGCCATGCAATTTTATTACGTAAAGATCTGTATCGTCAAACTGAATTTTCTGAACTGACCGATTCTCAATTAACACTAAATGGATTTGGTAATTGTAAAGTACAGCCACTTGGTTTATTTCAGGCAAATATAGAAATTGATTATGATATTTTCTCTACAACAATTTATGTTATTTCTCAACATCAGATGAGTTTACCCTTAATTATCGCGGTACAGATATAATTACTCAAGGAACACTAACAGTCAATAAAGGTTGTATTTCTTTACATAAAACAAAATAATTTTTTCGTGAATTTAGTTAATGTTGTTGACAACAAATCAGACATTGATTTAAATCACATACTTGACAAAAAATGTAAACAAGAAGTATACAATTCAATTAACAACTACAAGCCCAATAAGACGCTAAAAACAGAAATGAAAATGTCTATTAATTTAAAAGATGATATCCCAGTTTGCCAAAGAGCACGTCGAATGTCCATACCAGAAAAAGAATTTGTATCCAAACAAATTAATGATTGGTTAAAAGAAGAAATAATCACACCTTCTTGTAGCAAATATACTAGTCCAATTGTTTTGGTAAAAAAGATAATTCTACACGTTTATGTATTGATTTTCGCAAATTAAGTAAGAAAATTATTAAAGATCATTATCCATTACCTCTTATTGATGATATATTAGATCAGTTACAAAGTGCAAAAATATTCACATCTATTGATTTAAGAAATTGTTTCTTTCAGGTGGATATTGACCCTAATTGTACCAAATACACTAGTTCCATTACCCATAACGGACAATACAAGTTCCTTAAAGCTCCATTTGGTACCACCACACACACACATACATATATATATATGTATGGATTAGTTTAATACACTAATAATACAATGAATTTGCATTTTACCTATAGTATATTAAACATTATTTATACAGTTATTTACAATTATAATTACAAAATAGGATTATAAATACAATATTTATATTTCGGAAAAATTAAGGTTCAAAGCACGTCTTAATATGACCGTCTTCACTAATCATCTATAGTTCCTTTTCTAACCATTGACACCAGGATCGCTGTTGAAGTAGCAAGCACTTGATGATGTCATGAGAAGAGCTGCGTCATCAGGTACTCCATATCTCACACTCGACTATTCTAAACGCTCAGGCCCTCCTGGCGACGAAAGTAACAGCAACTGCAAAATACAAAGAAAGAGAGGAAAGCACAACCAGCAAGAGAATTAGCTAACAAAACAGCATTTTTTGTTTTCATCTTTTGTCTTAGTGAACAACAAATGAAGGAGTCACATCGTTCAATGTTGTGAAATTTTGTCTTAACTTCTTGAATGTTTCTCGTAAGCTGTTTGATGAATCGTCTTCTTCGTCTTTTTCATTTTCACTTGCTCGCATTTTCCTTCCGTCGTGCTTATTTTTATCATATGCTAATGTATCACAAACATCTTGATGTATCACATAAGAAAAAATATATTTAAATTGATACTCTAATACTTGAAATAATGCTAAAGAAAAAGGTTATATATGAAAGAAAATTTCTTCTGGAATAACGATATATATAGGAATAGTACAGCAATAGACACAATATATATTATACACAAGATAATAGTTTGATAAAAAATATTTACATCTTTGACCAAGGTTTCATTAAATCTTCAGAAGAAGATATTGTATAGGGACCTTCATGATTACTAATTTTTCTACATCATATGTCATTACCTTTTACAGATTTAATTTTGTAAGGTCCAAAATATTTCAGCTGAAGTTTTAAACCTGGTCCGAACTGTGTTCTTTGGATAGCGACTAAATCATCAACTTGATATATTTTGGGAGGTTTCCTCCGTTTATCATAATATTTACTTTATGTTTGATATTGTAAGATATTAGTTTTAGCATTATTACGCAATTTTTTTATTTATTTATTTTTTATTTTTATTTATTTTTTTTTATCTTGTACTACGTATTGAATATGTTCTTCTTCCAGAAATTGCTTAATGTAAATGTCATCTTTATTTCGCATTTTAATGCCAAGCAGAATTTTGTTGTTTGTGAGGCAGTACTGCTCATTATGCGTTGGACATTAGACACATGCTTATATCATTTTGTGTGTTCTTCTATAGATAATTTGGTTAAAACTGCAATTAGGGTTTGATGCATACGCTCAATTTGTCCGTTTCCGCGAGGTATTCCAGTTGCGATAGATAGGTGCTCAATACTTTCTTGAATACAATAAGATTGGAATTCTTGGGAGGTAAAAGCCGATCCTTTATCTGATATTATTCGACGAGGGTTACCAAAAATAGTTTGCTGTAATTTTAGCTTATCTAATGCATCTTAGGCAGAGATAAATTTAACAGGATATATCCAAATAAATTTTGTAAAAGCGTCCACTACAAAAAATAAGTGTTTGTAATTTTTGTTTGTAGATGGCAAGGGTCCTAAAAAGTCAATGTGATATGTATCGAGAGGAATGTCACTTTTTGGGATTGGATAGAGGAATCCTTCAGGTTTATCTGATTTTTTGGAAGAGAAGATACATGTGATGCAATTGGCGATGGAAGTTTGGGTTAACTTATCTAAATTTACAATGTAACATCTCGTTTAATAAATTCTGTAGTCTTTAGTACTGAAAAATAACCTTTAGAATGCGCATGTTGAATTAATTGATTTCACATGGCTTATGGGGCGACTAAAAGTTCTTTATCTTGGACCAATTTGTATAAAATGCCGTTCTTAACTTTAAAATCAGAATTAAGTGATTTTTCGACTGCGTTTTTCATATTTGTGATAAATTCTTCGGTAGATGGCGACTTTATCTTCTGTGTAATACCATCAGGAGAAAAAATCATAACAAGGTAACGACTTAATGTTGCATTTACCTGACTCATGAGAAATTACATAGACGAAATCTTGTAACAAAAAAGCCCATCGCGCGATTTTTGCGCTTAATTCAACTTTATCCATTGTTTTTGGAAAAGCCATACAGTCTCTAACTATTTTAAATTTAGTTCCGTGTAAATATACGCGAAATTTTTTAAGAGCTTATACAACAGCGAGTACTTCCAGTTCGTAACTGTGTAATTTTTTTTCCTGGGGAGATGTTTTTCTGGTCAAATACAAAATTGGGTGAAAGTTTCCGTTATCAGATTTTTGAAGGAAAGCTGCGCCAAATCCAAGTTTAGATGCATCTGTGTGTACTTCTAATTCCGAACCTGGCACAAATAAATGCAAAACAGGATGTGTTGTGAGTAATTCCTTTAATTTGAGAAATGCCGTCTTTTCGGTGGAACCGAATACAAAAGTAGAGGACTTTCTTAGAAGATCACTAAGAGGTCTGGCAACAGTGGCATAATTTGGAATATATTTTCGAAAGTAGCCTTCTAATACCAGAAATGATTGCAAGTGTTTGACGTCTTTGGGTTCAGAAAAATTAATTACTGCTTTTATTTTTGATGATTATTATTGATTATTTTTGATTAATTACTGCTTTTATTTTTGATTTTTGGAGAGTATGAAATAGTATTGTTTCCTACAACATGCCCTAAATATATTCAACTTCTTTTTGCAAAAATTGGCATTTCTTAAAATTAATATTTAGTTCATAATTTGAAGCAGTTTCGAGAACACGAAGTCCCTTTTCTTCAGTGTTAGACGGTGTGATAAAATCATCCATGTACATAATTGAAGTACCATCTGCTATCAATTCTCTGAAAACACAAGATCTATTGAAAGCTTTTGTTGCAGTAGCAAGCATTTGATGATGTCATGAGTAGAGGTGCGTCATCAGGTACTCCATATCTCGCACACACACATATATATATATAGATAACTCGAAATTATTAATATATGTCCTTAAGTGGTATCTTTCAATTCTACATTTTCCTTGTGGGCCGCGGTGGCCTGTTGATTATTATTGACAGGTGTGAGTTATTGATAGTTAGGCCATCTTTCTTGTTATTGACATGTGTGAGTTCAAATCCCGACTTAACCGAAGATAAATCGTATTCATTAATGTTACCTTAAATCGATGATGGTCACGTTGTCTTCTAAGTGAAATGATACCTCTAGGGGTGGAAAGTCAAGTATTATAGCTGTCTTCCGCTTCTTCCGTGCTTCTAAATGTGGAAAACTTCCTCCTGGCTGGTACTTTGTAGCTCAACTCTGCTCTTCTAGCTTCCTGTTAGAGCCCAACTCTGGGCTAGGTGTAAGGGAGTATGATCTGCTGCAAGGGTTTCTTTCCATGTTAAAAAAGTGTAAAACTAATGAATTAACACTAAAACTGTAATAATTCTGCATATATTAATATTAAAATCCCATTAAAACACGAGTAAATAGTCCACGCATAACAATAAACTGAATCTGTATTCCTAACTTTTAACGTTAACCCATGAGTGTATTTTATGTTAATTTCTATGTACTCTACCGCTTTTTTTAATATTAAGTCACATGAAACATACTAGAGTTTATCTGACCTACATTTTATACCCTTAGGATATAATCTATCAATCAGCAATGCACGTAAGTTTGATCTCGATTTATTATACAACAGGAATTTTTCTCCAAAAAACACTCCACTCTGTATTAATGCTTTCATCACCCATTTAAAATTACTTGCATAGATATACCAGTTTATTTTTTAAACATTTTTTGGTTGACGAAAGTGCATTGCAATGCATTCACTAAAGAGGGAAATTTAAGACCTCCTCACACTCAAGATCGATCTTCGAGTCATTTATTCGATATAATAAATAAATAAAAAAATAAAAGAAAGAAAGAACGTTTAAAAATCTATTTCTCGAGATACGGGAATGTTTCAAAATATTTCTTATGCAAAAGAGCGCTTTCACGCCGCAATAAAGCAGAAAGCATCAGATGCTTATCTCGGGAAGATGTATTACAGCGATAAGTAGCAATTCCGCCGCAGCCAAGGACGGGACGTGGTTGTTTTATTTTAAAGTTGAACGAGGAAGAAATGTGTTACAATTAAAATAAGATGGTTGTTTACTCGCGCCACCGAGGGTGAACAAACCGAGACTGGATCAAGGTTTCCAGGTTAATTAAGCTGCGGCGCTGCTGACGGTGAGCCCGCGATTGACAAAGATCAATTAATTCCAATGAAACAGCGCCACACTGTCGCCAAGTGCCTCGCTTTCCTGCAATTCGGAGATTAATTAATATCACTATACAGTGCGTTATTCGTTGTAATTAATAATTATAATTAAGATTGGCAAACACTGATTGGATAAAACAGAATTTGGAATATTTTTAACACATTTTTTTTTTAAGAAATATTTTATTATTCTTATTCTTTGCTTAATTTTGAGTACTACTTGTTTAGTGAGTCTACTGTAATTTAAGCTTCTTAAACCGCGCGCGTAATAACTATTAATTATTATGTACTTTATTTATCTTATTTATAATTTAAACAGATTAACAAACGTTAAATGAAGAGAATTTGAAGTGATATCTTTTTCAGGCACATTCTACATTCGTTTTTCTTAGAGAAGCATATTTCGGTTACACTTCCGTTTTGCAATATTCTGAATATTTTCGTATGATCTAGTGCTGCTTCTTTTCTGCAATTCCAGTTCCTATGAGTATAATTTAATAATTATTACTAAATTTATTACTTTATTATAACTTTATTATAAGAAATAAATTATAATCACAATATAGACGGGCAAACTTTGATTAACTGAAATAAAATTTGTAATACTGCCGATTTTTGATGACTTTTTTTTTTTTTTTTTTTTTAATATTGTTTTGAAAATGCTTTCTGTCGTTTAGTATGTATTTCTTGTAATTAAAATTTCAGAAGTATTAATTATTTTTGATTGTCCTTTTGTTCGTTATAAATAATAATTGTAATATCGAGTGGGAAATATAAGTCTTATGAAAGAAAATTTAAAGTTGTGCAATTATTTGAAGCATTCTTTGTTCATTTCCTCAGAGAAACATTAATGTAACTATAATGAATATTTAGTATGAAAATAGGTCAAATTTAAATTTTGTGACATTTTCATGAATGTATTGCTTATGGCTGAAGTTTTACAGCGTCAGTTCCGAATAAATTCAGTTTTTTCACTCATAAAATTATTTAATTAATAAACACATTTTAAAGGTATTATTATAAGACAATTGACTGTGTCTACCTCAAAGTTTAATATAAAATATTATACAAGTGTAAAATTTATTACCGTACATAAATTTTAATTTATGTATGAAATACAAGTTATTAGAATTAAGGAAGTTTTCGCTTTAATGGGAATTTTGCAAGTTTGGAGTATTAGCTCTAATAGATAAAATTCAATGTAATTAGATAAAACAATGTTTTCGATACATTTTTCACACCTTAAAATATTTAATTGTCGCATAACTATGTTATTAATTTCACTATAATTTGCTATCATTAATAAGTGTTATATAGATTTTGAGGTGTCAATTTTTCGAAGTCGAAAAATAATTGTTAATTACATAATTTTCAATTGAATAACAGACAATAATTTCGTTTTAACTTTTTTGATTATCATTAAAATGCGGTAGTTCATAATAATACTCATTAATATTAGTTAAAATATTTAATAAAATTAAAGCAATCCATTAATTTTGAAACATGCATTTTCATTGGTTTTGTATAATTCTTTAAGCAACATTTTAAATTGCATTGCTCTTTTTAATTATCATTTAAAAGGAAATTTTGTTTCAGAAATTTATATATTTCTTAAAAAGCAATTAATTTAAGGAATTGTCGAAAAATTAAAAATTGATATGTTTTTAATTAATTTGCCAACATAAATTCCAAAACAGACATATTGGACTTCCGCGTTGTATTAATACATTAAATTTTTGGCTGTCTATTTCTGTTGATTAAAACCTCTAAATGAACAACCCGTCTCTTCACCCCGGTTAGAATATTATGTGGCACTTGGACTAGCACCTTCGTTTCTAATTTACACTGCAAAACGGAAAGCATTTGGAACTTGCAGGGCATTTAGTACACACAGGTAATTTAAGCAGGGTTAAGTATCAGGAGTCATATTACAATCACAGAATTACGATTTTACTCCCCCTCGTGGGCGAAAACTGACCATAAACTAAACTTCAACCAAACTTTCTGTCAACCGATATACATCCAGGCATTGGGAATTTCTTTTTATCTTGGTTCAATAGCATTAGCATTTTCAACAGCGATGTTGTCCAATGTACGCCCTCTCAAGGTGTTAGTTTTCCGTTTGACCCGGTATCGAACTCGATACCCAGTCGTAGGGAAGACCTTTGATCAGGTATTCCTCGACCAAGCATAACCTAATATAGCCCCCATAATACCCTGTGAAATAATACTGTGACTACTATTTGCTTAACGTTTAATTAAAAGTCTGCTAGGATTTATAAAGTGATATTCAAAGGATAATTATGCACACTGGATTACAATTAATTTATAGCCGATTCAAGCCATTGTCGCCGGGACTAAATTGCTGCACACTTCGTTTTTTCTTTCCCCTGGATGATAATTATATTGTCTTAATAAGCCATTGTATTCTTATCAAAGATAACACTAATTTATCAATTCTCGTTGAACTTCAAGTTCCTGTTCATAAACTTATTTGATAAACAGAATTAAACATGCAATTATCCTTCATTATAATTGTTTGACTATTTTAAGTATTACCACTGATAAGATTATCTGAATGTTGAAATGTGATTTTTTAAAATTTTTTACTTGGTATACTAGATTTTGTTGAAAAGAGGCTATTATCATGATATTACTATTATTTTGAAGTTTACAATGTTCATATTTAAAGAAATCACATAATTTGGCGTAAATAATTTTAAGAATTGATTTTAATAATTTTTGAATGAAAGAATTTAAACATTTTTCAAGTTTTTCATTCTTGTAGCATTCTTAGTGAGATCTCTCGCTTATTTTCCTATTAAAATTACATAAGAATCGTGATTGAATATAATGTGAAATTTTCAATAAAATTCAGTTTTAAATAAATTGCTGCGTAATTTTTTAAAAATATTCCAATATTCCATTAAAATACATGTTTTTCATAAAGGGTTTCGTTTTTTTCTCAAGGTATTATTATTAAGCAACATTCTGCTTACACACAAGTTTAAAGAAAAAAAATTGACTAAAAGAAATAAGTTTTTTGAAAATTTAAAAATAAATTATAGTCAGTGATTTATTTTTATAATTTTAAAAATGTAAATTGTTCTCATTTTTTTTACAAAAAGAAACGTTAAAATTTATTTCGAAATGATCATCTTATATTGCCTATAAAATGTGTAAAAAAATATTGATTTTAATTTCAGAAAATTTGAAAAAAAATTGTTGCAAGTGAGGCATTTTAAAAATTTTACAGTTTGAAATATTTATTACTTATTATTCTTGTGTTTTCAGAAACGATCATTATATATTCCAAGTATCCATTTTTTTACATTATTTTCCAAATACATGACTAATTTATATTTCAAAAGTTAGACTATGCTTTAAGTATTCAATCATTATCAATTTAAAATGTCCCTTTTTTTAAAAAAAAAAAAAAAAATTCTTTGCTCATTTAATACAAATTAACACAAAGAAATATCTTAAGATTTTATTGGATGTTCAAATAAATCTGTTGCTGATGGCAATGCTCAGTTACTAAGAATTTCATCTTCCAACTACAAAGGGAGGGGGGAGGATGCACCTTTATATAGTGGAGCACTCAGTGAGTGCGTCATATTACAATATATTCAACAACACAGCGCAGCATAAGAGCCAAACAATAAATTAAATTCGGTCACATAATATTTTAACGGTTCCCTTCATGGCGATTCAACTTAATCTTTTTGCCAAGCTGGCAGTCAAATGGCCCTTTCTTTCGGTTTTGCAGTTCTTGGACTTAATTCCCTCCTTGAGGGTGGATGTTTGTAGTGATTCGGAATCCCTTTGAAACGTAGGACCCGTCTTATGAGCTTCCGTAAGCAAACAAATGATCACCAAGCGACAAAGAAACCACTGCTTTCCTTACTTGTTGCCTCTAGAAGGAAGTTAAATTCTTGTTGACATTAGCATTTTGCTATGTTAATTCCGTTACAATGGTTCCTTTTGTTTCAGTTGTCATTCTACCGTCAATTTTTCTATATGAATGCATTATTCAATGAGAAGCTTAAGTTTAAAATAATTTAAAACTACTGCAACCTGTGGGAGAACCGAACCCAACGGATTGTTGATGTGGCAATGACATTTAGTTACAAGAACAATTTTTACCGCCCTAAAAGATAGAGACATTTTTATTATTGAACTGGATGCAGAATGAACGCATAGATTTCAGACCAACAGTTCATAGGTTCAAATACCTATTTTTATGGTGTTTGTAATGTGAATGGATAAAATCCTTTTCAAATTGTTAGTCCAGATTATTACTGCCCTCATATGTAAACAATAAACTTGGAATGACAACTCAAGCCAAAACATTTCAAACACACCTCAATAGAAGTCATAATCTTATCGTGTAGGCTTTCAGCATATGCTAAAAATCAACAGTTACTATTGGCCATGAGGGACAATTCAACGTAATCTGCAGTTTAAAAAGAATTTCATACTACTTAGAACACCTATGTTCGAGTCAGAATCGATCTCGTAAGTTGTTGAATAGTACATCTGAACGCATACCATTCAGTTTCTAACTAGGCCTGTGTAACTTTACCGGAACAATGAACTGAATTCTCTTTGCGATTTAATACTGACCATGCTGAAACAGTCAGCTATTCTACAAGTTATGTTATCATATTTTATCATAAGTTATCATATTTTATCATATGTTATCATATTTTATCATATGTTATCATATATTATCATATTTCTCGATTTTTTTTAATATTTAATTGAACATAGCTATTTATAAAACAGCCCCATGGCATATAAAAGTATAAATTTTCACTCCCTAATTCACTTTGTTACGAGTTCGATACTTGTTGTATTAAAAGAGTGTACATTCAGTGTTTCATATACATTCAGTGTTTCATAGGATGCAATTCCAATTCATTTGATGTGATGGGGAATGTCAGTTTATGTATCGAGCTCCAGTGGCTTACATTGAGATCAGCATAGCGAAACATCACTTGCCGCGTTCAGTGATCGGGGGAGGGTAACCACACTTTCCCTCACTGGGTTGGGTTGATAGAGCTCCGTGGGTTAGGTCCACGTTCATCTATGACGTACAAAGTCCTTCCACTGGTGTGGCGTGGATGTGGAGTGGAGCATGCCAGCTCAGGCGTGACCTAGTCACCTGACCACGGTTGAAAATTATTCAAATAATTCTCTTAGTAATGGGCAAGTATTTCAAACCCGCGTTAACCTAAAACTACAGTCAAGGGTTCACCTATACCGCTATGTATATATGTATTCTTAGACACGTGCAACTAAAGAATTATATTATTAAGGAAATTATTACTATAAAAATTTATTCACTAATTAAAGAAATATTACTAAAAATAAATTCCTATTAGACTAGAAAGTAGGACTCGTAGGATAACAACCAATAGGATATAACCATAGCAATTAATAAATAGCACTTGTGTGATATCCCATTAGAGTTTGAAAAACTGGGCCCTTTGCCCACTAAGCACATTAGAAAACTTTGAAACAGTAACGCAATCTAATACAGATGGTCCAACAGTGTTTATGTCTTATAAAAAAAGTATTCTTTGCAACAATTTAGCAACTAATTAACTGCCAAACGTAATAAGAGAGCAGTCTATACTTGGCTTTATCTCTTTATTGTCAAATTTTTCACGCAAAGAGCAAATGGTTTAAAGTGGATTCTGAGCTGCAATAAATATCAACACCCGTTTAAATAATCGAACTCATTTCAGGAGATTTTTATTTATGGAATAGTGTTTACTTTTTAAATACTGATAAATGTTATGTATTGTAGGTTGTTGGCTATCAATTAGTATTCCTATAAAATTCATATCTTTCTAAAAAACTGTGCAAAAACTCAAAATCATAAACTTCAAGATTTTCTGACAGCATGGATTCAGAGAATTTCAGAAAAACCCACCATTTATCTCCAAATTTTTAAAATAATAATTAGCATTCAAACCCAGTGTGATACGAAAGATGTGTATCGCACATTTTGTCTTCACATGATCTAGCGTTATCCACTGGATTATCGAGTTTCACCGCTCACTTCTTGCTCAACTGGTTTTAACCCAGACAATCACGTACGCAGCCAAGGATTAAATATTATTTCCATCACATAACACAATAGCAAAATGTATAATTAAAGAGCTGATAACATTTCTTCTATTGCCAATCGCATCAAAATGGGATTTTAGTATGTACATCATTTTAAAGAAGTTCTCTCGCAACCGAGGATGTTCAAAATATCTTGTGTATCCTAACATTAAAAAATATTTTATTTTTATATATTGTATGCAAAGGACCTCCCTCTTCGATATATTTTAATGTTCAAATTTATCCTTTGCTAACAATTGTATTTATAATACTTCATATTTATAATATGGTTTTCTTTGGGTTGGATTCGCTTTGGTACAATCAATATCTGAAACCCATAGTAAGATATTTTATCATCCAAAGCATTTTGCCTTTAAGGAATACTTTAATTAGAAAATGGGACGTGAGAGGGGAAAATTCCCAAGTATCCATTCTGACAATTGTCCGTATGAAAAAGAAGAAAAAACCACGTGTATTTTATTGTTTAATAGGGGCTGATAAAGACTCTGGAACTTTCCAAAGAATGTTGAATAATATTTTTAAATAAATTTGTCGCCAAATGAAAATTTGAGTGATTTTTCCAGCTTTATCTTGTTTCTTTCTGACTATCTGATATTGTTCTCTTCTCATTTTATATCTTCTAAAATACAGTCCTCATTTGAACATTTTTGTATAGTTCAAGAACTCTGCTCGGTTTCAAATCAGTTCCAGTTGTTGAATAAAGCCCGATTATTAGGAAGGTACCTTACATAGTGGGGTGCCCAGTGGATGTGCCATCGTAACCCCGAAAGTGGGCCTTGGAAATTTAGGACCTAGCAGAAAACTCACGGCCTTGGTTTGCCACCCCCAGAAGTATCATATTACTTTGATAAATGTACTTCCCATCAAATTATGTTTAAATGAAAAACTGTAATTAGTAGTCTCTCTCTCTCTCTCGATAAGGAACATTTTTATTTGACCAATTTAAAATATAACTCCCACATTAGAAACAGATCTTCCAAGCATAACTCTATTGTTTCCTACGTGTGGAATTTTAAAGACATTTTTTTAATTAAGCCTTCTCTAACCATTAGCCTTTAAATCGGCAAACTCTGAAACAGCCAACAATAGAATGTAAAGAGTCTGACACAATTCAAAAAATAAATCAGGAATGCTGTCCATTATAAGTGAATATCATACAGGATGTGCTAATATTGTTACTTTGAATGCTCACACAACTGAAACTTTCTAATCTATCTCTTGGGTGAAATGTACTTTCTGAAATATATCAGCTATAATTGTTATTGCTCATCTAAAATGTTTGGTGATGAATTCAGAACCAATATTATTTGACCCCCAGCCATCTCACTGGTACCATTTCACTTAGAGGGCATTGCAACCACGGTACATCTAACGTGGCCATTAGCAAACACGACGGGATTAAGTCGAGATTCGAACTCACTATACGTTCCGAAAACGAGAACGAACGCCCTAACCAACCATGGTCCCCTCAAATCAGCTTCAGTTTTCAAAGAAACTGAAACTACTAAGTTTACTGGCCAAACAAGATTTATTAGGTATACCAGGTTCAATAAAAATAGAACATCTATCCTAGAGCTGAGATGAAACGAAAATGATGGGATCAATTTCGATGACAATTTAAGAATTCGTGAAAAGACATGTCAGAAGGCGCGAACTTAGTTTGTGCTGTCGCGTTTTATCTCTTCCTGGTTGATCTTTACAGAAATTTTCGCACTTCCAGACGTTCTTTAATAAATGAATCTACAAATAAGTAAAATATAAAATAAACTTCTTGAATATTTTAGTCTTTAAGGAAACAAAAAAGAATTATTAGTCATGACAGATTAAAAAGGAATGTAAGAATTATTTGTCCTAGAGCTAAAAGATTAAATACAAATTATGGGATCAGTTTCAAATGCAATTCAGGAATGCGTCAGAAAACTTGACGGAAAGTGGGAATTGCGGTGGTAGTTTTCTGTCTTTCTCAGTATCTAATCTACCCTTAACATTGTTTGAGTACGGTTCAAATATTAACACTTGAAACTTCTTCATGCGTCCTGATTCCGATGTAAGATAATGCTGGAGACCAGAGCATCTCATTCGCTTTTACAACACGTTGTGACATTGATATCCAATGTTTCGACACATCTTTAGCTTCTGAAACACGTTTCTTCAAAAGTATTCACTTTTTTTATAGCTTTGGAGCGCGGCAGTGACATAAGTGGATCTCAGTTTGGTAACATATTTCATTTCTTATCTCCAAAGTAGAACGACAGTTTTTGTCGTCAAGTGTACAGAGTTCGATGAGATTTTTTTTCTCGTTATTTTGATATCATATACATTGATAAGCTTTACTTTATTGTCATGATTTGTTATGATCTAATCGAATTCTATGCTATGTTTACAGCAAAGCCATAGCACAGTTGATATTCTTTAAGTAAGAAAACACATAGATTAAAATCGACATTTTTGATTTTATTCAGACACTTCAGTTATATTGGGGAAACTGAGAAGAATTATCCTTATCTATTTATCAAGAAATATGATTCATATTTCCTTTGTCTCTTTTAGAATGAAGGGCATTCGAAGAAATAACTGCGTCGGTAAATAAGATAAGAGAGTCAAAAACTTTTAAATTTTGTCTTAAGAAGATGTGTTCCCCCTGTATCTCAAAATTTCCCTTAATAAGCGAATACAAATACTTTTTTTTTTTTTTGCTTTGTGGTATTCTGTTGTTACTACATTTTGGATCAAAATATCACGTTTTAAGCTATATGTTATAAAAGAAATTCTTTGAAAAAAATTTTATTCATTAAATAATCAAATATATTTGGGATAACGAAATTCAAATGTTGTAATTTCTCCATTTCTTCCTATGCCTTGTAGGCCGCTTAGCTAACAGGACTTCAGTTCAATTCTTATTTCAAGCAAACGAGAATCTAACTGAAAGCCAGAGAATTATATTGATTCGAATGTACTTTTTGCTGTAGATCAATCTAAAACAAGCCATCGTGGGCGAAAGGTGCTCGTAGAACACATAATCAAAACCGAGTCATTAATTCTGTATGTAATACCTCATTTGATGCATTGCTCTGTGAACATTTTGAACATCATGAATCATTGATAAGAATAAACAATTTAAAGTAATTTCCGAGTCAACACACACACATACAACAACAACACGCAAAATTTAAAGATCCAAGCCAGAAGTTGGATTAGAACTTGAATGCTACATTTCAGACCATTCAGAAACAACTAAGATATCTGATTCGTAAATCTAAACAGTGACAATTGTATCAAAAATGAATACATTATGTATATCAAAATGTGTATTTTGGGTCTACTCATATAAAAAATAGTGGAATATTCATGTTAATCTTTAATTGTATAGTTTGAATATGTATTTGTAATTATTTGTTTCATTTAAGAGAAGCATATATACGTTCCATGAATAACCCTTTTTTTAATAAAATGTAATTTCCTCTCACATATACTACTTTGATTAAATAATTTTGTTGTCATTTTTATGCAAGTATTTAATTATATACAAGCATAACATTTTAAAAATTATAAAATGTTTTCTTAAGATATTGTGCAATTGCGAAACATTTTATCACAAGCTTTCGAAACATTAATTCTGCGTTTCAGATTATTTATAAAATCAATATTTTTAAATACCTTTCATTACTGACGTCGTGTCGTGGTGAGTCATTTAATAATCAGAGAGTCATTTCAATATGTTGTTGTTGAACCAGCGTGCCTAGCCCTGGGATGGGCTCTACCAGTTAGTTAGAAGCAACCGGGTGGGATCTTCATGATTTTGAAGCACGCAGAATACCCGACTATAATTAACTTGCCACCCCTGGAGGTATCATTTCACTAGAAGGATATTGCGACCACGACCTGTTGAACATGCACTAGCCGCCTTTAGTGAACACGCCACGGCTCTTCGGTTAAGTCGGGATTCAAATACATTACCTTCCGATAATCAAAACTACGCCTTAACCACCAGCCTGCCATATAAGTATTGTGTGATACTTTGTTTTTTGAGAGCATTTTTCATTGATTGAAAGCCAAATTCAAAAACCGCAACAGAGAAGGAAAATAATAATAATAATAATAATAAAAATTTCAAAAATACCTGCATAAAATAGGAGCGCAGCATCCATCCGTAGTTTGGATCAAGACCGAAGCCTTCCACCCCGTGGAGAGTGCACTTAGCACTTAGTAACTGCTAGCGCGAATCATCCTTTAATATAAAGTCCAGATAGACTTCGGGAAAAGCATTTTATTTTTACTTTGAAGGATACAGATTCCATACTTAATCCACTGAGAACAATTGCATTGAAAAATTCTATGCTAGTGTTTAATAATCCATATGGTCCTTATATTGAAGGTTTCATTTTAAATAATAAGTTTGCCTCTGGATGATGGATGTCTCAAAATCAAAAGGAGCTTCACCAAGTTGATCTCTTATGAACATCATAAATGAAAAACTTTAAAAGATCATCATGAATGGAAACCTTATTAAAATGGAAAACCTAAAGAGAACAATATTTTACTAACGGCCACATTTGTATTTGGGAAGTAGTTTTCCAATATTGGCGAAAAATGGTGCTATTCGACAATATTTTTTTATGAGCGATAAAGATTAGAATTGCCTTTTCAAAATGATTGAACAAATTAATGAGTTACAAACAAACTACTAACCAAATGCTTGTGAACTGATTGGAATATTTATCAGTAATGATGTACAAGAAGAAAATTCATTTTTATTGTTTGTTTTTGGTACATGAGTTACATGTACCAAATAATGTAATGCTGTTACAATACAGTTACAACAATGCAGCTGTATGTAATAACAATGGTACACGTGTAAAAATATATATCAAAACAAACATCGATGTTACAGGTAATAAATAATCGAAGAATATGATTTAAATGTAATGAATTGATTTTTATCAATTGACTGCTGAAAATGACGAACCTATTTACTGCATTTAGAAAGTAAAATATATAACCGAAACAAAAACAATAAGAAGACTATCTGTATTTATTATCTATTGTCTTTATAGGATAATACTAATCTAATGAAGAAAGACAGATTTCTTAAATTTAGAAGATAGAAGGTTCGATACTAGGCAAAGAACAACATGCAGGAAAATTCCAGACACAAGAAAATTTCACTGATACTTATGAATTTACCCTTACAGGACGCGGAACTATAGGGAATGGCTGAAGATTTGACACACCATTTGACCATGCTTTAAAATCACAAGCATTTTGTCTATGTTTAGCAGAAATGGGCAGCTAAAAATATCCAAAAAGAAAAATAAGCATTTTTTTCCCCTTTACATTGATTTTGATATCGATACTGAAATGAAATGCAACATTCTTGCATTTCATTGTGTACTTCTTGTATACGCATGTATTGAGGTACACATATTGCGCAGAAAACGTTGACACAGCGGAATGGAACACAATAAAAATGTGCCGCCGTCAAACCCATGACTGGACAAAATTCCGCCCTTCGTATCAAAAATCTCTTATGACGTCACTGGGAGCACGGGTAGAGGCGGGG
This sequence comes from Latrodectus elegans, assembly GCA_030067965.1. Lineage (NCBI taxonomy): Eukaryota > Metazoa > Arthropoda > Arachnida > Araneae > Theridiidae > Latrodectus > Latrodectus elegans. The sequence continues at coordinate 126,041,832 of CM057813.1, forward strand.
GAATGTTTTAGAAGCTCTGCTTTCCGAAATGTGCAACCGCATGCATTAAAAAAGCGCTGACGGCCGAACTTCTATGGACAACCTGGATCACATCAGAAGCACATTTTAGCTGCGTACGACGGAATTTGAATATGTAACTAAATCATCTTTCCGAAACGATTTGTTGAATAAATTAATGAACACTAAATAAATTATTAGGCAGATGCTTGTAGAGCCATTGGCGTTAATGGTGTACTTGAAGAATATTCCTTTTTATTTTAAAACTTTTCAGAAAGTGGTCTTTAAAAGTTTAGAAGCGTAGTTGCAATTTATCGACTTGTTTGAAATTATGATGTAAAATTAACTTGATGGTCTTTAGTTGGCGATATTTCACTGTTTTGGTCGTTGTATGGAGAAAAGAGCGTAACATATTAAATACCTACACCGATGTATTTTCGCGTCTCAGTAATTAAATAAATTTTAAATAAAGGACAGTAATTTATAGATGGGAAAACGGATTTCTGTCGTGTAGACGGCCGAGAAAAATGTAAAAGTAAGATAAATTCAATTCGTATATCCTATACTTTATAACATGCCGGCTGATGGCTATTTTTTCAGAGTTCCTGACTTCTAGTCACGGGTTCGGATCCCGGTTCGGGCATGGTTGTTTCCTTCTCTCTGTGATTCTCTGTCCTTTCTTCTGTGATGATGTATGAATGTGGCCCATCCTATAAACTGGTTTGTGGTGGAGTGACGTACTCACTCCGTGATTTGGCCCCCAGGTGCCTGCCGGATAACGATAAATACAAAGAAGTTTTCGGCCTTATTGTGGAAAAGGGTAAGTTACCCAAGTGCCCGCTGTTAGAAAAAAAATGGCTTGCAACATTTGAATATACAGAATCATCCAAGACAAAGGTGTGGGTGCGTACAATGATTTTATCATTGTAATTCAGGTTGAATATTTCTATCTCTACAAAAGATTTTCAAATGTAAAGATTTAAATTTTCGAATTTGATTTTATATTTTAATTGAGAAGTTAATTTGCATAAATTTAGACTTTAGAGGTACTGCTGGCATTGAGATTATAGCGACATTTTCTGACTGTTTATTTCTGTCTGATGAAATCGCTAAACAATGGCAAACGCCTCGTTGTTTTAAACCACCGTGAATAGACGAGGTCGACACCTGATTTGCCCTTATTTTCATTACACCAGAATGATGGAATCAGACCGTGAGGAGCATTTCACTTGGAAAGGCCTTTCATCACAACCAATTTTTCCAAATCCAGTCATCAGAATTTTTTTTTCTGCAGTCTTATATATTTTTATTGGTATTCTTTTTTTTTTATTTAAGATCAAAGTAATTATATGGTATATTACGTTATCAATATACCTATCGAGAGGAATGAAATATCGGTAGGTGATAGGGTGAAGTGCTTCTCATTTGGAAGGCAGCTGGTTCGTTTCCTATTCCAGATGAAACACTCGATTTAAATACTTGAGGTAAAATTTTAACAGTTAACTGTGTTTAGAGGTGAAAGATTTTAATTACAGAAATATATATTAATCAAGAAATAGTTTAATTTTGCTGCTTTACTGCGGAAAATACTGGTTAGGATATTATTACGATTAAGTATTTTTGCTTTATATAGGATCATTTTATGCCAAATGACCTTAAATTCAACGTATCGTCAATCCCAGAGGACGATGAGGAGTGGTTCATCATAATTCGGAAGCAGGATCCAAGTAAAATAATCCCAGAATTCTAAAACTATTCCAAAAGCATTATTTCACTTCGAAGACACTGGGATCAGACTTATTTTACATGTCCCTGTAGCCCTTAGTGAACACGACGGATCTTTAGAGGGCTCAAGTATAGAACTCACTACCTTGTGGTAGAAGCCGCGGTAGCCTGGTTGATTAGGGCGTCATTCTCCTAATGATGTGGATCGAGTGAGTTCGAGTCACGCTTAACCTATGATCCTTCGTGTTCACTAAAGGCGATTGGGAACGTTGGATCGGTTGCAGTGTTCCTTTAGTTAAATGATACCTCTAAGCCAAATAACTGCTTGGTCCCTGCCTCCGAACCTCTTACGAAGAATCTTACCCGACTGTTTCTGTCAAAATGGTAGAGCCCAACTTGGAGCTAGCAAATAAAACAACAACTACCGTCTGGTAACGAGAATAACGCCTTTGCCAACTAAGCCATCATGGCCTAATAGGTAGTTACTTTTGTTTTCAGCACGTATTAAAGAATAATTTGAACAAGTTGCTTACTTTACAATACCTTGTCTCTTTCATTTTATTTAAATTCTTATAAATATGCTAGTAGGATGGAAAAGAAAATGTTATTAATTTGTGCTTTGTATTTTTTTAAAATGGGATAAATAAGGAAGTGACTGAAAAAAATGTATTTTACTTTTGCATTTACATTTATGCAAATCAGCACATTTCTTCGTATACAATTACGATTAATCTTGACATTTTATCTTTAGCAAACAATTTCAAAAATAAATAAAATTGATTTTCTAGAAACATTTTTTTTTCTCATGACCGCTTTAAAATGCCCCTTTATCTCCATTTTTGCAAGCATTCTGGTGATAAAATTTTTCGGTCTTATTTTTCATCTCGAACAACTTATCATCGATTTTAAATTATATATTTTATCGTTATCAAAAGCTCACGTTCAATATCTATTGAGGTCGATGCCTGATAGTTTTTTCTTCATTTTTTCCTCTTTTTTGCGCAGAATAACACCTGGATTCTCCTAAGCCTTTCTCACTGTACGCAAAACAGCGAAGGGTGAAATGCCTTGTTTCTAACCCCCAACCCCATACACACAAGTCAATATCATCGCGTGTTGCATCTGCTTTCCAGCGCAAGAAACATTGCGGTGAAATCCATGTCCGGGGTAGGATGTTAGGATAAATTAATCGCTGCTACACATCAAAGATTGACTGTGCAAACGACTTTCCAGCAAAAATATTTAGTGGGGTGGGTGAAGATTTGATGGATGTTCGCCTCTTAACACTCCAACGAACAGACTCTTTTTATCCTCCACGAACAATAAACAACAATAAAATATTTATGAAGTCTATTCACGTATCTCATGCGATTAACACACAAAAGCTGAATTAATATTGATTGGCATTTCACGACCTTCCTTAGTATATGACACACTCAGTGGATGCACAAACAGACACCTGAAAGTAGAAGGAGAATAGAAGCGCATTTTCAGGGATATTTTTGTTGATTGTGGAAGCATTTCATCAACGCTATGATCCCAAAAAAGAAAATCTTTGAGCATGCACATGATAAACTTCACCATCGGGAAAAAACGTCTATATTCTATTGAGAATGGGTGAGGAACTGGGAGAAGATTTGTTTGTTCTTATCAACGGTCATTTTTTGCACACGAAGACTCATTAGACTGGGTGCTACGGTTTAAAGTGTATTCCGAACCACTACAAACATCCATATCCAAGGTAGGAATTGAACTCACGAATTGCTGACCCGAAAGTAAGAGCGCTAACCATTCACAGCTCGACCCAGTGAAAGTGAGAGCTCCAGTGGCTCAGTAGCTTCCCGTTTAGATCAGCAAAGTGAAGCATCATTTGCCGCGGGCAGTGATTGGGAGAATGACCACACATTCTCTCTCATTGAACTGCTAGAGCACCGTGGCTGGGGAGGTGTTCACATTAACATATGACTTCCAAAGTCCTTCCGCTAGTGTGTCGTGGATGTGGAGAGGAAAGTGTCAGCTCATTTGTGACATCGTCATCTGACCCTTGTTCAAAATGACGGGGCACTTGGAGATGGGCGAATTTTCAAACCCGTTAACCTCAAGGTCCAGGACTCGCCTGCACCATTATGTATGTATATGTATCCATTAAAAGTAATCTTGGGAAGGGAGAAATGCTCCATGGAAACCCAAATACTTTCAGACTCAGACATGAATTACGCATCAAGAATCAGTGATAGAGTGATTTGAGCATATTTGTATACAATAGTTCAACAAAATGAGACTGGGGCACGTTAAAACTGGGCGTGGTCGCAACGTCCTCCAAGTGAAATGATACCTCTGGAGGTGGCAGGTCAAGTATTGGGAGGTCTTGTGCTTGAACCCTCCCTTTAAATCACGAAGACTTTCACCCGGATGTTTCTATCTAACTGGTAGATCCCAACTCAGTCTAGAATATGCTGGTGCAACAACAACAGTTTACCATTAAAATGAGCTTAGTCCAGAAAACGCTGTTCACGATATGTTCTCATTCATACATAATGGATATCGTAATGATGGTTACTGCTTTCGCATCGAACCAGATGCATGCTGAGAATCTTTGTTGATTATTTGTTATGCGACACGTGAATACAGCCAACTATCCATGAAAATTCTTTTCGGAAGGCAATATTAGGCGACGCATTAAGCCGTACAAAGCTTTAGGCTGTTAAGTTATTCACTTCTCGATGTCAAACTTGTTGGCTGGAATGTTATTGAAAACAAATCAAATACCAAGGTAGCAGGTTGGAAAACGCATTGATTTCTTATGGGATTTTGATTCGTGATTTAGTCAAAGGTACGTCGGGTTCATTAAAAGAGACTAAAGGACATTAAATTAATTTTTGGTGTTATATACTCGAAGCCCGATTTAGCCTAATTGGGGCCCGAGACAAATTTCTTTGAAGTCCTCTTCCACCTGACAACAACAAACTTGCTATTCGATTTGACAAACGATTTTATTTGATTGACAAACTTTCTATTCGATTTTGGGCGCTTCTGATGTGGGAGCTTGGTACAACTTCCCCGTATGCCCCTGTCTTAATCAGTCTCTGTATGTACTCTAAGTGAAATGATACCACTGAGTGTCATGTCTTGGAGTCTTCTACATGGTTTTTTCTTGCAAATTACGAAGACTGGATCACCTTCAAGAAGACTGGATCACCTATGAGAAGAATCGATTCGTAAAAATGTCTTCATTTAAATTTATAAGTACTTAGTGGGCACAAAACTCTAAAACTGATCGCCATTACATACCTACCTAAAACTACGAAAAATAGGGTACATTTATATTAACTGGTTTTAAAAACGGTAAGCATTACCCAAATTTTTTTAAAAAATGAATCTACTATTTGTAAGTAATTGTTTTTAAGCTCGATCTTTTTCTTCCAGATTCTGTGCGCGAATTGACATTCATGGCGTGACCCTCATTTTATTTTCAATTTCAGGGTTAATCTAGTTATGAGCTGGAAGCGGATGCAGGCCTCTTCGTTTCAGCTTCTGGGAAAGTCGGCTGTATTGATTTAAGGTGCACAACAAACACGACAGTTTGCTGCCCACAAAGACAACGTGCTAAGACAATCACGTGGGAAAAGGAGGTTCTGCAAACAATGTCTGTGTCCACAGGATGAAGTATTAATAGCGACAGTGATTGACCCAGCTGTCCTGCTGCACGTTCCCTGGAACCTGATCTCCCCAGAACTCCCTGTCCGTCACCAAACAATGACTTGAATTCAAAAATCACAAACAAATCACAAAAGTTATTGTCTCTGCGCTGTTTGTACTTGTGATAATCGTGTTTCGATATAAATTAAAATAACAGTGGTGATATAAGCGCTAACCAAAACAGCCCAATGTTTACTTCTTTTGGAGTTTAATGCAGTAACTGAGTATAGGATGCCATGTACTAATAGAGCTATAAAATATCGGAAATGAATTTAGTTTCCGTCCATAAAAGTAATTTTTTTTTTTTTTTGGTTGTTTTAAAGGTCTTACGGAATAAGAATGTATTTATTTTCTTAAAAAAATGTTTTTGTGCTTTAATAGATTTGATACATAAGCAATAAATCGAATAAAATAATTTATAATAAGAATTTTACGATCGAAAAAAATATTGACTGGAATTGAGTTACTTTTATTTCATTAAAAAATAAATAAAATAAATAAATAAATAAAAATAAAAAAAAGCATAAAAAATTATATTTTTCAATTAGGATATTGAACATTAGTCAGTTTTGCGTACTGAATATATTTTAATCTCATTTTTCTTTAGATTCACACACAATTTTTGGAAGCTCTAACTTAGATATTTATTATTCAAAATATAATACATATAGATACTTAAAATTTAATGTATTCATTTTTCAAACATCGAATTCCTTTTTCCCTCCAACATTTGTTAGGATAAGATTTTTGATTAAAACATTAGTTTCTTAGAAAAATAATAAAGGGAAAAGTTTTAATTTATATAAGTTGGAAATTTTTTGCAAATTCACTTATTTTTTTTGTCAAAAAATTTAGAAGACAATTTTTCAGTGTACTATTTTATTATTAAGAATGGAAGAAAGTATGTTGAATATTTACATATGTTATATTGAAACATCTAAATCTAACTTTTTAATACATTTTTAAATTCAAAATTTTCCAAAGTCAAATTTATAAATTTTGATATACTTTATTTATATACATTATTTACACGATTATATTATATTTAGATAATTATATTTTACATGTAAATTAATTGCCAAGACGGAGAATAGATTTCAGAAAAAGAGTCTATTAGTAAAAAAAAAATCATTAAGCAATGAAATATATATTCATCTAATGTATTTTAATTAATTTATTTTAAGTAATATTTTATCTTAAAAATACCTTTATAAAATTAGAAACATTTTAAGTAGTGATACTTGGAAAGTTTTCAATGGAAATTTTTTTATGATATTCAATCAGAAAGAAAAATAATAACACAAAGTATCTTTACGTTTACTGGCTGATTATTTTAACTGGTCGATGTCATTAAGAATAACCATTATTATTTTCATTTCGCCGTGAATGGATAAATTTTTTAATAATTAAGTGATAACTTTTACTAATTTTGTAATAATTAAACATTAATTCTAATAAATTAATAATTCATGTTTTCTATCTGTAAAAAATGGAATGGAAAACATTGTTGTTGCATTGTTTTTTTAAATTGTGTAATATTTCTTGAGTGCTTTTGTGTGAGAATAATGTTTGGAATTAAACTCTTCGAGTAATACTCTGGAAAATAAGTGAAAATTAATTCCTATTTTTTAGAGCATTCTTATGAAAAATACAAATTCAGCTGGTAATGTTTAGTGGGATTTATAAGCCTAGTTCTAATACCATTTTAGTGCTTGAGTTAATGTCGCATAATATTTTTAGTACCACGATAGCTGGCAAAAGATTATTTATGATGAAATATCATCTGACGTCATCAACTTAAGCTGCAGTAAAAATATACAATAAAGGATTTTTAACCGAGGATTTTATGTTCGGTTAGTCAAATACATTAACAGAGATAAAAAATAAAATATTAAGTCCGACAGTGATAATTTGCTAACAAAAATTCTTTATTTCAATTCCTACTTTTAGTTTCCCCGTTTAAATTTTCTCGTTCAAATTTTCAATAGTTAATCAAATACTTTTTATTCAACCACTCAAGCTTAAAGATAGTGGATCACATTAGAAGTTAATATGTTTTTTTAAAACATTAATTTATATATATTATAAGGGAGGAAAAAATAATTTTTTTTTTGTTGATCTAAGAAAGAATTGACTTTAATTTTTTTTTTTTTTTTTATATATATATTTAAATTTTTTCGCTGTAGTATTTGATTTCCACAGTTCCGTAAATTCAGAACTTTTTATGTCATTAATAATTACCTTGAAGCATATGGTACTGAATCTTCAAAACTTCTTACACCCTAATGCTTACCGAAAAGTGTTCGATTACTTTTTTATTTTTGAAATGTGTATCAGTTTTGCTAATCTTTATCATCTGTTTTTATCATCAGCAAATGTAAGAAAACAAAAAAATGTTTCTTCTTGTCCTCTATTTCAGAAAAGCTGCAATAAAGGATAATTACCATTTTTTTTTATTATTATTATTATTTTATCATCGAATGATTTTGCTATTGAAATGACGTTTGCCTAAGCCAGTTAAATCACGATCGCTCTGCACTTTTAAACGTGCTTACACCTCACTAGAACGTTTTCTCCGGTGGCAATTTGTGATTTATAAGTATGTTTGAAATGCTTTATCTTAAATCAATTTGGCAATCTGATTTAAATTCTTTTTAATTGATTTAGTATCATTTTGTTTTCTGCTTTGTCACTGTTTGTCGAAATATATCATCTGATCAAAATAAAAATAAAAGAAACAAAATTAAAAAAATAATGAAACGGGAGAAATATAGAGAGGAGAAATATATTTGTCAACGTCGTTTCGTAGTCATCATTTGAAACATCATCTTAGTTAACATTATTTTGGTCTGTAAACTTTTAAAAAATATGCTCAACTATAAAAAATTTAAATCTTTGTATAATTTATAATTTTAACAAATAATAAATAAACTTTAGGACAAATATAAATATTTCTTCAATCAGTTTCGTGTAGTCACCGTGATTTTTAAGTTAAATTAAATTTAATTTTAAATATCTTTAAAAAGTGCAGTGCAAACGAGGTATGATAACCAGAACGTTGATCGCAAGCGATTAGTAGCTCGTGAAGACTTTCGCCAGACGTTCCTTTTGGCCAACATTTAACTCATCAAAATATTGATTTAATTTGAGAAATGAATTTATCAAATGCCTTAAAAATTTTAGTTGTTGCACTTTTAATCAAATTGCGACCTCGTCATCTACCGTGGTTCAAAATGACGAGGCACTTGGTAATGGGCGAATATTCCAAACCCGTAAACCTAAAGGTACAGTCCGAGTCTCGCCTACACCGCTGTGTATGAATGCTATTCTAATCACCTTTTATAGAAATTGTATGTCTAAAACTTCTTAAAGTTGTGACAAGGTGCATTTTGAATTTCGAGAGAACAGTGCTGCAGCGCAGTTAAAACTGATTGATTTTTCAAAATGATCAGTAAGTATTGGCTTCTCAACTAAGTTCCCGTCGTTTTTAATAATGTTTGTTAAAAGGTTTTCTCAATAAATGTATACACTTGTTAATCAAGAATGTATTATCCTTTGTTGTTTCCAACGTTTTCCCAAAGTTCAACAAGTTTTTCGTACTCAACTGGACGACCGAAACGAGGTGCGTCTTTGAGATCAAAATTTACTTCTTTGAATTTTGCCTACCAGTCACGGGCGGTTCTTTCAGCTATAAAACCCACTTCAAACACAGCACAAATATTGATAGCAGCTTCTGCGGCCATGAAATCTTGATTAACTGCGAAAAGAAGGGGGTGTCGAAAATGCTCGTTCTTCTCAACTTGACATTCCATGCTAATGATCTGTGAATAACAATAAAATGCATCTTAGTTTGTTTGTTTGCCTCTCAACGATCATTTTTTGCACACGAGGTCTAATTAGACCGGGACCTACGGTTTAAAGTGGAATCCGAACCATTAACTACAAACATCCATGCCCAAGGTGGGACTCGAACCAACGAACTGTTGAACCGAAGGCAAGAGCGCTAACCATTCGGCTGCCAGCTCGGCAAAATGTATCTTAGTAACAAAGAAACATATATCTAGGTAGAACTGTATATTCTCTTTCCAATGATGTACATTTTCGTGCTATTGTCATACAGATTTTTCCAATTTAAAAAAACGGTGGCAACTTATAGTTGCCAACCCAATTAAAGCGCTTTCTTCAACTTCTGGGAATAGTTAACCCCTTGTTTTAAAAGAAAAATACCCAATTTCAAACCAGATTTGTTTTACAATGCAGGCAATGTTACTAGGTCAATTCTACGTAAAATAAATTACTTTTTTCAGAATTTTTTTTAGTTGAAAATGCTTTATGAGTTTGTAAGTAAGCTTATGATACATTTCATGCATATAAAAAATAAATATATAAGATCTTTAATATGAATGTTAAAAATAATCTCTTTCGTTCATAAAAATTTGCAATAACAAAAATGATTAATAAAAATGGTGCCATATTAATATTTTTAGAGAGCTCTTTTACTGACTTAAACTTAAATTATGACTCAACATTCAAAGTATTCTAGATAAGAATACTGACTCATTATTTTGAAATATGGATTATCCTTATCATATTTTCATACCGACTTCAAAGGAAATCTAAAGAAAGAGAGCGATTCGCTCTTAAGTTTTATGGATGTAAGAGTTATTCGTTCGAAATCTGCTTCTTTGATTGTCTTCAATCGAATCCAATAATATTTTAAATAAAAAATAATTAATCCATAGTTTATATACATTAAATACAACTTTTACCGGTTTGAAAGTTCAATAAGTAGCTACGGTTACAGTGAGAAAATCACGAATTTTTTACAGTCAAATAAGAACTATAATTCCCTATCTAGCACTTGAATGATATCGATCTAGTTGATTGAAGTTGTTATCGCGTTGAAAAAAGGACTCACATTTGCTAATGTTGAAGTGGATGAAAATAAGACACTCTTAATGATGAGTTATGGCGTAATGTCTTAATAAAAGAGAGTGAATAGAAATGATGAAAATGTATTCAAACAGAGTGAAGAACCAATTGATGTATTAAATTATTTTACGATATCATGATCTCTAATCTATTGATCTTTTCATCCATTAACTTACTTATTAATTGATGATTCATATAGAGTTAAGCACGTCTTTGGCAACGTGTTTTTCATTCGTTCGTTACTCTGCGGTTATTTTTCACACATGAGAGCACATTCGATTGGGGATTATAATTCAAAATGTATTCTAAGGGGTTGTAAACATTTAAACCCAACTGGGAATCGAACCCATGAGCAATTGATTTGAAGTATAGAACACTAATAATCCATCTGGAATTGACGCTGCATAACGATTTGATTCAATTTGCTATATGCTCTGTGGTCACGATTGATATAAAACTAATTTAAGTGCGATTTGTGGCTTAAAGTAGACTTCGGACTATTACAAACAGATGAAAGCCCCGGATGAGCCCATGATTTGTTGAACTGAAAGCTCGATTACAAAAATGAAACAGTAACCTAAAGGATAGAACTAAATGTTGTTTATTGAGATATCGTTTTTTTATCTATTTAACGTCTGAAGTGGTTTTTGATAAGCAGTAAATATTCAAGCATCGTGGTAAAAAAAAACTTGAGAATTTCCAAGCACACATCCTTATGGAACCATTTAAAAATCAAAAACCAACCGTCCATTACGAGTGAAGTCAAGTCGTTCTGCCTCTCTAGTAACCTTTTTGTAGGCAAAGACAAAATCACAATTAAGATTTACATTTTAAAGTACACTTTCAGCTATTAACCACACTTCACCAATGACTGCTTTTGAACACATACACACAGGACTTGTATTCTAAAGAATGTGGTGTTACCAACATAAGCAGAATTTCTGAAATCCCATCGTATAAAACTTATATTATTCTAAAATCGCAATGCATATTTTTAATCTCATTGGTTTAAGAAACGCATTTAAATAAAAGCAAGCAATCCAATAATTGATTAGATAAGCTGAAGGTGTTTTCTTGTGGACGATGAAAATTCTCAAAGAATTAATTCGGTAGATTTATTCTAAAAAGTGATATTTCAATAAAATTTCTAAGCAAATGTAATTTTATATCAAGTGTTTCTAAAATCTTTTCTACTTTTTCATTGTGTATAATACTTTATTAAAACACAGACTTTCGATAATATTATTCAATAAATAATAAAATTTGTTTTATCTGAAAATATTCATTTAGGAATCATTTGCACCAGTTATGCTGCATTTAAATTAATGTAAGCGACAAAACAGTTTATTGATAAAATTTTAAAAATTAATCAGTAGTTTTAAAAGTGAATTACAAAGTTAATTTTGTCAATCAATCCTGTTATTTGATTCCAAAAGTGGTGTTTTGTTCCAAAGTAACATACTTATTCGAAAAGAGAGGTTATCACACAAAACGACAGAGTTCATAAAATTTAGTAGAATGCGTATAAACCTCCATTTTTTTAAATACGCAGGCACAAAGATTATTTAAAATGAATATATACATTATTTGAGTCAATGAATCATTCAGAAAACAAGTAAAAGTAAACAATAAAAACTTATAAAATATATAACAATTGAGAAAACAAATTTTGTTTATTTTTTATGATGGTAAATTCCAAATCTCGATCCCCTGTTTTACAGTTTTTCCAAATGCAACTTGACTGTTCGATAAGCATTGCAAAAGAAATATTAGCTGATCGTATGTTTTTTGATAGTGAAAACAATTGAATGAATATATTTTGATCCTTCCTGTTTTGTTATCGCATTTTGAATACTTTTTCGGTAGTCAACAATCCAATTGCCAGAAAGGCTTAGATAAAACTAGCAACTCTTAAAAATTATCGGAGTTTTCTGGAGTTTCATTTTGTTATTTATCAGTTATTTTAAAACTTATCTTACATCCGGACGTAACAACTACCCGAGATGTTTTTGATTTTGTCATTATCACCTTTGTGGCAAGATTCTTAAATTCTAAATATAATTATTTAAATAAACTAATTAGAGTATACAAGAAGTGTGTGTTCACACAGGTTATCAAATTTCTTTCTTAATGTAATTCTTGTTTGGATTTTTGATTTCAATACTAAAAGTTACGAACAGTTTTGAAATCATTCTTGCTCATGAAGCAAATAAAATGTAAAAGAGGTCTTTTTAAAAAAGAGAACTAACTAAAATTAACACTAAACTTTCGAAGATTTCTCTAATGTGAATGCATAAGTTTATGTATAAGGTTTATTTGTAAGTATGATGATTTGAAGGAAAAGAATGCCTACTCATAAGTCCATCTCTTCATCTGACCGAGGAATACAATGTGGCAGGCATCTTTGGCAGCAGTTGGAATTAAACATTAAAAATATGAAACAAAATGAAAAATATAAAAAAATCGACTTTTACTTGACACTGGGAAAGTAAGTGAGTAAGGAATAAATATGAATTCGTAAAATCTCACGTTTTGAAACTGCAAATCTCAATATGCACACATGCCGTTATACTGGAAAAGTTAAGAGAATAATTTATATATATATATATATATATATATATATATATATATATATATATATATATATATATATATATAATTCATGAATGATGAAAGAAATTTGTATTTGCAAATATTTGGATTGGTTTGGATGATACATTTCTTTAATTAAAAGAAAATGCAAAAGTGAAGTCACTAAAAAAGTTGAAAGTCAAAACCAACAAAAAAGCATCGTGAAGAGCATACGTAAGCTCTCTTCAACACCATCATTTGAGTATAATTTTCATAAAGTGGTCAACCACTGCAGATTTAAGCTGTAGCCATTTTTTATTACAGATAAGTTTGCAAGTTTGAGAGAATGGTTATGAGTGAGGAATGTACAGCACAGCTGACAGCATTCCCAAGATTTTCAATCGGATTCAGGCTGGGCTATCCAATCTTTACATAAAATGTCCACAATTTTTAAAGCAAGTAGTCAAATAGTTAGGACTTTGTTCTTCGGTTCAATAGCTTGTGATTACTAATCTCACCATTGGCTTCGGTGTTACCAAACATTGATGTGAGATGCTTAAAAAGAATTCTTGTTCGTATTATGGCGTTACCATTCCAAAATGAGCGATATTCAGTGACGCTCTGGGGCAACTTGCTTACTTCCAGATTCTTATGCGCTTGTCGTTAGAGTACATCTCAATTCAACCATGAACATAACTTTTCTCCGATCAGATACAATCTAGTGGCACTTTGACGATACCACTTCAATCTAGTCAATGGGCTAAATGAATATGATGTGCACTGCCAATTCGGAAATGCTATTCAGATGCTCATCGTGATCTTGATGCAGTCACTGTTGGGCCACGCTTCTGTTTTCTGCGTCCATATTTGCCAGGATGTGTGCTCAGTAGTTTTCTGATTTTTTCTTCTTAGAATGAATGAGTGCAGTAATTACCCACTATTTGTAAAAATAATTCTGCTGGAAGATAGAAACTGGAGAGATGTTCAGAATACTTCGCCACAACTTTCATCTCTTCATCTGGATGAAAGCCTCCTGCACGCAGTTTTAATGTTCAGCACACTTACCAATGCCTAACCATTGCTGCTGTAGAAGATGCCGTTTCCTTCCTCTCAGCTAAATAGCAATAAATTGAACTTGCAACTTTTGGATAACCAAACGCACGACAACCGCTGCTGGACCAGTTTGCAGTCATCTTAATAAAGTGGTGGAATGTTAAATAGTGCAATAGATATATGTATTACTGAGAGAGGATTCTGTTTTATACTGTCCAATTCTAAGCAAGATAGCGCATAGAATTTTAAATATATATTCTAAAAACCCCAGAAGAATGTTTGTTTCGAAAACAAAATGTATTTAAAGCTCTTCAATCAACATTTAAATGCAATTTTCGCAATCCTGTGAAATGATGGTTTCCATATCATGCAATTTTCAGCTTATTTCTCTATATAGCTACCGCTGTGAAATATGTCAGCCCCTTTTCATGTATATCTAAAGCAGTGAAGAGCCCGTTTCATTCGTTTTTTCTTATAATTAAGATTTTTCTCTGCATGCTTCACTTTTGGAAATGATTTTATCTTGGAACATAAAGTGCTATGCTAGAAAAACATTTTCTTTTGTATTTTTAAATTTTAGTAATTCACTTTATTATTTCTCTAAATTTTAATATGATTTATTACTTCTATAAATATTTTTTGATTTACAGAAGTAACAAATTATACTATCAACATCATAAAAAATAAGAATTTCAAAGGTGTTGAGTATTAAAAGGAGAATGAATTCGCGCAAATCCGTCTGCAGATTCACCTCAGTCCAACAGTTTCATAGAAAAGAATAAGAAATATTATGATGCTGATTGCTACAACAAAAACAATAATTGCCAATTATTTCTAATACATCAGTTTAAAAATGCTGGAAATATTAATACTGTGTCGTATTATTAACTTTACCATACAAGTATGCACTGTATTCAGTGAATATATAAAAGACTTAAGAAAAAATATAGTTTCTTCAAAAAAAATTATTTGTATATTATATTGTCCTAATATATATTTCTTGTTGTTTTATACACAATTCTTTTATATGTTACACAAACTGTGTTTTTTGTTAATCATATGCTGCATTTAAAATATTTATTTATGGTGTGGTTATCATGCAATACATAACATCATTTTCGTCCCTTTAAAGTTGCGGGTTCGATTTCCGACTAGATCGTATATCCTCCGATTGCAAATGTCATTACTCTACAGACCCTCTCAACGGGATAGTAACATCAAGTATTTGTAAAATTTCCCAGGACCCAATGCCCCCCCTCCATTGGGGTGGTGAAGTTTCGATTGGGATATCCCAGCTCAGATTATAAGAGGATCTGACTCAAGATTATAAGGAGTTAGTCTGTGTTAAGGTGCTTATTATTATTATTTTATTTATTTATTTATTTTTACAAATATAGCAAATTAGAAATATATTGTATTTATTTTAACTTGGTTCGTCGATAACTATCAAAAAATAATTTTCTAGAACTTGAGAGAGAGAGAGAGATTTTTCTCTCTTTCAATCTTAATAAACAAATGATTTTAAACAAATGATTTAGTTTAATCTTACGAATATCCGTTCTTGTAATTAATAGTTATTGAAAATTTTATTTTATGACAGTATAATACTTTCGCTTGCTTATTTTAGTCAAATAATACCATACGACATGAAATCGGCATATGATTTTGAACATCATTCCAACAAACTCTTGAAGTGATTCCCACCACTGAAATCTTCCTCATCAAGAATCCAGGAGATACTTTACACCCATCAAATATTTAACTTTCTTCAGTATTTTCAGCAAAATGGCATTTAAATTTTTGTCAAGCTATTGAAAATCTCTCTGAACAAGAATGTCACCTTTTATTACCGGCGAGTAGTGTGGTCCCGACATGTTAGTAAAATAATTTAAGTTTCATCTGTGTTAAAACTGTGGGGGAATCTTTGGCAGGGTAAGAAACCGTTTTCATGAAAGTGCCTCCGCCAAAAAATACCGTACTTTTCACAGGGTCATTAGAGAAGTTAAATGCTGAATATAACTCTGATGAAGTGTTGCGTTGTGGTGGGATACGTGCCAGCACAGGTATCGATCTCGTCATTTGAGTATTGCTCTACAATGGGATTTGACTGTTATTATCGGCTTCAGTCAACAGAAATAGGTCACTAAAAATGACTGAATCGAACTAATTGATAAAAATTATAAATTTATATAAAATTCTGAACTTATGTCCAGTAAAAGGAGGTGGAGAGTTACATTCAAACTTGTCGAATGGTGTACTGCATTGTTCCTGTCTCATCCACTTGCATATGGCTATGGAAGGGATTCATGAAATTTGTCGAGGAGCTGCATCGAATATCGTCAGGAAAAAATCTCCCGAAAATACATAGATGTGTTACACTTGTATTCCCTCTTTTTACTCAAGAGACGCGCTTTCCCTCGGAGTAAATAATCTAAGTGGCCGACGGAATAAGAGCTCTGTCATCGACGCCATTTGCTTAAATCACTTGAGTGATTTTTTTAAAAACTTGGATGTGTGTGACAATCATCACGTCCCGAGCCGCAGAATTTATTTAGATAAAAGATAACAAATTACTTTTTTGTTACGCTTCTTCTCTTTATCAAAAGAAAAAAAAAACTGAAGAGAGGAAATATTGCGGTTTGTTATGGAAATTTTTAAATCTGATGTCATCATTTAAATCTCCACTTTTCATCCTACATTGTTACAAAAAAAAAGTGTCGTTGAAAAACATGGATAAATTTTAATGTTCTAAAATCTCAAATAAAAAACATCTGCACATTTATATTGCAAAGACTTAGTTTTTTTTTTTACTTATTGGCTAATTATAATTATCTCCATTTGCAAAAAAGATGCGTACTATAATTTATTTCATTTTATTTATAAAAAAACACAAATTTATGATTTAAAAAAATAACAATCTAAAAAAAAATTAATATTTCACAGTGCCTAAAATGTATATCTTAGCTTCTTTCAATCAACACTGTATGCCTTTTGAATATTGTTAATTGTACTCTACTTTGAACTTACATCATTGTTTTGCTGTTGTGGCTAATTTCTCAAGATCTAGCTTGCTGCTATTCCAGGAGCTCGTGAACCCTCAAAAAAGTCATAAGAAATGAAGTAATAAGGTCCTCATGCAAAAACCTTACATTATTGGAGATGTTCAGGGGAGGCCCGTGCAGAAATGCACTTGATGCACTCAAGATAAGGTTTCTGTCCATCGATATAAGTAAGGGTCCCGGTGTGTCCATTTATGAGCCTGCTGATGGGGCATTGGATTGCTCCATCGATTCCAGTTTTGAGGGCGTTACCAGGAGTTTTTCCAGAATACCAAGAATGGAACGAAGGAATTCTCCATATTTTCAGATTTTTCTATTTTTTCAGCCTATTTCAGGAAAGGTCAAATCGTTATCAGTAGTTGATGAGCCAGGATCCCCTTCTTTTGCAAGAGTATCAGCAGACTCATTGTCCCGAATGCGGGGAAAGCCACTGAAAATAAGTCCTGTGTTTTATCCCGAAAGCATTTTGAGGTCTTTAAGAATCGTGACAGATGTTTGTCTCCAACTCTAGTCCAGTTGCTCAGATGCTAAATGGTGCTACGGCCATCTGCCGAGATCCAAATATCTATGGTTTCTGAAATCAAAGCCACAAGAGCTTCTTTTTTTTTTTTTTTTTTTTTTATATAACGATTAGTTCAGGTCTAAAGATAGAGCAAAAATCTTGATATTTAAGATTAATTTGCTTTGAGTGAGTCAATGACTTAATGAGGAAAAAAAAATAAAAAATAAACATTGCCACAGGTACAGTTGTTATCCCTACTGCCATCCATCCAAACCTGGATAGATGAAGTTGGAATTTGGTTGATGATCTCCGGAGCAAGGTGGAAGAGGTAATCAGGTAAATGTTTTTTTTTTATTAGAGCGGACACCCAATTCAGTCTACAAATGCACACCAAGTAGACCCTCCAATGGATTAACGAATGTCCTTAAACCCTCTAAGTCCCAGCAAATTTCCTCAAAATGACGAGAGGTGTACCTTGGCGGAGTGGGTGAAGTACTTCGGGAGTTTATTCTCCTGGTAGGGTCGCCCAAGGTGTGAAGGCCCCTCCATTATGCTCATCTAAAATCTGCAGGAGCTGAGTCAGTCTTACCTTCGGGTGCTCCGAGTCCCCTGACTTTCAGAAGCTGTCAATCACTTTCTTCAGTCACAAGTCATCCCTTTATTTATTTCGTTTATTTATTTGGCGTAGCTTGAGTGAAAGTAATCCACGAATGAAAATCTCAAGGGTGAAAAATCTTTTTGAATATATAGTTTACTTTTCTTATATAAGTTTTTGTGGCGACCAAGAAAAATTCGAGTTCACTAAATGAATTAATTTGAGTGTAAAAATAAAAATTGAGACTAAAATGGATATAACATTAAATTACTTTGATACAATTCATTTTATATCATTTATTTATTAAACTACATGTATTTATTTTTATATATTTTTAATTTATTTAACTGTTTTTTTATTATTTTAAATTTTGAAAATTAAATTAGCTAAAAAATGACTAGACTAACTTAATCAATAAATTTTACATTCTTGAGCCAGTGTAGACTTAAGCCATACTGTGCACCAATGGGATTAACACTCCCTGAAGAAGCTGGCCATGTTGAGACTTCGTTCCATTTTCCATTCTATGTATCTTTGAAATTTTAAACAATCTATTAAACATATTTTCCATCTGTTTTCTGTATTTCTTATTTTCAATGTTGTATTATTCTCCATTTCTTATTTGATTAATTTTATAAAAGATTTACTATTATATGTATATATATATATGTTATGCATTTATAAAAAAGTTTATATCTTTTTTTTGGTGTAATTTGTATTTGAAGTGTATACTGAAATAGATATATTGGCCTGGAGTGCCCATATCTGTTTCCATGACCGAGGGTCCTGAGGTGTGAGGCATTATGTCCCGGTTAGGTGGTCAACCTAGCGTGAATCTCCTAGTGTTTAGTTTCCAAGCATGCTTGGTACTTAGTTTATCGTCCACTGAAGGGATGAAAGGCTGAGTCAGAGCCTTGCCTAGCCCGAGAATCCAACTTCTGAAATGGAGTAGATAAACAATATCATAAAATGATGATGTCACAATATAAGTTATATAAGTATTAAAAAATGGGATTCATCCTGAACGAAATGGGGCCGTACTAAACTGAGGATTTAAGTCAATGTTTTTCTTTCAAGATGATCAACAGTGCGATGATTAACCTCAGCGGACGCTCATGAACGTTACATTTGTCCTAACCTGGTTGTAATAGGATAGCTTGGAGGAACGTGCATTGAAAGTCTTCGTTTGAATCATTTCACCCCCCTGGGTCTTGAGCGGCTGCTAGGCGCGTCGGCAAGTCGTAGATTGTACTCTTCTCACTCCTTTTTTTTTTTTTTTTTTGAAAGGACAGCTTTGTCGGAAGCCGCGAACCCCTTTCAGTAATTTTGGCGTTCTGCGACCCGTGCTTAAGGTGAAGGGCACTGTGGTTATAGCGTTCTAAGGGAGCCTATAGTATGTCTGGTCTACTGCTAGAGTTGCTTGCCTTAACCAGTGCCTCAAACAATACTGTGTGAACCTTATTTCCTGAGATTTAAAACCGCATGATGCAGATAAAATCTCTGAGATGGATCTGCCTTTACAAGATGAAGAAATTCAGAATAAATTAAATAAAGGAGTAGAGGTGACTCCTCCTGTACCAGAGGTAGAAATGAGCTCTAGTCCATCTATGTCTGGAGCAGAACAGAAAGAAATTAGTGGCGCGACGACCTCTCTTGTAAGAGGAAGAAAACAACTTCAAAGGATGAAACTTTTTCATCAATACCCGGTACGTAGGAAACAGCATAAGAGACAGGAAACGGGCCATCCTACTGTACATGAATGTGAAGCCCTTGTCCTTATGCTAGATTGTCCCCTTTAGGTACTCTCAAAGTAATCGATTACACCTCAGCTCCATACAGGGCCTCTTGGACTTCATATACAGAGTGGGAGACCCTGACAGATGGAGCTAAGCTATCTTGGATTTGGGGTTCAGTACGAATTTAAGCAAAGATGCCGTGACTGCCGAATCCAATATTAAAATAATCCTTTATAATCATAGTTCAAAATTGCGAGTTAAGCTGTTCGTTTTCAGCAGCGTCGGCATTGTAAAATTAGCAGCTTAAAACACAATGGTATAAAATAAGCACATTACAATTGATACAAAAATCAATTTTAATAAAGATAAAGCTTCTTTTAAGGAGGCTCTAGTGTAGGATTTAAATGTCGCTTAGCTCAAGCTAGGCATAAAACTGTTGTGTAAGCTAAACCTAAACCACATTTGCAGAGCATTTTGTAACCATTCGAGTAAATCATATCCCGTGAAAAGTATTCATAGACATTCAGCTGTATTCACTTGTCACAAGGAAGGGAAAAGTAAGGATTCGCAACCATCCACCTCGAAAAGCATACCTCAAGAAGAACAGAATCTTTCTTTTTGTTTAACTGTAGCTGTGATCACATCTGTAACCTTTCGTATGATACTAAGTATAAATAATACTAAATATAACTAATAAGAAATACAAATAAATTTTCAAGATTTTAAAAAAGTAATCGTAAAATGTGTTATTATAAAAACACAAATATTATAATAAAATGAATATCATAATTTTAGGAGTTCGATTTTAATGTGCGACATATTCAATCAGATGACACATTTTCAAACACCATTTATCGTTGTAGAAATCAAGGGGCGTTCATTTGTTCGAAATCCAAATAGCATTGATTATGAACACAATATACTGAATTATTATTAAGTTCCACACCAAAACTTAATATTGCTTATTAATAATTTTTGGCGACTTTTTTCAGCGATGAAAAAATTTCACCCTTTGCTTATTATAATTTCTTTTAATAATATGGTGACTACAATAAAATTCATGAAAATGAATCTAGTATCTGTCTAAAGTATACTGATATAGCTATCTCAATAAAATAAGTATCTATCTAAAATTGAAGCACAAGCGAATTTATTTTATTCCAAAACCCCCTTCATGACGTACACTTTATTTAAATTGTAGATTCCTTACCCGATATTACAATATTTGATCGAAATTAAATGGTTTGTATTTCCTTTTTTTTTCCCCATTAATAAATGTCACGTAACTATTCAACATTTTTGCGGTTTTGAATTAGTTTTTTTTCTTTTTTTATAGCACAAATTGAAGAGAGCAAAATAGAGCTGTGTATCTTAGTTTTGCTAGTTTCGTTTGGAATTCCAATCACATTTCATCAAATTTTCATGAGAGAAATTCACTTTTTATCTTTAAATGTTTATTAATATGAAGTATCATTGCACATAGCTATGTAACATGTACATGACTTTTTTTTTAAGTGTAAGCAATTAAAATATTTCTAAATGATTCTAATGTATATAAGAGAAAATTTAATTTCATGTATTATAAGAAAAATAAAAGATTAAATTTCTGAAACGTAATAAAATTCTTTACTATTTTTATTTTAGAAAAAACATTCTGCATTTTTGGGAAGTGAGTTTGCATGCATAACACACGTGAATGAATTAATTGTGATACATATTTTGCTAAAAACATTGGAATAGCATATTTATATTGGTTATTATTTGTTTATCACTCAAAAGCTACTTTCTGCACATGAAAGAGCATTGGACCTAAGTCTAAAGATTAAAATGAATTCTATATCTTAATTTAATATTAACAATATTTAAGATTTTAAATAAAGTCAGAACTTTATCTGTCTACTCGATTCCATTTTTCCCATAAAGATTTCTTTTATCTAAAACCACTTTTTACGATGAATACTTATTTAACAAGGGTAAAGAATTTGGAGAAGGTTGTTATAATATTAGTAGTTTTGGAGTAGGTTCACAGCATACTTCCCTGTACCTAGCTCTGAGATGGGCTCTATCAGTTAGTGGACAGTCGGTTGGGAGTGTTCACCATTTAGAAGCAGGAAATAAGCAGAGGACCCCTAATACTTGAGCTGCCGCCACCAGAGATATTATTTCATTCAGAGGAGTCACTACCTTCCGATAATGAGAAACAACGCCCTTACCAACCAGCCACCTCAGCTTTCTCCAGTGCAGGAGTAATACGATATTAGTGAGTACAGTTACAAATTATTATTCAGCAATTATGATATCTTTAAAATTGACAATAATAAAAGCGCGTGATTCTTCCTAGTATGAACTTTAACGTCTTGCTCTTTTCTCTATCCACAATTAATCTTCTTTAATTAAGTAAATGGCAAGTTTTCTGTGGTTGAAGTTGTTTTTTCAATCGTGTCTAACAATTAAGTCCTGGTGGTTTCACAGGATATCAGAATGTCGTCATCCTTCCATGTGTGCTCGCATTAAATTTTCTCTAAAATCGCTTGAAAATCAAAGATGACAATGATGTTTAAATTATATTTTTTCTATTTAGAACAATGTTAAAGCATTAATATATTCCCTGAAATGATTGATTATACTCATAAATTGTCAATACCTTATAAATTTATTTACAAAATCTACGACTTGTGTAAAATAGTCACATATAGAAAAAGATAACTTTTATAACAGATACTACACTTTAAATGGAAATACTTAGAAGTCACGACAAAGAGATTGCAATTGAAAGTCAGCAGTTATTGTGGAGTAAGGCAGCCTTCTCGAGTTCAGAAGGAAACAGGTTCGATACATCATTCATCAAATACTATTGTGGTGGAATATTTCCTATTTATGTTGATCTTTCGAAGTATCTAATATCTCCAACTGCTGCAGTAGCTGAATTTTGGTTCAACAGTTTATAAGATCGATTCTCAGCTGTTCGTCGACATCTAATGACTCCTCGTGTGCAGCAAGTGATCAATGAGTGATAAACAACCAAATTTAAAAATTTCATTGGAGAACCTTCATTCAAATCTTATAAAAGATCATTAGATTGACTTTAACAAATATAGAAACGTACAATAATGCTTGATTTTATAGAAACTCTGATACAGTTAAATCTAAAACGCACAATAACAAAAAGAAGTTTGTTAAAAATCTCCAATAAGAGAGAAACAAAACATCATCATTAACTATTTATATTAAATTTTTAAACCAAGAAAATTTATAAAAGTAAAACAAAGCAGAAAAAAAAGACAATTTTTTTTAATATTGTAAAATTAGTAAAATAATTAAAAATTTATAATGCTAAAATAATTCAATTTAGCCATATTATGAAAAATGATCTTAACACATCTAATTTCTAATCATAAATTTTCTATTTATTTCTGATTGGGGTTTTTTACATGTATTTAAATACGCTTTCTTAGGTACCCTATTTGTACTAAGAAAATTTTTAACTATTTAAAGAATATATTCTGTAAATATTTTATATATATATATATATATATATATATATATATATATATATATTAGGAGTATTTTATAAGAAAAAAATTCGCCGTGACAAATAACAAAACTCATATATTTGCAGCGTAGTTTTCAGAAAAAATATCCAAATACAGTACACCTCATTAATACGGACCCTTTTACATCGGACTTCGCTTAATCCGGACAACAATTTAGATGTACATGCTTATATACGTATGGTTTGGTTTGTTTGTCGCTCAACGGTCATTTTTTGCACACGAGGGCTAATTAGACCGGGACCTACGGTTTAAAGTGGATTCCGAACCACTATAAACATTTATGCCCAAGGTGGGATACGAACACACGAACTGTTGAACCGAAGGCACGAGCGTTAGCCATTCGGCTGCCAGCTCGGCTATATATGTATGTTGTTGTAGTTGTTGTTACTTATGACACTTCGACAAGCCAAGTCCACTATGCCTTGGCAATAGGGAGCGTCTGTCGTTTTAATCAGAGCATCACGAAGGTAAAAGTATATCTTTGCTTTTTAAATCCTCCGATAGATGGCACCACCAGAGGATCCAGTTTCTCAATTTTGACATGATATGAAGAGAGAAAAGTTTTCTCCAGACCATTGCACCCATGGTAACTGCTCAACGACCGACCACAGAACTTTCGATTCCACAGATTTAACGAACACGTATATCGCATGTACTCGGTTGGTCTTTGACGGCATTGGGAATCGAACCCCACCCTTCCGGAGGGAGGGCAGATATCCTATGCGTTTTGGAGCTTAGCTCCGTTGCAGCGGTGGTGCCACTTTCTTTTCTTCTTTCCAGCAAGTCCCATCTAAACTGGTAGAACCCTTCTTGGGTTAGGTACGGGGGACTTTGCTGGTGTATACTATACGGCCTCACATATGTATGTACACACTGTATAAATAAACGGCGAGTTAGCCTGATAATATCTGAAATTGGAGAATTGAGTTTGTTGAATTTGGATGAGTCAAGCAGTAAACTTTTACCGAATGTGGAGAGCAAACCAGATACAGATTGTTTTGAAATTGAAGATTTTCCCGTCACCGAATACGAAGATGGAGAAACTGATGGGACATTGGGAGACATGGAGTTGTGGTTAGATGCTGATGATGACAATCCAGATTAACGGAAGGGGAAATTGTTGGAGAGTGCTGCTGAAACCTCTCTGGTGAGGGTGGAGATGATAACGATGAAACAGACGTCCCAAAACTAAGTTAGACTGTCATCACGAAACTAAGTTAGATCTTAGTGAAATTAAAGATCATTTAAATTTTGCGGTAACATAGGTTGAAGACAACAGCAGTAAAGTCATGGATATTTGAGACATCTCCGACTGTTAACTGCTTAAGAAATAACCACTCACTAAAGTAAGGCAACAAAAGTCCAGTATTTTCTTCCAATCACACATAGAGCGTTGTCAAGTATAATCAGTTAACATGAGCCTAAACATTCATGTTCAAAGTAGTTTCTCATCGGATGTTTATTGTAAGTAAAATATAATGTAGGTCACAAATTACTCTTAATTTTTTTTTTATGCCAAGTTATATATATTCCTTCTTTTGAATTCAAAATGCAATTTTTACAGTGTACAATAGTTTATTTATATGCCTTCGCTCAATTTATAAGTTATTTTTTTAAACCGTACTTTCATTCGTTCGGGCGAGCTGCGTTCCCCTGTTAGTGAGGATTAATGAGGTTCTACTGTTTATATATATACATTAATGTTAAAAAGCTTTATTTTGTTCATAAGCAGTATTTTTATCTTGCATTTGCATGCTTTTAATATTTACACAGAAATCTTTGACAATCATAAAATTTAAATAAAGCTTCTTGTTTGATTCTTCGATACTTGTAAAGAATTTTATCTGAATTCTCCAAAATATTTCATGCTCAATTAAAAAAAAATAGAGCTCACAGAATGACAGAAATAAAAATTCAAAATAGGCGTAATTTATTCTTATTTTTTCATTCTGTTAACTATTGCATCATTCAAAAAAACAATGATCACGATAAATTTTTTAAAAAAAAAAGAATAAAATAAAAATCTCTGGTGCAAGACAAAAAATTGCCTCAAAATTACCATCATAAACCTTTCGATAATAAAGCATTTTATAGGAATCGTCTGGCGCGTGACGAGTTGCAAATTTCGTGACGTCACGATAAACGTCACGTGACCCTGAAAATTCGGCTTGAGTGTATCGGACCGTACATATGTATGTCAGTGTCACAAACGAAGAGAAAGAAAAAAATCTAAGAAAATAATGTTCTTTTTTTTCTCTAGTTCGCTGGATCATCAATGAATTACATGTTTTTTTTTCCCCCTAACATCGGCGGGAATGAGATGCAGTGGGGTGTGAGAATCGGACAAATAGGACGTATCTTTGACGGGGTAGACAGGCAGTCGGAGAAAACGAGTTTGGAATGTATTCTGCCTGGGGTTGCCCCGGGAATGGTAAACAAAGTGATTCGCTTGAAAGAAGGGAGCGGCCACTGTAACTAGTAGAGTTAGTTTTTTCTTTTTTCACTTTTTCCCACTCTATAATTTTGTTATTCATTGTTGTGATAAATAGGTATTAGGGTAATTGTGACACTGGAAAAAAAGTGGGTAAAATTGGATCTAATTTTAAATATGGTTTGGTTGAAAGTGAAGGATTGTTAAATCTGGAAATATAACAAATAAATATTACCATAGGTACAACTGTATCTTTTTACTTTTTTTTAGTTTTTTTCAAAAAGCGAATTTTTAACGA
Source organism: Latrodectus elegans (assembly GCA_030067965.1). Taxonomy (NCBI): domain Eukaryota; kingdom Metazoa; phylum Arthropoda; class Arachnida; order Araneae; family Theridiidae; genus Latrodectus; species Latrodectus elegans. Next base: position 126,067,984 of record CM057813.1, read on the forward strand.
ACTTTAAATTAAAAAAATCTGTTTTTATTATTGGTCTATTGCAGAGATGGCGAACCAATGGCACGCGTGCCACAAGTAGCACGTTTGAAAATTTTGATAGCACGCATAGTAACAGTATTAATTTTTTATAAGTTATCTTTTTTGATAGAAATGAATTAAAAATTATTAATCTTCACTTAATTTATAATTTATGATATAAATTTGTAGTACTGAATACTTATCTTAGTATGTCAACTAGAACAGTCCAATTGAACATTTTTTTATTGGAAAAAAGAGAAATATGTCCTTTTAAAATTATGTCAGATACAACTGACGGTGCCCGTGGCTTAACTGTAAGGGAAAGTAGATTGATAAATTTATTTACAAAATGTGTTGGACACACAATTCATGATTTTCATTGCATTATTCACCGACAAGCTTTATGCGCCAAAACAGGTTTTAAAATGTTTGATAATATTTTGAGTTTTGCAACAAAATTAGTTAATTTTATATCAGCACGAGCACTAAATAAAAGAAAATTTCAAGAATTGTTAAACGAAGTAAATTCGTCGTACAATAGCTTACTTTTATACAATAATGTACGCTGGTTAAGCTGAGGAAATATTTTATAAATATTTGTAGATTGTTTGGAGGGAATAAGATTATTTCTAAATAATGAAGACAATATTGACCATTACAATCAATTATTGGATGTAGAATGGCTAGCGAAGTTATATATTTTCACTGATTTATGCTCTCACTTAAATGAATTAAATATAAAACTACAAAGTGTTAATAAAGCAGTCATTATAATGTTTGACTTAATCAAAGCGTTCGAAGTCATATTACAGATTTTTAATTGCGATATTCTTTCAATTTCATATAAATATTTTCCAAATAAAAAAAAATTGTTCTTAAAGTGAATGTCATGAAAAGTCAAATAAAGGGTCATTAATGAAAGAATTATGGTCATTCAATGGTAATTTAATCCGTGATTCAGGAACTTTTTGCAAGTTTTACGAAATTTAAAGAATTTGAAGAAACTTTAAAATTTATTTTATATCCTGATACAATACCATTTGAAAAATTAAATTTTAAAACTCCTTGAGGGGTTAAACTTTAAGAAATTAGAATTGGAATTAGTTGAATTTCAGTCAAGTACCATATGGAACCAAAAATTTGTTGATTTAAAAAATGATTTAGAAATTATTGAAAGTAATCGATTATTGGATAAAATAAGTAAAATTGCAGAAGATGAAATGCTAACTACATGAAATTCAATTCCTAACACGTTTAAATGTTTAAAAATATTAGCAAAGACAATTTTATCAATATTTTCAGTGTGTGTCTGTGACGTTGTTGATTCTTGATTTTTTTGTGAATCCCTATTTTCAGAATTAAATTTTATAAAAAAAGTAAATATAGGAATAGAATGACGAATGAGTCGAGCTCCACATGCGTACTGTTGAAGCTAATTAAATATGAACCAGATATTAAATCTTTATCATCTTGTGTACAGCAACAAAAATCACATTAAAAACAATTCATTTTAACGTGAATTTCGTTTCTAGCATGTTGCTTTTTGTAAAACATTAATTTATAAAAAAATGTTTAAAGAAGAATTGCTTTTATTTGTTTATTTAACTATACTTACGTATAGTTTCACCACGATAAAATTTCGAATGAAATTTTTTGTGGCACGTTACCTATTTAAAAAAGAATTTTTAGACTTTGTGGCACGGACATCTAAAAAGGTTCGCCAGACCTGGTCTATTGCATTGTAATATTGATTAGTAAGTTTTAAAGATAGATTTTTAACTACTAATTTATCTGACGGTAGCAGCTAATTTTGACTCACGATGAAATGAAGAGTTTGACACCTGAGCTGCCATATTGTATTCCATTAACGGCTGGAAAATGCACCTTAAGTAACATCTACATTAAAGTTGTATTGCTTCATTACTTTTCGACTGCCTATTTCTGTCAACAAAGATACTGAACATTATACCAATCGACTTGAAAATCTGAATCACAATAAAATGACGTTGTTGACACGACAGATGACATCCTCCTCTCCAAACTTCTGCACTATACCGATGCAAGGACATAAAGCAGATCAATGTTGAACTTTCACACAGTCCGTCTCAAAATATCACAAAAGCTCGGGTATTGAACCTGGAACCTTCTGAACATGCGAGCTGTCTTTCCTCCATGGCATCTTCACTGACTTAGTTATCAAAAGGAAACTAAACTATATAGATTTTGTTATATGAAATATAATTTATGGAAGATACAATCCTCTAAAAGATTTCTCCGAATTTATTTTCAAAATTTTAAAGAAAATGTATTAAAAATGTTTGTTTTATTAACGAATATTCTTAGAAAGAACACGTAAATGATACAAAAAATAAAAAATAAAAACAGTTCAGAAAAAAAAGATAGAGCAATTTTATGCTTATCTTTTCTTCTGAACTTCTTCTTCTTTTTTTTTTTTTTTTTTTTTTTTTTTTAAATTTTACAGATTCGAATTAATTTGGATACATTATATATATTTATTTTAGACGTTCAATTTTACTCTGATATTGTTTATGCAACCAGTTTCTTTTGTGTCCGTTGTACCTCCACTTAAGTATAAGGATCTGAGCTTAGAAACAATTCATATTTTGCGCAATGTAAACTATTTTTGAATCCAACTTATTTTCGTTCAAATTATAATTTTATGGTTGTGTCGAAGAGTTAATGCCAAGTATTTTTATCAAGACTGCCATTGAATAAGATAATGTTCATCGTTATAAATTCTGTTTCAACCATAAATTTGAGGAGATTATCGGAATATATTTTTTAAAGTTTTAACAACTTGCTGCATTAGTAGATCCTGGTTTGGAGATCCAACTGGCCATAATAAAAAAATTACTGTCATGCTATGAGTAAATTAGGACTTCATGGAGTGTTTGGGATACCTTGTTTAGGAATTAAAATAAATTAACATATTCCTTCTAAAATGTTTTGAGTTTACAAAAATATCATTCTTTTGTTTCAGATTCAAGACTTCAAATTCATTCTGGACCGTAACTAGTTTTTGTAACATAACATTTCACTGCTATTTTGTTGGGTCAACAATAATATTATTACTTTAAGTGCATTTAGATACCTACGAAATAAATTCGGTAGGTGGTATCATTATTGTCTACTAGTCTTTTTCTTTAATTATATTAATTTCAATCATAAAGAGTATTGTTGGTTCATATTTTCATGTAAATGATAGAGGTAATCTGATTGGTTAGGGAGTTCATCCTCAATGTCAAAATGGCACACCCATCCCACCATATAAGGTGTGCAATTACTTCCAGCCTTTGTAGTGCTAAATAGGAGAAATATCATACTAGCCGAGTTTATATCTATTTCCTTTATATATATTATAAGAAAATGAATTTTCATTGGCTAGCAGCTCCAATGACGCATAGACAGACAACTGGAACTGGTTTCTATTATAACGCAATTCACTGTAGAGACATTAGGAACTGCGGATCTGGTATGTATATCATTTTCGTATTCGGAAAACATTAGGTTCGGCACTAAAACAGGCTAAAAAATCACCGTGAGAGGTCTTACGCAAATTAAATATTTGTAAGACTCAAATTCCTCCCTAGTGTTCGAGTAGATGTTTGGCGAGAAAGTATCGAACTAGTTACTAGATCGCTGTTACATATGACGAAGTAATTGGTTATTTAGAATCTTCGGTCAGCAGAAATTGGTTGCCGGAAACATATCCATTTAAGTTGCACTGAAGTTAATTGAAGTTTTTTAAATAAGATTTTTTGTGAATGCAAATGTAGTTTAATTTCTTTTACATGAAATTTTTATCATTGAAAAAAAAATTGCCGCATCTTCACAAAAGAAACAAGTTTTATTCGTTGAATGGTTAGAATGACGAAACAAAATTACTTGAATGTACTTCATTTATGATACTCTTTACCGGCTTTCAAAACTGATATATTTGAAAAGAATGCAAGTAGCAGAATCTTGACAAGAAGAGTACATTAAACTAACAAGAAATCCAGATTTCGAAAAATTAGAAATTCAAAGTAGCCGGGCGTGCCATAACTGTGTTTACCTGCCTAAGAATGGATGGAATAGAAATAGAAATTCTGTGGTGAATGTTGACAAATATTGATTCGTTGGCCAATGCTGCTTCAACACTATGCCATATTTCAAGAGACTGATAGTGAACATGTCGCTATGCAGCCATTAACCAAACAGTTTCATTTAATGAGACATGAAGAAAATGCACTTTAATTACTCAGTGTATGTCCCATATTCTGAATAACTGAGAAGTAAGCCTATCTTTTCAAGTCCAAAGCTTCAGTTAAGTTGAAGGGAAGTTATCGATCTTTAAATCATTTTCAGTATACTTTATATTAGGGGTAGATAGATTTTTCACTTAAACTTATGACTGCCTCCAATGACTTATGAATGCCTCAAGTTACTGTAATATCTTAATTCCAGTAAGGAAAAATAATAGGCTTAGTGATAGAACAATGTTCGTCCGGTCTTAACTCAATTTGAATAAAGTAAGTTAGAGGATAAGTTTCAGTTTTTTGCATATATATCTTGTTGTGGAAGATTTGGGATTTTAAGATTTTCCTTCCTTTTGACACATGAATAGAGCTAGTTACTGAAGAAAAGTTCTCTCGGATAGTAATTGAATCAAAATGTTGAAATCTTTACAGCACTTTTTGACTGTTATGTTGCCTACTACGTGATGTTAAAATATATAAATTGTAGAACTAAACTTTTCGATAGGAATATCTGATTCGATCAAGTCATTGAGATGAAGAAATAGGTGGATAAATTATTTATCTGATTTATATATGCTCGATCGTCTATTGAATTGGATGATTAAGAATTTTACAACTCCCTAAAAAATACAGTCCAACTGGGACTCAAAAATGCTGTCCACTTTCTATAAAATATCCACTAGAGATACTGCGACTGAGAGGCGCTCTGAAATCTTTACAGCAATTTTCAGCACTTGGATTATTAGCTATGCGTTGTCAATCTTTGTTTTTCTTCTCATCCTTCACCGTCTATGGCATCTCTGCCATTAGTTGACGAGAAGGGCAATGAAGTGACGATAAAAAAAAAGCTTATATTTACTGTCCGTAGAGTTGCCTTCATGAAATTTAAAACGATGGCGCCATGCCGAGATGGTCATTTTCCATATCCCGCAGTTGACACAGAGGACAAGCCGAATCCTTGACTCCAATAAGATGTAAATCCTTCTGCAAAAAGTCATGTCCAGTAAGAAAGGGAAAGAAATTAGCTCCAGCAGATCGGGGTAGGGAACTGAGGTTTTCTATTTTTGTTGGTAAAAACACTAGACCTCTTACTTACAGCTCAAAATATGTACTTAGTTGGCTCATCATATCCTACTGGAAAGGCTACAACTTGACAGAAACCAATAATTTTTTGGATAGAAAGATATCCAGTCTAAATCCTTAGCCATTGTTGAATAACGTGAAATATACATTACTTTTTTGCTTTTCACATGCATATCCGCAGAGTTTGCCTTTCTCTGGTGGTAGAAAGGCAATCTCTGTGGATATTATAAAAATCTTCTCAACTATTTTCAACGTTCAAGCATCCCATTATACAGTATCAAATTACCTTGTTTTTAGTATATTCTGCTCGAATGTACATTTTTATAAATCAATTTGTTATGCAACCTTAACATTTTGAGTTCATTTTTTTATTTTTACCTGTTCAAAATGACTTGCTTACATTATGGAAGGAAATAGATGATAAGCAGCCTACGTGAAAAGCAATATGACATCATGAGAGAAAAAAAAAGATTTACAGAGTCGAAACCAGCTTACTGATATCAATTTAAACCAGTTGAAAAATCTTTGATAGCCAAGGTCATGTTCAAAATTTTTTTGTTTAATGGCAACCAAAATATATATAGAATCAATGTGATCATTTTGCTAGCATATTCTTAGTTTTGAATATCACTCTATTTAATTCTAAAATGAAATCAGTTCAGATTATCATCGCAACATCAGATGCGATAAATTAAAATTATAGCTTTTTCTCAATTGGCGGCTCGGTGGCTTACACTCCCATGTCCGAGGGTCGATTTTCGGGCTGGGCAAGGTTCACTCAACCTTTCATCCCTTCAGTGGGTCGATAAAACTGATTACCAAGCATGCTTGAGAACTAAACACTATGACCCAGGAACTTCAGTCATGATATGGGCACTGTGGGGGATCTTAGACAACCTATGAGCTGTCGTGCCAATGAGGTTTTATTTCTGATTGACTGCTGTACATTTTAAAATATTCATTAATATTACAAAATTTGTTGTCATTTAATTTAAATTATTAGTTTACTGTATTTATTTATAGTTTTAGCGCCGTTACTTTGTATTCAGTTAGAAAAAGCAATCGTATTAGTCAAAATTCCTTACCATTCTACTATGATAATGGCAGTACATCATGATAGAGCAAATAACATTTTATAAGTTTATTATTTATTAAAAATTACTCAGGTACATAAATGTGTAACATTAGAGCATTTCACATTAAAACTTTAAAATACGTTATTATTATTTATGCGGCCATCCTCACAACCTTTTCCGAATTGAGAATTGAGCCATTTCTAATTTTCTATGATTCTTTTTCTAAATTAAGAGCGCAGCTGTTTCTGCTCCTGATTTCGCATGATGGCGATGTTGTTTCGATGCGAAATTTCAATCTATTCAAACTCTCTCGTCCTTCTCCTTGACATTGGCCGTGCCGATTCCTTCCTCTCGCAATGTTTTATTTGACAATCATAAAGTTCTCAAGGTCATCAGGACAAAGAGAAAATGGCGTCTTTTTCCCGTATAACTCACAACAAACAATGAAATATTATCTCTATTTTCGTTTTTCTTTTCCCTTCTCTTTTCATTTCTTTCCCTATTTAGTCCTGAGAATTCCCTGAAAGCTTTTCGGCGGGAAAAAATAGAATATACACAATCGTTCGCGGAGATGCAAATTAGAATAAAGAGTCAGTCGTGAAAGGAAAAAAACGATAAAAAAATTTTTTTAATCACGATGAAAAGAGGACAAAAATAGATAAAAATTTTAAATATTATTTTTTGAAAAAAATCCAGTTTATCTTTAAGAACGAGGTCAAGAAAAAAAAAAAAAAAAAAAAAAAAAAAAAATCAGAAGAAAAAGATGAGAACGAGGTATTTCAAGGGCATTGGTGATTTTTGTTTTCTTTTGCGTTGTTCTATTATTTGATAATTTCAGAAATATCTAATTTAAAAAAAATCAGAAAGATTTTTTAAAGGATTTTCACACTTAAAGAGATTGTATACATAATAGAAGTCATCAATGTAATTGCAATCGCGCAATTCAAGTAGATTTATAAATTCAACAAATTTCCAAATTTTGGTTACTAATACTGTTCTAAAATTTTTTCTTAAAAAAAACAACATGTGCAAAATAGCATTGATCAAGAAAAAAAAATGGCGCCAAACAGAAAGGTTTACATTAGAAACGATGTACCAAATATAATATTGTATTTTGATGAGCTACTTTTGCCTTTTACTCAAAACTTCATTTCTAACTGTTATTTCGTAGCTTTACACACAAATAAAAAATTTTAATATTCATTTAAATGATTTTTTTGTTATTAAAATAATGAATCTTTAAGGAAATTATGTCTAGTTATTTTTGCAAATAAATTGGAGCACAAATTTTTTAATCGTTTATTCTGAAATATTGTATAATTTTAACATCTTTTATAAAAATTTAATTCTTGTTTTAATTATATATATATATATCATTGAATTGCAATGGGGGAAATAATTGAACAATTTGGCATCGGCTTGGCGCAATTTGAGTCACTTTCTGATTATCGGGATTTTACACGTGTACCAAAAATAATCAAACACTCTCGCGCTTTTCACAAATATGGTACATGTTTTTTTTTTCTTTACTGATATCAGTACTTTTCATAAGTTTTTGCATGCAACTAAATTGCTTAATTTAACATGATCTTAAATTAAAATAATTTCACAACATACCGATTAAGATGTTGAAATATTTAGAAATAAAAAATAGAGTTTTATAAAAAGGGAATATGCTTGTGTGTTTAATGCAATTAAAAAAAAAAGCATTAGTTATGGTCATTTACATATTTTTCATTTGTAAGAATAAATTAATGTATAGAAAATTTGACTCAATTAAAACTTAATTAAATAAGCATCAAAAATAAAACTTTTTCTCTTTTTCATATTGACATTTTAATGAATTAAATCGAAAATTTTACATCATAAATTTCGAATGCAATAAATATTTGAAAGAACAATGATAGCAAAATGTTCAATGTTATTGAACGACTTAGAGGACAATTTAACAAATGAAGTCTATTTTAAGGTTTTTTACTATCTGTTTCGTCTTCCGTTAGAACTCATAGGTTATGGGTCGCATCCAAGTATTTCAAAGAAGTAAACCTGGAAAATTCCCTTAGCAGACGTGGACATGGAAAACAGATGAGCTGAGTATTTTGCTTGTTTTTCAACAGATCGTATTTAGTTCATTTCTTTAAAAAATAAGTAGTCCCTCACAAAATTGAAAAAATAAATAATAAAAAATAACGAAAAAAGGACAATTTTAACCTAAGGTGAAACAACTTTATTATATTTGTAACATCTCTTGTAGAGTAGATAATGAGGACATTATCTCTGATTGATCCTGAAGAATTCGAGATAGATGGTTAATCATATCGAACTGCAGCTGAAAAGTTAAGTTCTAGTCTTTAGTTGAGCAGTATATAGACTTGACTCCTGATCAATACTGGGCAATATTGTACTACAAAAATCTTTATGCTCTTAATCCCGATTAAATTAATCATAGTGGGAATGAAAATGGGCGATGTGAAATATGTAAACCATAAAATGTTTGATAAATTTCGCCAAATTCGCGTGAAATTCTTATGACATACAGGGCCATTTCATCGCAAATTATTTATATTAAAATCAATGAGTATATGAAACTTCAATTGATGGTTTTTAAGTTAAATTAAAATACTGGCTAAAAATTGTTTTTGATTTAAATTTGAAATATAATTTTATTCACATTTATTTTTAATGCCGCAAAATTGTGTGTGCGCGTGTTTATGAAATAATTTTAATTAAAATATTCAACAAATTCCTATTTGAATAATAGAAGTATTCAAAATAAAAAGCATAAAAAAATTTTAATTTTAAAAAAATCTAAAGTTTTTTTACAGAATTTCAGAAATTTGAAAGTTTTATCGATCTTAATACTTAAGCTATGCGTCAAAGATTCACATTTCATCATCAGATTATTTTTGATATAAAAATGTGACATTATATTTATTAATATTTAATGAAATTAAAATGAAATGTAACGAAAATTATGTAATTATTAAAAAAGCTGTAATTATGAAAAAATAAAATATTACTGAGTAAATTGAAGAAGAAAAACAAAATAATAAAATTGTTAATTTATTAGATTTTCAAACAGTAAATAATTAAATTATTGTCTATGTATACTTGTCTTATATTATAATTCTGTTCTCTCTCCCTCTCATGTACATGGGAAAAATATACTTAATGTAGATAAAAAAAATTATTAATATATATTCATTGCACCCGATATATTGAAACATTCAATTATTATTGGTGATAGTTTTATTCCATTCATGTAAAATTTAACTATTAATCCAATGTAGATATTTTTACAAATTTAGGAACATGGAAAAAATGCAACATTATACTCTAATTTCGACAAAAAAAAGTATTAATTCTTAAAATAAATTATTTTAACATAATAAAATAAAAATTCCTAATATAATTTATGTCGGTGATAATCATTAAGTGCAAGATTTGTTGTAACATGTATTCAATGGGGAAACGAGCTTCTTGCTTCTTAATTGCGTTTCAAGAAGTGCAATTAAAAGCAATCAGAGAGAAACGCGCTTTCACATTTAAGAAAACTGTTTCCTTCCTCCAGGCCAAGAAAGAATAACTGCCAGAAAGTTTACCATCAAAAGGGAATAATGGGAAAACTGGTGTGACGGCATTTCATTATTTTTAAATATTTCGGTCTCAGTCCTTGGTTCTAGAATTCAACATTTCACGCAGTTATTAATGCTCACTGAGTCCAAGGCTGCTCAGAAATTCTAAGATAAAATTCTTTTTTTAAAAAATGAGAAAATAATTACAAAATCGCATCTTCGGATTCATTTTGTCAAGTAACATCAAGTATTCAGTTGTTATTTTAGATTTTGTTATCATTGTATATATATATAGATGTATAATTTTCGCTTGTATTTAAGAAGTGTACTATGTTCTTCCTATTTTGTTACCAACATAATAAACCCTTGATTTCTTCACAATTAAATTATAAAATATTAAACAAGCTACATTATTAAAATTAAATTTTACGACCACAAGATGTACATTTTTGGTAGACAATGCAAATACTCTACAACAAAATAATATATATATAATAAATTATAAATAATAATATATAATTATGAATCCTGGTGGCTTAGTGGTAGCGCTTCGCGTTCCCATAGGTATCCTCGGTTCATTCCTCCAGCAGGGCAAGGTCGGTTTTAGCCTTTCATCCCTTCAGTGGGTCGATAAACTGAGTACTAAGCATACTTGGAAATTAAAAACTGGGGGCTTAGCATTATGCTGACCACCTAACTGGAACATATGCTTCGCACCTCAGGACTCTCAGTCAGGGAAACAAATTTGGCCACAGTAGGCACTGGCCCACATATGTGCTGCCGCGTCATTGGTTTAATTTTTTTAGTATATAATTATAAATTTATATTATATATATTAATAATAAATACACCACACAATAATTAATATATTTATTATTAATATATGCAAATATAAATATATAATCAGCATTTTTTAGCATGTAATAAACGATATGTGTGACAATACATTAGTTATAACTTAGGCTATTGATTTTCGAATGTAAATAGAGAGATTACCGAAATTTTTTGTAAATTTTTTCCATTGTTTGCAGCGCATTTTGTAGTGGAAAAGCTTTTCATGGATAGAGGACCAGAATCGCATTTCACAAAGAAAGAGACCAATATCACTTCAAGCACACTTTGAAGGATTTGTGCCTGGGTACATTAGTATCGTAACAGTCGATTTTGGCAGTAATTAGCTAGTTCTTAAGGGATCTACAGTTTAAAATGGATTCAGAAAAACTACTGGCTCGAGGTGTCAATCGAAACCGCGAACTGTTGAAAAGAAAGCCAGCGTATTCATTATTAAACTCCCAGAGGGTAGCTAGGTTTGCAAGAAGTAGAAATGCAATGTCTATCTCCATTTTTTTGTTCAATAATAATCACGATCAAACTTGAGACCTAGCAATTTAGTCTGTAGCACTTGGCTACGATAAAGCCAAATGAAACAGTTTCAATACACAGAATGATATCGAAAAAACTAACCCTTTTTCATATTTTGCCAAACTTTTATATAATTCTCGGGAGCTTTTGAAGATGAAGAATAATAAATAACTGTCTTAAATCTCAAAAAATAATGTAAAAATTATCCTCAAAATATCCTGTTTCGAAAAAAATAGTATTATCAAACTCACGACTAATAAGAAAAATTTCATATTCTTAAGATTATTTTCTAGTTTTGCGCATGCATTGGAGTGAATTAAATTTTAAAATATAAAACGAATTCATGAACAATCATGTGCTCTAAAAACTGCATTTTACGACCGCAAGAGATAAATTTAAATTTTTTTGTAGAGCTCTATATCTATTCCGTCAAATATACTTAGTATATTAGATTCACTTTAGTCATTAAAATATTTTATTTTTGAAAATGGTTTCTCCAAAAAAGGAAGAAAGCCCGATGGCTTAGTGATGGCGTTTCACGCTCCCGAAGCACGGTCCGAAGTTCGATCCTTGGATTGGGCAAGGTGGATTCATCCTTTCGGTGGGTCGATAAACTAAGTATCAAGCATATTTGAGAACTAAACACTGGGGGCTGACCACCTAATCGTGACTTTGCACCCCTCGGTCACGAAAACAGAAATGTAGGCCTTGCCCCAGAGTTGTGTCACAAAGTAAGGAGTTCCCCCAAAAAGTGCGTTTTACTCTAGAACACCGACAATTATTATAAGAAGTTTCGAAGTCTAACGCGATATTTAAGTTTAATTTTAAATATCACACAGTCGGCTTAATATGAAGCGTTCCATACATTTATTCTATGAACTAGTTTTTCATTAAACATTTTAAAAAAAAGGACCAATTGTTTTGTGTTTGATTCTTTGCAGAATTCAGGTCCAAGATGAATTGTAATTGAGTCGTATTTTATGAAATGATTAAAAAATTTTTAATATCAAAATAAGTAATATCACTTACATTAACTAAATTGTATGTTGGATTTTGATCTTATACTCAAGTTGTTTAGTCGAAACGACGTGGAATGTCGTTTACATTTTACTTGATGAATTAAAGTTGATGAGCAGAAAATCAAACGTTATTTCTACAGCAATTATACCTCCGGCTGAATCAACGTATTCTTCCTTTTATTCACCAGATCATCGGAAGACTAGCATGACGTAAAGATCATTAGCAAACGAAAAGTAGAGACGTCGAGAAAAAGCGGGTATTCCTTGAAAAGTGCGAGGGAAGTAAACAAGCGGTGATTTCAATTATCGTCAAAGAGCGAGGAAAATTGCCTATTCCGTAACTTTCACAATTGATAAAGGGAATTAGTTTTAAAAAAGAAATGTGCTAAAATATTTGACTAATTTTTGGAATATATATCGTTTAGTTGTAGGAATACATAGATATAGGCGACGGAGCACCTGCTCTGTACCTTAGGTTAAACAGGTTTAGCTCCAGTGCGTAATACATCTGGTTGTGACAAAATTGTCACGAAATTTGAAAACAGAATTGAATTTCAATAGATATGCAAGGTTTGAAATTAATAGTTTGACAGAAATACGGCATCAACAACAAAACATTTATACAAAAGTTTCACTATGGGAGATGACACGAGGTAAATATTGCAATAAAATTGTGAAAACAGATTATCCTAAACATTCCATGCAACCTGGTTATAAAAAATCTAGCTAACTACCGGTGAAACAGATGATATAAAAAGACTAATACTAGATGACTAAAGATTAAAACACAGATAATATAAAAAGACTATACTCGCGATAAAATTATGTGTCATTCAGAGAGAGAGAGAAGAGTATGAAAAAAAGAGCAAATAAATAAGACAGATTTACAATGCATACATGTATAAAACTGATGCTTTAAATGCGTTATGTAACATTGTGTTTTTCATAATACTGAAAGTCTTCATTGCTTATAAGCAGATGATTGAGCTTACACTGCACATGAATGGTATGAAACTGATGCAGACAATAAACTGGTTGTAGAAATGCATGAAATCATCAGTTGTATCAAGACAGGGTGAGATTTTTTGCATTCTTTAATATTTTATAAGAGAGCTTTATTGCGCAATAAGAAACGATTCACTGAAACACTTTAAAAGAGAAAATGTATATAAGTATTTATATAGCAGTTGTCGTTAATCGCTAAGCAAATGCTAACTCCTACTTATTTTTTATTAGGGTATTAATAACTGTAGAAAAATGAAGATCATTGATCCTATGTATGGAAGGTAGCAGGTTCGATACTTATATATGACCATACCAAATTCAACGTTTGGAAACGACATAGGTGCTTTCATAGGGTCTATTGCTCATTTGATTGGTGTCATAATTAAGTTCCATTGTCTTCCCGGATGATTTGCTGTAATTCATGAAATGTTGCAAATGTTGCATTCATTTGTTGCAAAGGAAAAAAGTAGAAAAAAATTTCAGCACTCACCCCAAAAGATGTTGATTGTAATATTTACCTATCGTTGTTCAACAGAAACTGGAATCAAACTCAAGACATTCCACTTTGAAGAAAATATTCCTACAATTTCATTTTGTGGAAGTCCGGAGAGGATTGTGTTAGTTCACGTGTCAACAGCAATCACTTGATTGTAATCCAAAATAAGTAGTTGGAGTGACTTTCGTATATTGCAGAAGGTTGCCGAAAACATAAAAGTGTATGGGGGCAAACATTAAAAAAAAAAAAAAATCAGGTTAGTGAAAAATGTTTTATAAATATGAATGGACATCCTGTATTAAAAATAATTATGCTCGGAAATATGGTACTTGATACATTTTTAGGTACTTTTTTATATTTTAGATAAATATATTTGATCAACATAAAAATAAATGTACTCGATATATTGATTTTATACCAGAAAAGTTTTCAAAATTCCAAAGCTTCTGGAATTTTATTAATGCATTTTCGAGGGAGGCCAATCAATGGGGACATTTGGAATTAAGAGATCTTAAATTAGGAGCTTTTGGTATCCTCTTGGAATATTCAGGAAAACAAATAAGTTTCAAGCAGGCAACTATCGAAAAGATAATCATGTTGATGTGATTTTATACTTGAATCATTATATATTGCAAATTTGGTTTGGTCAATTGAAAGTGTGGCAAGAAATTATTGTGCTGTCGGAAATGAAGTAGTAGAAGTAGTTTACATAAAGTACATGTTTTGAATAAAATAATTACTCTAGCTTAACATTTTTGCCCTAACTTTGATTATTTTATTATCACTTCACATATGCAGGTCGACTCTGTTTTTCCTTACTTCAATAAGTCGATAAACTAAGTACGAAGCATGCTTGAGAACAAAACACTAGGGGTTTCTACATTAGGCTGGCCAACCAACTGCGCCACATGCTTCGCCCACCCAGGTCCTTCTATCAGGAAAACAGATATCGAAACTATAAGCCTAGGCCCCCATATAGGTTGTCGTGCCTCACGTTTTTCCTTTTTTTAACTATTTTGTTACTTTGAATCATTGCCATGCGATGGAAGTCGACACATGAGCTGACAACCTTCTCTAAGACATTTTCACCAAGAAGAGAACAAGAGTCTATGAATATTTAATATTCATTGGCCACCTCGTTAGGAACGGGTATCGAACTCGCAATTTATTGGACACGAGAGTAAAGTATTTCATACTAAGTCAACGCAGCCCTCCATTTAAGCATCATTTTGCTGTTTAAGTTAACAGCAGCAAAATTAAGGGAGTTTCTCTTTTACATCTTGTTTTAAAACGCACTTGTATGTAATATTTTAACTATGAACAAGTGAAGAGACAAACTTTCTCTCACATTCGTTACAGAATCTCTCTTCCTTTAATTTTAATCAGCGTAAAATGCTAAACGTGTTTTCGAAGTCATTTTGGAAAAGCGGAATCTCTCTTTACGTAAATAAATTCTAATAATGGTGTTCGAGTAATTCGAACAAAAATGCACTTCCTTGGACTTACATGCGAAGCAGTCGTCAAGAAATGACTCATTTTAAAGCATGTTGAAAGCAGATGCAAATCTCTTCACCCCCACCTGTCCCCTCACACTTGTCACTCTCACTTAATCTCGCTAAGTGCTCCTGCTCTCAATGTTCCCTTAAAACGCTTAAATTCGCAAGATTTGTGTTTAAATGCACTTTCTAAGTGGCTCGCTCTGCCCTTATATCTCGCAGCTCATTAAGGAAAGAGCCCAATGTATGCAAAGTGCCACTTAAGTCGTTATTCCCAGCGAAACACCACCTAATTCATATAAAGGTGTATATATATATATATTATTTATTATATGTGAATTATATATCACACATTCGCAACATACATATAATAAATAATACATTGCATATAATAAATAATATTGATATATATGTATGAATAATAATTACACACACACACAATACATATAACCATTACATTGCAAGTTGCTTTTGCCTACAAGCATATACATGCATAATTGTGCAGGTACTAAATTTTACCTGAAGCTTAATGGGCTTGGAATAGTCACCCACCACCAAATGCCTCATCGTTCTGAGCCGGTTTCAAGTGAAGAGGTCACATCTGAGGTGGCACATTCCTCTCCACGCCAGCGCCAGGACGTCATAGATAAATTCGGGCTCGTCCCCACCCCAAGTGAGGGAGAATGTTTTTCTTGCTTGCAAACAATAGAATACCACCTATTCAATAAATGTTCTCTTGCATTGTATATATGTATATTATATAATAAATATATCATTTCAACTGGATGCATCTCTTATCTTGATGCTATTTATCGTATTGTATTGCTCATGAGTAAAATCGTACATTCTCTCGCATTCATGTTCAATGGAAGTATGCTTGAATAATCCTAGGGAACGTAAAGCATGACAATAAAGAGTCCCAGTAAAATTATTCTTCCAAAGCAGTTGCACGAATAATGCTTATTCTGTCGATTAAAAGCAATTTTTTGCATGTTTCAGAGGCAATATTATTACAATAGCAATACAATTTGATACACTACACCCTTGTATATTCTCGGAACCGTCCTATGGCACTACCAATTGAGACGGAGCGTGTAGTTTGAATATGACGAATGTATTATGCATTCTCTTGCAGGAATATTAATAAATACGAAAATATGATGCATTTTCTTGTGTCATTCAGATAGAGCTCCAGTAGTCCGAAAATATGATGCATTTTCTTGTGTCATTCAGATAGAGCTCCAGTAGCTTCACACTCCTTCCGTTTAAGATCTGCAAAGTGAAGTATCGTTTGCCGTGGGCAGTGGTTGGGAGGGAGAGTGATTACATTCTCCCTCACTTGGTTGCTGGAACTCCATGGGGTGGGTATGTGTCCACGTTCATCTGTGACGTCTAAAGTCCTACCGCTGGCGTGGAGAGGAGAGAGCCAGCTCAAGTGTGACTTCGTCAGGAGATCGTGGATGAAAATGACGAGGCGTTTGTTGATGGGAGAATATTCCAAACCCTTTAAGTTAAAGGTACAATCCGTGGTTCGCGTGCATCGATATCCACGTATAAATAATGACTTATTTTGTTGCTTAAAGCAACAGAATATGTCATAATATATATGCATAGAGTCATTCAATAAAGCATTCAGAATTTTGCTGTGTCATTCAGATATAGCAGAATTTATTATTGTAATAAACAGCCTAAATGTTAAAAAAAGGAATTTTTCATCACGCAAAACAAACGAGACGTCTTATTACATCCCTAAAGTTTGGCTTTGATTCATCGTACGAGATTTAAATTTATAAAGTAAAACGAAAAAAATGTTCTTATAGATGGGATTACTCGTGTCTCTGCTTTGGCGGTTCATACACATTAAAGAAAACATAGCCAAATGACATTTGTATATGAACATGAGGTACTCTAATATTATTGTTGTTTATTTTGAAGAATTTCTTTGCTAATGATCACAAAATTGTGACTTCTTTTAAACTAATCTCCATGGCACAACAGCCCAAGTGGGCGTTAAGGCCTACAGTGCCCATACCCGTTTTCAGGGCCCTGGGAGACGAAGCATAGTCCTTATGTCCTATGTTTTCTTTAATGTGTATGAACCTTGCACCGTTAAACCAAACCATCCAACCAACCGGGGCGAAGCATATGTCCCAGTTAGGTGGTCAGGCTAACGTAAAACCCCTAGTGTTTAGTTCCCAAGCATGTTTGGTACTCAGTTTATCGAGACACTGAAGGTATGAAAGGTTGAGTCAGCTTTGCTCAACCCGAAGGATCAAACTCCGGATCTGTGCCTTGGGAGCATTAAAAGCCACCACCAACCCACCGGGCTTCTTGTAACTTCTCTTAGTTTATCAAAATTCAATGCTTATATGCAATTTTGATTTTGCTCTCTATAAAAGTACAGAAATTTCTGTTTTTCATACCAGTTTCGGGTCAAACAAAGTATACTTGCGGATATTTTCTCATTTTAGCGCTCTTTCTTAATTTTTGGAAGTAAGGATATTTATTACTCCAAAGGATAATTTAGATGATTTCTGAATTGTAATGAAAAATGGAAAATAAAATATATTTATTAGGAAAAAATGTTTGTATGATAAAAGTTTATAATCTTTCCCAGTACAATTATACTAAATTTCCATTTTAATTTTTATACATGTTCATTAAATTAAGTAAACTAATCTTTCTCTCTAAATCAAATTTTATTTTAACTTGAGTGTCTTTGTTGTAATTCCTCATAGTAATTTTGATACAGTTTTTCATTCATTAAAAGTTTCGCCAAATTTTAGATATATCGTATTAGTTTGATTCTTTAGCAATTTGTTTCAATAAACAAACAAAAAAATCATAAATTTTACAGCTGAAAGAATGGCAAGAAATTTGTTGGAAATTCTATTTGATTTTTGATTTTTGAATATATATATATATATATATATATATATATATATATATATATATATATATATATATATATATATATATATATATATATAAATATATATATATATATATGTATATATATATATATATATATATATATATATATATATATATATATATATATATAAATATATATATATATATATATATATATATATTTATATATGTATATATATATATATATATATATATAAATGTGTGTGTGTGTGGATTAGTTTAATACACTAATAATACAACGAATTTGCATTTTAACTATAATATATTAAACATTATTTACAGTTATTTACAATTATAATAACAAAATAGGATTATAAATACAATATTTATATTTCGGAACCGTTACGGTTCAAAGTACGTCTTAACATGACTGTCTTCACTTATCATCTCTAGTTTCTTTTCTAACCATTGACACCAGGATCGCTGTTGAAGTAGCAAGCACTTGATGATGTCATGAGTAGAGGTGCATCATCAAGTATTCCATATCTCACACACACACACATATATATTATTATTATTTATTACTATAATATTGTTTCGTATATAAGGTTAAAATATGTTTATTTAATTAAGAAACAAGAAAATTTGATGAAGAATTCACCGTTTACAAATGTCTTTTAAGATATGTGTGTATTGGGTAAGGCACATATATTGTAGGGAAGTTCAAAAAGTAAGCTGCTCTCGAACAATTCTTTACTGAGAAGTGTGCTGTATGACACACATACTCTCCCAGTCGCTGCAGACATTTGTCAGAACGTAGCACTAATCACTGGATGCTCTGACGATAGAAAATTGCTCCTTGGTCCTGAAGCCAGCTTAGAACAGCTGCCTGAAGGTGCTCATCGTTGGAAAGTTGTCTTCTCCCTAAATGTTCTTTGAGCTTGCCGACGACATCAGAGCAGCAGGGCGTTAGCCTGGGACTGTGTGAGGGATCCTTCCGCCCCTCCCACCCAAAACTACGAAGCAAATTTTGCACTACGCGTGCTCTTGGATTGTCATGCGCGGGCCTTTACTTAACTTTCCGTATCGCTTATTTTTCAAAAGTTTTGAGCAAACCTCTCAATGCTTCGCGGCACTGCCGATATTTCAAGGGGAATCTCTGTACTTCTTAAACGCTTTACCCACAAATAACGAACTGTTTCGCAGACTTCAACGGTAGTGCATGTTTCTAGCTGACGCACCGTTTTTTATTTTTTTTTTATTTTTATCTTGAAGCAATGGTTTAAACAATCCTAACGAAATTGCCACGACTGGAATCCGTGAAACTTAATTATCGTCTGCGTGCGCCAGCTTTCCTCTTCTTTCACTATTATGCCATCGCTGGCGGGACAAGTGTACTTTACTTTCTGAACACACAATTATATATATATATATCTGTCTTTGTCCTTTCCTTGTGTGTGTGAATGAAGTGTGAATGATGCCTGCCCTATAAACGGGTCCCTATGGCATGTGTGAGGGTGCGATGGTGACCCACCCCCTGTGGTGCACCCGGGGCAACGCCTTGGCGGCTAAGAGATCGCTGTTTCTGGCCGGTTTCTTGGGTATCAGGAAACAATAGATTAATAGACTCTGTTACAGCTGTAACTGTCTACAATCTGCCATTGGAATATATATATATATATATATATATATATATATATATATATATATATATATATATATATATATATATATATATATATATATATATGGCCAAAGAGTAATTTAATTAATTAACAATTGTTATGTAGACTAAAACACATATTTAAAAATACAATTATCTACAATTTTGGGAAATTTACAGTTAATCTTCTTAATCATATCAAAATGAAATGAGCTTTACAGTTATGGGGTAAGAAGCAGCCGTCTTGCTGCTATCAAACGCAACGTTTTTCAGCGTCTCAGTCTTTCGACTTACTGTCCTTCCCTGGAGAAGTTGCGTCGTGCTTCTCGAGCACCTTCTAGAGAGGGCACTTGAAAGACGTTGGCTTTTGAGTAATTCCTACCCTATATATATATATATATATATATATATATATATAGAGAGAGAGAGAGAGAGAGAGAGAGAGATGTATATATATATATATATACATATATTAGTGAATGATCATACTGCTCTCCTGACATTACTACAAGAGTGGAAGGCAGTGAGTTCTATGTAATATTGGTTTTCATCCTTATGGTCTTTGTCTGTGTCAACAACGAACCCACTTCCTCATCCACATGGCAGTGGCTCCTTGCGCAACCAACTGGTCGATGAAATATGAAAATGCTTCCGAATATACAAAGACTGTTGCATTTCTTGTACCTATTTCCTCAGATGGGAGTCTTCATCCAGATCTTCGAACTTTCACACAACAACAGTGTGGGCAAATATTAAACTCAACGGAATCATTACTTGACATTCTATGGATCAGATGCTTTCTAGCATAGGTCGATACCTATTCTTCTTAGCCCTTCTCAATACAATTAAATTAAATTAATGCTGGTATTCAACCTGTTGTCGTCCCGATGAATATCTGAGCACTATTTTCCCCACCAATCTACAACGATTTCTAAATGTAAGACACGCTATACATTTAATCCGAAGCTCGGTTGTACAGTGGAAACCCTTCGTGCTCCCAACGCATAGGTTTGAGATGGGCCAGATCAACTCAGCCTTTCATTCCTTCTGTGGTTCGATAAAACTGAGTACCAACATGCTCCTGAACTAAACATTAGGTTTTCGTGTTACTATCCAGGACATATATTTCGCCCTCCAAGGTCCTAAAACAGGTATAGGCACTGTAGGCTTTGGCTCTTACATAGGCTGCCGTGCTATAAACTCAATCCCTTAAAAAAATACCCTTTCTTTAGTTTGTTTTCTCTTACTAACATTGATTAAAATGTCCAGTAAGAATATTTCCTTCAGGATATCATCGGCCTGCAAGGTTATTAACTCAACATTAAACATTCAAAACTTTTTTGATGTGAAATTGTTATTACACTTTAAGTAAACCTTCAGTAACAAGAAAGGAATTCCTTATAAAGATCAAAGTTCGATGACTAGTCACTACTCACTAAAAAAAAGTTAGATTTCAATTCAGCAACCGTCCATTTCGTTCGCAGATAACTCACTATTTTAAGTAACTTTCTGAAACAAAAACGCAAGCGGAAATTTGTTGATAGGGGCTTGACCCTCATTTTCGAGACCAAATGCTTCCTCCTCAAGGTGTCAAGGAACTTTCTCCGGTGAATAAACTGGCCCACAACAGAGATAATAAAAAGAAAAAAAGAGAGAGAATAATAAAAAATAAGGCAGGCACACCGTTAACCTCCTGACACACATTCTAGTCGTCCAGATGTCGCCCAACCATTTGATATTATTTGTTCATTTTGGCGAGAATCGACGGTGCATATTCTGCGTTTGTTGTTGTTTTTGGCCGGGTAATTCACCTCACTATTTACATGCTCGCTTTTTTTGTCCTGTAGGTATTTGCCAAAATGTTCGATTTATTTTTAGAGTTTTTCAATACGGCTATCTCGTCTGTGTGTAAGTTCCTCTAGTAAGGAGTCTATTCTTTATTCTTTGTCGTATGAAAATAATCAGCAAAACAGATTTATCTGTAGATAATTATTCGTCTGAAATGAATAGAATTCCTCTTTATTTAAATTTATAACACGATAGCATTAAGCCATATTGGGAAATTTGCATATTCGGTACTTTTTGTCGTTATTCGTGATATTTATTTCAATCCGGATAAAATTAACTTACAGCACAAATTATTAATTTTATGTTTTTTTAATTGCTGAAATGTATTATATTAATTTGAAGATTTACTTATTTTTGCTGACCCCCTAGACACAGCCCATGGATCACTGTCAAATAAGGAAATCGACTCCTGAGCTCATTGTATTGTAACCAAACTTACTCACCTTTATTTCCAAGGAATATTCTTACGTTTCATGGGCTCCTTCATGATGATTGGCTGCGTCGTATCAGGAATCCAACTTGTTACCTTACAGACAGTAAAACAGTTCCTGCACTATTATACTTTAAACATTTCCCTTGCATTCAAAAAATGAATCTTGATTTCGTTTTCTTTTTATCTAATTGCGCTGTTTCATTGCTTCAGGCAACTTTTCGAAAATCAAGTTGCCAGAAGAATGAAACAACGAAATCAGAGAAGGATCATTCAGCGTGGAGTGGTAGAGTAATAGTAATAATAAAATAAAAATTTACACACAGCTGTAAACTTTTCATGTTTTCTTCATTAGTGAACGGTTATATTTATGCGTAAGCATTTTTTTGATACATAAATAAAATATAGAAATACTTAAGAATATAAATTTATTTCGTTAGACACATATCAATGAAGATCACAGCTAAGTTTGATTTACAGGAAATGTAATGCTCTTCTTTGCTTTTTATATTTATTTTAAGCGTCGTCACATGATGTTAAAATATTTCGTAGCATTCAACAATAGTTACATCGGGAACACTAAACGCATATTCTGAAACAATCCTGATTTTGAAAACCTCCGTAATTCTTTAAACATTATCTGACATACATTTTACACAGTAAGTTAACAAATATTTACGATAACAAAATACCAAAAGCAGTTCAATTCCTAATAAAAAGTATTTCAATATGGAAAACGAATTTTTTTTAATGATTTTATTGAAGGATTGAAGTAAATATATAAGCTTGTAAAAAAAGGGAATATTTTATAATTTATCAAGTAATAACATCGATCAGTTATTCAAATGTGTATGCGTGTTGATTTGTCCTTTTCATTCATGATTTTTGTGGATTACCTGTGAAATATATGTATTACTATCATATGGAATGTCAAATTAGTTAACTTTCCCCATGATTTTATTATTAATATTTACTCTCCTTTTACTAATACTTGTGTACAGGTTTTTCCTTATTTTTCAATATTTTATATCAATGAATCATATCTAAAATCAAATCTATTTCAGATATTCAAGAAGGCTTTTTCCTTGCATTTCTTGTTCTATATTCTTTATTATGTCTATGGCAGTTTTCCTGCTAATATTGTTTTCTAAAAAAAAAAAAAAAAAGAAAACTCAGTGGCACGACAAATTATATGGGGTCCATACAGTGTCTCACATCTCCTTAGGCCCACAGTGTCCCTAATTCTTAACTTAACCCTAGGATGTGAAGCATATGTTCCGATATGTCCGATCCTAGATGACCGGCCTAACACAAAACTCCCAATGGTTAGTTCATGAGCATGCTCAGTGCTCAGTTTTATTGACCCACTGAAGGGATGAAAGATTGACTCGAACTTGCCAAACCCAAAGATCAAATCTTGGACCTTTGCTTGGAGCACGAAGCGTCCCCTGTCTTAATATTGTTTTCTAATCCTTGTGCTCTAGAACTTTGAAGGAAATTAAGTTCTTGTGATGGCCACAGTTCTCTGTTTGTGGCAATTCTGTCTATAGATGCGCTATAAGCTTCATCCATCAGTGAACCATCGCTTTTCGTACACAAGGATTAGAGATATCTAGTTTAAAGCGTATTCTGAGCCGCTTTACTGTAAATTTGATAATTTGTATGTTAGGGGTTGTCAACTCCTAACTTTAGTAGCATGAAGTAACAATGTGCCATCTAAATTTTTTTACTTCCACACGTCTTTTTTATTTGCTATTATTAATTATAAAGTGGTTGTTTCTTCCGTTCCAGTTGAGATCATGACTACGCCACTTTTTTACAATTCTCATTCATTTAAAGCATCCATGTCATCAGATAACGTTTTATCTATGTCACATCGTATTGAGATAATGTCATAAATCCGACTTGTCTACTAATTTGCTGCTTGCCTTCACATCGCATTCTACCATCGGCAACAAACAAGTTCACCAACGAATGTTTAAAAATAGCGTCGAGCATTTCGTAGATAAAACGATTTCTTATATGAGATGCAAAACATCGTTTGCCGTCCGTCCTGTCTAGTGGTCAGAGTTCTTCACTGCGGATAGGGAGATCCTGGGTTCGAATCCCGGTTGGATGTATTTTCTCTCTTTGTCTAAATTGTCTTTGTCCTTTCTGTGTATGAATGAGGTGTGAATGGTTGTCGTACCCTATAAACGGGTCCCTATGATATGTGTGCTGAAGAAGTCGGAGTCCACACCAAATATGGCTCAGTTGGAAAAGTGGAGCAGCGCACAAGTCAATCTAGCTTTCACAAGAAAAAAAAAATATTGGTTTGAGAAGTCGTTTTTCATGGATTCAAGCCATTAGCACACGGACAACAGAACTGCAGAAAATGGAAAATGAAAAAGAAATGGCAAAATATTCAATTTATAGTTAGTTTAAAACGACAAGATCGGTTTAAATTCTTAAAAATTTAATTAATAGAATTGCAAGTTAGGTTAGGTTAGGTTACGATAAAAAAATTCTATTCGAGCTCTATGTTCATAGGCTTATACCTCGCATTGAGTAAAATTGAGTTTTAGATTGAAACGATTATTGCTGATTATCAATTGTAACAAAAATTGATAGATTGATGATTTTGTAAAATTGATGGAAAATCAATATGATAGATCCTAAGCGAGGAAGTTAAATGAAGAGTTTGTTGGCAAATGTAGGGGAAATTACAGCGTTTGGAAACAAAAATGAGAAAAAAATTAGAGCCTATTAGTTTGTTCCAAAACAGAAATTGTTCCATTAATTTTTCTCTCTCAAGGATTCGCAGACAAATCAAGGAACCAAGAGAGGGAAAGAGGTCCGATACCAAGTTTTTCTCTTGATTGTATAGAGAACATAAAAGCATTAAGTGATCCATGGTTTCACTTTCTCCACAAGAGCATTTATCTGTAGAAGAAAACCCGAAGTTATGTAATCTAGCAGTTGTAAAAAAAATTTAGTTTCAATCTACGAAACATCAAAAAAAAAATTTTTCTACTTTAACATTATTAAATGTTTACGGGTAGTTGTTAATATCTAAATAAACAAAAGCCTTGTTCTGTTTATCCA
Organism: Latrodectus elegans; assembly: GCA_030067965.1. Classification (NCBI taxonomy): domain Eukaryota; kingdom Metazoa; phylum Arthropoda; class Arachnida; order Araneae; family Theridiidae; genus Latrodectus; species Latrodectus elegans. The sequence continues at coordinate 126,093,272 of CM057813.1, forward strand.
CATAATTTACGTCCATAAATGAACTGCAAATGGATGAAAGAAATGGAATGGCACGTAGACCAGGATGTTGATGTTGATGTCTAATTTACTCAACATTACTTTCATTTTGTAATGTTGATAATAGCGATTGAAATCATGATTTAAACCATAATTGAGGCTCATTGAAAATCACTTATATAAAACTGCTTATACCACGATGTAATTAATTTAACGATTTAACACTATTCTAGAACTCAGTTTACCTGAAAAATGAAGGAGTAAGATTCGCCCCCCCCCCCCACTTAAATTCATCATCTATGAGCAGCCGTCGACGATGGGGAAAAAAATATGCAGGATGTTGTCTACCTCATCTTTTTTATATTTCTACATTTTTTTATTATTATTATTTTTTAATTGGGTATTTGCTTTTTATTTGATTTTTGCAAAGTATTTTTCTACTGCTACAAATTTCCGTATACTTTCTCTAATGCATCGTGGATTGGAAATGCGTTAGAACAAAGTAAAAGAAAAAAGAGTTTAAAATATTAATAATTATTTAATAATTTCGCAATCAGAGAAGAACTTTCAAGCCTTCCAGACCTAATTTCATTTGTTTTTCGTCGATTTGTATGTCGGATTTCACTTAGTACTGCAAAATAAACCCTGTTTTGAATAAATATCGTAACGTCGTGGTGTGATATAAAAAAGTGATATCTACTTTTTTTCTAATCACATTTTTTTGCCGAGAGCTAGATAGACATTTCGTATTTTAAATACTCTTATATATTCAATGTTAATATTTACGTAAATTACAAGTAAAACGTAATCAACCGAAAAAATTATACAAAGATTTGCTTTCCGTAAAATGAAATGAAATAATAGGATTAATAATAGCCGAAAAATTTCAGTTGAAATCTTTGAAATCCTAGGAAATAGACTTGTTCTTTTCGTTTATTTACCAATTGCGTCAGCAAAACACCTAAATGACTAATCCAGTCCCCAGGAAAAACGTTGTTAACCCTTTCCGAACTGTGCTGGCGCCAGTGCACTTCCCATATTTCAAAAAATTGATTAAATCCAAAATATGACACGATGACGTCACGGATTCATGACTCATCTTGTTGTTTCGAGGAACAAGAAAAGAGAAAAGAGCGGGGCGTTACCATTTTCTCAAACGAATCAATAGAGGAAGCAGCCAAGGGGGAAGAAATACGGGCAGCCCAGACGAGAAAAAGGAGGAATTAGAGCAAAAAATAAATACGTCACGAGGAGCAAGGGTGGGAAGGAAGCGAGGGAGTCCCCAGAGTCTTCTCCTCGAATTGACCCCAAACACTCCTAACCTACTGACCTTGACAGTGGGCCAAGTGAGGGTTGACCCATTTTAAGGTGCTTGCCTCAACAGAATTGGCGACTTTATCGCTAGTCTGAGCGTCAAATTTCAAGTAGTACGCAGCGGGAGATAAAACTTTTTTTTCCCCATCCTGAAATCGCAAGCGATATTTCATAAACAGATCGTATGGTGCCCAGGAAATTGCTTTTCAAATGGAAAGACGTTTTAAATGTTTGAAACATAAAACAAAAATACAAAAGTAATATTTTTGCATACCCCAGTGCCAATAGAACTTTTGAGGAGCAAAGTGAAAAATTTCCAAATGTTTATCCAAAATTTAATCGTAATAAAAGATGTGATGAACACACATGATGCGACAGCGACTTTACAGAAAAATCATAAAGCAGGCAAAAGCTTCTTATATTTTTCAGAAATATTTAAGGTCTAGTTCCACATAAAATAATTTTGGCTTATAATTTTAAAAACATCAAAATCTGAGTACAATTCTCGTCTACAATTTTTATGTATCGCTAAAATTTATATTTTAGCGATACATAAAAGTGATAGACGAGAGCTGTAAAAAGATATGTAAAAAGAGCTGATCAAGGTTTTCTCTGTTGGTGGTTTGTTGCTCGATATTTATTTTTATAGCCTATGAGAACAAATTTGACGAAGAACTTAAAAGTGGATTCTGAAGAACTTACCTGAGATAAGAGTCGAACTCAGAAACTGTTAAACTGAAGAGCAAATTCATGCCAAATTGTCTAAATTAATAACTAATAGAGAATTTCCGCCCTTTTATTTATTGACTTTCTGTACTTTTTTAGTGTTAACACGCTCAAGCAGTCAACTTTTACCTTAAAAACCGTTGTGAAAAATTCGACATTTGCCACGTAATGCAATACAATGATTTTTGATAGATGACGGAATTTACCTCTCACAAGAAAAAAAAAGCGAAAAATATAAATTAAATTGAAGTTAACTTTTAAGTAACTTAAAGAGAGGAGATAAGCAAATACTTTTTCGACACAAACAATTCATATTAGGAATAGATTCCAATTATGTTTACTAATCTACAATTGAAACTTGACTACGGACTATGACTGCTTGCCCACGTATTTGCATAAGTTTGGATTTTGTGACTCTCTCTTGTGTAATCTGTGCGGACAACATCAAATGTTTGATGCCACTCCTCTCGACTTGCGCTCTGCACTTGTGGCTTTTAACTGAAAAGTTCAGAAATAGTCGAAGGCTAGAGAAATAATGACGTCATAGCCAAATTTCTGGGTATTTGTAATACAGTTGCAAAGTTGACAGGATCAAACTTATTTGTGGATTCTTTGAACACCCTCTTAATGGTAAGACCTCAATGATTTAGCCAATGCATCCATAAAGTAACCGTAGAAAACAAACCATGCCAATCTTTAAGAAACGATATTAAAATAATGTATACAAATTCAAACTCTGTCACTGAAAGCATTTATTTAGACATATATTCCTTTTTTGTCTCCTGCTCTTAAATGTATATGTTCTTCACCAGATATATTCCGACCAATAACCAATTAGTTCAGGCCGCTGTAGGGGCATTTCAGCATATTGGACAACTTTTCCCATACGTAAAAGGAATCACAATCTTGGAATCGTTAAATAAAATACCACGAAAACTCTCAAGCGCTCACTTTGACTGACAAAAATATGGAAAGCAGACATGATACGTCCATTGTTGTCCTCATCTTTTCTGAAAATAGCTCCCCTACCATTTTGTTATGTGGGAGAGTGAGTGTTTTTTTTTTATCATTCAACCATAAATACAATACTTCATGTTTGAAAAAACATTGTTTTTTTTTTTTTTAAATTATAACTTGTTGTTTAATATCGATAATGTGGACAAGAGAAGTTGTTGAATTTAAACAAATTTCTTGTTCTATTGATTTATTTTAAGAAATTGTGAAATAAATTCATTAATTGTAAAGAAAATCAGTTGCTCTAACATACACTACTGCCCATTAAAATTGCTACACCAAGAAGGCGACATGCTACAGACGTGAAATTTATACGAAAGGAAGAAGGTGCTGTGATATGCAAATGATTAGCGACACCTACATTGTGTTTAAATGAGGAAATTGTTCAGCCGGTTCCTCATACACAAATTGCATTTGAACGTTGTTGTCTGGTGAAAAGTTGTTGTGATGCCTCGTGTAAGAAGGAGAAATGCATACCAGCACGTTTCTGACTTTGATAAAGGTCGAATTGTAGCGTACCGAGATTGCAGTGTATCTTATCGCAGTATTGCTGCTCGCGTCGGCCGAGATCCAATGACTGTTAGCAGAATGTGGAATCGATGGCTTCAGGACGGTAATACGGAACGCCATGCGGGATCTCAACGGCCACCTATCACTAGCAGCCGAGAAGACAGGCATATTATCCTCATGGCCGTAATGGATCGGGCAACCACGTCACGAGCCGTGAGTCAAGAAACGGGGTCGTTTGGAAGACAACAAGGGTCTGCGCGAACAGTTCGACGACGTTTGCAGCAGCATGGACTCTCAGCTCGGAGACCATGGCTGCGACTTCCCTTGACGCTGCGTCATAGACAAGAGCGCCTTCAATGGTGTGATCAACAACGAACCTGGGCGCACGAATGGCGAGATGTCATCTTTTCAGATGAATCCAGGTTCTGTGTACAGCATCATGATGGTCGCATCCGTGTTTGGCGGCATCGTGGTGAACGCACACTTGCAGGTTGCATTCGTCATCGTCATACTGGCCCATTACCTGGCGTGATGGTATGGGGTGCCATTGGATACACGTCTCGGTCACCTCTTGTTCGGATTGACGGTGCTTTGAACAGTGCACGTTACATTTCTGGTGTGTTACGACCCGTGGCTCTACCCTTTATTCGAGCCCTGCGAAACCCTACGTTTCTGCAAGATAATGCCCGACCGCATCTTGCCGGTATTGTACGGACCTTCCATGATACGGAACATGTTCGGCTGTTGCCCTGGCCACCACGTTCTCCAGATCTTTCACCAATAGAAAACGTCTGGTCAATGGTTACCGAGCGATTGGCTCGTCACCAAACGCCAGTCACTGCGGTTGATGAACTGTGGCATCGTGTTGAAGCTGCATGGGCATCAGTACCTGTACATGCAATCCAATCTGTTTGACTCAATGCCCATGCGTATAACTGCTGTTATTACTGCCAGAGGTGGTTGTTCTGGGTACTGATTTCTCAGGATCTATCCAGCCAAATTTTTTGAAAATTTAAACACTTGTTATTTTTAATATAATATATTTGTCCAATAAATATCATTTTGTTATCTGCATTTCTTCCTAGTGTAGTAATTTTAATGGCCAGTAGTGTATTTTATAGCATATTACTTAAATGGAATCCACATTGAAAATTCATAAATTTTTTGTAAAAATTCATAAAAATTTAAATTAATTATTTATATGCTGATAATAATAATAACACACTAAAAACATTTAAACTAATAATAAAAAATGATACATTTTTTCAAAGATCTTTATAAATTTATATGACAAAAATTTACATAATTGCTCTTTTTTTAAAAATAAAGCTGAATTTTTTTTTATAAATATTTTAACAAATACTTAAAAAGAATAATCTCTTTCTTGGATCCGTTTAATGCTAATTTCAAATTTATTACTTGAAAATAATCCTCATAAGCTGTTAAAATCGGTAATATTTAAAAATCAAATATTTTAGAAAACGTTAAATGCCCAAAAAATGTGTAACAAACAGCGCACACATATTTTTAAGTGTAATAGTTATTTAAGAGAAATATCTCTCTCTCTCTCTCTCTTGTCGCTTGAAAAGGCGAGAATTTTTTTACGTGTCTTAACTATTTAAGTGAAATACAAGTGTATGAAAACTATTGATGTTATTGCGCATACATTTTGGAGAATTATAAATTAAAAATTATAATCGTAAAGAACATTTTGACTTCAAGTTGTCTTCAAAGGCTTCAAGTAGCATATTTTTTGAAATTTTTTATCTGTTAAAAAAGCAGAGATAATGCAATTTCAACTATTGAGTTGTTCGGAAAGTATATAATTTCGTTTTACTCACCTGGATAAGTTTTTTGCTACAAAAAACCAACCATTTTATGAGTGTGGAATCATGCTACAACCGAAAAGATGGCAGAAAGTATTGGATTAAAATTGACAATATACAATTTAATAAAATTTTTGTTAGTTATACGTACTCCAGTTTCATAAAAAACGGAATTACTTACCGAACAACCCACTAGATACAGGAAGCTTGCTAAAGTTCACAAATTAATATAAAATTATTGGAAAACGATACATTTCAAAAATAAAAGAACTTGAAATATTTTTCCTTTTGAAATATAAGAGCTTTGAGTACATTTTTTATGAGAGATATAAAATTTATAATTAATCAGTTTTTATTCCGTTAAAGAATTAATTTTATCGGAGAGGTTTTATTGTAATAAATATGCATAATTTTAGTGATATCAAATAAGTTGAATATATTTGAATTATTAAATAGAAATATTGAATTATAAAATGGAAAATTAATAATTATTAGGAAATGTATGAATTTTGCTAGAATGAAGTACAATATTGAATTATAATTTCATGAATTTTGTTATTTTCTTTATAAAAAAATATACTGCTCATCAGAAATAAATCTTAAAATCAGTGAAGTGCGTATGTATATATATATAATTTTAATTTTGTTTTTTTACATTTTTAATGTAAATTCTAAAATCTTAACTTTTAAATAAAATAATTAATATAATTACGATTACAAGTAATATTAGGTTGTTTTGCAAAAATTATGGAAAAAATTCATGTGTTAAAGGGCATTTTTCGAAATCGAGTTCAATAAAACTGACACAGACACACAATTTCTTTAATGCATATCTACTAAATCATACTTTCATCTGCATCGAAAAAATTTTGATTGATGTGTTATTAATGTTACGATAAAATAATTTTTAAGAAGCTATGTTATTGTTTTTCTTAGTTGTGTTGTTTTAAGGAGTTATGTTTTCGGCCGACAAAAACAACCCACTCATCCTGCTGCTTCGACCTTTTAAAGTATGGTCAAATGTCTAGGTTGATATATGAACTAGTATTATCCTTTCCTAACTTCCAAACTAATAAAAGAGTTTTTTATCTTATTTAAAGTATAACCAATATATCGGCAATATGATATTTAGCTCTGTCAAGAATCGAAATCATTACTTTCCACACGCGAAAATGATATCTTCCTTCTACCGGGTTACTTTGACTCAGTTATTTAAAAAAATAAATTTAAAAAATTCAATTCTTTTTAATTAAAATTTTTAATTTATCATACCAGATTAAGGCAACAATATTTTAATAACTTCGACATAATTCAGCAGTGGTTAAATAATTACGACGCTCTGGGGAGGCTATGGTTTTTCCATATCTAACCATTCCGAAACTTTCATCGTGTTAAGAAAGTTAAATATATGATAGCAGCAGCATACCTTCAAATATCTTTTCACTGCTGTGGGGTGATGTTTAAAAGAAATGAATTCCAGGTCAGATGTTGACCCCGTCACTTCACGGGGTTCAGATTTATGAGTTGGTTTATGGCGAATAAAATAGATATGATGAAAATAAAAATAATAAAAACACTTTATTTGAATAAAAAGAAGTAATAAAAAATAAGAAGTAACCTTTTGCTGAAATTTGTCGAAACAGAAACCGGATTCGATATCTAAACCAGTCAAAAACTATCATTCTGAGAATATCCATGCATGTTTAAATTTAGTAGGTTCCGATGTTTCTGTACTTGGTATGCTGTGAAGAGAAAAGTGCCATTTGAGGTGTCAACCTCATCATTTGATCGCGGTTCATTATGACGAAACGGTTAACTGTGTTTATTGATTTCAGTAGGCAGAAATAAGTGACCGGAAATATATTGCAGTAACCTAACCTAGTTTTGGTTTGTTTCTCGCTTAATGGTCATTTTCTACACACGACGGATAGTTAGAGTGGGATTTACAGTTTTAAGTGGATTCCGAACCACTAATAATATCCACACCAGTGGATGCTATAAGTGGGATTTGTACCCACGAACTGTTGAACAGAAGGCCAAAACGCTAACCGTTCTACCAACCTAACATAACCTCAAAATTTCACCTAGTATAGCGGAATAACTTATGAATGAAAGGTTTTGGAATGGGATCTCCCACAAAAATCATGGGCACTTGTATTGAAGTAAACGTATACAATACTTGTACTTGTATTGAGGTAAACGTATACAAAATTCTAATACCCCTCTCTCTCTCTCTCTCTCTATTAATAACATTAAATTAATTGATAGCACATTTTTTTAACTCTCTGAATAACATTAATGCAAAATTAAAAAGTTTTTATTATTATTATTAGTATTTACTTTATTTTATTATTATTATTTATTTATTTTATTTATGCGAAAAATGCTCTAAAGCATTTTTTACAGGTTAATAACTAAAAATTTCCAATCGTTACGGAAGAAGAATGATATTTTTAATTTTATTTATCTGACTGACTAATATTTTTTAAAATGAATCTTTGATAATCATGTAATATTTATTTATTTCAGATTCTTGTTGTCATAAATTCAAAAATAAGTCAAATGTAATATTACTTTAAATAATTGATGAAACATTTACAACTATGAGAAAAGAACATGCATATTTTTGTATTCTGTTCTGAATCCAGATACGAATATTTTCTCATCGTAATCGACGATAATCGTTTCTAAGAATGGTTCTGAGCAGATGATTACGCACACTTTACGAAGCGAGTTTTCACACCGAAGTGAGAACTGTTGGGCAGCTTTCATACCGAACCGGAAATTAGTCAGCACAGCTCTTGGAGTGATTTGCATACAAAAGCCAAATCGTTTGCTTACTTTATGAACACTCTCAACGTCTAATAAAACACTGGGTCGGAGAATAACACGTGTAATAGTTCTTGACATGGCATTTCCACTTAAAATGGTAAATGCCTAGTTTTTGCATTAGCAAAAATCTGCTTAAGGTTTGTTTACATAAGGCCAGAATATTTTTCTTTAACTTAAATGCATTCTTTTTTTTTTTTTTTTTTTTGTTTTTTTTTTTTTATGATTATTTTTCGACCAAGGTTACGGTTGCCCAAAGCGGAAATTTTCACGAAATAACTGAGGTTGATCGTCTGATTTATTGTACAAACTTTCTTTCTACATGGTAATAACTTAGACGGTTTATGTCATAACTCGCAAATAAATAAACTCCTATGTTTTGGAAGAAATAAGCTATTTCTGTGAATTAGGCTCCTTTGATTTATGAACGTAGATAAATTATTCCAGTTTATTTATGTAGTAAATGTTGAGATATAAATAGCATGCAAATATTAAGTGATTTTTCACACACACAAGTCTTATATATACATTTTTTCCTTTTGATTTCTTACTACACGAAACCTGATTATTGAAGAAACATTAAAAGTAATAACTCAAAATCTTGAGAATTATGTACACGCACAGTTCATTAAAAATTCGAAATCTTATGATGGGAATATAAATGTGTGTATAAAAGTTCTAACAAGGACATAAATATTTTTGAATATTGATATTATTAGTTTTCTTAAGGTTTAGAAAGTCTTGTAAAATATATTTTACAAAAATTGCTTGTTTAAAAAAATGCATTAAAATCCTTTACGAGAGAATGTTAATGCAGTCTTTATTTTAAATTACACTCAGTATGCATAAAATATCTGCTCTCTTTTTCATTAATAATTCATTGAACTAGATTTAAATGAATAACGCATGATTATAAAGAATCAAATAAGTTTTGTAATCCATGTTAGTGCATGGATTTCTGTATGTATTCCCTTTGTCGCACAGAAGGTACGAAGATGGTACTTGTTTTGACACAGAGTATATGTAGGCATATCGGGTACTGTGACTTTATACCTTGAGAGATTCCTAGACTCGATACTCTTGCTTTCCTAAAGCAACGTTTTTTACAGAAAAAAAAAATAAAGGTTTTCTGGCATTATACATCATTTAAACTGGACTCAATCCATTTATATAAAACTGTCAGTCAAGGCGACGAAATAAAAAAATTATTTTTGATTTATTATTAAAATAATTAAAAAAATAATAAAAATATAAAATTAAGTCATGCTTGCCGATTTAAACTAACCATAAAGTGGATGTTTTGTCTTGTCTTTTTCATTTGTTCTATTTTCGACGATTTCGGAAGCAATACCACTAAAGATTTGAAAACTAATTGCTTAGAAGAACAGGTAATTTTTATGATTGCGAAAACTTTTACAAACGAAAAAATTATTATTAAAAAATACTTTTTTGTTACTAGTAAAAATCATGAATGGATTTTTTCTCATCGCCAACAACACTCAGACATTCGATGGTGAACTTCGCTTTGTTTGCTGCCACTCGAGCAATGCGATTTTGAGGACAGGCAGCAAATTCATCGACAAATCAGATTTACGACGCCATCTCAATACAATGTGACGTAGATGAAATGTTATCCGTCGTTATTCGTATTTTAAACCAATTAGAATTGTTATAAAGAGTAATTATGATCTCAATTGAAACGAAAGAAATAAACACTGTATGATTTAATAAATAAAAACTAAAATGAATATTAAATATAAATTGGGTTATGTGTACGGAAATTCCCTTTTTAGTATTTGTTCTTTGTTACTTAATTATCCTTTTTTGAACTTTGTTTTGAATATTGTTCTGATTTAACATATTAAGAATGTAATAAATATCAATTTAACATTTCTTTAATCTTAAAACTACTTTTACAATTCCGAAGACGAGATTTAAGAAAAAATAAATGTTCAAACGGCAAACTTTCATTCAGTAAAAGGTATATATTCTATGAATGATTGTCAAATCTTTGTTCATATCTTAATTATTAAGCGATTGAATAAAAATTAAAATGGGTTATATATTTTACAGACATATTAAGTACATTCTAATATAAATTTAAAAAATCTAAATAAAATTCAATATGAAAACAAGTGTTGTATTCAAAAAGTCAAAACTGTTTAATTAGAAATAACTTTTTATTGAATTCTTAATATTTTTCTGATTATTTATTTTTGTTGTTGTTTATTATTTTATTTATTTATTTATTTTTTTTTTTACTTATACTTTTTGTGATGAGAATTTCCCAGTGGAATAAAGAATTCTCGAGAACATTCACAAAAAATTCCAGACCCTGTCGATAGCAGGATATTTTCATGCCCAAAGGCGTTCCATCTCAGCGAATCGTCTGGATAAATTCTTCTTATTAATATTCTTGTTGCCTCTACGTAGGGAAGAGAAAATGAAGATAAACTAAATGATAACATACTCATGAAATGAGAGACACTCATCAACACGCAAACTCGTTGCAACTAAGGGATTTGTGTATATGTGGATGTGTTATCGTTTCATAGTTAAATTGTTTCATAATTTATTAAAAATCGAGCCATTGAGGATACGTGTTCTTCCTTTTATTATTTCATTTCATTGGAAAATGTATAAATATTGCATAAAATGAACAAATATACCGCGACTCATCTCTTCAGTGGGTAGATGAAACTGAATACCAAGCATGCTTGGGAACTAAACACTTCGAGCTTCGCGTTAGACTGACCATATAACCTGAACACATACTTCGCATCCCAGGTCAAGAAAATAGATATAAAATACTGTAGGCCTTGATTCCCAAATGGACTGTCGTATCATGAGATCAGTTTCAGAACGATTCATGAAGTAATCTGCCATTTATTATTTTTATTACTTTTTTATTTGATTAAGAGATTTTTAGTCTTGTAAAATCCTTAAAATTTCTCTAATTTCTAATAAAATATTTATCGTGAAAATATTGAAATCTAAGCAACAGTATTCTCGCAAGAAAAGAATATCGATCTAGCGAATGAATATTTACAGCTTTGGCTTACAAAATAATAGCTCATAGGTACGATTCTCTCTTCTGCTTAGATATTTGTAGTGATTCAAATTCCACTTTAAACTTCTGGGGTTTTTCTATTGAATCTCGAATGCAAAAGTGACCAAATATTAAACAACAAAACCATGCATACGGAAACTTTTAAAAATTATATGAAAATTTTGGTTACGCCAATACATATATTCTTTGCCTTCAGAAAATTGTGCTTGTATGCTTTATTTAGAAACAGATTCGACTCTATTGCTTTTTTTAAACACCAAATAGCTTAATATATTTCTGAGAATTATCTTCGGATATTTTTAGTGTATAAATTCCTACATAAAAGACCTCTTAATCTGTTTTTTAGTTTGATTTTGAGGATTATTTTGAAGAATCCTCCCTTTTCGGAGAGAAATGATGGGGATTCTGCTCAGTTATTACACAGATGAGCGATGTTTTTCTATAAGAATTATTTTTAGAATTTATTTGACTAAATTTATTTCTACATTAATTTTATTTATAATTGATTTAATTTTGATACATTGTAACAAATTTTTTGAGTGAGGGATATTAAGAGTCCTTTTTGGAGGTATACAAATTGATGACTTATGGCACTATTCAACACAGGTGCTCAACTTCAAAATTGCATTCATGAGATACATATTAGCAACCTGTTCCTCAGGCATTTTGCAATATAACCTAATGCGCTGTTATGCCGCCTGCCTTCAGGAAATAGCAATAATAATTTTATAATAGTTTTCTTGCAGTGAGATTAAATCAGGAATTACTTGTGATTACAATATAAAAGAGTTCCCTTTATTTATAATTTTTACTAAGTAAATTCTTTTATTCATTTATCAATTTGTTTACATATTTTAACCATTCTGCATAAACTGTTTTTTTTCTTCAGTTTGAAAATTAATTACTCCATCTTGTTCTTAAATTTATGAATGTATAGGAAGCGCGGGAAAAATAATTATTTAATTCCTTCGCATCAAGGGATGAAGGGCAGCTCGTGAGATAACATTGATTTGTGTCAGGATTTAGACGTGTTTTTCTTAAAATAACCTTTCATTCGAAGGGATTAATTCGTTTTATTTTTACAATCTAAATCTCTCGTTCCATTACCAGGGATTATTGTTAAAAGCGACTTTTATCTTTGAAAAATACCGAGAATTGTCACCGCGCCGTGGGTTTGAAGGATCATAGCTCTCATGTTTCATTGAAGAATCGAAGGATCACAAGTAAGGGATCGAAACATGGATCTCCGCTAATCTTTTAGACCTTGAGAACAGCTTAAAATCTGTCGATGTTGTTTACGATTGGGAGAAATGGCGACAGTTCGACCATCTCTTTAGAAATCAATATCAACTGTAGACAAATGGCGCAATCAGTCAAAAATAATTCCTCCCAATTAAAGAAATTTAGTTAAGTTCTTTTCACTTAAGAGCATCAAATTATGGCACTGCTGCCTTAATTTGACGGTCCTATCCTTTGCCAATCCTTTTGGTTTATTTTAAAATGTTTTGGCGTTTAAAAATTTCGCCATTCTGACGACGAATTAATTAACAATGGTTGCCAAAATAGATCATTGATGTTTATCTTTAGTACTGTTTACCTTTCTGACATACTTTAGAATCTTAGTCTATCAAAAAAATATTAAACTCCCCCCAAAAAGTTCACCAAATTCAAAGGTCCACCAAAGGTATTATAACGCATTTGTGCTTAGATTATAATAATGTGCATTTTAGTGTTGTAAAAGTAAAGCTGGGCTTAAATCTAGTATACGTAACTCGGTGGATTTGGCGATATTAGCGACAGTTGAAAGGGTGATACAGTTTGCGATATGAAGTTATTGATTTGATGGGTTACTGTTTTCTAGTATTTTGCATTAATGTCTTATGTACTTTTTCATGTTTATGTATTTGCCGTTTCGAAATTACCATTTTCCCTATGTTTTTACGAATTCCAGGCGACAATCGTAAAAAAATCATTTCAACATTAGCAACAGTTTGCCAATGAACATCCATGCCTCATTTGAAAACATTTCTGAAAATAGTGCTAAACATGTAACACATTAGCGTTTTACGATTTATTTATTTATTTATTATTATTTTTTTTTTTTGTTATTTTACCAGTCACCAATTTTTTCTCAATTTTCAATTGCGATCAATTGAACAAGATGGAATCATCTGAGTTGCCACTCTTTAATTCTTCGGGATAATAATATACTATGTTCCGTGCAATTATAATTTAATTAAACAAAAAAAATTCACCTGAATTGAAATAAACATTTGGAGTTAAATTCTATATACTTAACTTGTATTCAAAGTATAATGTTTCAAAAAAAATAATAATATTTTCTCGTTTGCTCCGTCTGCTAATTTTCGAATCTTACTAAATAAAGCCAGATTTCAATTGCAGTCAAGTGATTAGGATGAATAACTGAAAGCTTAACATTCTTTTTTTTTTTGTTACTGTGTCGGTTTTGGTCAACTTATTTCAGGTGACTGGCAGCTCTGAGAAACTTTTCAAACTTTTCAAAGGAAAAAACTGAATCAAACTTTTTATCAATTGAATGGTGATGTTGCTATCTGAGGTGGCACTTTCATCCTCAAGTTACCGTATTACACCAGGAGGAGTACAGTAAACAATTTGTATATTTTAACGTGTGTAAATCCCTTTATCACAATTATCTTCGGCGAAACTATCTATCGACGCTGCCTGTCTTAATCATAAACTTTCGAGTTCTCTGATGTTCTTCTTATACTATTTTATTTTTATTCATTGTTTTTCATGCTGCTGATATAGTTTTGGACCATGAGTTAACTTTCTGTATATGAAAGCTAATACGACAGAACCTTAGAATGTAAAAAAGATTCTGAATTATGTCAAGCATTCAAGACAGAGGTAAGATTCAGATCTCATCATCTGTTGAATCACAATCTGAGTTCCAATTGGTTCATTAGCTTCACGCCGCTCTCAGTAAGATAAACAAAGTAAAGCATCCTTTGCTGCGGGCTGTGATTGAAGGGATGATCACATTCGCCCTCACTGGGTTTCTGCCGGGGGACGTGTCTAAAAGTTAATATGTGAGTCTAAAGGCCTTTCCCTGGTATGGCAGGGATGTGGAGAGGAGACTGCCAGCTTCCCGTCACTCAATTGTGGCTTAAAAATCACGAGATGCTTGGTGGCAGGCGAGTATTCCAAATCCGTCAACCTTAACGCAACGGTGTTCCATATCCGTCAACGGGGTTCGCATATCCCATGCGAGCCGCGGTTAATTAAATTATATATATAGTATTACAACATGAATTCAAAGCAAGATTAAAAATACGGTTTACTATTGCCTATAAAATTACTCTCCTAAAATGATTCTTCTCAATCTTGTCTCAATCTGCATTGAATTAACTTCTCTTGCGAAAAATAGATTGTTTTCCATCATGTGATGATGTATTGCCAAAATCTGACAGAGATTTTAGTGACCAGATATTAAATGAAAAGAATACAAATAATGTTGCCGTCCACAAAAAGATATAATAGTTTCCAATTTGCTTCAAGAGGATAAGAAAGAAATTCTCTCTCCCCTAAATGGTGTCATTTAGGATTCCGGTGGACCCCATCGCCAATAGCCCATTATCGCCTAATTCAAGAAATTCATTCCAAAATTCTCGCCAAATAACTGGATGCATTCATTTATCTCGGCATGATGGAAGTAATATCTAATTATAAAATTCATTTTCGATGTTCTTTCGTAAGAAGTAGAAAGCATGCTTTATGACAAGTGTCCTGTTTCTCTATTTCTGGAAATAATTCGAATTAATTAGAACGCCGAAACAATTACATTAAAATGAATATTTTATTCGAATTGCGTTTACTTTTGGAGACGTTCTATTTCTGAAACAATTCCAGTCCTTTTTGGTATGAGACTTCTGTTTCATGTTTTCTTTGAATCTTCTCTTTCATCGCAAATTTTAATAGTGTGTGGGGAGGGAAGAACTCACTTCGAGGTCAGTGTGTCACATGGAAAGTAGGAAAGTTTCGAACTTCGATTGACGAAGGCGTCACGACACCCTCGAAACAAAACCATCGCCCGCGATTTCTCTCCTCATCTATCACCTGGGACATCGTCCGATGATGCTTCATGACCTCAGACAATGGCGGGCCCGTGTCAGGAGGAATCAATCAAACAATGCATTTCGAGGAAGAAATCACAATCAATTCAATAATAACATACGAGGAAGGTGAATTTGATTGTTGTAGAAAAAACGTACATTTTCGTTAACTGCGATTACGTGAATTGAATTCATGATTTATTCTACTAAGTGTAAAACTAGGATATCAGAGGTGATCAATTTATATAAAAACTTAATACTTCAACTGTTCGTGATACTCGATTGAGTGTGGATATTCGTTTCAAGTCGGAATTCACTTTATGATGAAGGCCCTGGTTTAATTAGCTCTCATGAGTAGAAATTGATAATTGGGCGCGACATAAATCAAATAATAAACTGAAGTTCATAGATTTGTCCATGGTATATATTTAGGCATGTGTGTGCGTTTTTGATAACAACTGCTTTCATAATCAGCATCTATTTACTAAAATATTGAAATATTAAAACCTAAAATTGAAATCTAACATCGAGTAAAATAGAGTACATATTTCTAACCGTTTGGTGTCAGCGACATGATTTTCATTAAGGATATAGGAAAACTTGATGCTGTAGTCGCTGAAGCTCTTCAGAAGACAAGCAGCCATCTCATGCCACGAAAAAGCTGGGTTCGTTAGGTGATCCCTACAAATGGCATCGGGCCGCAAAAGGCGAATGCATTTTCATACAATTTTTTTATATATTAAATGCTCACTTAGTTAGATGCCCTTCCCCTTATGTTGTCTGAAAGTTTGTTGAGAATTTAAGTCAATTGGCATCTTTCGTTTTAATCAGAGAACCACGAAGGTGAAAGTACGACTTTCAAATAATTATTATTCATATAATTATTCAAGAATAAAATGTAAAAATAACTGGTTTTTTTTTTTTTTTTTTTTTTTTTTTAATTCAGCACTTTTTGTTTAATTAGTTTTTACACTTTTCATGTGGAAAGGTGCAAAAACGATCACGCGTCTTTCAGATTTTACTATTTAATAAATAATATTAATCTTATATTGTAATGAAATTCTGAATATAGACTTAAGTATGAGAGTACTTTTAAGTAAGAGAGTTTTTATAAGTAAGAGAATATCGTGATAAGAGTGAGCTATCACGTTAATACGACCCGACTCAGTTTACTGTAAGGGGGATAAAAGACCCTCGTATGCAACTAATAATCCAGTCGCGACATAAAAACGCAACATTTCATTCAAATGAATGGGTGCATAAATTATTCTATGTCTCCACTCAATAGATGATATATCCGAAAACTCATTATAACGGTGTTCCATTTTCATTGTGATTAATTAGCGATTTTAATTAATAAAATAATCTGGCTTTTATGCTCAAAACAATGCAGAAAATTATTGACGGATCTAGGGACGAATTTAACAAAAAAATCCGACTCATTGGGAAATGAGAAGGGTCTAATAGGTCTTTTAAGAACATACTCCTCCTCCGCGTTTCAGTGTTGTCGACCTCCACCCACGCATTTTCCAAGAGGAAAAGATCCATCTTGATCGAAGAGTGTGATAATGGGTGTAGCGCTTTCATACAGTAGCCGGGAGACACCATTTCCAATTAGCACCGGGGAAAATGACGCGAACGAAAATGGCTCATCCTTCAGAAACGAGTCGGAACATGGCT
Organism: Latrodectus elegans; assembly: GCA_030067965.1. Lineage (NCBI taxonomy): Eukaryota > Metazoa > Arthropoda > Arachnida > Araneae > Theridiidae > Latrodectus > Latrodectus elegans. Next base: position 126,110,332 of record CM057813.1, read on the forward strand.
CTCAGGCAGGGAATTTTTCCTTCCCCCAAATCGCAAGAAGAGTGCGAAAGGCTTCCTTCTCTTTGTTGTTTTTTCTGGTCCTTGCACACACTTTCCTCAAACAAGCTCGTCGAGGAAAATAGCGAGACATTGGAGCGTAGCTTGCATTTCAATTCTAACTCTCAGTAGACATTGCAAAGTGGTCAGTCAAATATAGTAACACAACGATTAGACTGAATGTGTGACACAGTATAAAGAAAAAAAAGAAGTAAAACTGGATTTATGATGCACTAGCAATACATATCTAGTATACTGATGTTACGGTATAAAAGTAACATATTTCCAGCTGGACTCAAGTGATCCGAGTGGTACACTCTTTGGAATGCATGATCCAAAGAGCGTAATTGTACCACTCGGTACTAGCCATTGTAAAACGACGAGCCAGCTATTTCACGATTCATTTTTATATGTAAGTCCTATTTTACAACCACATATTTTTATATCTTTGTACAGCATATAATAAAAAATTATCGTAGTCCAAATAAAACTAAAATCATACTCGACAGTTTTTTTTTCTAACTTTTATTTTTTCAATTTACTGTTTGCGTACAATTTTATTAATTTACTTGCATCGTCTGCTTTTTGCAAGTCATATAAAGACTGCAAAAAGGGCTTCTTATATTTCCTTACCTATCTGTAGGCATTTTTTAAAAAATGCTTGAAATAAAGAGAAATGTCAACTGATTTTTCCCATGGATATTGGCTTTATTTCAATCGCCTGTGTCAACACGCGCATTTTATACGCTGCGATATTGATATCTCTGTTGTTTTTGCTTATTTTCTAAGCATCTGACAGATGAATGCTTGATTTGCTAAATCAAACCACTCCAGGAAAATGATGAAAAGTGCATTAAGTTTTTAAAGAGATCAACGTGTTTTATATTATTCAAATATGGATTTTATGGTGTAGATACTTATAATAAGTGAAATTTCTTTTGAATCCATATAGTTGTATATCATGTATGGTTTTGAAATTTTTAAATTTAATACAAATTTGGAAGTGGTGTTAACTGATTTGGCAATGGAACAACCCTACGTCGGATCAGTTCCAGGAGATCTATAGTAACAAGAACACTGGATGCAGAGTCTCTCTTAGAATGTTCATGGAATAGGATCCGGTGAAGATGGGCGGTCTCAGCGTTTATTGCAAGTAGGGTGGATTTTCATAAGGCCTTCGGACGCGGCAAACAAGAAAAAAAAATGCTTAAGGTGGCCACTTGTTAGTCTAAACAGAGCAATCTGGGAGGCACGATCACTTTTAACTCCCATAAGAATGCCGAAGATGAAAGCTTCTGTTGGTCAATAAGACTGGACAAAGGGTAGAATACTGTCTTTGTTCCACTGATGCAGGCCTCAACAGAGTATAGTGGAACAGTCTTCACGCCGTGGGTGACCCTTCCTAAAGAGAACAGTTATCCCCCCCCCCCACGCCAGCTATGAGAAGAGCCTGCAGAATTTGAGAGTGATTCGACTTTTCTTCTAGTCACGATTTCATTCCGAAAAGTCTAATCATTTCCTGACAATTATTTATTTTAAAATTTTGACTTGTAATGATCCCTGATTTTTTTATTTTTTAAATTTTTTTGTAGACATTATGAATACTTAACTGAATCTAAAAATTGCCTAAAACGCAGTTAAGCAGTTAATCGTTGAGCAAAGCAAAAAAATAATAAACAAGCTCCTTTTTTTTTTTTTTTTTTTCAAAATGCATACACGGTGCTATTACAAGGCAAGAAGAAAGAAGAATCCGTTACCATATGTAATTTTTTTTCACCATTTCCAACTGTTACAGTAGCTGTAAAAGAAGAGAATGAATCACATATTTTGATTCTTGAAGCGAGCGAGCGGAGATCCGGAACAATATGTATTGCGGAATAAGCAACTTTATAGTAAGTTTAAATCAGCATTATTACGTTTAAAGGAATTACAAATGTTATTTCGAAATAAACAGAACCTTTGTTTAAAGTAAAGACCAAAGCCATTGTTTTAAGTGAGAGCAGCTTCCTGCTGTAAATGTCACTTCATTCCGTACAACCGTTCTCAACTTAATCCCAACCGATTTGGCCAAAAAAATTGAATCGACCCACAATATTTTATTCATTTGAATTTTGAAATGTCGGTGCAACTTGCAAAATTTCAAGCATTCAAGCTGAAGCATAGCTACCATCTTCCGCAAGCAACGGAATGATTAGCGCTCTGGTCTTCGGTTCAACATTTCGTGGGCTTGATTCCCGTTAAGAAACATTGTGTTTGTAGTCCATTTTAAACTATAGGTCCTCCCCAATTAGCTTTTTTTGCAAAAATGATCGTAGAGCGTTCAATTGAGCCAAATAAGCTTCCGTTCTTCAACAATATCTGGTATCGAACCGGCCAACTTCCATTCCAAATAATTCAGTCTTAACTCTAGACTTCGGTGAATCAAAAAATTTATTTTGTGTATAACATAAAAGCTGAAAACTTCACAGTTTTTAATATTTCAGTATGTTTTGGGAGGTACTGTGAAATAATAAAAATCACAGCACATAATCAAATGTATTACGTGGTCGCGCACTACTTGATAACCAGAGAAAAACACCAAGTCTGCCTGGGAGGACATTCACATACCATAAGCGAGAATAAACTCTGAAACATTCACACCAGCTATCCATTTATGCGAAACATTATCAAAACACTTACCCATTTCAATACAATACTCTGATTATAATTTTAAATCTTTATAAAAATAAAAATTTTGAAGTTTGTGGAAAATGCAGAAAGGTATCTCAATACTTATCTTGCGGCCTAGACAACAGTTCATGGGTTCGTACTTTAGAGAGGACTGCCTGCTTACCAAGAAAATAGCTCGTACCAATTTGTCAATGGGGGAAACAAGAGCATTCCATTTTCGACAAGAGGAAACATAAAAGCAGTAATTTTGGCTCACTGAATGCTTTGAGAATAACATGAAATATTACCTTAAAATACCGCCAGTTCATAGCATTCTTATCTTCATTTGAAATGGACAGCTCTTGTTACTATAGCAACCGCTACTAACAAGGCTATTTAGCGAAAACTATTCCTATGGTAAGCAGATAGTATGCTTCTAGTAGTCCTGAATTCACTTTAACCGGTCTCATTTTAATTAAATCTCGAATGCAATAAATAATCGTTTAAATAACAATGAAACAACCACACAAATAATCTGCTAAGGATAATTTTCTAAAGAGAAACGAAATTTTACTTTGGTCTACTTCTGCCCAGACAAAAAACTTGCAAGCCACTTATAAAAAAAAATTTTACTTTTTTTTTTTGTAAAGAAAATATACATAGAATTCTTCTTTTAAAGATATGGTACTCTCACATGCCTAAAAAATTATTACAGAAATCATCATTATTTTTTGGGCAATGCGCCGATGAAATCGGAAACCTTAAGCGAGTCCTAAAAAACTAAAACAAAACAGTAGTGGAATGAATAGAAGCTCTTTTAAAGAGATATGATAATTAACCTTGACACTTAAAAAATGGATGGCCAGCCTCATCTAAGGAGAAAATTTTTTGACAGCTATTTTTCTATAGGCTCTAAGAAAGGAAATGGGAAAGTAACACTAGCCGCGGCGGAGTTGACATTCCTTTCTCTAAGCAGTAGGAGACGGTTTTGTACAAACTTCGACACACATGCTGTAAGCGAAACTTGCTTTATATATGTGAGCTCCAACTCCTGACGAAACCCGTTGTGCATAAATTAACTCCATTTTTTTTCTTTTCATTTATCCTTACTTGGGTTTGAAGGTCACCTAGCGAAACTTTCAAGGTGGGGGGGCTGAGGAAAAAGCACAATTTGGCCACTTTTTTTCTTTACCTCGTGCAACGAAGCAAAGAGCCATTTAATTTTTATTTTTTCCTCTTCCAGGGATGGCAACAGCGGCCTTGGCAACCGCTTGGAAGCATCGCCAATTTCAGTTTGACCGGTGCTCTTCGGAACATTTTTTGTGGCAAAACTTCAAATTTTACGAGTTTTCTACGCTCTTCGAGTGATTGGCGATATTTTTCTTTTGTCGTTTTTTATATTTTGTTGCTCTTAAAAAGAAGTAAAAATAGCGAAATTGAAAAATAACTTTCGATTGCTGTTTGCGACATGACAAGTTAGAAAATACGGAATAAGAACTTTTTGGTGCGAAATTATGTATTCTTTTGGCTTCGGAATGTTCCGACAAAAAAGCCATTTCGTTTCTTCAGGAAATTATTGCCAGAAACACAAATTGGCATGTATATGTATAAAAATTGTTGCCACTCATTGGCAAATAACTGAAGGCATAATAATCCAGATAAGCATAGATCGGGCTATTTGTACCCATCAGTTTCAAACAGTAATCATAAAGCTGTTTTCATCACAGTACTTTATAGAAGTTTTCGTTAAAAAATGCCAAAAGATATTCAATAATCAAGAAGATCACGAAATTAAAAATAATTTTCGAAAGTTTTTTGCGACTTTGATAAGCTTACAAATGCTCAAAATAATCATTTCGAAGAGAAAAAATATCCCACTGGTCGAATATAGTGCTAAGTCAAATTAAAAAATGAAAATCTTTTCTTTTTACATACATTCTTTTCATACTCTTTTTACATATGTGAACAGATAATCTATAATGAAAAAGAAATTTGTAATCTAAGGTAAATATGGACGAAGAATTACAAAGTTCATGTTCATCAGAATCTTTAGGCTTTCATTCTAAAAATAACAATAATCATTTTGTATTTCAAATAAATTATTTCCTACTGAAATTGGAAAAAAATACGTTATTAGTTGCTAATTATTTGCATTAATAGTGTTAACATTGCATATTTTTGTTTTGTTCTACACACATTTTTATTAATAACATCCACAATGCTAAATTTATATAGTGGACTTACATATTTTCGTTTAACTTTAGTTTTAATCCTAAGCTAAAGGATTTTGCAGTTCCTCCTGTATGAAGGGGTATCCAGTCCTCGTCGAGTGGAGCATCACATTTCCAAACAGTAATTATCAAGTATCCTACCATCACTACGGCAACTGTCAACTACTCGAAGGCCCCAGTTTAAGTTGTCGCTTTCTGGGCGATGCTCCAGCAAGTAAAATATGCCATTAAATTGTAAAACATTTTCCCAAAAGATAGATAATTGGACGTGCAATGATTAAATTTGATAAATGAATAAAATAACTTAATTTTATATGAAATTATATAAAGAGGATAGTTTCATTATAAAAATTATTACCGCCTCCCCTTTTAATTTACTAAATATAGAAAAGGAGCTCAAAATAATAAGCAGTGTGCTTTTCACACAAATAAATTTTAATCTAAGAGAAAGAGAACCCTCACGCCACACAGTAAATAACGTATTATTTTTTTTTAAAAGTTTAAAGTTTGTTATAATCTGTTTACTTACAAAATTACATGAAATAAATTCGTATGTACGAATATAAATAAGTAACAAGTTTAAGAAAAATTCAATGAGCTAAGCTTCAAAGTTATCTTAACATTATACTTTTCAAATTCACATCTGCTCCAATGAGCGGAAATGTTCATAATCAGTATTTTAGAAAAAATATCTTATTTTTGTCTATTTCCACCTTATAACTTACAAGTTCTGGGATTTGCTTATGATAGTTTCGCAGTTTCAGTTGTAGCAGGAAACACAACTAAACGTTTGCATCGAAATAAAATCTTTGGGGTGCAATTTATCGTCTGAAATAATGATATGGTATCTCCCTTCCTTTGTGTGAAGTAGGGAAACACAAATAGAAACTTGTGGAGCTGAGGGGGGAGCTTAAAGTGGGGTTAGGCACAGCAGGTGCCCTTTTTACACGACCCTATCCCTCGGGGGTGAAAGTTTCAAATTAAAGGAAACACCTGTGTTTCACTTTCCCTTTTCTCTATTGTATTCCGAAATTCTTTTTTGGTCACGTGATGCAAAGGGAAAGGGGACGGGGATATGGAGGGAGTCTCTTTTCTTGGAAATCTTTGCACCGACCTAACCTTGTTTTTTTTTTTTTTTTTTTTTTTTTTTTACCCCTTTTTTTCTGGTAGCAATGCCGGCTTGCTTTAACCCAGTGAAAGATGCCTGGAATAAGGGGATGATTTTCTTGCGAAAATTATACACCTTTACCGAAATTTCGCGAATGATTGATTAAAATTACTTTTTCTTAAATCGCTTCTATTTTATTTATGGGGAAAAATAAAAGCTATGTTTAAAAAATAATATTCTCTTTGGATTAAGAGATTCAAATAAAAAATAATTTATAAAGCCCTGAAAAATTTGTAGTATTTCTTCCTCCTCCTCTGTCATTTGTTTCCTAAATTCAAAGTAAATTTTGAATACAAAATTTATTTGATACTTTTTTCTTCACATGATATCGCATCCGAAACAAATTATTCCATTTTGAAATAAAAAATAAGTAGAATAAAAAAGTTTAAAGTTCTCCCATTATTTTTAAAGGAAAATGTTTCATTGTATTCAAAATAAACATTCAATTAACGTTGATTTGTTTTTCACGAAAACATTTAAGAAGGAAAAAATCGACAATGTGTCTTTTCCCAATCTCATTACTCATTTCGATAATGAGCAATCAGAGCTCATCATTCAGTCGGGGCTTACGATATAAAGTGAACGTTGAACTCTCTCAAAATTGCATAGCCATGATAGGAGTCGTACCTACAATCTGAAGAACTTAGGACAAAGTCTTAACTGTTATGCAGCTATTGTTTGTGTATCATTCTGTGGTCATTTTTAGCTGATAAGATTCCGTTCATCTGAAATGAATTTTGTCTGATTTTCAGCACGAATTCTCTTTCAAAATTTTCTTACACAAAGTTCATTTTAAAACAAACAACATTCGATGTTGCCACGAAATCAAAAGTAAATAAAGATGAGCAAAATGGATACTTAAAATTGGACTTATCTTTTAATATAATATTAAAAACGGGATTTGGTTGATTAAAATTTTGAAAATTGGATTCACTGGATTCAGCATTGATTTCTGTATGAAATACGTAAAACTAATGCATGTGTTTTTTACCAGCACTATTTTTTACAAATTTTGTAATGAATGAATAGGACATAAAACAAGGCTTGTTTATTTGTGGAGTTACAGGCGGGCGAAAACTGGTGGGTATAGTGTCACTTTTCTATTGGAAAAAGCTCAGCACTTGATTAATGTATATATATATATATATATATATATATATATATATATATATATATATATATATACACACACAGAGAATCAATGTAGAGAGAGAGAGAGAGCTTTGAAAATAACAGTCAAACAAAACCTATGGAAAAAAAAAATATTGAAAAAACAAAGTAAATATATTCTTATATTATTCTAGCTTAAATATTTTTATATTTCTTTTTATTTGTTTTCACTCATGTGTGATATTCATGTTTATATTAACTTTAATATCACAGCTAATTTTCAATATCTTACGAGACTTAAAAAATCATTCCATTCAAAAAAATAATTCTATGAATTGTGTCACTCCCCAATATTTTCTCAGCTTCATTGTTTAAAATAGAGCCAATAGTGATTGTAATTACTCTAATGTTTACAGTAATATGGAGGGTTAAAGGTTTTTTTTTTTTTTTTTACTTAGTAAAAGTGGAAGATACATGTGTGCCACTTGAATGAAAATAAGTCCAAAAGGTAGCGAGTGTGTATCCGACACCTCCGAGAAAAAAAGGCTTTGAGCGGGATATTTCCAGATTTCGATTGCTTTTTCACTGATATGGCATAGAAAGAGAGAGAGAGAGAGAGAAGTTTAACTTTGAAGAGGAAGAATTTGTGAAAATCCCTAATAACACACAATCAGATGCAACTTTATTAATGTTAGGAGCAAAAAAATACTTTTTAACATCAGCTTTACGCTGGAAATAATTTAATAACTATATATCAATCAGTTAATAATTACTCATGAAAAAATAAAAGCCGTTTGCATTTAAGGTTACAAAGTATAAAGAAGTTTAAATATCATTTGCTTCAAAATCTTGAAAAAACAGTAAACCATTTCTATTTGTAGGTAATTGGTGTTTTACAAGTGTAGATGCGATATTTATTCAGAAAAAAAAAGCCTAAAATTATTGATGGAACGTTTATGAGCGAAGCGATGGAAGGAAAAAGACATTAATTTTTTCCAATGTCTATCTATCATGCAAAACGTCAACAGCGAAAACAGCAAACTAGTTTTTCCCCTTCTCATCAACATTCACCGTCAATCTCACTGTTAATGAAGTCCTACCCGTTAAGATACTTTGTTTGTTCTGTAACCAGCCATGCAAAAACCAGTCAAATTATTGCAAATCCTCAATTACACGGATTTCAAGTTTAAAAATACAAAAAAAAGAGTTAAAAATAAATCAACAAACAAGATGATGAAGTTGAAAATTTTAAAGACATCTTTTAGAGTGAGAGTTAAGAGAAAAAAAAAAATCTCGATTGCTATATTATTAGTATTCTCTCTCCCCCCCCCTTATTTCACGGTAGACCTTGAAATATTTTTTCGAAGACTGGTTGCGTCACAGACTGTATAACTAAGTAACAATTTCGAGTTGCGCAATGAACTCGTTTCCTGCACCGCTTCAGGTGTCTTTTTCCGGAGTTGCCATTATTCAAATGCGAATTAGCATCAAGAGACGCACCCGAAACAACTCTTCTGATGGTCATTACTTCGCCTTAAATTGCTTCGCAGAAAACAAGCGCAAACTGAAATAATGGTGCTGGAGATGAAGTTATAAATAAACAGTCATGCATAACTAGGAAAAGAATGTAACACTTCAAAAGAAAAATAATTTATGGAAGAAATGATTATAGTTGTGGAAGAAAGTTGTTGATAAGTTCGATTTGTTTGCGGCTCATTTTTTGCACACAAAACTTAATTACATTGAGACCTAAGATTTAAATTACTACAAACATCCAAGCTCAAGGAGGGTTTCGAACCCAGGAACTGTTAAATCGAATGCAAGAGCGCTAACCATTCGGCTCGGTGTTGAAGCGTACAAAATTGATGAAAGTTTAATTAATTTAAATAAATATTTAACTCGTTATTAATAATTAAATAATTCATTATTTTATTTTCTTGTTTAGTTGCTTATTCTATTGCCACGGGCCTGTTTCTACAGACCAAGACGTTACGCCATGTTTAAGTTATGAAGTCGACATTTGATAAAGTTTGGAGAGAAAACTACCTTTCACGTTATTTGTGTGTGTGATTGTGGTACTAAAATATATGATGGTTGCTGGAATTATCAATTTTTATCTACAGAAATAATCGATTAGACAGAATATGATATTTTACATACTTTTACTTATGCCAAAATCGATTTAACCATTTTTTAATCGCTTGTTTTAAACTACATTGTGATATTGTTTCATTGATCTAGTATATTTACTTCAAAATGGCCTGCATGAAACGTCTTGCAAAATTTTTATTGGCAATCATTCTTCCGAAACGAAGATTGTTGAGATAATTTTTTTCTGAAACTTACCCAAAACACTTCTCACAGATCGTTTATTTATCTTATCTAGAAACATTATTTCTAATATTGCAAATGAATCATTTGTACCACCTCGTTCTTGGTCGAACATAAATTTAGTGATTTCCGAAGTGCCTGTTTCCGGTTAAGAGTAACTTCCGGAACAAATGACTTTGACGTGTAGGAACGCGAGTCTAAAGTTTAAATGCAAATTTACTATGTTTGACATTAATATATTTTTGTTTATTTTTCTACAAGTCGAGGGAGAAAGAGAGAGAGAAGCGATAAAGGGTAGATAATACCGATAAAACTTCCGTTTATGGTTTCGACGGTTCTTAGTAAATACCAGCTGATTAGCAGTCTCACATATTAAATAAGTTCCTTCTTTCTCAGTATTTCATGATTTTGTATATGAAATTTAGTGAATCTTAAATTAGGCGCATTGAAATATGTTTTCGGTTGTCGATTCATATCGACAGAATCCACAGCTAATTTTAAACCATGACGAAATAAAGATTCCAAATAACATTTGCCTCTCTAAACTTCCACACCACATCAACGGAGTAACATTAGAAATTCTGCAAAAAGATAAAAATTCATTGCTTTTCTCAACATAGCAAAGTGTCAACCCAAGAATGCAAGCGAAATCCATTCACCTGGCTGTTACGATTTCCTGTATGATTAAATTTTAGAGTTAGCTAGATCAATTAATTGTAGTTAATTTTTTCATGTAATTATAGTCATTTTTGAAATTAAAAAAATATTACAGCAACAAGATTGAATAAAATTTCGAAAGATCGCAAAGTAATGCGAAAAGAAATTTTGATACAGATGAAGTTTCGTTTTGAGGGAATAATTTTTAAGTAATTTGATTGGCTTACCTCTTACCCAATGAAAAATTTATCTGTAAGTCCCACCTTTCACACTTAGCACTTATCGTATTTAAATTCGAAGCTTTCTTGCGATTAAGTTTCAATAGCACACAGCCAAACATCCAAAAATACTATTAGGCTTTTTTAGCATCCATTTCGTTTTGTTTGTAATGTTTTAAAGCAGATAGCGGACAATTTACCTGTTCTCAAAGAAGGAAGCTGCGAAAATCAGCGTGTGTGAAAAAAATATGACATTCCTTTGTCCCTTTGTTTAACAAATGCAACATTCGAACGCAGAAACTTACATTCTAAAAAGAGAGAGAAAGAAAGAAAAAGCTTTTAGGCTGTTGTACCCTGATAGCTCCTGCGAATACAGTCAGAATACAGTTCAAAGCATGTTGGTATAACAAGAGTAACCGAGAAGAAAAGTACTAGTACATGGATTTTGTCACCCAGAGGTATCATTTCACACAGAGGACATTAGGCCACGACCTATTTAACTTGCCAGCCTTTAGTGAAGACGATTCGAACACACTACCTTCCGATAATGAGAACGACGTCATAACCAACCAGGCTACCGCGGTTCAAGAAGTGTGTGCGCTAGGATGAGAAATATTATATGTTTCTTATATCTTTCATAAGACTTTAGGCTATAACATTTCGAACTAGAACCCCAACACTTATAAATATCCTAGAGACAGGTGTGATCGATAGATATGCCTCTATGACATCGACATATATGCTTTTTACACATGTATATCTGTCGGTGCTTAGGTGTTTTCTAGGTTTCCTCCTTTGCAACACATGAATATGACATACTATCTATGAAAGTACCTTTTAATGGGTGATGTGACAACAATTTAAGACTATCCGCTGAATGGTGTTTAAGTAAACGATTGCAAAATGTGGACAAGTATGTCTTTCTTATTTGCGATTCAGTTAGGTTATCGATCCCTGAACACTTTTCGCCCATGAATTCTAATTCTTCAAAAATCTACAACTTAATAAGTATATCCACTGAAAAAATCCACTGCCGAGATGAATAGACGTTTTTTTATTAGTTTGTCACTCAACGATCATTTTCAGCATATGAAGGCTAATTAGACCTAGACCTACAGTTTAATGTGGATTTCAAATTTCCACAAGCATCCAAACCCAAGGTGGGATGCGAACTCGCGGACTGCTGAATCGAAGTCCAGCTTAGAAGGCTAATCATTCGTCTACTAAATCGGCTCATAACTGAAATGGATTTGAACCGTTAAACAGAAGAACCAAATCACTATCTCGACATCTGGAAAAAATGTTAAATTTTTTTGACGATTGTGAAAGATGGAAAAAAATTTTAACACAATATTTAAATTTTTTTAGACTTACATATTTACTCAGATAATTTAAAAACTAAGCAAAAATTTATGCAAAATTTATAAAAATTACAATAAATGAATAAAACACAATAAATATAAAAATTGTGGACTTTGTTTGGGAAATTTGGAAGAAGTTACAGTTTTTGAATGAAATTTCTTTTTTATTCTGAAGCGTGAAATATTCAAATTGAATCAAGTTAATTCAAGCAACCTATTTTCCAACTGATTCATCGTGAAAGCGTTGAATAAATTCTGATGTCGAAAACGACATGCACAAAGAAGAAGAAAAACTGTTTTGCTCATGCGTTATTAAGGGCAATATTTCACTTCATTTTTACCCACACACATCTTAAGAATATTCAAATGCGGGAAATAATAAATAAAACTAAACTCTGTAGCACGACAGTCTCGTGGGGCCAAGGACTACATTACCCATAACTGTTTTCGTGAGCCAGGATTTGAAGTGCAAAGCTTATGTCCTGGTTTGGTGGTCAGCTTAATTCGAAGTCCCCCAATGCTTAGATCCCAAGTTTTCTTAGCACTCAGTTTTATCGACCCACTGAAGGGATGATAGATTGTTTTGACCTTGCCGAGTCCGAGAACCGAACCTTGGACCTGTGGCATAGGAGCTGAGAGCGCTACTATTACGCCCCTGGGTTTGAGGAAATAATAAATAACTCTGAAAAATATGATTTTAAGGTGTTATTAATATAGGCTAAAGGAGAGGGGAACCAAAACTTTCCTTATGTGCATGTTTTCAAACTTTAAAATATTTGCATTTTAGTGCTTAAGAAGGTTTCTGCTCTTGATTTAAAATTATCTTCTATGAATTTTTTTTTCGATTGGTTTGTTTTAATTTTTTTAGTTATTTTTATATAATGTCATAAAAAAAAACCATATAATCAAATAATAATATTTAATAGTTTTAATATCTCTGGTTTGAAAAATTTAAGTATTTTTAAGTTACTGCAATAACAAGCATATTTCCTAATTCAATGTAATTTTTTATAGCTATTAATAATACTAATATGACTTATTATAAGTATTACTAATAAGTATAAAAAGTAATTTTTCATAGTTTTTTTATATCTTATTAAATAAATATTTCAGCTGCACGAAGAATGTAGGAATATCATTCAATTTACCTATATTTCAATGCATCCATATTTCAATTCACCTATATTTATATTTTTCTCCAAGAGATTCTTTTTATTAATAATATTCGACACAAATTATAAAACTATGACAAAATATCGAGAGTCAATGTTTTTTGTGATCATCCATCTCAAAGAGAAGCGAAGGGGTGATATTCTTTGGAATATAGATGGTTACATGAGATAACAGACAGTTTTGAGTAGCGGCAGATGGATTTTGAATTTCTGCATGTGCTTCTGTCGAGTTGCATGCTTGCGAGTTTTTCCTATTTATTCCCGCACGACTTATGAAGTTGCCTCACGATTTATAAACGGTCCTCAAGAAAGATGGGACACGTCGAATCTTCTTCAAGATCATGATGACTCCACATGGCTGCTTCTATCCAACTTGTAGAGCCCAACTCAGGGGTAAGCACAGGGAACCATGCTGGTGCAACAACATCGAATATCCACATGTTTTACAGTAGCTTTATATGCAGGATGCTTACTGTGCTGAATCTAGAAATGGTCAAGTAATGCTATATATATATATATATATATATATATATATATATATATATATATATATATATATATATATATATATATATATATACAGAGAGAGAGAGAGAGGCTATGTCGAAAAAGATAAGAAGTTCCTCATGATCTCATGTTATAAATGTGATCAAAAGATAAAAACTTCTAATTTTACTCAGCATTGTTGAACAAGGGAGATGGGTGTTTTGTATTTACATTTTGCCAACATATTTGTTGGAACGAGTGCTTGGGGGTTTTCAGGCTTCTTTCCTTCAGAGAAGTCAATACGCTGCACCATATTTGGGAAAAGTCGCCCCAGAAAGAAATCCGCTTGAAATATTGAACAAAAAACCCTTATAAATCACAGAATTAATATAAGTGGTTAACTCACTGTGTTCTGATGGTATGTCGTTACCTTCAAAGTGGAGTATCCCAGATACGGTTGCATTATCTCTTGACAAACATGTTTTGGCGTCCAAGTGAGTCAAATTTAAAAAAGCAATGGCCAAAAATAAATGCTAAAAAGCATTTTGTCAGACATCTGAGCAACTTCAGCGTTTTTACATTCAGTGAGGGCTTTCCATACATACTTCATCATGTCCACAATCGGAAAACGCAGAAAACTCTTTTGCTCTCACCATAGCAGATGCCAAAGCATCAGCAGAGATATTCTACCCATACCACGTTGTTCAACATTGACAGGATCGAACTCGGAAGCCTTTGTTTTCTGCATGCACATCTCTCTGGGTGGAAAGCTTCCGGATATCCTTCACGGTCGCATATGCATACCGACCTGCATCTATTCTCTCAGGGATCAAAATGAGAATTTTATGAGAGTGCTTGCATTTTTAATTGTTAGGCCATTCGCTATGCAGTGACCTTGTAAGTAAGTGCGGCGGTGGTGAGTAAGTTTTTCGATATACTGCGAAATATAACAAAATAATTATTGTTGTTTATTCTTTTATTTTCCCTCCTGTCATAGCTTTTAAGCTTTATTTCTTCACAAATACGATAATTTATTTTACAGAGCTGATTTTATTGTTAAATGGAAATGTGAAAATATTTTCAGAAATTGTTTCTTTTTTTAGACATATCCTTGGAAGAGAAATTTCTGCTTTACTTGAACTAGGGAGTTCAAGGCTTTCCCGACAAGTTCCAGGGTCAAAAGATCATTGTATTTTGCGAGAAGAATTTTATAGAACACCGCTGAGAGAAATCAGTGAAAAACAATGGAGCCGTAAACTGAAGTGAAGAGGATCAAAACAGACGACCCGCACAGATTTCCTCAAGTCAAACAAGCCTTTAAAATGAATGGCATTGTTTGCACCTCCACAACTTGATATACAGACTAAAAATTATTACTCTATTTTCGTTTTCGCTGTTTTAAGACACACCCGCTGGTGTCTGCTTTTATAGCCGTCCAGATTTACTGCTTTTAGTCAAGGACGACACATAAAAGTGGGATATTCTTCCCAAAATATAAATAGTTGCCTGAAGAATCGTTTCTCGAAAGCAACAGGAAAACGTGCTGAATTATGCAGATGAAGAGCGAAGAATATCCCTTTTCTTAAATACTATTAAACAATAAAATCTATAGAAGAGATGACTAAAATAAATTTCTCTTTCGGCGAATATTTGGTGAAATTTATCAATGTTAGTTGGCGTAATAAAGCCGTATATTTATTTTAAAGTTCTTTCCCTGAAAACGAACCTTTCATTACAGTCTGAAAAGATAGATACATATGACGGTTGATAAAATTAAATTCGCTTATCGCTTAAATGAATTTCTTAAAAGCACTAAAATTTTACGATTTGACGTGTGATTTGAAAATATAAGGTACAGAATTTTTTTTTTTATCCATTTGAATACCGAAAAAATATACATGGATACTTTCACTTGAAAGAATTCTGTTATACAATATTATGGATTTATTAATGGATAATATTCATTAATTAATAGACAATATTATTGAATTTTATGACATGAATATTATACATTAATCTCCATGCCCTCAGAACTTAATGCATGATGCCACGAGCAAAATATGCTATGGGCATAGGGATAAACAAGGGCTGGATTGTCCTTTCTTTTAAGAATATGAAGAATTTCTTGTAAACAAACGAAATTAGGCAATTAACTAGGATATATAAAATGTCATTAAATAATAATGAAAAAAAATCAATGAAAAACTGCTATGATATCAAATTTAAATTCTAAACTCAATGGCATAAAAACCTAAATAGGGGCCAAGGGCTATGAGTGCCCAGTTTGTTTTCATGGTGGAGGGTCCTGGGATACGAAGCATACGTCCCGGTTAGATGGCCAATCTAACGCGAAACTCCCTGTGATTAGGTCATTAGTATGCTCAGTACTCAGTTTTATCTACCTATTGAAGATAGGTAAGGCTGAGTCGACCTTCCCCAACCCGAGGATCGAACCTCGGCCTTGTGTCTTGAGAGCACTAAGAAGTATCGTTACGCCCACAGGAAAATTGATATTCCATAATTTATATTTAGTGCAAAAAAGAATAATTTTATTCATCATTCATAAAACATTAAGGCAATGGCTTTTAATATTTGCAAATTCTCTATTTCTATTTTTATTTTCAATAAATGCATTTCACAGCAAAGTATATATTTAAGATTTTCTCGAAAAAGAATGATGCAAAATAATAATAATAATAGTAACAAAAAATTCAATGATCTTTTAAAATAATTTAGTATAATAATGGTGGTTTCTCTTAGTAGGCAATAGATACAGTTTTTATTATTTTGGGCTTAAAAAAATAAAATGACAGTCTATTTATGAAAAAGGAGCCAAACTACAAAATAGTGACTGCTCAGGCAGCATTTAAAAGAACTTGTTTTGTATTTGTAAATCCTTATTGTGCAATTTCCTATGTTATTGTTGGATTCATAAACTTCTATTGATAGATACACGAGACAATTAATTTGCATTAATACAACGAACAATACGGGAGGATTAGTTTGTATTTGCTTTGTACAAAAAATATATATAATAAATAAATATCAAACCTATCTAATCACCTTTTTATTTCCTAATTTATGTAAATATTTTTTTTTGTGTGAAAATAATAACATTGAGAAAATTATTATTTTTATGTTAAATTATAAACTCAAAAAAAGTTTGAATTTATTTTAATTGAATTTAAAATAAAATGAAATGTAGTTTAAAAACAAAAAGCACAAATAAAATTTTCTTACCGCACAAAGATAAAATTTATTAATCTTATTTTAAAAAATGTAAATATTTGTGTATATATATATATATATATATATATATATATATATATATATATATATATATATATATATATATATATATATATTTGAAAATTTCAGTTTTGCATGTCTTTGGATTGGAAAATAATTATATTTTTTAAAAAAATGAACATATATTCATAATTATACTGAAAAATTTTATTTTGAAGTTGGCTAGAAAGTATTGTGCTAGTGAAATATATTCAAACAAAAGAATATCATGCAGTTTACTCTCTAAAAATGTCCTTTCTTTATAATAATAACTAGCAAAATTAGTTATCAAGAACTTAAAATATAAATCGTGGGCATTTCTAATAGTTTCCTATAGAATGAACGTTGGATGCTTTGTCACCATTTGCTTCATACACGAGCTGGCAACTGATTTGTTAATTTTATGATCATCAATTCAATGATTCGTAGGTTTGATTCGCACTTCACTCAGATGCACTTATTTATAGTCAATTTCAACAAGCAGGAATATGAATTATGTGATTAACAGATTTTATAAATCACTTGTGTTCATAGAATTGCCATGCTGGGGTTTATATTTTCCTTTTCGGATCTAAGTTATGCAATTAAAAAATTTTGAATAAAAACAAGCGTATTCTTTGAGTTGCTACAGTACATTTCTGACCACTTATTTCTAAAAACTGAATAATCTAACACAACCAATAAATATCCTCTTCATGGTGAACCATTGCCATTTGGTGAGGACAACATTTTAGCAAGGAGCACCTAACACCAAACCGTACTAATAAAAAGACGTCGGAGAGTACTGGAAATTTCTTGCGCATAGGAACTCTCAGCATATCTATGCGCATTACACGGCAGGACGTCCCCTTTTAAGGTATCGAATTTATTACCTTCTGCACGCTAGATCTGCCGGGCTACCATTGCTCGGATGAGCTAATTCCACGAGAAACGAAATAAATAAAGGGCATATCGTACAGTTGCATACTATAAGAGGGAAAAGTAATACTGAATACTTTCGTTAATTTGAACTGGGATTAATTAAAAGCTCTGCAAGATGTGCACGTGCAGTTCGATTGTTAGGTTTGCCAATGTCCTAAAGGAAAAAAAATGAGCCGGCAATGCGAACAAAAACCGGCAACAGGTATTCGTCGCCACTGAAAAGGAGGGCATCCGGTTGGTTATGCATGGCCGAAAAACAAAACCACCATTGAGGGTACTCGGCAATGGAGTCGCGGACGGAACTTGTTAGAAAAGATCCGTCTTCAGCCGGGTTCTCTCTTTCTGGTCACGCTCTCCGACTTTCACTGCTTTACATCCCCCTGACCTATTGTCCCCTATTAGAGATTTATTGATCACCTTATTAAATGCCCTAGAAGGGCGCAAGTGAATGTTTGTTGGCGAAGTTTTGCTTTTTACTTTGGCGACCTTTGCCAACCTTGACCGCTCAGGTGCAAGGCGTTATGGCTTCGTGGCTGCGTTTGGAATCCGCTTAGCTAAACTGTTGAAGGCTCGCCAACAATGCGATGCATTGTCAAAACGACTTCCGGAAATGGAACTTCATCAATCAGCTTCAATTTGCCGGAATACGGTGAATCGCTATTGCCACTCAAGTAATCAAACAATTTTAATGGTATCTTTTAAAGCAATATTTGATTCCGACATTATAAAAAGCATTTTACACCATTATACAATTAAAAATCTCAATTGGTACTCTGCTTTATAGAATTTTAAGTCTTATTTAAAAGTATGAAGAACATTTTATTTCCATTTCAACAGTTTACTATCGTTTTTCATATTCTATATTTTCTTTCTATTAAAGAATGTTAGTTTGATTATCAGATATTGTATATATGCAATAAACAGAATCAAATTCTATTGAATACTTTCTTAAAATAACTTTTTATCTCTCCGTGTAAAAAATAAGAATTTGTATTCCGAATTATTAATAAAAATACTAAAAGGAATTCTATCAAATAACCATAATTAAAAATATGTATAGCTTAAAGCAAAAGCGTTTTAGGCTTCGAGTCTGACCTTGATCATGGATGATCGAAATGGTTCACTTTGAATTGAATATCCGAGTCTAATTAGACCTCTTGTGCAAAATGTGACCTGAAGAACTAGACGTGCAAAGATAGTGAGGATAGAAAAATATTCCTTTTATATTAATATTTATTTCTTCTAATTTACAAACCTAAGACATTAAGAAAAATACTATGTCGCTTGCGTTATTCTAAAGATCTCTCTCTAAAATCTTGAGTTATTATAAAATATTTAAATTTCTATGACATTGAACAAGTTTTTATTACCATGAACGCTGGATTTATTAGCGATATTATCAGCAGCATCAGATGTTTTTCCATAAAAAAGTGCAATCTATTAAGCAATAAATGAAATTTCATATAAGTAGTACGTATATCAATCCACACGAAAATATAAACAATCTTAATTAAACAACAAATGTTTTCTTGAACAAAGCTGTTTCATACTAATTTAATTACAACTTGTTTTCTAGGTTTAATATTTACTTAAAAAAATGAATTATCATTTAAAATGAAGCAGTCTCAATAAAAATAACTAGTTTAAATACATATATACGTTCTTCAAAACATCAACATTGAAGGAGTTATTCAAACAGAGTAATTGTAAAAGCACATAGATAATAAAAGCAAATAGATTCATATTTCTGAAAATATAATTACATAATACTTTTAAGGCTTTTTCGGAATAATATTTTATGAAAGTTTGAACAATTGAATAACACTGATTTATTTAAAGTTCAGAAAGAATATTAATTTTACAACATTCAGCTTTTTTCTGAATTCACCCTCTTTTTTGTCCCCACACAATTATAGTTTGCTCGATTGTTTGTTTGTGAAATTGTTCGCCGCGCTTTGCCAAATTTTTGAAAAGGAGTCTATTCTTGATTCAAGAAAATGAAAATCACAGTTGAAGCCCTTGGACGAATTGGAGAGCGATTGTTAAACAAATAACCAGAATAAAATTGAATATAATTGCGTTATTATATAAATGCAGCCATGCAAATTCTCTCCCCGTACTCAACCTCTACATTTCTACACCGTGTTAGTGAATCCTTGTCGCTATAGCAACTAGCTACAAGTGTTTCCTGTTCGAGGCGCAGAAAAATTTTCAGGTATGACCAATATAGAAAATGTATCTGAGCGGTTGTATTGAAATAAAAATATGATTTATTCGTCTTTTACTCGCTTTGGTTCATTTCAATAAACTGCTTTGCAATGCTTATAGAAGAAAAGCAATAAATGTTCTATAATAGCACTGAAAGAGATTTCAAAAATATCATACGACATATTTGTTCCCGACTGTGTTACTGGATATGCAGATTCTTCAGTAAATAAAATTGCATTATAAATCTGGTTATACAAATATATTCTTCAGTATGTATGGCTGTCGGCTAAAGAGACTTGGAGAGAAGCAGTCTTCTCCCAACTAAAAATAAACGATTGTTTTTATTGTCTGAAAAATACATTGAAAGAAAAAACACATTGTTATAAAAATGAATTTTTAAATAATGATTAAAAATTTTCAGACAAGCAAATTTTTATGTTACAGATTATCGTGATCAGAAATCAGAGGAAAATTTTTGTTAAATATAATAAAAGAGATAGCTTAAAAATCTTATACTTTATAAATCTGTATTTACAATTTAATGATTTGCTACATAATCATTTCATATTTTATTTCATAATGAATTTCTACATCAGATAGTGAAAAATCTTATTTCGTTTTTAATTTAGTAGGACATAAAACTTACTCGAAATGTAATTCATAATTAGGCATTTTATCTGGTTTCATATTTTTTACTTCAAGGATAATGAAAATTTGGAATATATATCGTGTCAAGTAAAATATATAGTTCAAAATTTAGAAAGTCTAAAAAATCTATTCAAATAGTAAATAAATCAAATAAATACGTAATATTAAACGATTAGTCATTTTATGAAAAAAAGAACATTATTATAACCAATAAACAATAATTATATTGTGAAAAACAATTACTTACTTTATGAATATTATTTATATTTAGGAAAAATAACTTCAACAAATGATTTTATTTTTAATGATGTAGGGAGAAATTTAATCGATTGATATATTTTTTTTTCATGTTAAGAAATGATGAAATGTAATACATACTTCATTACAAAAAAAAACTGAACTTATGATATAGCCAATTTGGGACAAATGTCGTATAATCCAGACTGCTAAATTCTGAGTTAGGTGACATTTTGGAGGATTTTCTTATGTATCTGGCAACCTGTCTTTTATTACGTCATAGATCTGAAGACCTATAAGAAATACACAGAAAATTCTATTTCGGCTACTCTAGCACTTACGTAATCGCGCACTTCCAATACGTCATCTTGGCTAAATTCCTGCGTCGTCAAAAAAATTCAGAATTTGGAATCGTGGATTATACGAAATCTGTATCACCAATTTAAATTAACAAGAATTAGACTTGACAAAAAAGTTAAAAGGTACCCTTAGATGTATAAAAGAATAATTAAAGGAAAGTTTTCATTTTACTGTTTTATGGAATAAACTAATATATATATATAAATATATATATATATAAGTTTTATTTCTGTTTATTTCTTTATAATCTCAAATTTTAATTCTTTGATTTGTTGTTAGTCTTAAATATTCTGGAAAATATTATAAATATTATTTCTAATAAATGTAAATATTTTATATAGAAACATTCTACCTTTTATATGCTGTCAAATGCTTTTGAAAAATAGTTCTCACTGAAGCAATTTTAATTAGATTTTACTCGAATAAAATAAAATAAAGATGGTGATAACGGCGTGAAATATGTATCTGTAATGTGAATCTATTCCTGATAAAAGAAGACAATGTGAATTGAATGAAGTTTATAAATTTTGCAAGTAAGTGTCCAGGAAAAATGCTAATTGCTTCGTTGCATGCATAGTTTGGCAACTATTACTTACAAAATAGAAGCGTGTGTATGCGCTTTTCAAGGGCAAAAGAGGGCTTCAGCAATTTAAATATTCTATTTTAAGGTACTTTAATATTCTGTACCTGCATTTTATTCTGCATAAATATACTGTAATTAATTTAAGTATTTATATAAACTCATTTCCGATTTTAGGTGCTGATATATATAGATTGTGCCATTCTTTTATTATTATTATTTTTTTTTATTTTTTTTTTACTTTTTGTGAGAAACTGGTAAAATGAAATGAAGCACAGAAAGAAATTCGTCGTTCTTACTATTTATTTAATATTAAATTCAAATATACGCGTCATTTTTCCAAGTCTTGTTTGCCGCAGGCATTTGGGTAATCTAAAAAAAGATAAATTGCCTGCAGGAAATTCTGGTAAGTTCTAATAAAATATGTGAAAGAAGAAGCAGCGGAGATGGGGGAGAATTTGTTAGGAGAAAAAAGTATATCCTAATTTATTTCTATGCTTGTTGCAAGACAATTCGATGTATTGCTTTTGATTGTTAATATGCCAACCAATTCCTTTCGATATTGGTTTTCCTACCATTTTTACTTTTGTGATCAACTAACTCAATAATGTAAAGAAAATTATGTTTTTTTATAAAAAAGAAAACAAAAAACTTAACGATGAAATTTTTTTATAAATTTCAGTATAAAAAAAATATTGCATGAAATAATTGAATACTTTCTATTGAATAAATGTTGTCATATTAAGAGAAAATAAATGCTATTATATATCAAGTTTTATATATAAGTACTATAAAAACTTTTAATTGTTGCGAAATAAATTTATTTATAATAGAAACATTGCATGCAAAAATTAACACTTTATTGATTTCTTTTTACTTTTATTAAGAACAAAAATATTTATCTAATTCCATTAAATTTTAAAATAACAGGCCAACACAGTTTGATTTTAAAAAAAGAAATTTTAAAACTGATTTGTGAGATCGGAATAAGGACGTTAGAATTCTTTACTAACTGCCTAATCACAATTTTCAAAATTAATATCATCTTTGAGGTGATTCGATTTTTATGCATATTTTAGGTACGTAAAATATCAAACAATCCAATTACTGAGAGATATATGAATTTCTATATAAATTTATGACAAAAATCATAATTATTTAGTATTTTGATTACGTGAATAAATGAATCAATTAGAACTTTTATTATTTAAATGAAATATTTGTCAGATTGTAAACCAGTAGTTACAAGTGATGATGCTGATTTTTAAAAAATAACAACTTTAGCTCTAGGTAACTATTTGGAATAATCTTTCACTTACATAAATAAAAAAAGGTGGGTTGAAAAATTTATTTGCTTACATATCTTACAAAATTAAAGTTTTGCATAATTTCCTTATATAACTTAATAAATGTTTTAAAATCTTGAGATTTTTTTCACTAATTTTTGGACTTTTTTTATAAAAAAATTATATTTTGTTTTTTGTTTTGAAATCATTTTTTAATTCAACCCAAAATATTTGTATCGATGAAAACATGTATTGTCTTAATACATATTGCAAAATTTATTGTCTTAATAGATATTGCAACGAATTTAATGTAAAGAGAAAACATTGAATGTTAGTCACAAAATAATAGACATGGAAAATACCAACAAAGTTGAAAAACGCGAAAATAAAAATATAAAATTTTTTCTAATGGAAATAATTTTCAACATTTTTACTCTTTTATATTAGTACACATATTGTAGGCATATATATTGTAACAAACAACTACTAAATCTGAACAAAATAATATATGAACCTTTTATTTTTATCATTTATTTGCGAAAGTATATACATAATTCCTTACGCACTTTTTCCTGACAAATTTCCAGATTAGCTCTTACTTTGTTTACAAAATATTTTCTTTTTTCCTTAAAAATAATCAAGCAAACTAATTAGTTTCTTAAAAAAAAAATTCAGAATTTATTGACATGGTATAATTAACTCAGAATCTGGGAAATTTATGGGATATCGGTGAAATTCAGATGCTCAAAAATTAGGAGGTCACATCTGATCTAGTCGAAGACTGTTGGACTGAAAGGGCTTAAATATGTTTTAAAAGCTCAGTTGGGTTCCAATATCTCTCTGCTGATGTGATATGTTATGTAAACGCGAGTACCAGCTCAGTTGTCGAATCGGGCTCAATATCACGAATTGGTATTCTATGTTTGTCGATCGACTCACATTCGGAAATGTATCGGATAGAAGCAAGTGAGCATTGACTGTTTTTCTCTTCCCCGGTGTATAAAAAGGAAAGTCCTGGAGTCGACCTCGACCTTTGGGAATGGTTCAAAATTGCAAGGTGCATGTCTGATAGCTTCACTCAACAGGCAATCAGTAAAAAATGATGCTTTTAATTTAGATTGCATCGCATAAAATCCAATAATGCTTTTCTCCATTTCATGGAGTTTTCTTAATTTATTTTTTATCCATAGTATTTACTTCTCAGCAATATTCAGTAATTTTTGTACTCTCTAAACGTTATTAAGTTCTATAGCTTTATGCACCCTTTTATTTATGTGTAATTTTTTGGAAAATCTTTACCCACTTTCCTTAATTTTTAAAAATTTTTATTAAATTTTTTTTGTAGAGTTTAACGTTAAGAGAGTCATGTTTCCACAAGTATATCTCAACATGGATATTATTACTAAGTTGCCTTAATACTTTTTTCAAATGAATTTTGTAGAAAGTTTTGACAGGTTTAGGAAAATAATTTTGATTCATAATTTAACGACTCTGTTTTGATATGTTTCAAAAGTTATTTTTTAAATTGTTAATATAATGAAATAAATGTATAATTTTTATAGTGACAAATAAATTAAACTACTTTATGACTGAGCAATATTATATATTCAGAGCATTTAAATAAATAATTGTATTAATTGACTTAAGCTTATAGAAAAATAGTAGAAGAAATGAAAATTGCCTAAAAAAGTAATGTAAGTGCTATAAAATAAAATAAAATGCATGAAAAATTACAATAAAATAGATATAAATTAGAACAAAATACAAATTTCACTCAGATACATATATATACTCATGTATGTACTTAAATATGGGTGTTGTTATGTGTATGTTTGTGCGTGTTATAATATACTTTTATTTATTAATAATTCTGTTTTCTATTAACAACATAGTTTTATAACATTTGTTAAAACTTTCTTTTTTTCCAAATATTATTTTGTCATAGCTTTTAATAAAAAAAGTAAAAGTATATCCACGTATTAAATTCACCAAAAAATTTATAATTTATTAAATTTTCACCAAAAAGTTAATAAATCGTTAAATTTCACCAAAAGATAACGCATTAAGTTATGTAATTTTTGTATAATCAATAAAGAAAGAAATGAAAGAAATTTTTAAAATTTCAATAAAAAGGCTTGGATATCGTAAAAACTTTCAAGAAAAATATTACTTTTGGAAATATTTTGATGGTCTTTAATAATTCAATTAACGCAGAAGCTTGCCAAAAACTTGAAATTTCGTTAGAAAAATAAGAAATTTTTGCTTTTATATAATTTCCTTACGAAGTATTATTCATCGCTATTGGTTATTCTTCCTTATAGTAAAAATACGTTAAGTTTTCGATATACTTTTAGTCACATATAGGAACTGCCACATACTTGTAGTTTTCTCTCTTCACAAATACTTTTCTAGTGCTATTAATTTAATTTTTAACTAAGAGGTAATTTTTTTTTTTTTTTTTGCTAATTCGAAATTTTTTTAGTACATGTAAATATTTGAAATATGTTTAGATTAAATGCTAACTATGATTTCCTAGGCAATAACTGTCAAAAATACTTTCATAAATAATTAATTGGAAAAAAGCGATTTATTTGGTTACGAATGCAGCGTGACATAAATTGCGTGGCAATTGTACGATTCCTCTAGTTAGGACATCTTGGCGATTATCCCAGCTCTTTCCTCGCGCGCAGCCAAGGAAAACAACATGTCGACAATTTCTTTCTTTTTTTTTTTTAAATGGTATATCCTTAACTAAGTAACATTTTGATCTGGAAGCAGTTCCTCCCACTCAAACTATCCTTTGCAGCTAAAAGGGAGATGCGTTCTTTCTCTACTCATGCAAAAAATCATTTCCTTTTATCAATCAAATAAATCACAATACACTATATTTTATTATATTTTTATTGATAAAAAATGTTTCTGCTTTTACTTCTTTCCATCCAAAACTGAAGCTTTATACATATAACTAACCCTTTTAAACTGCAATTTATATCATCTTATAAAGCGATACTTTTGTTAATTCGTATAGTACATAAATTTTTTACATTCATTCTTAAACATTTGTGACATACATATAAAATTAACTTTATTATAAATATCTGTTTCTTTTCTGTAAGGCAAAGCTACATTATTCACAAATCTTTTTTTTTTCATTGGTTTAAAAGATTAAAATTCTTATTATCAACTACTTAAGTGCGTTAAATGGTCCATTTGATTCAATACTATTATAAATAAAAGCTGGAAAAGTGTCTTTCCTTTGGTATGGTGAAAGAATTTGGAAAAGAGAGTATCCCAGCTCAGGTATCAACTTCATCACGAGATCGAGAAGCAGAATTAATGCTCCGAAAATGTATAGCAATTCTCTGTAGGTTTTCAGTGCTTATATTTCCTTATAAAACCATTGTTATAAATATTTTATTATCACAATCGAATTTCTTATTTTTAGTTTACAATCGTTTTAATCTACATTATTGTGTTTAACCGAACGTGTGTATATGTGTGTCTTCCTTAAGTTTGAATTTAAAAAATTTGGAATTCAGTGGAAATATTTAAAAAAGTTATAAATTTTTGTTGTACATTTAAATAAGTATATATAGATTGATAGATAAATACAATTAATAAATTTTATATCGACAAATGAAAATTTCTTTTTCGTCATATCTTACAATAGCTCAGGCATCCAAATCTATGATTATCTTTACAAATGGACAGGCCAATGAAAATAAGAACTTCAGAAAACAGTTATCATTATTCTCCAAGAAGAACAAATGAAATAACAAAATAAAAAATAAGCCATTTCATTCGTTCCGAATTTCTGCATCTGACCAATATCTACTCGAGAAAGTTCTCTAACTATCACACTTATCGAAATTTCGGATTTACACCCAATAGAAAAGACATTTGGAGTGCTAATACTATTGCATTGACCACTAAGAGCTAGATAAAAACGTAAACCGACCAATCACACGGGAGAGCAACGGCGTGCGAAGATATTCAAGGAGTCGGCGATATGGAAGTGTCTCAAACCACATCCTGCGAATGTTAGATGCGAAATCAACATCGAGCAAATATTTTAAATCACGATTAAAAATAAATAAATAATAGTTTATTCCAGAGCTATATTTACATGGCCGCCGCAGAGACGTCTTTGTCTTCCGCTGCCAACTTCCGATGGAAAAGGGTTGAAATTTCCTGAGATATGACGGCTTCCTGGAATGAAAGAACTTGACGAAAAAAAAAAGGACTGTTATACGTTTTGTTTGGGTGTTTCTTGCAGTCTGCGCAATAATGGCCTTCAGAGAGGGCAATATCCTGCAGATAAATATAGGAAATTTTTTTATAGATTTATTTCTCTTGCGAAGATGATACAAGGATGAAAACTGTATTTCATTCCATTGAATGGATTGATTACTAATTCTCCCGAACTGTGATATATATATAAAATTTGACTAGTGTAATGAATAGATGCAAAACGCAATGCAGCGAAATGATACTGCACAAACTAACATGATTGAATGACAAGGTTAAATATAATATTACAGGGGCATAAGGCCCAAAGAATATTTAGCGTATGCAAACCATCTGAGCATCACATTCTCTAAATGGCTCATTAAAAGAGATTAAATAAACAGATTTCCAAAGCATTTAATCAATTACGAGGAAGCGACTTGGTGGTAGTCTATCAAATTTAGTAACGGGCCGGGCCCAAGCAGTAGATCACCAAATACTGATCTACCACCTCTAGAGGAAGAATTTCACTTGGAAAAGATTTCCAAGTGAAACCTATTTAAAGTGGCCCAGTCTCCTATACATACATAGCGATGTAGGCGAACCCAGAACTATACATTTAGGCTAACGGATTTGGAATAATCGCCCTCACCAAGTGCCTCGTAACTTGAACCACGGTCGCACCTGAGCTGGCATCCTCCTCTCCTCAACCAAGCAACACTAACTGAATGACTTCGGACGTCGCTTATTAACGTGGACACATCCCCCACCTATGAAGCTCTAAGAACCCAGTGAGGGGAAAGTACGTGGTCACCCTCCCAACCACTGCCCGCGACAAATGATGTTTCACTTTGCTGATCATAACGAGAAGCGGCGTGAAGCTACTGAGTCACTGGAGTTCACCGGCATCCTATAGGGAACTCTATGGAACTTCGCTTAAATAGGGATTCGAACGGGGTCCTAACCAAATAGGGCACCGCGGTTTTTCTAAGTACTAACTGCAAGTTGAAGGGCCTGACTTGTATCATCATATGGAAATCGAATTAAAAGTTGATCACTTTGGCTAATCGTTAAAATTCAAAGTAGCTGTGAGATGAGAAGCAGTAGATGTGAGAAATAAGACCTTTCTGAGCCACGAAGCCCTCGTAGTCCGAAGGTAGCATGTTCGATACTTAACATAGACAAAGATGATTCATAGAAAGCATGCACTTTCTTCGTTTGTTGTGCTAATTATGGTTTTTGAACCACATAGGTCATTTGTATGTGGTTCAAAAACATGAGGATTTGTGTTTGCTCAACTCAAACAGGCAGAAATAAGTGTTATTAGTTCTTCTTCTTTATCAACTTTTGTTTAGAAGTGACAGTATGCAATTATTAGAGTCCTATGCCGAAAAGTATGGTTTAAGCATTAAACACAGAGAGCCCTATTGTGATTGAAATGCACTTTATTTACAGAGATCTAAAGAGCATGCGCATTTTAGCAACCTATTTTCCAATTGTTAAACTAATTTTACTTGTTCTTTTATGGGATGTGTTTTGTAGCAACGTTTTTCCATGTTTTTGAGATGTTTTTTACGAAAGAAAATATAAAGTATGTAGTTTGTGTCTTCAAAAATGCACGCAATTCTAAAATATATTTAGCTTTTCCAAATTAAAAAGGAATTCGATAAATAAAAAGAATATATCCAAAAAATATTGATCTGAAGTCAAGCAATCTATGTATTTAATTTGCCCTGCAATTTAATCTACAACTACAATGGAAAAAGCTATTTTTAATTTTAAACTGAGACATTTTTAAAAATATTAAATTTATGTTACACATTTATTTAGGTTAAAATGTATTTGTTTGTAAATAAAATGTGATTCTGTCGTTGCCCTTAATTAGAATCGTAATCATATGGCTACTCAGGCTAAATGCTCCATAGGGTCCAGTACTGCTTCTCTGGAGAAATGTGCCGGCTGGATAATTGACCTCGTCACTTGATCATAGTGGTATTCAACTGTTGTGGTCGGAAGAAATGGGAAAAGGAAATGTAACACAGTAGTACAGCCTATACGCTTTAAGCCTTTGTATATTGTTTCTGAATTCTTTCTTATAGACAAATCTTCTCCTTACTCAATGCGGGAGCTGGCAGACGAATGGCGTACGCTGTGACCTTCAGTTCAACAGTTCATGGGTTCAAATCCCACTTTGATCTTGGATGTATGTAAGGATTTGGAATCCATTTTAAAGTGTTGGTACTGGACTAATAAGCCTTCGTGTGCAAAAAATGACCGTTCATCTACAAAACGAAATCTTTTGTTTAAGTGTCGATAGTCACCTGGGTTCAGTCAACAGGAACAGGTAGTCGACAAAAATGCAAAAGAAATAGCAGAGACAAAAGACTATTTCCCATTAAAATACTTTTTTATTGAAATTTTAACGTTTAATGTTCAAAAATTTATTATATCTTTATTAAGTTAATTTTCATAAACTATTTATTTTTGTCCGAGTAAAAATTTACAGAAAATTCAAAATTTCACTTGAAATACTTGAACAAATTTTCTAAAAGCACACATTCAAAAGGTCATGACACTTTTCTGTCTTCTTTTGAAATCAATTAGGGCATCACTCGAGAAAAAAATAATAATCTAACACACTATCAGATTACAGAAACAATGTTGCTTCTCAATAATTTTTTTTCTCCTCAGTAATGCGGTTACATGTCGGGGTTTATTGTTTCTGCGGAATTTCAAACGTTTTCATTAAAAAAAAAATAGAATTCGGGAAGGGTCAGCCAAAGAGTCAGGGTGATCCGCAGCAGTTTGGGGTTCGCTCAGCACCCGGATCCGGATGTCCTTTCTCCGAATCTCACCTACTTCTCTTTCAGAAGGTGCGCTTGTCCTACATACGTCCGTAACCATGCGTCCCTCGAGGGAGGCCTCGCCTCTTCACACTTTCATGACCATCCTCTTCCACCTACGCTCGGGCGAATTATTCTCTTCTGGGGGAGACTAATTGTGGGGCCATATTTAGGCACGCAACAGATCTTCCTACAAGTGGTTTTCGCCTCCCTCTGAAGATCAAACTATTCACAAGATATCATTGTGTTATCGCATTTCGTTCCTAGTTGCCTATTTCTGCGAATCACTTCGCAATCTCGATCAAGTGACGAACTCGACACCTGAGCTGGGACATTCCGTATTACAGAATGGGAAGACGAATAAATAAAATACAAACCTCTCTTATCCTATTAACCATCAGTTGGTGTTATTGGTTGGTCTATGACTTTGAAAATTTTTACAGAAGTGATAAGTTGGGGTTTTATATTCCAAAAATTTTAAGGCTCCCAGCTGTCTACTTTTAACTACTGAATACGTTAAATACAAAATTGTTTCGTCATTTTGAATCTTGATAAAAAAAAAAAAAGTCGTGTACTACACCTGGCGTCTTCCTCGCAATAGCTACATTTGTGATGGTTCTGAGCCCATTTTAAAATATAGGTTCCGGACTGATTAGCCTCCGTGGGGAAAAAATGACCTTTCAGAGACAAGCAAACAAAGATAATATACCCGCGGAAGAATAAGAGTTCCATG
This sequence comes from Latrodectus elegans, assembly GCA_030067965.1. Lineage (NCBI taxonomy): Eukaryota > Metazoa > Arthropoda > Arachnida > Araneae > Theridiidae > Latrodectus > Latrodectus elegans. Next base: position 126,141,082 of record CM057813.1, read on the forward strand.
GGACTCTTTTTATAGTTTATTTAAGCACGTGTTTAGGCTGGGTCAGCTATCAAACTTGCTACTCAACGGGCATAAAGATGGTGTCTTTCTCTACAACACTACTGCAATTCTTATTTTCTCAGTATTATTAAATATTATATATATATATATATATATATATATATATATATATATATATTTATATATATATATATATATATATATATATATATATATATATATATATATATATATATATACATATATATATATATATACATATTTATATATATATATATATATATATATATATATATACATATTTATATATATATATATATATATATATATACATATATATATATACATATTTATATATACATATTTATATATACATATATATATATATATATATATATATATATATATATATATATATATATATATATATATATATATATATATATACATACATATTTATATATATATATATATATATATATATACGACAGAGTTATCGTTATAATTTTTCCCAATTTTCTAAACAGTTTTCTATCTATACGAATAAATAATTGTAACTGATATTGTCAAATTAATTATATACAATAGGCTTGACGTGCACTAAGGGGTGCTTCATGACGCTTATCCGGCTGAGTGCTTGGAAGTTTTCCAAATTTCCCGCTCTAGAACCGGAGAATACAGCACCTATCTATAAAAAACCTCCTAGGTGTCATAGACGAGGTGGACATTATAGTCAAGTCTTGGGATCTTCAGTTTGGTCCTGTTTCAAAGCTACGAAGATTTAACCATCTTTTAATGTTTCGACTGAATGTAAAAATTTCTTTTTTCTTCAGTGCGAGCTTTAGCACTTCGCTCCAAAACAGATCGCTGTTATCTGCAGCTTTGTAATTTTAAACATCGATTTGGGTATGAAGTCAACCATTTTTGGTAGCACTTCCCTCTTTTAATTTATGTGCCACAGAAAACAACATTGAAATCCAAAAAAATTGAACTTCTTAGCATTTACTGACTTCGGTGCAGGCAGGAATCAAACCCACTACCTTCTGAACATGAGAATAGCAGCTTTTTCAAGCCGCCGAATTGAATATTTGAACTATAAAACAGAAGTTTAAATCTTATAAAGCCTATTGATTTAATTACCGTCAGTAGATCAGATTTTTTTCTAAGCATAGAAAATTATGCTTTTTCTCACCAGGATTTACTGATTACTTTTTCAATTATTTAGTGGGGAAAAAAAAATAACCTATTTAAACAATTCAACATACTTTTAAAAACATTTATAAAAATCAAGTGTAAATATTATATATATATATATATATATATATATATATATATATATATATATATATATATATATATGTATATGTATATATATATATATATAACAAAAATAAATGATTATGTAAAATAAACAAGAAAGAATGCTCAAAACTTCAACTGCTCTGTTAAGAAAATGCCACCTGCCGCGTTGACAATGACAGTGGAAAAAATCTGAGTACTTAATGGGTTGAAGAAACGATGACGATGAAAATATTTTTAACCTGACATCATCCTCCTCGGCATGTGTACTGCGTGAAACAGGTGGTTGTCGTACAGTCGTCATCTGTGTGTGAATGTGACTTCTGTAAGGATAGATTAACTGAGAAAAAACATTTTTTCATAAATAATACGCCAGTGCTAATAAAAAGTTTCTAATTTTCTAACAGCGGTAAACGATGGAACCGTTTAATATTATTTCAATATACAAAAAAGCTACGTTTCTAATCTCTTAGACTTTTACTTATTATATAAAGAATTCTTAGGTGAGAAAACAAATATAGTTATATCCGATGTAAGACTGAAACACACTAAATGAAGCACATTATTTGTTTCTTTGTTTTACTGCATAATTTCTGGGTACTGATTTCTGTCAACCAAAGTGCTAGCACCCGCTTTCTCATCTTTAATAACTGCCAAATGAAAAGGTCGATACCTGATTTGGCACCTTAGTTTCTAAATTTTCACACCGACTGACGAACATTAGACCTTACGAAAATTTGTCACAGTTAGGCTTAGCACGGCGGTCCTCATTTAGGATCAAGTAACGAACTTGCTGTTTTCCGTACACGAAAACGAAGTTTTTTTCAATCCAAGTTGTTGGAACTCATAGGCACATTTATATCAACGAGAAAATAGTGTTGAAACCGTTGAAAAAAAAAGCTGAATACCTGATTTTGCTTATCAAAATAGATGGAAACAGGTATTATTCTCTTCACTTTGTTCTCGGATCAAGTGGAATGGTCTACTCTTGATTAGGTATTTTTTCTAAGAGACTACCACACCAAATTAGCAGATTAACATTAAAATGTTATGAATATATTCTGAAAATTCAAACTCCCTCTCAGTACGAATGTTGATTTATTTCTAAAATTAGTCATAATTTTAATAAAATTTCAAAATATCAGGTATCGAATCTATAATTTTATACGAGAACGAAAACAAAACTTAGAATTAAAAAAGAATGTCCAAAACAAAAAACATAAGTAATATTATATTCTATGTTTATTTTTTGTGAACTTCATAGTAAATTACTTCAAAAACTTGGTAAGATCTAAATTCGCGATTTCTCCATAAAAATATCCTTTTTTTACAATTGTTGTTAGATTACAGTGTGTTATCCGTTAATGAACAGTTCAGACTTGGAACAAATCGGATAACAAACATTTTCATAAAAGTTATTTGTGTTCCGGCAACGAACGCATACTCGGATCACGAACTAAAACGAATTCTAACGAAATCTTCTCGACTCTCGGAGCATAATGTGCACGGTTGCAAAACCTAATTTATCGAAAATCATTTTTCATCTCTCTTAAATTTTGTTGCTTCCCTATTAAATTTCTAAGTTCTACATTAAGAAAAAAAAAATTTTTACGAGTAGAATATTTATAACCAAAGTAGTCTATCAGTTTCAGTTTTGATTTCATTTTGTACATCCTTCCCCCCCCCCTTTTGTTCATTCAATATCTCGTACGTACTTTTGAGTAATGAATTCCAGACGGCAATAACAACAATGCTATTAATCCCTTTACAACGACAACGCGCTATTAATTACTATCCGATAATCCTGAAAAAGAGAGAAAAGCAATAGACATGCTTTTATCGGTCTAGAAACAAAAAATTAATAAATAAATAAAATAAATAAAAAGGACTAATTGATGTGTAAAACTATATGTATGAATTATTATTATTTTTTTTTTATAAATTGAATAAGAAATTATATATCCTTTTCTAAAATTTCATTTTTAGGGTCTCCAGAACGAATGAATCGATTTCTCAAAAAAAAAAAAAACTATGGTAAATCGATGACCAATTAGCGAATATAATCTTGTAAGAAATTATGTTCGTTAACCTATTACATTAGTTTAATCTAAATAAATTTAATAATAGATTTAGCTGAGAGATTTAGTACTTTCGTGATTGCTCGCTGATGCTTCCCCGTATTCGTAGCAAGTGTCCCAGAGTGGTGTGTTCATAGCAGCTTTCCATATTTCAGAAAGACTTCTTTGTGACATTCGAAGCATTTTGTTGTTATTCATTTCGTTATCATTATTTCATCACCATTAGAATTTCTAGATTAAAAAAAAAATTGCAATATTTTTTTATAAATTTTATTTATTAAATTATAAAAACTTTTATAAATAATTATCATTAGAAAAAAAATATATTATAAAAATAATTTGTAATTATTTTTTATAATAATTATAAAAAAAAATTAATAAAGTTTCTTTAGTTTTTAAATATTAGTGTGTTACTAAAAGTTTGTTTTAACAAAAATTAAGTATGTTATATAAAAAAGTAGCAAAATTAAAATCTAATCATATTTTACGAATGAGTGTGCAGCGTTCGGAAATAATGATTTCCTTTTCAGTTGATAAAAGGCCTCTTATTAAAAAATATTACAGGAAATAATATGTTGACATATAATAATTTAATTGTTATGATAGGGTTGTTCGTGAAGTAATTATGTTAATAACAATAACATACTCAAGTTCAGAGAAAAGAAAGCATTGAAAACAGTTCCCTTGTGTTAACAAAACATTTTCATTTCATAATACTGATCCACTTCACGGCAACTGGTCATATTTTTTTTTCTGTTTAATAATAATTACACTCTCTGCCTTTTTCAGAGTTTTAAATTGTGCGGCGATAATTCTCTTAATTCCCCCCTCTTCGCAGCAGGCTATAGTTGACAAATGTTGTCTTGTATTCGAAAGATAGCTGGTTCAATAACCCAGTCTTGACCAAAGTTGTAGGAATAAGAAGGTATACATCCATTTTAGTATACGTTGAGTCTAATGTTCCTACACAGAATGTGATGGGAAAATTTAGAGATGATGTGACAGTCTAGAATTCCAACGTTAGCGTTGACCTCGTCATTTAACCTTAAAATTGAAATAAGAGCTTTATTCCTTCTAAGAGATATTAATGGTAGTCGGAATTTCATTTTGTGATTTCATTAGAAGGAACAAAAATTTCAACTGGAAAAATAAATCAAGAAAATATTTTGTATTTTGAAACGGAATTTTTTAAACAAATATTTTTACTAATATAACTAAGCAAACATTCATTCCTTCCAAATATCAATAAATAAATACTAGTAACACTCTCGTCTTAGAGAGGTAGCGGGTTCGATACGCGATCCATTCGAGAATTATCGTGCTGACAGAGTCTGTGAACGTGAGAGTTTCGTTGGATCACCTGCTCCTACGCTTGTGTGGGGTTTTGTAAAGTGCCAACTCTGAAGGACCAGCAAAGGGTTCAACCAATCTGTTAAGTAACTTACAAAATTACGCGACAGTGTTGTTCGTGTTTAGTGGAATATGCAAATGGAAACATGTCTCAATGATCTAATCTGAATAAAGAATAATAAAACAGAATGAAATAACTGAAAAAAATTTCCGTTGTAAAACTTTTCATGGTTATTCCATTTATTATTCTTTCAAATAAAACATAAAATTGTGATTGCAGTAAAAAAAAATCATAAATTAAACTAAACTGCCATATTGTATGCAATCGTGCAAAAATTATTACAAAAGTATTATATTAAACTCGTATATGAATTCATTTTAACCATAAACTTGATCTTGAAAATGTCAATCTAATTTTCCAGATCACAAAAAATGCATAACTTCTTGAGAGAGAACTTGTGGATTAATCATATGCTTGGTGCATGTGTATCAACTGTAAAGTGGAATTTAACGGCGTATTTTTGTCACAAAATAGACGAAATTCGCCGTGATTCATGAAAAACCCAATAATCATAAAGAATTATAACCCAATCAAAAACAGGTTTGGACTTGTTATTTTATGTGCTTAAGCCTCATAGATCTTCTATTGTAATATTTTTATTATATCATTTGTTCCTTCCATGTAAATATTATTGGAATTATTGCTGATAAATTATAAAATTGTATTTCTGCATTAAAGGAATATGGACACTAATGTTAGCAATTTATGATATAGAATTTCATCATCCTAAAATAAAATCCTTTGGTTTTATTCATTTAACAATCTTTTGGAAATGTAAGTTATTTATTTGTGTAATTCAAGAACTACCGAAATAATTTAATTCCTTTAAAAAATTGTATTTTATTGATAAAATATACTTAAAATATTAACATTAATTTGCTTATTGTAAAGGGAATATGTTATTCTAAAAGATGTTGAAATGGCTCATGAAAAATTAAGACAATTTAATATTCTTTAATGAAATATCGAAAACATAATAATAAATTAAAAAATGAAGTAGGAAAATATGATGACAAAAATATACACAACAAATAAATAAATGTAAAAATATTTGTTAATCAGGCCAAAAACTATAGCGAATAATTAAACACAAAATCATAATAAAAGCTAACATATATTTCACTATAATAATAATCTTATACATTAATTCATTAAAATGAATTTGTTTGCGGTTTTGAATCATATTTTAAAAAACTGGAGTTTTCGGGGGAGGAAAAGCTATTTCTTAAATTTTAATCTAAAATGTTATGTGAGTGTACACGCTCTTTTACCAAGCTAAAAACGCAATTCTCTTTTAAGTAATTCGATCAATGCAAAATATCGCATGTAAATTTCTATACATAAAAATATGAAATTGATTTAATATTCAAGTTCAAACTAAACTAAACCCAGTGACACGACAATTCATAAGGGGCCAAAGCCCACAGGGCCAATAGCTATAAAGTATATAGAAATAGCCCCATACTTAAATAGTAGGCTGTATTGGCTTAGTTGGAAAACTTCCGTGCACCCTTCTCGGCAGGTGTGCATGCGACAGCAAAACTGTTTTAAAGGATTATGGTACTCTCTTGCGGAGATGGGTGCACGTCGATTTCGTCATCTCGTGGTTCAGAATGACGAGAGGGAGTTCGGTTGAATCTAATGATTTCAGATGACAGGAATAGAGGCTTCTGTCAGAAGCATTTTCATTCGAATGAAAAAAAAAATCTCTGACAATGGGGTGTTGAGCACCACCCACGAGCTCTTGGCCCAGGAAAAAATATTCAAAGATACAGACTCACTGTCAACAACTATTTTCGTTTGTGAACCCGGGTGCTGTTTTAGAACATTTTCGAGATTTTTTTTTTCTTTACAAGTTGTGGAAAAATTTCGCTTTCATCAGAGATTGATGAAGATGAGGTGCTGCATATTTCCGTTAACGATGTCAAGACGCTTCTTTCTTTCGAGCTGCTGGAAAATAGCGGAACTTTCAAAACCGGGGCTCTTGCCGAATTTACGGTTGTTCAGCAGACTCTTTTCTGTTGCCGAAAATGCCGCTGCTATGTGGGAGTTTTGAGCCAATTTTCGGAAAAAATTGTGTCTTTTTGAAATTTATAATAGTTATCGATTATAGCGTAATATTTGTTTATGTGTTATCATTGAAAAATCTTTTAATCTGGGTTAGAGATGAAAGCACAATCCGTCTCACGGCGAAATTTTAAAATTGAAAATACATTGATGGAATATCCAAGATACATTCGTAAAGGTACTGCGTTCTTTAACAATTATTGTTTACACTTTCGTATTCAGATTATCCAAGAAAAGTATTTCAGCGCAATTAAATATTAAATAAAAGTCATACTTATATATATTTGAAAATAATTTTGCATTCAAGGGTGAATTAGACTGGGATTTATAGCATAATGTCAGTTGCGAAACACTATGAACATCCAAGTCCAAGGTTGAATTCGAAGCTATGAACAGTTGAATCAAAGACCAGAGCGGTAATATTAGCCCTGGTAACTTATAAGCAGAGACAAAATAAAAAATAACCAGACGTTAAATTTGATATGCAAATAAACATTGATAATTTACATCATTGAATAAACTTTTCATTTTCAACATCCTATTAAAACAAGACAACAGAACTATATAGAAGAAAAAAAACGAACAATCCATCTTTTTTAGCAATACTTTTAGAGAGAGAAAAAACGTTTTATTTTAAAATCAAATGTTGTTGAATTTTAATTCTTTATGGAGGGAGCTGGTTATTGCCTTTTGAATGTTTTGTTTGTTTTTTAATGTTTTTTACGCTCGTTCAACAATTCAAGGTTTGGAGCTCCTTTTCTCGGTCTTAAAATATTTAGTGATTATGTATCCACTTTAAACATTATCGGACTGAATTAGATCTTATGTGAAAAAAATAACCGTAAAGAGATAAATAAGCGTCAATCTTAATTCGTAATTGATAAATATTGAATCTTTAATGATAATAATTCATAGTTTTATTTCCTTCCAATTTTAAGAATGTAAGGGAAAATCTAAATTAATAATTAATTTTCATAATAATTTGCATTTTTTAATTGCAAAGGAAAAATTACGAACTATTTTTTTCTTATATTTCAATAAACACAAGTGGAGTTGTAAGCTACACCTCCCATTTCAACATTTCGTGGGTTAATTTTCCTGCGTCGGTTTCAAAATTTACAGTAAATTGAGATCCACTTTAAATTGTAACTCTTGGTCCAATCAACTATTATTCGCAAAAAAAGCAACTGTTAAGAGATAAACAAATAAAAAATTGACTCATGATAAACAATTGAAAAATTGACGTATGAGCCTAATTTTTATTTGAGCCCGAAAACAGTTTCGATAATCGGCGAACTCATCGCCAAACTCTGTTGTGGGATTCATTCCTGCCATATTCCAATAATCTCTGCTTTTTCTGGAAACGGTAACATCCCATGCTTGTTTTCAGAAGAGATTTCGCTAGAAAGTGGCAAGGTTTGTTTGTGAGTCAATCTTCTCTATCGACTTTCCCTTTTCACGGCTTGCGGTTACAGAATTTACCCAGCAATTAATTTAGTTCAATGACATGAAATATTGATTTTAGCTGCATATAAAAAAATTAGAGAGTTTCAAAAATTAAAAAAAAATTATAGTATTTTATTTTTAGTCCTGTGTATTTTCGTCCGGGGTTGACCAGAGAACTGCTCCGTATATTGAAATAAAATTTATATCAAGATGTCAAACCGTGACTAATTTAAGACTTAAGCTGTGTAATACTTCAAATTTTCACTAACAGATGTTAAATAATTTATGTCATAATTAATTAATTGTGTTCTTTAATTTATGTCATAATTAATGTTGATTTGTGAGCACATTGTAAAGCTATGATGTAATACTGGGAGGAAAACTTGCCCGCTTCGAAAAAGGAAAGCATGCCAGGAATGTGAAATCATGAAGAAAGAAGAAATATTCCTCCTAAAATTGTAATTTACGTAACTGTGATGGTAGTTTCATCCACTGCAAGTAAAACATCTATGTAATGTTTTCATTCACTACAGAAAACGTGTTTACGTTTTTCCTAACACACCACCGACCACAAATACATTGAAACGCTAATGAAGAGTGCTTCGTTATTTAAAAATCATTTTAACTAAGGAGAAACATCAACAACTCACATCTCTTTTTTCTGATCTGTACCCAAAGAGAGAGAGAGAGAGAGAACGGAAATCCCTTTTTGGGAGAATGGCAGAATTTGAAAATATTTTGAGGAAGGCTTAGGCCCAAAATGTCTGTCGTGCCAATGCTGATGATAATTCCTTACATAACCACTGATTGAATATCATATCAAAATGTATTTGGAGTTAATGTTTACAAACACAACCGTGAAAAGATTCATTACAGCTTTATTTTTCAAAATTTGAAGCTTTAAGTATTTTTTAAGAAAAAAAACAAAAACATATATTCCAGGTGTTTGGAATAATATTGTTAATATGTTGTATAAGGCTCTCTGCTATGATTTTCCATCTACAAGGGGAGGGGGGTAGATGTGATGACACCTTATACAATGGAGCACTCAGTGGACGAGTCTTCGTAATTTAGAAGCAGGGGCCAAGCAGAAGCTCCTTGGCTTGACCTGCTAAGTATCATTTTACATGGAGGACATTGCAACCACCATATATTTAACGTGCCCCTTCCGCCATTAGCGAACTCGACGAATTTTCAATTGCGTCGGGAATCGAATTTCTACCTTCCGATAGCGAAAACGAATATTTTGGGCACCACGGCCTATGCTAGGAATATATTGAAAGATAATTAACAACATATTTAATCCACCAGGTGTGATCATTGTAATCAATAACAGTGCAAACTCTCGTTTTCAGTTTTACAGCCCGTGGACTCGACTCAATTTGAGGTATGGAAGTTACAGGTCGGAAGTCCCTTTAACTATTTTTGTGGCATTCCTTCTGAATAATAAATGAACGTAGAATGATCAAGCAAAAATCGATAACAAGAAATGTGACGTCAGCTAAAGATGAGTTTTATGGCTTTTTTTTTTTTTTTTTTTTTTTTTTTTATATGTACGTAAGTTTTCAATGGAAGCCTATTAAAATAATTTAAGCAGAGAACGTTATAATTAACGACTATTAAACTGGAATTTGGAAGAAGAATGAATGGTATGTCAGAAAATTGTAAATACATTGCTCGAAATTTTTTATTTACTATATTTGAAATTATTCCAATCATAGTAATCTTAGATGTAAGAAAAACAGTTAAGCTATACATTTGAATCCAAGGTTATAGTTTCAAATAGAAATAAATTATTATCGCTTCAAAACGACGCAATTTATGTAAATTTCTTTTCACCTTAAGAAATTCTTTCCTGTTTATAACTTCAGTACCTACAATTTATCTTCCTTTCTCAAATTTTAAATTATGCAAAAAAAAAAAAAAAAAGACTTTATGTTTGACAACATACATCAGAAATTTCGATAAAATACCACAGGTAACCTTAGAAAAATTAAGGATATAAACTTTGTACCGTAAATTATTCTTAGCATTAATTAAATGGGAATTAAATATTACATGTAAAGATAATAATAAACAAATTTCTTTTAAAAAATTTCCTCTCTGGCCGAAGAGCTAAAGAGTTTTTTATTCAAAAATTCTCCAAAAATTTTAATTTAAATTATAATATACTCTTTTGCATCAAAATACCAGAGTTTAATAACATTTTTTTAACTTAGATTAAAATTAATTTTCCATAGAAAATCCAAATATTACCGGAAGCTTTTGACTTTGAAGGAATAAGAAAATAATTATTTCTTTTATATAAAAAATAATTTATTAGAAAACATTTATTCTACATTATCTACGTCAATGTAAATGTTGGAATTGGATTATTTAAAATTATATTTGTATAAATTAAAAATATTTTTTAATATATTCTATTACTCTTATTCACTAGCGATTGATCACACATGACGCTTAATTGCCTGCAGCATCTGAGAAATCCCTTTTTTGCAATTATTAAAAAAGCAGAAAAAATTAAGAAATTACAGATCGTGTTTTCGTGAAATAATTTTGCAGTTGAAATAAATATTACGCGCGGTGTTCTAATTATGATGTTAATTTCCTAATTGAAAATTGATTTTGGAATTCTTATTGATATCAAACTATTTTATTCGGAAATAAATGAATATTCTTCGGGCAATTCTTTTAGCTGAGGTAAGAATATGAATGTGTCATTATTTCTTGTCTCTTCCAGTTATATTTTTAATCATTTTAATAATATTTTAGTAATTTTAGCTTAATAATTTTAATAATAATTCAAAAAGTATGTTGATAGTAATAATTTAGAGAAGAATTTTCAGTTGCTTTTACCTTGTAATTGGAGTGCATTACGTAAATTTTTCCTAAATTTAAAAAAAAAAGAAATTTTTTTTAAATTATACTCTTATTCTTTAAGCATGCTCATAGAAAATTGTCAGTGCCTACTCAATTTCATATAGTTCTCTCATCACTTCGATGGTAAGGCGCTAAAGGTTAAGAGTAGAGCTGAAATCAGAAAAAGTTGTAGATTTTTACCGGTACGTACATACTACTTCGAACTTTATTAGCTTTGAGAAGAATTCAAGCAATTTATTTTCGTTTATTTAAGTTTGTAGGAATTTGGGGATTCCTATAAATTAATTTATTGATTAGTTTATTATAGTTTCAAGCTCAAGTGGTTCTATTAATTTATTTCCTCAAGTACGTACAAAATGTTATATTCAAAATAACAGACATGCTAGACGATATACCAATTATTGAGTGTGAATATCGCATACCAAAACATGCATCGAGCTCTATATTAGACTATGATGATAATGCACTTCAAACTATACAATTATCTTCTGAAGCTGGAATTTCAAATTTCACAATATTTTTGTGTCCTACAGCAGGATATGCTTCTGTTCCTAAGAAGCCTTCACAGTTAAAATTTGAACTATTAAGCGCTATTTCCAACACGAATGGGATTGAAGAAGTCAGACATACCAGAAACGGAAAACTAATTATCACTACAAATGATTATAAAACTGCAACAGGAATTTGTAAAATTGAAACAGTATTAAATGTCCTTGTGACTCTCCAAATACAAATTGAAGAATACACTACGAAATTTACTATCCCGCTCATATCAGTGGCCAAAAGTCTAAAAAATCTAGCATTAGAAATTGAAAATAACGGCCTTATTGTATCTCAAATACGACGTTTTAGTAAAAAGGGATCTTCAGAACTTTCAGAAACTCTCTTGGTAAGAGTCTACGGACATAAAATACCGTCTCAACTTAAAGTGCTTTTATCGATTGTGAATGCTAAGATTTTTGTGGATAAAGTTCGTCAATGTGGAAGTTGTTTTAAATTTACACATGCAAGAAAAAAAATGTAAAGTACAATCAGCTTTATGCAGACTCTCCGGCTCACCTCACAGTGATCCTTGTTCAACTGAAGTCCCATATTGTGTAAACTGCAAAAGACCTCACGCTTCAGATGATACTTCATGTTCACCTCGTGAAAAAGAAACTCAGTTTTTGAAATTTAAAGCGATAAACCATCTATCATTTATTGAAGCAAGAAGACAATTTAAAAGCTCTAAAACTAATTTTGCTACAATTGTAAAGTCTAATCAACCATCAGAAAGTACTCATGCTAAAATAAATGATATAGTCACCTCAATATACTTACAAAATTTGAAGAGTCGATAGGCAAAAAAATCTTAGCTATTCAAACCCAACAAGAAGTCATCCTTAATACTATTTTCCAAAAATTTGAAGAAACTGTCAGGAAAATGTTTGAACCTAGAAGTCTCTCGTCATCCCCCGCTGGAAGTAAAACTTGGAAAAGTAGTCAAATCCAAAAACAATCATTAAACCCTAGCAATAGTGACATTCATTTCAATCCAATTTTACCTGTGAACAGTGTATTTAATTTTGGTAACTCTTCTGAAGAACAGCCAGAAATAATTGAAAATGCTAAATTAAGAAAGGGAAGCAATAAAATTTCCTAACATATGGGTCGCAACTTTTATACTGGGTGCATCAGTCCTTAGAAGTCAAATTGTAATCATAATAATTGTAACTTTTTTCATGTTCTCATTAATTTCGTGGAATGCTCGAAGTGTTCTCAATAAGCGCCCATGCATGAAACTTCATTATTTTAATTCTGCAGACGTAATTGCAATATAAGAAACTTGGTTAAAAAAAGTTGACAAGATATCTTTATTTAACAAAATAATCTTTCGTCAGGATAAAGAAGATAGCCGAGGTGGTGGCCTTCTCCTAGCAGTAAATAAAAACATTCCAACAAGACAATTCTCTCTTATACATCTCTCAGATGATGGCAGAGAACTCTTAGCAGTCAAAATCACAGTGGCAATGACTACAATAACTATAATTAATGTGTGTGTGCTTACATTCCTTCAGGCAAATTTTTTTCAGAGTGGCTTCATAGATTAATTCAAGAAATTCAGCCTCCTTATATCATCATAGGAGATTTCAATATTAGACATACATCATTAGGAAGCTTCTCCACTTCATCAAGGGCAAATGAACTTCTTGAATGGATTCAGGAAGAAAATTGCTGCCTCCTAAACTCTGAAATTCCAACACATTACGGACCACATCATAAACCTTCACTCATTGATTTCACTTTTGTATCACGAAACATTTATCACCTAAGTCATATTGAAGTTCACCCAGATTGTTTTGGAAGTGATCATTTACCATCTAAAACAAGTATAGCTATTGGAGATATTGATCACCATATACCGAACAGATCACGTATCCTGTGGTCAGAATTCTTTGCTTCCATGAAAACTGATAATGAAATTTCTAATCTTCACTCTATTGAACAATTCAACCAACTTTGCATAAATAAACTTCATAAGTTTCGAAGGTGACAGAAAATACCATGTAAACCTTATCCCCAGGGTGGTCTTCTAGATGTGGTTATCTTCTAGATCTACTTATCACATGTACGTTTGGATGGCATATAAAAAAACTGTAGCAGAACTACATCGACTATTCATATATCTCTCTCGAAAATATTGGGACCAAATAATAATCTCAGCTGGAACACCAAAAATATTTTCAATTTATTAAAAAATCTCCAAAATAGAGTTACAGTATCTCCAACTTCACAGATGATCCTATTACATAATAAATCTTCAGTGATAGATCCTACCCATCAAGCTAATATGTTTACATACTTCTACACTCGTTCACCAATTTTAGAGGTTATTCCACTGGATTTAAGTACAAGTGAGGATTTCTCTTACAATAAACTCTTTACTGCATCTGAACTGCAAGAAGCTTTGCCAAGATGCAAAAACTCACCTGTTGGTCCAGATAAGATATCTGCAAAAATATTAAAAGGCATCACTACTACCAACCTAGAATACCTCCTCTCCCTGATGAATAAAACGTGGCTTACAGGTATTGTACCAGAAATACGGAAATCCTCCATTGTTATTCCAATCTTAAAACTGGGAAAGATGGCCAATCTTGTGGCATCGTACCGTCCGATATCTCTGATTAGTGTCATGTGTAAGTTAATGGAAAGAGAATGATTTTGAAGAGATTTATTGACCATATATCAACCATATCTTTCTTTCATCCCAATCACCACGGATTTTTGCCACATGGAGGTTGTGACAGTATTTTATCCATCATTCATCATCACATAATCTATGCCAGATCCTCTAGAAAATTTGTTGTTTTGGTTGTAGTGGATATTTCCCAGGCCTATGATTTAGTTTGGCCAGGTGGCCTGCTTTATAAATTACTTCATGCAAATATCAAAGGAAACGCTGCTTTGTGGATTCAACAGTTCATTACAGATCGATATTTTCAAGTAAAGTGGAGAAATAAGCATCTTCATCAGCCACCCCATATAGGGGAGCATGTTATCACCTTTCACAAGGGAGCGTGTTATCACCTTTCCTATTCTCAGTGCTTATGGCAGACGTCTACGATATCCTTCCCCCTGACATCAAATGCTTCATGTACGCTACTGATATATTTCTACTATATGAATCTGTTAACTTGGGAAAACTCCAGCAGAAACTAACATCTGCACTTGGAGTATTACAAAATTGGTGTCAAGAATGGAAGTTATCGATAGACCCATAAAAATGCGTTCTATTATTAACTTTTCTTCAAAATGACAACTACCTAATTTCAACTTGTTCATCAACAATCATCCTATTTCCTGGAGTAAAAATATTCGAATTTTGGGATTACATTTTTTACACAATTTATCTTTCCGTCATCATTTTCAGGAAAAGAGAAAAGCTATATCAAAAAAATTGAATGCTTTAAAAGGTATCGCAGGTAATAGATGGGGTGCTCGTACCGCTCATCTTCTTCAAATCGTGAAGTCCTTTATTGTCTCCAGTCTGGATTATGGCTGTCATATATTTACTTCAGCATGCACAACAGACCGTAAAATCCTTGAAACTGTATATCACACTGCCCTAAGAATTGCCACTGGTCTTCCTAAGTAAACCCCCATACCGATAGTTCTACAAGAAGCAGGAGAAACTTCTCTTCACTCTAGACATGAAATGCTCTCCTTAAACTTTTACATTCGAAATTTAAGTAAGTCATCATTATCCCCCTGTGCTTCAGCTTGGGAAAAGCTAACTTACAATCGAGTCAATCGTAATCATCCTCTGGCCATTAAAGTCGAATTGTGGCTCGACCAACAAGAAAAAAGTACCTCGTGCATATTAAAAATCCCAACAGGCTGGCCAGAAATGTGAAAAAATATCTTCATTTGTTCTTCGAGTCTCCCTTCGAAATCATTGATTAAATATATAATTTGTAAGCTATTTCACCAAGATTGCGAGGCATTATGGCAGACAGATGTGGGCATTGCAATAGTCAATTTTACAACTAGTTTATCAATAACAGGGGAAATTATCTCCATAAACTCCATCTTCTCAGCAGGGGCTATGGCACTACTTATTGCAGTCTCTAAAATTTGCACTGAACCCCAAAAATATGTCATTTTCCCAGATTCACTTTCTTGCATCTCTGCTCTTTCAGATTGTTCCAGGACATCACCAACTATTATTCAACTGCTTCGAATCCAAATGATTCAATCTACTGAAAAGTGTTTGTCAATACAGTTAGTTTGGGTTCCCGGACATTCAGGAATTTCAGGTAATAAAATTGCAGACTTATTGGCGAGCAGCAACTATGAGTCACTATGCTAATCGATCTATTTCTCCTGAAGATCTGAAACAATACAATAAAAAGTATTACTTTAAAAAAATCTCAATCAATGGAAAAATAGCAAATATGCTGTCTCAATCAATGGAAAAGATTATTTTTTTGGCAACTAGTGCAAGATTTAGTCCATTTTGTAACATCTTTAATATTCTTCTTTTCAAAATCGCAAGGATTCCACCGGGCTGTTTCGATCAAACAGGTGGAGCTCAACTTAGAACTAAGTACAGGGAAGCATGCTGGTACAACAATAGCTACTTTTTGATTGTCTTTAAAGTTTTCATTTGAACTTAACTTCAAGTTAATGTCAATAAGTGTGATACGGGCGACATAATCTTTTTTCGTGGATCTTCAGGAGAAAGCGTTTTCAGCTAATGCGAGTAAAAGAAATTCGTTGCTCTAAAGCAAGGTATACTGCAATAAGCTGAGTTGTGGGAAAAAAAGTTGCAGATTCTTACCGGTACGTACATTCTACTTCGAACTTTATTATCTTTGAGAAGTACTCAAGCAATTTATTTTCATTTATTTAAGTTTGTAAGAATTTGAGGATTCCTATAAATTAATTTATTGATTAGTTTATTATAGTTTCAAGCTCAAGTGGTTCTATTAATTTATTTCCTCAAGTACGTACAAAATGTTATATTCAAAATAACAGACATGCTAGACGATATACCAATTATTGAGTGTGAATATCGCATACCAAAACATGCATCGAGCTCTATATTAGACTATGATGATAATACACTACAAACTATACAATTATCTTCTGAAGCTGGAATTTCAAATTTCACAATATTTTTGTGTCCTACAGCAGGATAGGCTTCTGTTCCTAAGAAGCCTTCACAGTTAAAATTTGAACTATTAAGCGCTATTTCCAACACGAAAGGGATTGAAGAAGTCAGACATACCAGAAACGGAAAACTAATTATCACTACAAATGATTATAAAACTGCAACAGGAATTTGTAAAATTGAAACAGTATTAAATGTCCCTGTGACTCTCCAAATACAAATTGAAGAATACACTACGAAATTTATTATCCCGTTCATATCAGTGGACGAAAGTCTAGAAAATCTAGCATTAGAAATTGAAAATAACGTCCTTATTGTATCTCAAATACGACGTTTTAATAAAAAGGGATCTTCAGAGCTTTCAGAAACTATCTTGGTAAGAGTCTACGGACATAAAATCCCATCTCAAATTAAAGTGTTTTTATCTATTGTAAATGTAAAGATTTTTGTGGATAAAGTTCGTCAATGTGGAATTTGTTTTAAATTTACACATGCAACAAAAAAATGCAAAGTACAATCAGCTTTATGCAGATTCTGTGGCACACATCACAAGAGTGATCCTTGTTCAACTAAAGTCCCATATTGTGTAAACTGCAAAGGACCTCACACTTCAGATGATCCTTCATGTTCATCTCGTGAAGAAGAAGCTCGGTTTTTAAAATTTAAGGCAATAAACCATCTATCTTTTATTGAAGCAAGAAGACAATTTAGAAGCTCTAAAACCAATTTTGCTACTATTGTAAAGTCTAATCAACCATCAGAAATTACTCAAGCTAAAATAAATGATATAGTCACCTCAATTCTTACGAAATTTGAAGAGTCAGTAGACAAAAAAATCTTAGCTATTCAAACCCAACAAGAAGCCATCCTTAATACTATTTTCCAAAAATTTGAAGAAACTGTAAGGAAAATGTTTGAACCTAGAAGTCTCTCATCATCCCCTGCTAGAAGGAAAACTCGGAAAAGTAGTCGATTCCAAAAACAATCATCAAACTCTAGTAACAGTGACATTCATCTCAATCCAATTTTACCTGTGAATAGTGTATTTAATTTTGGTAACTCTTTTGGAGAACCGTCAGAAATAATTGAAAATACAAAATTCAGAAAGGGAAGCAATAAAATTTCCTAACAGATGGGACGCAACTTCTATACTGGGCGCATCAGTCCTTAGAAGTCAAATTATAATCATAATAATTGTAACCTTTTCATGTTCTTATTAATTTTGTGGAATTCTCGAAGTGTTCTCAATAAGCGTCCATACATGAAACTTCATTATTTTAATTCTGCAGATGTTATTGCAATACAAGAAACTTGGTTAAAAAAAGTTAACACAATATCTTTATTTAACAAAATAATCTTTCGTCAGGATAAAGAAGATAGCCGAGGTGGTGGCCTTCTCCTAGCAGTAAATAAAAACATTCCAACAAGGCAATTTTCTCCTATCCGTTACTCAGATGATGGCAGAGAAATCTTAGCAGTCAAGATAACAGTGGCAACGACTACAATAACAATCATTAATGTGTACATTCCTCCTGGCAAATTTTCTTCAGAGTGGCTTCATAGCATAATTCAAGGAATTCGGCCTCCTTATATCATAGGAGATTTCAATATTAGACATACATCATTAGGAAGCTGTTTCACTTCATCAAGGGCAAATGATTTTCTTGAATGGATTTAGGAAGAGAATTGCTGCCTCCTGAACTCTGAAATTCCAACACATTACGGCCCACATCATAAACCTTCACTCATTGATTTCTCCTTTGTATCACCAGACATTTATCACCTTAGTCATATTGAAGTTTACCCAGATTGTTTTGGAAGTGATCATTTAACATCTAAAACTAGCATAGCTATTGGAGATATTGATCACCATATACCGAACAGATCACGTATCCTTTGGTCAGAATTCTTTACTTCCATCAATACTAATCATGAAATTTCTAACCTTCACTCTATTGAACAATTCAATCATCTCTGCATAAATAAACTTCACAAATTTCGAAGATGGCAGAAAATGCCATGTAAACCTTATCCCCCATGGTGGTCTTCTAGGTGTGGTTATCTCCTTGGCCAAAAAAGACGTCTTTGGCGTAAAGCTAAACGCACATGTGATAAGTACGTTTGGATGGCATACAAAAGAACTGCAGCCGAACTACATCGACTACTCATATCTCTCTCTCGAAAATATTGGGACAAAATAATAATTTCAGCTGGAACATCAAAAAATATTTTTAACTTATTAAAAAATCTTCAAAATAGAGTTAAAGTATCTCCAACTTCACATATGATCCTATTACATAATAATTCTCCAGTGACAGATCCTACTTATCAAGCTAATATGTTTACAGACTTCTACATTCGTTCACCAATTTTAGAGGTTATTCCACTGGATTTAAGTACAAGTGAGGATTTTTCTTACAATAAACCCTTTACTGCATCTGAACTGCAAGAAGCTTTGGCAAGATGCAAAAACTCATCTGTTGGTCCAGATAAGATATCTGCAAAAGTATTAAAAGGCATCACTACTACCAACCTAGAATACCTCCTCTCCCTGATGAATAAATCGTGGCTTACAGGTATTGTACCAGAAATATGGAAATCCTCCATTGTTATTCCAATCTTAAAACAGGGAAAGATGGCCAATCTTGTGGCATCGTACCGTCTTATATCTCTGACTAGTGTCATGTGTAAATTAATGGAAAGAATGATTCTGAAGAGATTTATTGACCATATATCAACCATATCTTTCTTTCATCCCAATCACCACGGATTTTTGCCACATGGAGGTTGTGACAGTATTTTATCCATCATTCATCATCACATAATCTATGCCAGATCCTCTAAGAAATTTGTTATTTTGGTTGCAGTGGCTATTTCCCAGGCCTATGATTCAGTTTGGCCAGACGGCCTAATTTATAAATTACTTCAAGCAAACATAAAAGGAAATGCTGCTTTGTGGATTCAACATTTCATTACAGCTCGCCATTTTCAAGTAAAGTGGAGAAATAAGCTATCTTCATCAGCCACCTCATATAGGGGAGTTCCACAGGGGAGCGTGTTATCACCTTTCTTGTTCTCAGTGTTTATGGCAGACCTCTACGATATCCTTCCCCGTGAAATCAAATGCTTCATGTACGCTACTGATATATTTCTACTATATGAATCTGTTAACTTGGGAAAACTCCAGCAGAAACTAACATCTGCACTTGGAGTATTACAAAATTGGTGTCAAGAATGGAAGTTATCGATAGACCCATAAAAATGCGTTCTATTATTAACTTTTCTTCAAAATGACAACTACCTAATTTCAACTTGTTCATCAACAATCATCCTATTTCCTGGAGTAAAAATATTCGAATTTTGGGATTACATTTTTTACACAATTTATCTTTCCGTCATCATTTTCAGGAAAAGAGAAAAGCTATATCAAAAAAGTTGAATGCTTTAAAAGGTATCGCAGGTAATAGATGGGGTGCTCGTACCGCTCATCTTCTTCAAATCGTGAAGTCCTTTATTGTCTCCAGTCTGGATTATGGCTGTCATATATTTACTTCAGCATGCACAACAGACCGTAAAATCCTTGAAACTGTATATCACACTGCCCTAAGAATTGCCACTGGTCTTCCTAAGTGGACCCCCATACCGATAGTTCTACAAGAAGCAGGAGAAACTTCTCTTCACTCTAGACATGAAATGCTCTCCTTAAACTTTTACATTCGAAATTTAAGTAAGTCATCATTATCCCCCTGTGCTTCAGCTTGGGAAAAGCTAACTTACAATCGAGTCAATAGTAATCATCCTCTGGCCATTAAAGTCGAATTGTGGCTCGACCAACAAGAAAAAAGTACCTCGTGCATATTAAAAATCCCAACAGGCTGGCCAGAAATGTGAAAAAATATCTTCATTTGTTCTTCGAGTCTCCCTTCGAAATCATTGATTAAATATATAATTTGTAAGCTATTTCACCAAGATTGCGAGGCATCATGGCAGACAGATGTGGGCATTGCAATAGTCAATTTTACAGCTAGTTTATCAATAACAGGGGAAATTATCTCCATAAACTCCATCTTCTCAGCAGAGGCTATGGCACTGCTTATTGCAGTCTCTAAAGTTTGCACTGAACCCCAAAAATATGTCATTTTCCCAGATTCACTTTCTTGCATCTCTGCTCTTTCAGATTGTTCCAGGACATCACCAACTATTATTCAACTGCTTCGAATCCAAATGATTCAATCTACTGAAAAGTGTTTGTCAATACAGTTAGTTTGGGTTCCCGGACATTCAGGAATTGCAGGTAATAAAATTGCAGACTTATTGGCGAGCAGCAACTATGAGTCATTATGCTAATCGATCTATTTCTCCTGAAGATCTGAAACAATACATCAAAAAGAATCTCAATCAATGGAAAAATAGCAAATATGCTGTCTCAATCAATGGAAAAGATTATTTTTTTGGCAACTAGTGCAAAATTTAGTCCATTTTGTAACATCTTTAATATTCTTCTCTTCAAAATCGCAAGGATTCCACCGGGCTGTTTCGATCAAACAGGTGGAGCTCAACTTAGAACTAAGTACAGGGAAGCATGCTGGTACAACAACAGCTACTTTTTGATTGTCTTTAAAGTTTTCATTTGAACTTAACTTCAAGTTAATGTCAATAAGTGTGATACGGGCGACATAATCTTTTTTCGTGGATCTTCAGGAGAAAGCGTTTTCAGCTAATGCGAGTAAAAGAAATTCGTTGCTCTAAAGCAAGGTATACTGCAATAAGCTGAGTTTTGGGAAAAAAAGTTGCAGATTCTTACCGGTACGTACATTCTACTTCGAACTTTATTATCTTTGAGAAGTACTCAAGCAATTTATTTTCATTTATTTAAGTTTGTAAGAATTTGAGGATTCCTATAAATTAATTTATTGATTAGTTTATTATAGTTTCAAGCTCAAGTGGTTCTATTAATTTATTTCCTCAAGTACGTACAAAATGTTATATTCAAAATAACAGACATGCTAGACGATATACCAATTATTGAGTGTGAATATCGCATACCAAAACATGCATCGAGCTCTATATTAGACTATGATGATAATACACTACAAACTATACAATTATCTTCTGAAGCTGGAATTTCAAATTTCACAATATTTTTGTGTCCTACAGCAGGATAGGCTTCTGTTCCTAAGAAGCCTTCACAGTTAAAATTTGAACTATTAAGCGCTATTTCCAACACGAAAGGGATTGAAGAAGTCAGACATACCAGAAACGGAAAACTAATTATCACTACAAATGATTATAAAACTGCAACAGGAATTTGTAAAATTGAAACAGTATTAAATGTCCCTGTGACTCTCCAAATACAAATTGAAGAATACACTACGAAATTTATTATCCCGTTCATATCAGTGGACGAAAGTCTAGAAAATCTAGCATTAGAAATTGAAAATAACGTCCTTATTGTATCTCAAATACGACGTTTTAATAAAAAGGGATCTTCAGAGCTTTCAGAAACTATCTTGGTAAGAGTCTACGGACATAAAATCCCATCTCAAATTAAAGTGTTTTTATCTATTGTAAATGTAAAGATTTTTGTGGATAAAGTTCGTCAATGTGGAATTTGTTTTAAATTTACACATGCAACAAAAAAATGCAAAGTACAATCAGCTTTATGCAGATTCTGTGGCACACATCACAATAGTGATCCTTGTTCAACTAAAGTCCCATATTGTGTAAACTGCAAAGGACCTCACACTTCAGATGATCCTTCATGTTCATCTCGTGAAGAAGAAACTCGGTTTTTAAAATTTAAGGCAATAAACCATCTATCTTTTATTGAAGCAAGAAGACAATTTAGAAGCTCTAAAACCAATTTTGCTACTATTGTAAAGTCTAATCAACCATCAGAAATTACTCAAGCTAAAATAAATGATATAGTCACCTCAATTCTTACGAAATTTGAAGAGTCAGTAGACAAAAAAATCTTAGCTATTCAAACCCAACAAGAAGCCATCCTTAATACTATTTTCCAAAAATTTGAAGAAACTGTAAGGAAAATGTTTGAACCTAGAAGTCTCTCATCATCCCCTGCTAGAAGGAAAACTCGGAAAAGTAGTCGATTCCAAAACAATCATCAAACTCTAGTAACAGTGACATTCATCTCAATCCAATTTTACCTGTGAATAGTGTATTTAATTTTGGTAACTCTTTTGGAGAACCGTCAGAAATAATTGAAAATACAAAATTCAGAAAGGGAAGCAATAAAATTTCCTAACAGATGGGACGCAACTTCTATACTGGGCGCATCAGTCCTTAGAAGTCAAATTATAATCATAATAATTGTAACCTTTTCATGTTCTTATTAATTTTGTGGAATTCTCGAAGTGTTCTCAATAAGCGTCCATACATGAAACTTCATTATTTTAATTCTGCAGATGTTATTGCAATACAAGAAACTTGGTTAAAAAAAGTTAACACGATATCTTTATTTAACAAAATAATCTTTCGTCAGGATAAAGAAGATAGCCGAGGTGGTGGCCTTCTCCTAGCAGTAAATAATAACATTCCAACAAGGCAATTTTCTCCTATCCGTTACTCAGATGATGGCAGAGAAATCTTAGCAGTCAAGATAACAGTGGCAACGACTACAATAACAATCATTAATGTGTACATTCCTCCTGGCAAATTTTCTTCAGAGTGGCTTCATAGCATAATTCAAGGAATTCGGCCTCCTTATATCATCATAGGAGATTTCAATATTAGACATACATCATTAGGAAGCTGTTCCACTTCATCAAGGGCAAATGATTTTCTTGAATGGATTCAGGAAGAGAATTGCTGCCTCCTGAACTCTGAAATTCCAACACATTACGGCCCACATCATAAACCTTCACTCATTGATTTCTCCTTTGTATCACCAGACATTTATCACCTTAGTCATATTGAAGTTTACCCAGATTGTTTTGGAAGTGATCATTTAACATCTAAAACTAGCATAGCTATTGGAGATATTGATCACCATATACCGAACAGATCACGTATCCTTTGGTCAGAATTCTTTACTTCCATCAATACTGATCATGAAATTTCTAACCTTCACTCTATTGAACAATTCAATCATCTCTGCATAAATAAACTTCACAAATTTCGAAGATGGCAGAAAATGCCATGTAAACCTTATCCCCCATGGTGGTCTTCTAGGTGTGGTTATCTCCTTGGCCAAAAAAGACGTCTTTGGCGTAAAGCTAAACGCACATGTGATAAGTACGTTTGGATGGCATATAAAAGAACTGCAGCCGAACTACATCGACTACTCATATCTCTCTCGAAAATATTGGGACAAAATAATAATTTCAGCTGGAACATCAAAAAATATTTTTAACTTATTAAAAAATCTTCAAAATAGAGTTAAAGTATCTCCAACTTCACATATGATCCTATTACATAATAACTCTCCAGTGACAGATCCTACTTATCAAGCTAATATGTTTACAGACTTCTACATTCGTTCACCAATTTTAGAGGTTATTCCACTGGATTTAAGTACAAGTGAGGATTTTTCTTACAATAAACCCTTTACTGCATCTGAACTGCAAGAAGCTTTGGCAAGATGCAAAAACTCATCTGTTGGTCCAGATAAGATATCTGCAAAAGTATTAAAAGGCATCACTACTACCAACCTAGAATACCTCCTCTCCCTGATGAATAAATCGTGGCTTACAGGTATTGTACCAGAAATATGGAAATCCTCCATTGTTATTCCAATCTTAAAACAGGGAAAGATGGCCAATCTTGTGGCATCGTACCGTCTTATATCTCTGACTAGTGTCATGTGTAAATTAATGGAAAGAATGATTCTGAAGAGATTTATTGACCATATATCAACCATATCTTTCTTTCATCCCAATCACCACGGATTTTTGCCATATGGAGGTTGTGACAGTATTTTATCCATCATTCATCATCACATAATCTATGCCAGATCCTCTAAGAAATTTGTTATTTTGGTTGCAGTGGCTATTTCCCAGGCCTATGATTCAGTTTGGCCAG
Organism: Latrodectus elegans; assembly: GCA_030067965.1. Classification (NCBI taxonomy): domain Eukaryota; kingdom Metazoa; phylum Arthropoda; class Arachnida; order Araneae; family Theridiidae; genus Latrodectus; species Latrodectus elegans. The sequence goes on from CM057813.1 coordinate 126,165,959, forward strand.
ACGGCCTAATTTATAAATTACTTCAAGCAAACATAAAAGGAAATGCTGCTTTGTGGATTCAACATTTCATTACAGCTCGCCATTTTCAAGTAAAGTGGAGAAATAAGCTATCTTCATCAGCCACCTCATATAGGGGAGTTCCACAGGGGAGCGTGTTATCACCTTTCTTGTTCTCAGTGTTTATGGCAGACCTCTACGATATCCTTCCCCGTGAAATCAAATGCTTCATGTACGCTACTGATATATTTCTACTATATGAATCTGTTAACTTGGGAAAACTCCAGCAGAAACTAACATCTGCACTTGGAGTATTACAAAATTGGTGTCAAGAATGGAAGTTATTGAAAGACCCACTAAAATGTTCTATGATTAACTTTTCTTCAAAACGACAACAACCTAATTTTAACTTGTTCATCAACAATCATCCTATTTCCTGGAGTAAAAATATTCGAATTTTGGGATTACATTTTTTACACAATTTATCTTTCCGTCATCATTTTCAGGAAAAGAGAAAAGCTATATCAAAAAAATTGAATGCTTTAAAAGGTATCGCAGGTAATAAATGGGGTGCTCGTACCGCTCATCTTCTTCAAATCGTGAAGTCCTTTATTGTCTCCAGTCTGGATTATGGCTGTCATATATTTACTTCAGCATGCACAACAGACCGTAAAATCCTTGAAACTGTATATCACACTGCCCTAAGAATTGCCACTGGTCTTCCTAAGTGGACCCCCATACCGATAGTTCTACAAGAAGCAGGAGAAACTTCTCTTCACTCTAGACATGAAATGATCTCCTTAAACTTTTACATTCGAAATTTAAGTAAGTCATTATTATCCCCCTGTGCTTCAGCTTGGGAAAAGCTAACTTACAATCGAGTCAATCGTAATCATCCTCTGGCCATTAAAGCCAAATTGTGGTTCGACCAACAAGGAATAAATACCTCGTGCATATTAAAAGTCCCAATTGGCTGGCCAGAAATGTCAAATAAAATCTCCATTTGCTCCTCGAGTCTCCCTTTTCAGACTAAATCATTCCGAAAGATATAATTTGTAAGCTATTCCACCAAGTTTGCGAGTCATCATGGCAGACAGATACGATGATTTTTACAGATGCTTCCAAGCAGGGATCAACTGTGGGCATTGCAATAGTCAATTTTACAACTAGTTTATCAATAACAGGGAAAATTAGTCCCATAAGCTCCATCTTCTCGGCAGAAGCCATGGCACTGCTTATTGCAGTCTCTAAAATTTGCACTGAACCCAAAAAATATGTCATTTTCACAGACTCACTTTCTTGCATCTCTGCTCTTTCGGATTGTTCCAGGACATCACCAACTATTATTCAACTGCTTCGATTTCAAATGATTCAATCTACTCAAAAGTGCTTATCAATATAGTTAGTTTGGGTTCCCGGATATTCAGGGATTGCAGGTAATGAAATTGCAGACTCATTGGCGAAAGCAGCAACTGTGAGTAATTATGCTATTCGATCTATTTCTCCAGAAGATTTGAAACAACACATCAAGGAACATTACTTTAAAGAAAGTCTCAATCAATGGAAAAATAGCAAATATGCTGAAGCATTCACTCATGTCACATCTATTCGCAAAAATCATAGGCTGTTAACAAAATCACGCCTAGAAGACGTATGGTTGACCAGAGCAAGAACAAGATCTTTTCCTACTAATTCGATTCTATTTAGGTTTAATCTCTGGCATACAGACCGCTGTCAGTGCGGTGAACCTGAAACCATAGATCATATTCTGTTAGATTGTCCTTTATACGAACATCTGAGGAATCAACTACGGAAAAAATTAGGAATAGGAGCATTATCATTCTCTTGGATATTTGAACTGTCTACAAATCCGAAAATTAAAATTCTTGCATGCTGTGATTTTCTACGCCTGTCCAACAGATTCTAATTTTAATGAAAAAAGAAAGTTACAATTCAAAATCCACTTTGAACTATTTTCTAACAGAATTTGTAAATCCGAATTTTTTCTTCACATATCCAGATGTCTTCGTTAGTGATCACCAAACTCAACTGACTTTACTTAAATATGGATAGTTGTTTGATTGCATTAATCCTCTCCAAACACCTTCTTCAATGAGAGCTACAAGCATCTTAGCGTAAAGCTCCAAAAGTGCCCGCCATAACCTACCTATCTCAATGGAAAAATAGCAAATATGCTGACTATGACTTTACTTAAATAAGATTGTTCATTTGACTACATAAATCCTCTCCAAATACCTTCTTCAATACGAGCTACAAGCATCTTAGCATAAAGCTCCGAAAGTGCCCGCCATATCCTACCTACCTCATCACTTCATGCCAATATCTTAAGTTCAGAAGAAAGAAAAAGCATGGTTTTCTTGACAATGAGATAATGCTTAGTGCTAAGAGAACCAATAAAGTTAAAAATTCCAACGAGTGCAATGTGATTAAACCTAATATGATTTAAACGATACCCTAATATGATTTAAACGGATGATGGCTATTTATTTGTCGACCTCATCGCTTGGCTGTGTTTAACGGGTTTCCATTTGGTAGAAAAAGTCGGAAACATATTGCTCACTTACTCAATTTTTAAACTATAACTTTAGATACATGATTTATTTTTATTATAGATAAAGATTAGTTTTGAGTGTAAAAATGAATATACGTCAAGCAATCCATCTAATTTTGCTTACACTTCAATTGCTCAAAGTTTCGAGAGCCCAAATTTGGGAGCATGTTCATCGTCAAAATGTGTTGATAAATCCTTTTGTTAATCCCGCTAATTAAGTAATTCACAATCAGAAAAATTAGATAGTTCTAGTTTATTTAATAATAACTTGAAATTATATAAAAAGTTAATTTAACACCAAAAGGAATTGAATAATTCTAAAAAGTACTTTTAAGAGATAAATATTTGACTCACAGTGTCATCAAATGTAAGAAGTAAGATATTAAGAATCACATTCAAAATGAATAAAATTGAAATTATCGCCAAAATATATAAGTTTCAGGATTTTGATTTTTCGTTTCTTAGTTAATTTCTCTACCGAAAAGTCCTTTAGCAACCCTAGACACAATATGATTTGAATCACTATCAAGAAACGCGAATTCGTGTTTTGTTACAATAATTTATAATAACTATGCAAATGAAATGAAAGAAAAGAATCTAAACCAATAAACCCAAACCTGTAAGTTTTTTTTTTTTTTTTTTTTGCAAATCTATTATATGATATTCTATTTTAAAAATTTTGGAAAATATTTTAACCGTTGATTTCTAATTAGCTTTCCTGAATTTTGATTTATTGTTTTCTTTAAATTGTATGGCAGACTTAAAAGCTGCCTAAATTTAGGACGTTAATATGTCGTATTATGTGAACACTTCAGACAAGATTAATTTCGATCTGGATCAGAACAGTTTAAGGGTGTTTCGAACAACCGTTTAAATCATTGAGCTCTCAACCTCTATGTGGGACTCGAACTTGTAAACTATTGAATAGAAGACTGAAGAAGCCTTTATAGCTACCCTTACTATAACTTATAGATTAAATATATATTAAGTGCATATAAAATACTTAAATTCAAATACTATATTTTGTATAAATACTTATCGTATACTGCATATTTCAAACTAGGATGCAACGTATTTATAAAATAGTTCCATATTTTTTTTGTATGGAATGATGATATAATAACATCATTATAATAACAATGGGAAAATCCGGGATTGATTTGATTGATTTGATTTTGTAAGGTTTACTGATGCAAGGTCCAATATTAGACATTTCTGCACCGTACAATATTTAAAACTGAAGGTAAAAATTCTGTGTTAAGAGACTAGTCATATGTATATAATGGAATGTGTAAAAAGTTTAAGAAAAGCATATGAAAAGATTATTTTGGATAAAAAATCTTAAATGGAATTCAAGACACCTATTGCACGTAAAAATGCAAACAAATTTCTATGTGGTTTAAACCCAATCAAGTCGGATAAAATTAAATTTGTGGTATTAAAAAATACAATGCGTAAATCATTGAAATTAGGACAGACAATTAAAATGTGATGTACCGTATATGGTACATTACACATGTCACAGATTGGAGCACTTCGAGACAAGAATAAGTGCTTGTGTGTAAATCTAGTATGTCCAATACGAAGCCGTGTGAGTTTTACATCAACTCTTCGCATGGGAGCAACTGGGAATGGAAGGATGTGAGAGGATATACTATATAATTTATTGTTTTTCTGCAAGTCCCATGTTTTTTGCCAGTGGGAAAAAATGAAATCTTTGATAATTTGCTTAATGTCAAATAATGTTAATGGAGTATGCAAAATGTCAGAGGCATTTTTAGCAGCATTATCAGCAAGTTCATTCCCAGCAATACCAACATGACTTGGAACCCAACAAAACAAGATGTCAAATCCTTTATTCTTCAATATATTTAATATATCCAATATTTCCATAATAATTGGATGACACTTATCATTAAAATGATCTAATTGCATGACCACACTCATGCTATCTGTATAGATACAGTATTTTCGATGAGAGCTGGATTGTATTATTTCTAGAGCACGTTTAATAGCAACAGCTTCGGCTGTATACACAGAATATGATGCATGCAGTTTATAGCTGTAAACTGTATTTCCAACAACAATACCACAACCAACATGACTACTTGATTTTGAGCCATCTGTATATACAGAGATGTGGGAGGAATAATGAGAATGAATGTGTGAAAATAATTGTTGCAAAATAAGGGGAGATGTAGCTGATTTATTGTATCCAGTAAAGGGTTTGCTTATATTGACAACAGGAATATTCCAAGGAGGAAATCCTAGAGCATCTGTAGCTTGAACATGTAAATCAGGAAACTCAGATGAAGACAGGAATGAATTTTTACGCTCATAAAATGGTAATATGTTATGTGGCCGTGCATTATATAGCCTTCTTAAAGAGGGACAAGTAACCATTGATCTCAAAGGGTGTTGCGATACTGATAGCATTTTAAAATAGTAATGTAGAGAGAGTTGCTTACGTCTCAGATCAAGAGGTAACTGGTTGCAAATTACATAAAGGCTATGGACAGGAGATGTCCGGAATGCTCCAGAGCAGATTCGTAAAGCTGATGATGGGGTCTAATTTGCGCAAAACTGATGACCTGGCTGATCCATAAACTACGCTACCATAGTCAATTCGCGATAGAATAAGTGACTTATACACTCGGAGTAATGCTTTACGATCTGCACCCCAAGAGGTATTAGAGAGAACTTTCAGGATATTTAGTGATTTTTCGCATCTTTTGCGTAAATCTAAGATATGTGGTAGGAAGGTTAACTTTTTATCAAATATAAGCCCAAGAAATGATACCTGATTAACTACGGGAATAGTTGTGCCTGATATCTTAATTTCTGGATCAGGATGAGGCCCAGTTTTTCTGCAAAAATGGATACATTTGCTTTTACAAGGGGACAAAGTATGCCCATTTTCATTACACCAAGCAACTAGATTATTGACAGCAGTTTGTAATTGCCGTTCAATCAGTCGCATATTGGAACCTTGGCAAGAAATTTGCCAAGGTCAACATATAAAGTTCCATGGACAGATGGTTGCAATACATGAAGAATGTTGCTGATGAAAATATTAAAAACAGTAACACTTAAAACACTTCCCTGAGGAACCCCCTCACATTGGATAAATGGATTAGATAAAACAGATCCTATACGGACATTAAAAATGCGAGAATTTAAAAAGCTCTGAATAAAAATGGGTAAATTTTCTCTGAAATTAAAATTATACAAAGTTTGAAGAATTCCATAACGCCATGTCTTATCATAAGCTTTTTCTATGTCAAAAATTATAGACACCAAATGATGTCTCCGTACAAAAGCATTCCTAATTTGTGTTTCTAGGTATGCAATATTGTCCACAGTAGATCGACCTTTCCGGAAACCACTTTGATAAAGTGATATATACTGATTGTCTTGATATATAAGTGATATATACTGATTGATAGTGATATATACTGATTGAGAGTGATATATACAATTGCATAAACAAGACGGGCATTGACCATACGCTCCAAAGTTTTAGCAAGGCAACTTGTAAGAGCAATTGGACGATAGTTTTGAGGGTTAGCTGGATCTTTCCCAGGTTTAAGAATTGGAATAATAATTGCTTTGCTCCAGAGACTGGGATAGACATGTTCATTCCATATTCTATTGAATAGAAAAAGAATGTTTATTAAAGATTCATGATTGAGATAACAAAGCATCTTATATGAGATACCATCTGGTCTCGGACTAGTATTTTTAGTCTGGGACAGGGCTCTCTGCAATTCCAGCAAAGAGAAATTGCAATTATATGGATGTATGGCTTTACCATGTAACTTTATAGGTTTCTTTTCAGCTTGCTTTTTGATTCTGAGAAATTTAGGATTATAAGAGTCTGAACTAGATACCTTTGCAAAAGTTTCACCTAAAAGATTGGCAATATCATTTTGAGAAGAAATTATGTCAGCTCCTGTGCGTAGTATTGGGATAGAGAAGTCCCTATATAAACCACTGGAAGCTTTAACTTTCTTCCATAACTCTTTGCTGGAAGTTGATGATGTGATGGAGGAAACATATCTTATCCAAGATTCTTTTTGACTATTTCGCTGTATTCGACGAGCAAAAGCTTTAGCTTTTTTGGAAGCCATGAGGTTTTCCATGGTAGGGCACCTGCGGGAAATTGCCCACATCTTTTTTTGATTTTTGTATGATACTTGGCACTCACGGTTCCACCATGGTTTATGATATTTGCATGAATTGGGGAGCGCTTGGGAATTGTGTTTTTGGCAGCATCTAGAAGTGCATTAGTTACTTTTTGCACAGCATCATTGATATTATCACTTCTAATCATGCTGTCAGTAATAACAGCTAAATGAGTGTAGAGAGACCAGTCTGCACGATGATAAGAATAAGAGGAGTGGAAGATTTGTGGTCTGCTTATACCAGTTTGATTTATATATAATTAAAGGAAAATGATCACTATTATATAAATCCTTATCAACATTAAGAATTAATGAAGGTAGAATTGATGGAGAACAAATAGCTAAATCTAATGAATGAAAAGTTCTTGATGGTTGATGGAAATAGGTTACTTCTGTGGAATTTAGAAGGCAGATATTGTTATTAGAAATGAACTGTTCAATTACATTGCCACGAGGATTCATATTATCACTTTCCCATAAGGTGTTATGACCATTGAAGTCACCAAGTAGAATAAAGGGTGCAGGTAGTTGATCCAGCAAATTGTTTAAATCGCTTTCATGGATGATCGCATGGGGAGGTAAGTAAATGCTACAAATAATAATGAGAGAAGTTGAGTGTATGCGTACAGCAACAGCCTGTAATGAAGTGTTAAGGGAATGTATAGTGCTAGGAATATTACAAGATACAAGAATGCATACACCTCCAGAAATTGAATCATGATTAACATCTTTCCTCACACAATTATATCCATGCAATTTTAAACTGTACTGAGGTTTCAAAAATGTTTCTTGGATGGCAAAACAAATTGGATTATACAGATTTATAATTGTTTTTATATCTCCTATATGAGTGCGAAAGCCTCGACAATTCCAAGAAACGAAGTTTCCCATTAAGCTCAGCTGAATGCTCCGGCATTGGAGCACGCCATCTGGGATTCAGATGAATCTCCACTTAGGAGTGTTTCATCATCTGGTGGGTCTACGTTCTTTATATCTGTTTTAGAGGCAGTTGAGCTTCTTTTACTCTTTAAATATAATTTATGAAGCCCTTATTTTGCATTCTTTAATTTTAGGGATCTTTGAGACTTAGATTTTGCGAAAGACAGTTAAGAAATTCCTTTCGGAATAGATGAGATATTTATATTAGAAATATTTGAGGATAAGTTTCGAAATATTTAAGAAATCTGTTTGGGTACTGCAAGATTTCATAACTTTTTAAATTGCTTGTGAATAGCTAATACCTTGATTAGGGGTACGGGATGACACTGTTCGCCTGGCTTCAGGGTAAGATAAGTTTTGTTTTATTTTCACAGTAATAATTTCCTTTTCTAATATCCAGGTTGGGCATGATCGGGAGTATGAGGGATGTTCACCACTGCAGTTGACACATTTTTCTTGTAATTGACACTGACTACTGTCATGTCCAACAGATGCACATCGAGCACAAGTCAAATGTCCTCTACAAGTAGTTTTTGCATGGCCAAATCGCTGACATTTAAAGCAACGTAATGGATTTGGTATGAAGGGGCGAACACTACAATTTAGATAGCCAGCTTTAATAGATTGAGGTAATATATATAGGAGTAGCAAACGTGAGTATAAGGTGTTTAGTTCTTATAATTTTACCCTCTCTCCTGATTGTAATGCGCTGCACACGTTGTACTTTTTGGTCAACAAGATTATCCAAAATTTCCTCCTCTGAAATATTATATAGATCATCTGCTGAAATTACTCCCCGTGTAGAATTTAGCCTACTATGAGGACATACCATAACATCTATATTACCAAGGCATTTTAGTTTTAGGGTGGCTTTGGCCTGTTCAGTTGATAAAACTTCAACTAAGAGATCACCAGATTTCATCTTGCGAACATTTTTTACATTTCCAACAGTACCAATAAGACACTTATTAATTAAGAAAGGAGAGACATTATCAAAATTGCCCTCAGTTCTTTTAATAACAAAATATTTCTGATCCTGTATCATTTGTTGCTGCATAGGGAGTATAGAATTAGAAGTACATTCCATAGAAATAGGTTAATTACTTCAAGGCCTGACTGCACCACCCACCATCGAGCCCAACAAGGGGATGCAATATACCTGCATCAGTGCTAGCCAGACCTTATACGCTTTTAATATATCCCTGACGTGGCCTCCACCCTTATCGAGTCACACAGCAGATATATGATCGCTTGATCCATGGAAGCCGATTGGCATGCTGAGGACCACAACACTCCTCCCGTTTACCTGAAGCAGAGGCCAAAGTTATGTGTTGGTCTCTGAGAGCCTCAATCACCAGGATCCTCCTTTCCAGGGACACGGGTCTCCACGCACGGCAAACACGCGGGTGATTTAGTCCCCAAAAGAAGCTAATAGCAACAGTGCGGCAATAGCTACTCAAGGGAGCCCTCAACTCTTTCGAGGCAACCACACTGAGGGAGAAAAGGAAGAAAAAGCAGCAGAATAAAGGAGAGAAGAAAATAAAGATGAGGAAAGATCACTAGGGTACCTCGGGATTGTGATACCCGTGTTTACCTAAAGAAGGTAAGCCCCCTGAGGGGAGAAAATCCGGGAACCGAGAAAAGTTGTTTAACATCTGCTCAAAAGGCAAGAACAATAATTTTGCAGCTTTCAATAACTTTATTTTCTTTTTACGTGTATTGTTGCCTTCGTATGTTACATCTTTATTCAGAGCCAAAAAATGTAAATTGTAATCATGATATTAAGCGTTTCTAAGAGGATGGTATTAGATTTTGAACACATTAATGATAACCGATTGTTCTTGAGATTTCCCTCCTTCATTAAAAAGTTTAAGAAAACTCATTGTAACAAAAACGCCGGGCTTTTTCTGCTGAAAAAAAGAGAAAATAAAGTTGCCAGAAATTCTGAAGTGATGACGCTATCATGATCGCGGCCACATAAGAAGTTGTTTGATTTGCTTTTCCTAAATGTCACATCTTTCAATAAATTTACACTTTATCTAAGTATTGATGTGCATTGCATGTTGCCTACATATATTAAAAATGCGTCATAATCCAGGGTGCCAAATTTTGAGTTTGGTGGGGTTTTTTTTATGCATTCGGCAATTAGGCTTTTATTACGTCATAGATATGGAGACCTATAAGAGCTATGCAGAAAATTCCCTTTTGGCAACCCTAGTATTTAGAACATCGCACACGTCACCTTAACAACATTTTTTCATCGTCAAAAAATTCAGAATTTGGCATCCTGGATTATACGACATCTGTGCCAAAATATGGAACATTTATCTCGCGGTATATTGATCAAGGGCTGCCCGAAACTGGGTCTTCAGCTGGAAAGAAAGATGTCTTTCCACCAGATCACGATGGGCCCATAGAATTATGATCTTGTCACCACAAAATAGACAGTCTAATAATCAAAAACTGTTCTAAGGCATTTTAGTGACCACCTTGCCACTCGCCTTTTCAGCGGACATTTCATGGATATCGGTCCATACTCGTGTGTCACATTGCTTTACCATTAAGCCTCAGTGAAAATTACAATTATGATTTTAGAACCGCTTTATAGGCAGCGGTCGCCTGGTTGGCTAAAACGTTCGTTTTCGTTATCGGAAGGTAATGAGTTCAAATCCCCATCCAATTGAAGATTGGTCGTGTTTACTGATAGGACACGTTAAGTCTTAGTCACCATGGGAAATGATGCTTCTGAAGGTTGCAAGCCAAATCTAGGGGTCTTCTGCTCGGTCCATGTTAAGGAATTACGGCGATTCACCCATTTTCGGGACAACGATAGGCGCCCCACTCTACAAGTTGCTATATTCCCACATGCGCGCGCGTATAGCATGTTATATTTAAACCCTTGCTCCATGTGAAACGGTGGGACCTATGGCATGATAGTAAACTAATATATTTATTTGAAATAAATTTATATATATATATATATATATATATATATATATATATATATATATATATATATATATATATATATATATATTAGTACAGAAAGAGAGATTTATTTACAAGTAAATCCAAAACACGCACAATTTGGAAAAGATGTTTAATGTATTGAATTGCCCTCAACAAAATCGGAGACACAGTAACGTTGCAAAGAAATTATAAAATATTTTTATACTGTAAATTTTTATGTTTACAAATACTAGTGCGGAAATGATTAATCCGAGTAGCAGCCAGATATTGGAAACAGAAATAGGAACAGCGTGATAACTCCTTAATGGCCAAGGCCAGTATGAGGTATTTTAATGTCCATCACACCTAATAATCTTTGGGAGGCACTTTATAGACAGTGGGTCGATTCACGTGTCGGACGTCGATTCACGGAAGGACACTCAGAAAACCCTCAAGCGCACACCCGGACAGACAGACAAGCAGAAAGTCGACACGATCTCCAGTTGTCTTACAGTGGCTGGGTTTGAAGCAGATACTTAGTAATTTTCCAGGACCAATCCAAACTTTCTAAGGGAAGAGCATTTCCCACCCAAGAGGTGTGTCAGTTTTTTGATGTTGAAATGCCTTACAATTACCCTCGATTGTTAGATGTTTCTCCACTAGGTTTCAACAATGCTCTAATCTTGAAACAACTGAGATGTATTGCTTCATTGATAAATGTTCAGTTCTATCTTAAAACTGAACATTTATCAATTGAATATTGTAAAGGTAGTTAAAAAAATTACAATTTGTAAATGTACAATCCATAGAAACTAACTTATTAATCAAGTGGGATCAATTTACAAAATTGAGAATCTTGTATACTAGAACAAGTTAAGTTAACTCATAGTAGAAATAGAGATTTAAATTAATTATTTACATGGAATGAATTTTTATTTCCTTTCCTTTAATCAACAATTTTAATCTTGGATGTTAATTCTGAATTGATCATTAATTTCATGGAAGAGCTATAACAAGAAATAACTTAATACTATATTCCATAAAACCAGTCCTCGTGATAATTCTATTTATGCAACTAAAAGCAGACCTTTGGTGAAATTCTTATGTGGAATTTTTCATAAAATAAATCATACAACGTTAAATTTCTTTGACAGAAGATCTAGAAAACTCTTCGATCAGCCTATTTAAAATAATAGGACAGATTGTTAGCTTTCTGGGTATTCCAAAAAACTTATTTGAATAATAAATTACCCTAACGGCCAGAAAATAAAAAAGAATCGTGACTAAAAAATTTTTTAAGCGACGTTAATTATCCATTAACAAAGGGAATTATTTATAGATCAATTTTTAATTCAACCATTTTCCAAAAAATACATGTATATCGCTAGGGGCAAAGTATTTCATAAGGAAACTAGGGAAACTCATAATTAAATTTAAATGTAAATTCAAAAAAATTTAAAAAGTAGAATAATACTTAGTCAATTAATTTTCTTTTTACTTTTTAGTGTTTTAAATCCTTTTTAGAGTCTCTTTTAGTATTTTACATACATTAAAAATACGTTAATTGAAAAAAACTAGATGAAAAATTAACAAAACGTTACTTTGATAAATGCTTAAAAATTAATAAAAAGCACGACTATAATAAAAAAAATCGATTTTTATTCTATGTTGCATAAAGAATTCATTGCACTAATTTCTTAATCTTAAGGCTGTACGATGAAATCGTTTGCAAGGAATAAGATGTATATAATTCAGATTGAGCAAGTAAACTATATTGGAGTGGTTATGCACTGAATAATTAAAAACGATTCATATCAATAATTACATATTTTAAATAATATAAATAATGTGAATTCTCAAAAGATAGAATTGAACTAATAGATTTACTTGTACTCCTTTCCATGTTTACAAAATCATTTTAGTTTCAATGGTTATTAATAATTTTCTTAGTTATTAATTTTATTCTTTTTTTTAATTTAATTATATTCTGAAATTTCTTTTATTATTTACGTTTTATACACAACACTAAATTAAGCATTAATTTTCAAACTTTTATCTTTAAATTATAAAAAAAAATTAAAATTTAAAAAAGTAACAGGTAAATTAATATCGATGGAATACCAAATAGTAAATTAACAGGTAACAGGCAGTAAGAATTTAACAGGTAGATAAGTTTTGGGCTCCTTCCATGATTTCAATCATAGTATTTACAAAACTGTTTGATTTCAGTGACTTCTAATCGTGCAGAATTGTTTCAATTTTCTACTTGTTATTTATAATTTAACTATTTCATTACCGAGATTTCTCCGATACCCTAAATAGGGCATCGGTAAGGACGTTATAACTTTCCCGGATGTTATTATGTTTTCGGATAGGTTACAAACTTCTTTGGCTGGAAATAAAGAATGCTCGTTTTGCTTTTTTATTTTCTTATGCAAGGACAGCAAGCTTACTGCGTTTTTCTCTCTTCATCTGTTCTCATTACAATTATTTTTTTTACCGTTATGTTAATAGCGAAAACCTAAATGGACACTTCGTGAGATCGGAATTTGTCTTTTTCGCGACCTTGGGAATTCATTAGCATCACCGTAAACATTGCGTGGAATGATTCTCGACACTTTTGCAATAATAAGTGACGATATTAGCATAGCGAAAATGGCATCAGCTGTAGAGCAACAATGACTTCGAATATTTTCTTTTGATTTGTGATGGAGGAAGTCGAAAAAGGGTTGAAGATGGAATTCATTGAATAAATCTGGGACTGAATGTTTACGTAGTGAAAATTTGAAAGAAAGTCTCATGATGAGATAAGAAAACAATGACATATAAATGAATTACACTTGCATCTATAATCCTACATAATACATAGAACTTAATTTTGGAAACGCGTCCTCCAATCTCGAAAGAAGTTTCGACATTCAAATCTTATACGAAATTTCGGGTATTAAACAATCTTAACGATCTTCTGAGTTTACATTTGTAGCTATTTATTAAAAAAACAGTTAGATGCTCATTTATTCAAAATATAGGTATTTATATATTATCCCATGATTAAAATTCATCGAAAAAAATAACTCACAAATACCGAAATTTAGATTCAAATGGGGCAGTTTAGTGAATGCATTTTATATTTTTTATTATATTTAAACTCACTCGTTTTACACATTTTATGTTAGAGCAAGCTAATTTTAAATTAAAAAATATTATAAAAAATAATATTTATCCATTTATTTACATGGAGTTAATAATATAGTCATATATGTTAATTCCTCTCTGTTCCCCCCCCCCCACACACACACACACATTTTGAAAAAAAAAAAAAACATTAAACTTGATAACATTTGGCAACATATTTTTTGGTAAAATAGGGTTGACGTATTAGTAGCTAAATACCAAATTATCTAACTAAAATAATCTTATTGTCAATCAATTCAAAAATGATTGAAAATATAGTAAAACATTTCTTATTTAACCAAGCTTTTTACCTTTAGTTTTTATTCTAGATATAGAATTTATTATACACAAGTAGCTTTTATCCTAAACAATGAATTTATTCGAAACATGTAGATTTTATTCTAGACATAAAATTAATTCGAGACATGTAGCTTTTATTGCAGACGTAGTTATATATAAATACCAAACTATTTAACTATAATATTATTCTCATCCAGGAAAAAATATTGACTAAAATTATATAACGTTTTCTTTTTAATCAAACAAACATCCAACATATAAGTTATTCTAGAAGAACTTATTTTAGACATAAAATTTTTTATTATAGATCATATAGATCTTATTTTTAAAATTTATAGAGATAATATATGCACTAATTATAAATTTATAAAATCAGTAGGATTGCATCGTTAATATATGTATCACACACACGCACGCACACACCATTTCGGTTCCACATAAAACTGCAGGTTCCTCAAATAAAAAAGCGTTTTTAATCATCATAACCTTAGAGTGTGAAAAATAATCTATAGATTGATATGCACAAAAAAAATCAAGTCAACTCAATAAATTTTATACTTAAGGTGGAACGCACGAAGTGAGTTTTAGATAGCGATATATAAAAATTTCATGACCGTACACGAGACCGAACTTATAATTAGGCGACCTGGACAGTTGACCAGGGCTTCTTTCTCAAAATTGATAAAAATAGCATATTTTTTGATGCGAAAAAATAAGAACATCAATACCTTAGACAGAATTTCTAGAAACGGTTCAAGAGCAAGAATAACAAACAAATCAAATATATATTTTAAAACAGGGATTTAGATTCGTAAATCCTGAAAAAGACTCCAGATTCGAATAATTGACTATAATGATTCTTTATGGACCTCAATTAAAGTGCGTGTGATATATATTTTTAAAGTAGAAAGTCTGCATGAGATATTTTAATGTCTAATTCATATTGGTGCATTTTAGAGGAGTTTTCAATGTTACAATTATTCAAATGTTCCAAGAGATGAAATCCGAAAGATTTTCGTGTGCCCACACCAAGAGTAGAATATAATCAGGAAAATGAATAGCAAGATTATGTATATTTCACGGTGGTAGAAATCAAATCTAGGATTTTTCCTTTTCAAGAGCGCTATCCTATTAGAGGCGACAAAAACACCAAGATGACCGACTGTTTGTCATCATAGAGAAGATATTTATTTAAAGCTTTTATTTAGTCGTTCATTAGCTTTTCAAAAAATATTTCACAGATAAAGGACCATATTCCCATGTCTTTAAAAATACGCCCCCATGTCCACCCCATTAGTCAGGCATGGAACATAGATCGATATTAGTTCAGCAGTGACTGGAATAGAACTGTTGTCTTTTATTCGATTAAGCACATTGCTACTGCAGAGGGTCAGTAACTAGTATGATTTCTATTTTGTGATTAGATATTGTTATATAAACTAAATTCTTTGTAATGCACAATTTTTTATTATTATTCCACAATAGCAGAACTAACAGTGTCAACTTTCCACACTAATATGCACAGAATGGTAAGAATACCATAGTGACGACACGTTGGAGGCCATAATTAAAAGCTCACTTTCTCAAACAGTTTATTGTAATTTTAAAGACTTTTAATAGAACTTTTTTATTTTATTTTATATTTCTTTGAAATATCCTCTGTTTTATTTGTTGTTAAATGCATGCTTGCTTCTCCCCTGAATGCATATTTTTTGTAAACCAAAATGAGTTTTGTATTTATCATGAAGATTAAAATTAGACTTGTAAAAGGAATAAACGGCAAGCGGACCAGGTGTTAGTAATATATATTTATCTGCTTATTTCTCCTTTTATCATCCACTGAGGAGGAATGGTTCATTACCCTGAGAAAACTTCTCCGATATCCAGATGCAGGAGTCATAAGACCCCTTTTAATCGATGAGAGAAATCTCGTGTGCATTTTCAATAAAAACACCAAAAATTATTCGATAGGCTTTTATCGTATGGATTTCATATCTTATTTTGCATTGGAACATTGCATTAAAAATACATCAGGTTGCACCTACAGTGTGAAAATTGTTTTTTTGATTATTTTTTACAAAACAAAATATTTAATATTTTGCACAGACTCAAATTAGGGAACGATTTTCGAAGGATTAATTTATACATATTTTAAAGTAACAGATTGATTTGGATTGTTAGTCCCTAAAAAGCCATTGTTTGCACACTAGGACTCAACAATGTTAAAGTAAACTACAAAACACTAGAAACAGCCAACCTCGAAGTGGGATGTGAACCTTCGGCCTTAGATTGGAGGCCGCGATGGCCTGGTTGGTTAGGGCGTCATTCTCAATATCGAAAGGTTGTCAGTTCGAATCTCAGCTTAACAGAATATCCATCATGTTCGCTAATGGCGGCTGGGGCACGTTACAAATGGGCATGGTCGCAACGTCCTCCAAGTGAAATAATACCGTTTTGGGTGGCAGGCCAAGTATTGGGAGTCTTTTGTTGGTCCTTGCTTAAAAATCACAAAGCTTCCACGCGGCTGCTTCTGTCTAACTGGTAGAGCCCAACTCATGGCTCTCGATAACGAGAATCATGTTAGTGCAACAACAACCTTAGATTACAGGTCTTACTTTAGATTACAACGCCTTAAATTACAAGCCTTACATTTACCTTAGATTACAAGCCTTAGTCTAGTCTTAGATTACAAACCTTAACGTAGCCTTACCCTTATCTCAGAATACATTGCCTTAGATTATAAGCCTTACCCTTCGTTTAGATTACAAACTTTTGCCTAACCTTAGATTACAACGCTGGTTAAAATACTTTACTTATAATACACAATGGACTATAAATAAGTTTCCATGTGTCAGGTCATTGGTTCAATTTCAAAATCTGTTGAACAACAGAAAATGTACTTTGTATGTTTATTTGGAGTTTTCCGGATTTCCTTTTTCGTGCAGATGAATAGATGAATCGGGTTTTGTATCGATGTAAAATCCTTACGGAGAGAATTAAACGATGAATTTATATATATATATATATATATATATATATATATATATATATATATATATATATATATATATTTGCTAAACTATCTAGCATAGCGTCATATTTAGACATGAAATTATTTTAGTTAAATTAAATACGACATCAAAATGAAGCATAAAAGAAAACCTTCATTCTGGGAACTAAAGGAATAATTTATCTATACTTGTTAGAAAGACCTCATTCCCGACCTTATTAAACCTATAAAGATAAAAATAAATAAAGACGCTTTTAATATTCCACCTCACGTTTGGTTAAATAACCATTTGTTTCAAGTGCTCAATAACCTTGAAACGCTGTTTATAACTTGTGAACAGATTTCAGGCTGAATGGCTTAATTAATCTAACTCGTCCATCAAAATATAATTTTCCTCTAACTTCTAACCATCGGGCAAGATTTTAACAGAACAACTTCAAAACAAGAACAGTGAAATGAATTATTATGTATTTAAGATATAATCATCGCATAAAAAAATTATCTTGAATGTTTAGTTTTATAAAGTGCGGTTTTCAAATTTGCTTTTTTGTTAAGTTCAAAACGTAATTCATTTTCTGAACTTTTTTTTCGTCTAATGTCTTCTTCGACTTTGCTGAAGGACAATGCGCGTCATGCGTTAAATGGATATCTTATTTCCGCAACGGACAAGTTTTTACCACCCCCGAATCTACTTGCACGATTTTTAAGTTTTTAATAATTTAATATGCAAATAGCCTTAACAGACATAACTTATCTTGTAATATGCAGCAAATTTGTAAATGGTAAAATATTATCTATCTATATGCACAAGTTCAAAAGAAATGACAAGAGAAATTTATCATAAAGTTTGTATGAAAAGGTCTTTAAATATTGTTGTCGTGTGCCATCCAGGCCGGCATCATGGGGTGCGCTGCTCCACATTTTTAACTTTGGCGTGGAGTCCAACTTCCTCAGTACACACATGCCATAGGTATTAGTTTATAGGATTAGCAACTATTCACAACCCATCCCTACAAAGAAAGGGCAAACAGGAAGAGAAAGTACATCCATGCCGAACTAGAATTCGAACCCAGGACCTCCCTACCCGCATTCTGACCACTAGGCAAGGTGGACGGAGAAGGGTCTTTAATTAATAAAAAAGAATGAATATATATTTTCTGTTTGCCCAAAGATACCAAAAGTCAAAAGTAAGATTATCTAACATACATTATACATAATCTTGCCAGACGCATCGGTTTGACATGGATAATCAAGGTTTTCGAATAAAATCCGGGTATTCCGGCCAGTTTACTTCACATCCTGATAAAAATTAAATTCGATTTTATAGATGATTAAAATCGTGTAAAAAGCTGTGAATAATTATTTAATATAATTTGTCATTTATGCAATACTGTACGAAAAGGGAAAAAGAGAGAATAGTGATGGTCTGCTAATAAGTAGCACTGTCATCACATCGTCTTACCTCTCCAATCTAGGCCATGTCGCCTCGATTGATAAGCAGAAGCCATACCAAGTTGAATACGGCTTCTGCTTGCCTGGAGCTTTATCACTTGTAGAGTATTTTCTTTGATGAACAACGTATGGGCTGGTGATAAAGGTTTAATGAAGTAATCTACGGTTAACAGATTAGATTGTAGAAACTTTTTACAAGATTAAAACCAAAAAAAGACTTTCTAAAAAAGAAAATCCTTGTCAATGATAAGTAATAACATAATATTGCTCACATTTTTATTCCTCATTCACAAAGTGTTTTTTCTTATTTAAGTAACTCATAAATATTAACTTGTCGAAAATAAATTTTTAAATTTATACTCTTATCATTTATTATTACCTCTGGTTTAGTTTCCTAATCAGTAGCTGTTCTCTAAAATACTCTAAAAACTCGCCAAGGGTGTGTGCCCTTGAATACCCACGTCGCGGGAGGGGGGGGGAGAATTAAGTATACCCGGTTGAACATTTCAGAAATCTAGCAAACCTATATATACAAATGAGCGTCTGACACTATACGTTTAATGAATGCTCATCGTGCCTATTTTTTGTAAAGGAAAGTCGCAAGTTCGATCTCAGCCACTGTAAACAGAAAAAGAAGTCGCGTCTATGCTTTTTACATGCTCTTGTGAGAAATTGAATATTTGTGGTTTGCTTATTTTTTGTTTACACACAGCACTTATAAATGGCCCCCTATCTATGAAATGTTTTCCTTTAAATGAAAAACTATGCGTCGCTTTTTCAACCAGACTCTTGAGACTATCATGGAAGTCAGTTCAATACCAACCCAACCCAAGGTACTTCGAGCTCGCTGAAACACGCTAAATATGCCGTGGTCTCAATATCCTCCGAGTGAAATGATACTTCTATGGTGGCAGTCGGAATCTGGTGATCTTCTGCTTGGTCCTTGCTTCTAAATGATGAGAAGTGCCCCTCTATACAAGTTGCTTTATGTACACACGGCACACATAGCATCTTATATTCAAACCCTTGCTCTTCGTGCCAAATAATAAATTATATTTATTTGAAATACATTGACACTGACTGTGTGTATGCGAATTTATATATATATATATATAGTACAGAAAGAAAAATTTATTAACAAGTAAATCACAAAACACGCACTGTTTGAAAATGGTGTTGGGTGCTTAACGGACTGAATGTCCTTTGGAACAACATAATCTGGGACGCACTAACATTGTACAGATGTACACACACACACACACACACACACAATGAGATTATAAAATATTTTTTATATTATACATTTTTATATTATGTATATAAATTTATACATTCTGAAAAATATTTTTTCACTTCTTAAAAAAAAACTCGAGTTCTAGACAACTATGTTTCGCAACAATTCGTCCCATCTCCGAAATATAATTTATTGGCGCTTCAGGTATGCTTCAGCATGCGAAAGGATGGTGTTCATTTCGCATGCTACGTTTTTTTCAAATTAAAAGGTCTTCTTCAGAAGACCTTTATATATATATATATATATATATATATATATATATATATATATATATATATATATATGTATATATATATATATATATATATATATATATATATATATATATCAATTATTATATATTAATTATAATAATGTGTGTGTAAACAATTAAACGGTCTCGTGAAGAACACCTTTTAATTTAAAATATCGAGGTACATTTATTTAATGATAGTATATCATGCACTGAAAAACTTATTGCATCTCAGAAAAATGAATTAGTCTAGATGAAAATTTCATTTAAATAAAATGAAGATAATATTAAAAAACTACATTATTAAGTTAAAAAAATATATATATTGTAAGGAATGATTGAATACAATTTACAACAGATACAAGAAAGTGGTTGATTTTTCTAAAGACATACGTCAACATATATGCTTTTCACATTATTTTTGCATTGTGTAATGCCACTTTACAATAATGCCGCTATTTATGCTGGTATGAATCCATTGACCAAGGCATATTGCTTCGTAATTCTGAGCCGCATTCAAATGACAAGGGTGACGTCTGGACTAGGTGGCATCGTCCCCCCCCCCCGCGACATCGCTCAGAAAGATACTAAAGTCTTCCTATATGGTGTCTTCATCTGGGGTCATAATATTGTTTGTGCAACCTTCTGAACATGAAAGCGAACAACTTCTTTTTCGAATTCCGAGTATAACATTATAAAATAGTTTGATTTCAGTAAATTTTCTGCCGAAAAATTCTATCAACTTTTCCCTCGTCATAAAAATCACTGGGGCATAAGACATATTGTTACAGAACCAATTTCGCAAATCGCTTCAGACTTTTCGAATGTCTCCCTTTTTCTGCATCAACTTCCATACCAAACCAATGGAGGGATACTAAAGACTAATGTCACATTCAAATAATATGAATGAGTACAACCTCTTCACTGGTTCAGGTATCGAATTTCTAGATTTTAGACATGAATTTAGAGCTCAATTTGAATAATTTTGAAATTAGTTTTAGACATGAAATTTTACATATCTAAAAATAATTTTGATTGTTAACAATGTTAATGAGAGTTCGCAAATCAGGGAAAATATGTATTTTATAATGATGCATTGAATATATATATATATATATATATATATATATATATATATATATATATATATATATATATATATATATATATATTAGAATAAGCACAGTTCAAAAAATATAGCAATCATACCCAAAAAGTAAAAAATAAGATTTAGCAACAATGAGCCAGGGTTTAAAATACAGAACATGACTCACATTTATGTGCTCACAGCGAATTTGCTCACTTGCCCCGGTACTGTTTGAACTGCTGCACCAGCGTCAACCTAGAGGCACGTCACACGGACCAATGAGAACGCTCAACTGGTAGCTGCATTCATCTTAGGACGTTCTCGAGTACCGAAATTACCAGTTCCACGTATTTGATGCTTTATTTATGGCAACAGATGCTTGAGTTCGAGACATCATGCCTTCTTTCGTGGTTGTTTCGTCGGAAGATTCCGCTGTCGCAAGTTTAATTCTTCGCAGGTGGAGTGATGTAGATGAAACAGAAACTCGTACATTTTTCCTAAATATTCGCAGATAATGACAACAGCGAACAATTCATTTAGTTAAAAAAAATATGGCGAGAAAATAGCAAATCGTATTACACTGCCGCATTAGAACTAAAAAAATTGTCTGCGGCGAATTCTTTCTGTAAAATTGGAACAAAAAAATATTCCTAATCATAGTAAAAAAAGAAACATTTTTTTTTTACTCACTAGAAGTTTCGATTACTTAAGCGACCCATTTTTACATCATTTTTTCAATAGACGTAATTTATTTTTTTCCAATAAATTTCTCTCAAAAGTTAAAAGCACGAGACAGTAAAAGAGATTAATTTATTCTAATTTTTAACACTGTAATACAGGATGTTCTAAATTGCCGTATTCCTAGTTTAAAGAAATATTTCCTTTATTTGCTGAATGTATCGTTTGCTTACAATTGATTTGATTGAACGACATTTATCGTTTGCTTTTATCACGCTTTAAAATTGTAAAATAAAAAAGTGCACCATTTTTTTCACTGCAGATAGATTTTAAAATGATTTTTGACAATTGAAAAAGCGTAAAGTGGAAACGACGCTTATATTGCTGACATCCTTAGAATTAGTTAACTGGCAATAGCATGTATATTTTCCATAAGACATTTTTTTTCTAATGAAATATGGTTTTATTGAAGTGGTTACGTAACTCACCAATTTTGGGCAAAAACAAAGATTGTTTTACATTACGAAAAGCGTGCATTACATGGAAATAAGAGAACCCTAGGAATCCCATATTTTTAAGTATATCTGACTTTTAAAATATATATTTTATGATAATAATCTCAGAAAAAAAGTTGTAGTTATTAAAAAAATCAAAGAGATTTCTCTAAATATTTCTTACAATATTCACTAATATATATATATATATATATATATATATATATATATAAATATATGTATATGGAGAGAAAGGTATTAAATATATATATATATATATATATATATATATATTTATATATATGTATATGGAGAGAAAGGTATTAAATATATATATATATATATATATATATATATATTTATATATATATATCATTGCCGCTAAGGAAATTTTGGACAGTTCAAATGTTTATAGAATTACATTTCTCTCTCTGTACAATTTAGTGTTTTTTTAATGTAATTAATATTAAAATAATTAATTTTGCATAAAATAATTCCCAAATTATAAATACATATACTTCTGTTGGACTTACAGATGTTTAAATAATAAATTATGATAGTCATTTATATGAATTCTTATAATATGAATTGTGCTAGTATTCATTTTTGCATCGTATTCAATCTTAGGTCATTTATAAGTCAGTTTTTGTGCCATACATATATACACATAGTGGTGCAAGCGAGCCCCGCACTGTACCTTACGATTAACGGGTTTGGAATACTCACCCATCACTAAGCGCCTCGTACTTCTGAACCACGGTCAGGTGAAGAGGTCACACCTGGGCTGGCACCTTTCTCTCCATATCCACGTTACATCAGTGAAATGACTTTGGAAGTAACAGATTAACGTAGTCAGATTCCAGACCCATGGAGCTCCAGCAATCCAGTGTGGGAGAGAGTGGCCATCCACCCAATCATTGCCCACGGCAAATGATACGTCACTCTGGTGATCTTAACGAGGCGTGAAGTGACAGAGCCACTACAATTCACTTTCACATCATAAATGATCTTGTTGAGGCTTGTAATTTTCGATGTAATGCAAAATATTTGAAATATTGGCTAAAGTTTATTAAAAATTATTTAAAATAATAGATTTAATTGATGAAAATCATACCTAAATGAATTTGTTTTCTATCAGGAATTTTTGAATTACTCCATCTTTATCGCTGTATTCTTACATTAAGTTTACAGTCTTAATACTTCTCCGGTTTATTAACGCATTCTTAACAATTATACACTTTTTACGGTATAAACATATGCCAAAATAAAATTACATTCAAAATATTTTCTTGTCACAGAATATGTTTCTATTAATATAGATTCCATGAATCGTGAAAGTATATTCTGAAGCTTGAAAATGCATGCTAAATGTTATCTCACCTTAATATTAAGGCCGTGTTCTTCACATTAAGATGCTTCAAATTCAATTTCAGATACTCTGAACAAAGCTTTCATTTCTGAATAAACGTTTCTCTTGGTCTTTGTTTGGGAGTTTTTCGAGTTTCCTCCTTTGTAACTCGGGAATGAGGCCCAATAGCTATGAAACATTTTCCCAGTGTGCTGCAAATGTTTACATAATGATATACAACAGTATTTGGCTATTAAATTACATACAGCATGGTACTATATTTAAAAATATTTTCTATTTGTTATTATATTTGATTTATATCGAAAGTTATATTCCCTAGATGAAATCATCGATTTTCTTTTTTTTAAATAAATAAATAGTGATTACATCATCTCTCCCTCCATTTCAAAAGTTCGGAGCGACAGATAAGCAACTAATTCATAGATATTTGTCACGAAAATATTTTTGATATAAAATGTATTTTATATTAAAAAATTATTTAACTAAATAATAAAAGGATATATTTTGCTATATTTTCATATCAAAATATCATCATTCACACAACATAATATTCTTCTACATATTCGGAAAACAAAAATATTAGGCTTTTTGCTTTTAATAGTTTCCTTTGATATAATTTTCATTTTATACTGCCAGCAATACATTTCTTGCTACAATTATCGCAAGAGGCTGCTACAGTGGTCGGAAAGCTATCATTTTTGTGACTTTCTATATCTGACACATCGTGATTACTCACACCAGCTGGGACACGTTAAATATGTAGCAGTTGTAATGTCCATCTACTAGTGTTGTGCAACGTGGAGAGGATAAGTGGTGCAAACTTCGTCACTTGACCGTACTTCAAAATGACATAGCGATGGCCGGTATTTAATGGTTTCTTACTCCACATAAATAGGTACGCTGGAAATGAATTACAGATAAATAATTATTGCAATGCGATTGCTTCTAAATTTAAAACCAATGAAGTGGTTAGCTGGTGGAAAAAGACGTCTTCATCGTGGCTATGAGTTACCAAATTCAATACCAAACATAACCGAACACTGTTGTGGTTAGAGAGTTTAAGCAAGCTAAAACTTCCCTACGATTCAATGTTCCTTCGTGTGGGTAACATGTATGGGAGAATGCCAGCTCAGGCATCGTCTCCATCATTTGATTATAATCGAAAATTACGATTAAATGATGAACGGCTCGGCTGTGTTTAGCGTCTTCAGTCTAAGAATTAGCCAGTCGGAAACTTATCAGAAAAACCTAACCCAAATCCACATCAAAATTCAGTAAATATTTTAGTGCGAAATTTAATTATGAAATTGTGGATATGAGAATACACATTACATATAATGAATACACAAATTCGTATTTTATAAATTAATGTAGCTTAAAATATAAAGTTGAAAATCGTTATTTTACCTTAATAATGAAGTGTGCCTTGAGGTCCAATAAAAATCCCAGGTTAACAACCCAGACAGCGAACTAGTCTCAGCAAACATTGTTAATAAGTAAAAATATCATCTGTACAAAGGAAATATTCACGTGAAACTATCAAAAAAATATTAGTTACGATAAAAACCAAATCTTATTACTTCAGTAAATATAAAATACGTAACCACATTTAACAGTAAAGTCAGTTTTAATCCAGCTGTTATTTGCATAAAAAAAATTAATTTTAAATCGTGATAAGGTATTCTTGGTAAAAGTAATTGCAGTCTTAACGTATTTTTACCGTAATAGAGCAGAGTCAATAAAATCTGGTTAGTTACGGCCAATTTGTACGTATAAACTGCTACTCATTTGCACAAAAAGTAATCGGCCTCATCAAGAATAAAAGTGATGTGCATGTATTTGCAAAATTCCATTTACGCTATTTATTTACTTTTAGCTGAATCAATCCTTCCATAATATTTCTACAGGTCCAAGACACTTCCGAGGTTGTCTGGTCACAGTCAAATATGGATTCGCATTTTAATGAAATAAATAAGAAAAAAAAAATACTAATCTTAATAATGAATAGATTGTTAATCAAATTTTTGTGCGTTCGAAGACAAAGAAATTATTTGTTAATAAAGGTAATATGATCCCTTTTGTTCCTCATTAAAACGATATATAAATGAGCAAATTATGAATTTGCTCATTTTTATTAATTATTAGTAAAATAAATTAATAATATCTGATTGGTCAGTGTTGAAAAATTCCCTTGTACCCATCTCGGGGACCTGCTACTTGCACACTCATCAAAGGATTACGAGGGGACAGTTTCCTCCTTCCCGACACATGAACTATATTTGAGATTTTATCCCGAAAGAGAGTGACAGTTTGTAAACTATTAAAATGTTATTTAATAAGTTTCAGCTTTTTTTTCTTTATATTGATCAATTAACAGATTGGTCTCTTTCGATAGATGAATTCTGCTTTCCTTTAGAAACATTTGTTCACCCTGGCATCCAAAAGGCCCTTAACCAGCAAGGCATGGAGTCAAAATGGGCTTTGATTACAGAAGTAAACAGTTCCGTATTGCTTCAAGTCCATCTCACCTTTCATGAATTAAAGTACCAGGAAAGGACTCAGAAGTTCTCGACCGAATGTTTGTAGTTGGGGAGAGATTTGGAGATCGTGCAGCAATCGAATCTATCGAGAAAGATCAAAGCACACTATGTGCAGCATGTGCTTTTGTGCATTGGCTTAACGTTCCTCTTACTTAGGTAGATAGGGCAAAACAACTGCTTTTAAGCCATAAGCGTATCGATTGTTGGTTCATATTATCATCAAGCAAAGCGAGCGACGTGCAATCAGTGGCTTTTGGGACCGAAGCCGTTGGTTGCTTAGTTAGAACGTCGTTTTCATTATCAGAAGGCAATGACTTAACCAAAGATCTCTGAAGGCGGCTGGGGCACGTTAAATAGATCTCGAGTGAAATAATGCCTCTAAAACAGGCAGATTAAGCACTGGGTTGTCTTCTACTCGGTCCCTGTTTCTGAATTACGAAGACGCTTGCTTCCATCTAACTGGTACAACCCAACTCTGAACAGGGAAGTAGGCTGCTGTCCATACCACTGTACAAGCTTCAGGGTCTCCATGACGATATCAAATTCAACCAGTTGAAGAATGCTCTTCTCGGAGCCCCCAGTAACATGACACTATTTCATGCGAAAATGGCATTGAGCCATTACAGTATCTAATTTTACCACTGGAGCAACTAAAGTCCCCTTCTGTTTCTGTGTTACATGGTCAATGGAAGTTACGGCCGCTATGCTAAAAACGTTTCAACATTGTACGAACAAATGCATACATATCCGGACTGTAACTTTAGGTTAACGAGTTTGGAATACTTGCTCATCACCAAGTGCCTCGTAAATTTGAACCATGGTCCTCCACATCCACGTCACACTAGAGTATCAACAGTGTGGTAAACAAGCCTATTTCCTGACTAATGATCTGGGATATGATTGTGCAGTTTTGAATGGCCGATCTCACACTGTGTCTGACCTCTTAGTCATGGCTCTCAGTAACCCATCAAATGATACATTGAATTTCGATCACAGCGCGAGAAGTAATTTTACGGAACAATAATCCAAACTGTTGATAAGTGACAATTCTGCCTTTATTGAATTCTGATCCTTGATATTTCTTATTCCAAACATAATACGATGTTCTTAGTAAAACTGACCTTACAAAGCAATTTTTGAGTGAGAAATTAAATGCACAACTTTTCTATAACTATCGTTTGTTCTACTTCATCCAAATTTATTGTAATGATAATCATTTGCAGATTGCAATTTCTTCTTTTGATGTTGTAATTTTGAAAGTTGCAATTTTGAGTTCAGTTCGTGAGAATATCTTGTCATTTCAAGAAATATGAATAGCAACATTAAAAATAAATTAAAAACATTTAACGAACAAAAAGGGCCATGGTCGGTTAAACCGTTTGTCATCGGAAGGTAGTGAGTTAAAATCCCGATCCAAACAAAAAATCCGTCGTGTTTGCAATGTTGGCTAGAGTACCTTAAATATTTTCATGGTCGCAATGTTCTCGATGTAAAATGATATCTCCAGAAGTGACAGGCAAAGCCTGGTGTCTTCTGTTTGATCACTGATTTCAGATTATAAAGACTTACTTTCCTGGCTAAGACGGCAATGACACAAGATGTCCCACTCTATAAGATGCCATCACTTTCATTCATTTTAATGCTGAAAGGTGGACACCGTAGCAGCCGGGTATAAATACAACTTCAGGAGCAAAATATTTTTTTAAAAAATTGTTTTTTTCAAAGCATTTATATTAAAGTTGCCATATATTAACAAGGAAATAACGTTACACGTTGACATCACAGGAGAAAAAGTACTGAAGTTCCAATTTGATTCATGTGATCCAAGTTTACATCTGCTGAAATATTTACATTGCTCTATAGCTGCTAGAGGAATTATTGGCGTTGTTCTAAGACAGAATCACCAGAAAAATATCTCCCGGCAATAAAGCACCTAGGATGGTTACCTCAGGTTTCATCGCTCTCTTTTAAGTGGTAAATCCTAAATTCCATAAAACAAAAAATGTCTGTTTCTGAACACTCTTTTAAACAAAAGTGAGTACTTTCTAGTGATCCGTCAAAACGCATTAAAGACGGTTCAAGGCTTATGTATAAATCCTATCGAACACAAAAAAGTTGCGCTAATTCCGTCAAACTGACACCAAATAATTTTATTTTGTTCCTCTATAATGTATAATGGAAACTAAAATGAAAGGTTAATTAAATAAAAAGATTTTGAAAAATTTGTTTGCTAAGATAACTAAAAAATATTAACGTCGTAAAATTATAACATCATTATTAAGGAGAGTAAACAAAAAACTTTCAAAGTGAAAAAAATGACATATTTTGACAAATAAAGCACATCATATTACTCAAAAAACAAAAAAATGTATCCACACGATGTTGTATATAAACATGTTTATACCATACTAATAATAGTTAAGTAGACTAAATAAATTTATCGAGTATAGAAGAGAATAAAATGAAACAAAATGAATTACTGTTTAGTAATCGATTGCTATAAGTATTATATTTCTATGGAAAAAAATATTATAAATCTCTCTCAACATCTTTCTCAAATATCAAATGCAATATATTTATTGTTCAAATATAATTGTAATGAAAAATTACTAAAATTCGATTTTTTTAAACGAAATAATTCTTCTAAGTATCTACATTTTGTTTTAATAAAAAAAAAACATTCACCAATGATATAAGCAATAGAAAATTGCACATTTCAATAAAAACATTTTTCAGAAGTAAAATAAGATGAAAAGTATGTCATTCCGACAGTTGCGTGATTATTTTTCTTTCCAAAAATATTTCTTTTGGAGAAAAAATGGTGATATTTTCCGATTCTGAACAAAATAAAAATAAACATAATCTGAATATTCTTGTCAGCAATCGCGGAGTGAAATGACTGATTTTATTTTTCATTTAGAAACGCTAGGAGTGAAGTGAAAGCAGAAGAAAAAATAAATACAAAATTGTGCATATCTCAAGCTTCGTGGACCAATAAAAATGCTCCCTCTACTCGCGTGTTTCCAAGATTCAAGGTCAACTGAATGACGTCACAAAATAGCGGCAGCCTTGAAATGTCCTCTTTGGCGAGCAAAGTCATAAACAAGGACAACCTCATGCTGACTACTATAATATAGTAGCGGGAGTTGTGTGTGTAAAGACACACCACCGCACACACAGATTTGGCGGCAGAATATTTTGGTATTGCAACTTGGAATCGCAACTTTTCCTTTTCTGCTTTTGACGAGTTCTTTTTCATTTTCTATTCGCCGATATTTATTAGTTGATACCGGAAGCACCGCATGCGGTCCTTATATTTTCTTACACAAAAAATAAAAAGAAGAAATGTTTACATTTTGAAACAGATTCCTCATTAGCGTCAATTTCGAAAAGCGATGATCTTGTTCTGTTTATCACCAAAAGATAGCAATGACGGATGCGTGTGGTGATCATTTCAATATTCGCGCAGATCTCAAAATAGAAAAAGTCTACTGATAATTGGAATCGGTGAATAGTTTTTCTGACGACAAATTAATATTTCTGCTGTGTATAAATTCTACGCTGTGGAAATATTGTAACTTTTGATAAAAAATATCTAGCTGTTCTGAATTGGAACAAATATTTGATAATTTTAAGATATTTTGTGTACGTTTTCAGTCAAGTGGAATCACAAATTAATCTCGATACCAGTTTCTATTCTAACGTTTGCGAATGAGTCTAAAAAAAAATTTCATGTTATTTACATTTTTATAAATTAATATATTTGTTGTTTTATTACATATCTTTATGGTTGTCAATTTCTACTAATCGCAGCTGTTGAACACAGCCAATTTCAGAATTTTAAACTACAATTGATTGAGGAGTTTGACAACTGACCCCACCTTTTTCTTCAATTTCTAAATTATGTATGCATAGATATCAGTAGTGACACTTTGTATTTAATGAAAATTTTCTTGTTTAGGGTAACAGTTATCTCTTTTCATATATCTCGATTTTGTTCTTTGTTAAGGTATACTAAACTAATAATCTGTTCTTTATATTAATATACAAAATTCAACTATCTTAAATTTACTGTATCAAACTATTCATCATACCTTATTATCGATGAATGAATAGGAAAAATCTCATCTTTGCAAAATCTGATTTTGTGACTATAAATCATAATTATAATTTTTTTGCAAATATTTACCGCTGCTAATCATTGACTTATTCTGAGAAACTTTTGTCAATGTTCCAAATTTACCGTTTTCATGATCTATTTTTTTTTTTTTTTTTTTTTCTACAAATAAATTTTTATTAATTTCTGCACTTGAGGTTTGTAAGTGTCAGATAACTGTGACAATTCCCTGACATAATCCGCATAGTTGATTGTGATATCAAGAAATAAATCAAATAATTATATTAACCCCTTTATAAAAAAAATATAATTCGTAAAAATGTATGTAATGAAGGAATTAGTCATTTGTACACCAATTTTTCAAACTTTGGAATTTCGAAAGAAACCGTAACATTAAGCTTTTGAAAGAGAAGCTACAGTTG
This sequence comes from Latrodectus elegans, assembly GCA_030067965.1. Classification (NCBI taxonomy): domain Eukaryota; kingdom Metazoa; phylum Arthropoda; class Arachnida; order Araneae; family Theridiidae; genus Latrodectus; species Latrodectus elegans. The sequence continues at coordinate 126,196,769 of CM057813.1, forward strand.
ATTGAAGATAAAAAAAAGAAAAACATATTAAAGAATCAAGAATTGCAAAAAAAGAATTTTTGTTTTTCAGTTTAATTAAGACTTGACTGCTGGAATCTAAATAGTATAAATTTCAAAAATAATGACAAAAATCCAATTGAAGAATCATTTTCAAATGAAGTATTTTTACTATCGAAAATTGCTTTTGTTCTGAATTCTAAATTCGAAGGCTATTAAAAAATGAATAAAGTTAACGTTAAAGATTCCTTTGACAATTTTTTTATTTTTTACAATATTTTAACAAAAGTTTACTTTATTCGGGAGATCAATATCATAAAAGAATTTATAAAAATGAATGAAATCACATTAAAGATTCTTTCCAAAAAAGAAATTCCTTTAATTTAATAAAAAAATTAACTTTAGTAGTAAAATCTAACTTACAAAAGTTATTAAAAAATCATAAAATTATTTTGAAAAATATTGTAAAAGAAAAATAAATTTATTACTTAGCATAGTTATTGCTAAAATCTGTATTGTGTCAAATGTGGTAAAATAATAATAAAAATCATTTAAAAAAATAACTTATTTAAATATTTTTTTAATTTACTTGCTGCTTAATAATAAATCTAAAATATAAAAACTACAAAAAAAAATTGTTGAAGTTTTATTATTAATTATAAGTAAATAAAATAATTTCAGAAAGATATTCCTGTTTAATAAATTCTTTTTATTAATCACTATAGAGATAAATTATTAGACTTAGGCAATATCTCGTAAAAGCTATCAAACTGAATTTAAAATTGCTCTCGTTTGTCGGAAAAATTTTTTTTTCTTTGTTATCTGCAAATTTAATAGCAGCTTATTTTAAAAAGAAAATTTAAAATTAGGATCGAGCCAGAAAAGCGTAAATTCAGAAAGTTAAATCATACAGAATAAAAACATTAAAATAATTTTGAAGGTAGAATAATAAGAAATGCTTTCGGTAAGAGGTTATAAAAAACCGATAGTGAGTGTCAGGGAAACGCAAGAAAGAATTCTATGAAGGATTACAGGAAAAAAAAAATGGTAATTCAGAATATCAAAGAAATCATTGCACTTTTTTTTTCTCATATAGCAAAATTGAGTGCAACATATGCCAAGTGGCGCTATTTGAAAGCGCTATGAAAGATGCAGAATATCTTTTTTATTATTTTTTTATGATATTTAAAACATTTTAATGCTACAGGTCAAACATATTACTCCAAAAAATTAAGACACTAGAATAAAATAAAAAAATGTTCCCTGAAAATCATTAAAATAAACACTATGATTAGCTTATGTTATTACAAATTTATTTTTAATTTGAATTTTTTAATTTGAAAAAATGCAAAATTTAAAACAAATTATAACAATTTGCCCTCCAGAAATTTTTAAACGTTTTTTCTTTCTTTCTTTCTTTATTTTTTTTTATTAATTTTACATTGTGTTTATAATTGAATAATTGTTACTATTATTGAATAACCGTGTTCGATCTTATTAGTGAAATGGAAAAATTTGAAGAAGCGAGCTTATACTCACTCAGATGTCGACCTCGTAACTATGAGCAATATTCAAAATGATGATAAGATTAACTGTTTTAAAAATTTCTCTGCAAAAAATAAATGAAAATCAAATGACTCCGAAATAATAGTATCGTAGCAACATAGTAAAAAATTTCATAAAAATCTGAAATAAATAATCTTCAGTGAGTCACTTATCTTAAATTATATTTTCCTTACATTTGGGTTTAAGAGTATGGTTTCGAAGAGTTAGGCTGGTTATAAAAAAAATTAAGAGAAAAAATTAGAAAGGAACTGAGAGAAGAAGTTAGAGGTGTCAGCTTTTTACTGTGATAAATTTAGACAACTGGTAAAAAGCGCGCGAAAAAGATACACTCTCCTTTCTGCTTTACGAACTCATTCATATCTTTACGAGTATTAATTTAACACACATTATCCTATATATAAATTTTTGTCTTAGACATTCTCCTTCCTGTGTGATTTTTTTTTTTTTTTTTTTTTGTCTCTCTATTTAAGTGTTTTCAATTTTATATCTTCACTCAATTTATGCTTTAGTTAATCATGATAGAGCTTTATATATATATATATATATATATATATATATATATATATATATATATAAATAAATATATATATATATATATATATATATATATATATATATATATATATATATATAAGATAAAACAAGAAAAATATTGAAACCAGAAATATAAAATTGGAAAAATAATAAAATATACGATGCAAATGATGAGAAGAAGGCATAGGGACCACGTCTTAATCAGGAAGGAGATGTGGCCAGCTTTATATAAGTTTTATAATAGTATTATCAAATTTTATATTTTCTTATAAGGCAAGGTTAACTCAGCTTTTCGTTCCTGCAGAGTACCAAGCATGCTTGGAAACTGAATATATTAGGAATAATTTAGAAATAAACAGAATGGTAATTTAGAAAAAGAAAATGCCATCTCAAGTGACGAAATTGTCGTTTGACATTACAACTTTAGATTTATTGTAAATTTCAAACAACATCAAAACTTTGAAAAGTGTAGGTGTATTTTATAATTAAATTTTCGAGCGCTTAGGTTGAATTAGATTTACAATATACTAGTTGGAAAAGATCTGATGGTAGAAATGAATTTAAAATATAATATAACATAATTAATACACAGATAATTCGTCTTTCCCTAATTATGAAAATGCATTTATACCTGATGTTCTAAATATAAAAGTACTCGGAGGTTGGCTATGTTTTGTGAGTCCGTTACACTTAAATCGGGAGAACGTAACAAAATAATATGATGGTAGTACATGTATTTATATGTAAATTTATCACAGTTTATTTTGTTTAATGCATTATAATATGATTAAGATAGCATAGCTCAGTCGTACGAGGGTTATTCTAAAATTCTTGAGATACGCGCAGACGAGAATTTACAAAATAAAAATAACGGTTTAATTTTAAAATACAAAGTATTTTAACACAGAAGACGATTTTTTACTGATTTCTTTCAACTTGTTCAGCGTAGAATAAATTTTAAACAGAAGAGAAAATGGAGTTGACGCGAGAACATTTGCGCGCTATGATTTTCTACGATTTTAAAGCAGGATTAGATCAAGAAGAATGCATTCAACAGTTGCAATTAGCATTTGGTGATGAATCTCCAGCTACTGTATTTAGATGGTTTAGAAAATTTAGAAGAGGTCGCAGTTTTCTTCAGGATGAAGAACACACAGGAAGGCCGCCGTCAGCAGTAATCCCGGATAATGTGTCTGCCATACGAAAAATGTTAATGGATGATAATCGCTGTACCTATCAAATGATACAGAAGGAACTTAGCATTGAATCCGCAGCCATACACAAAATCATTCATGAAGAATTACATATGAAAAAAGTAGTTTGCCGTTGTGTTTCCCATAATCTAACTGAGCACCAAAAAAAGCAGCGTGTCAGAATCAGTAAAGAAACTCTTAAATTGCTGAATGATGGTGGCCACCGCATCATTTCTAAAATGGTAACAGGTGATGAAACGTACATACCGTTTTTTGACATTCCAATACGTCAAGAAAGCAAATTATGGGTCCTTGAAGATGATCCCACGCCAACAATGGTGAAAAAACAACGCGCACTGAAAAAAGTGATGTATGCCGTTTTCTTCAGAAGTAAGGGATTGGTAAAAGCTTTCAAGATGGAAGGACAGAAGACAGTAACAGCAAACTGGTATACCATTAAATGTTTTCCAGAAATTCTACAAGAACTGAATGTTAGGGAACTAATGCTTCACAATGCATCTTCATATAAAGCCGGATTAACAATTGAGTTTCTTAAGCAAAAACAACAAATGAAAGTGATTGAACATCCGCCGTATTCACCTGATCTAGCTATGTGCTACTTTTGTATATTCTTTGATCTAAAAAAGAACTTACGTGGACATCATTTTCATTCAGAAGAAGAGATTGATATGGCTATAAATGCATTTTTTTCATCTATTCCAAGAAATGAATGGCTTGGGGCATTTAATCTGTGGAAAATTCGTCTACAAAAGTGCATTGATACTGGAGGAGACTACTTTAAACACACCTGAAAAATTGTTAAGTATAATTTTAAAAACATAGTTGTGTCTCAAAAAGTTTAGAATGACCCTCGTATAAAGCAAACTTTTTATACTGCGTAACATTTTTAATAAAAAATTTATAATTATTCTTAAGTAAATTTAAGAGTAGTATTTTTTAAAACTTCGTTCTTAAATACCTGCTATTTACTTTTGACATGTTCGAAAAATATTTTACTTCAGTTAAGAAAATCAAATATAAAACTGTTGTTAAGTATTAGGTAAGCATTTTAAGAGAGCCGCCTTTTTATGATTTGTTTGCGTTTACTGTAAAAAAAAAATATTTGGGGTAGTCTTAGCCATGCTTATTTAAGATTCAAGAGTGATAAAGTAACTGTACAACCGATTCGAACATCAGGAGATGACATAAGAGTCCTGACTGAATGTTCTTTTTAACCCCTGTGATGGGTTATGTTTGGAAATTGTTCTTATTTTTATCTGCAGCCCCGGACCTCCCGTAAAATTTGTTGCAGGGGCATCTCTTTTCCTTCAAAGGGGAGCCACATTCTCCTATCTCTTGCGAGTTATTAAAATATAATATTTGGAATTTATACATAAAGCCCCGGAATGTACCTTAATGTTAACGGGCTTAAAATTCTAACCCATCATCGAATGCTTCGAAATTTTTAACTATGGTCAGGTGACGAGGTACCTCCTCTCCCCAAAGACATAGACATATGCGATGGAGCACCTGGTCCGTACCTAAGGTTATCAGGTATTGCTCCACCGCTTAATGCACCTGATTGTGAAAAAATTGTCATAAATTTTGAAAACAGAATTACAGTATTGTATTTCAGTAATTTAATGCTCGAAATTATAAATTTGACGGAAATAAAAACCTTCTCTCCATATCCACGCCACACCCGCTGAAAGACTACAGACGTCACAGATGAACGTGGACACGTGACCCATCCATGAAGCTCCAACAACCCAAGGTCCAACTTAACCTAACTGGGGCTCAGGGCTAAAAATTCTTTGCGGGGGCCCACTCTGCTTCACAACAATGAAACTTCTATACGATTTGGCAAACGATTATATTCGACTGACCATGTAAAGTAATCATTCTCTTCAATTTGGAGGCGTTTCTCTGAGGAGGGACCCAAGGTAACTGCCCCTGTCTTAGTCAGGCTCTGCATCAACCCACTGAGGGCGAATGTGGTCACCCTCCCAATCAATGGCCGCGGCAAACGATGCTTCGCTTTGCTGCTCTTAATATAAAACGGCATGAAGCTACTGATCCATTGAATCTCAAATGAATTTATTAATGGATTTAGAATACTTTCGATAGGGATCAATAGTAAATTACTTATTAATTAAAATATTTTGGAAGCGCTAGATAAAGGTATCGAGCCTGTGAACTTTTGAAATGAAAGTCTTCACACATTCAACCACAAATTCATCACAATCAAATGAAACACGATAGCACTGAATAATAAACGTAACGTTTGTTTCCTTTTCTATTTGTCGACAACCTTTTTAATACTTCTCCCCAGGGTGACCGTTGTACTGTAGTGAGACTTGATTTAATTCTTATAATGAAGTTTCACTTTCACCAAATTTTCCTATTTATAGTGAAAGGAATTTGATTTAATAACAGAATGCTAATTTTTCTGATTGATCTTTTAGTATATCTTCTCGAAAAATACACAAGCAAAAGTTGGTGACAAATAGATACAAAACGTCATGCTTCCTAACACAAATATGGAAAATAAAATTCATTTCTCTACTTTTATTTTTATTTTTTATTTGATGTTTATCTACCATAAAGGAAAACGATTTCGCATTTCTTTATCAAAAACTTTTTGTAGAAGTGAGAAAAAAAATCAATTTAGAAATTTGATAGATATATAACAGTGAAAAGCATTTGTAAAAAACACATAAAATGTGAAGAATGCAGTATTGAAAAGAATAAATTAGGATCTTCAAAGACGAATGAAAAAGCAGAATTGCTTTCAAAAAGTACGTTTATACAACATATACATGTCAGAAAATAATTTATTTACATTAAATTTTTTTAACCATTTCTATTAAAAACCTGTTTTTCTATTGCCGGATGAGGTGGGCCGAGTGTCCATTGGAAATTTCAACCGTCTCTGGGAATGAAAATCTACAGGCAGAACGACAACAATTTTAGTTTTGGATTCCATTTCATGGCACACTGAAGTTCTTCTAATTGCAGGGTCGATTTTTTTTCTAGTCCATTTGGCCATTTTTAATAGTACATTTGACTGTTAAAAATGTTTAATGGGACTGTACTTATTCTGATGAATGCATATACTTTAATTTTGTAATCTGAATTATTCTAAAAATGGAACAGAGCAATCAGTTGAATGGTTGTGAGTTCGATTCCCATATTGAGTTTGAATCCTGGAAATTACTTAGAATCAACAGGAAGGGGCAATAAAATAAAGAAAGCGAGAGACAAAAAAAATTACATTTTTTAGTTAAAATAATAAAAAAATTTAAATCGGTAAGGACAATTTAAGTTAAGTATAAAATGAATATTTTGCCTTATATTTTTCATTTTGCTTTTTCTTAAAGTTTTAGTTCAGTTCTGGAAGCAATATCTCTAAGCATTTGGAAACCAATTATTTAGAATAACAGGTAATAGTCAAGATTTTGAAAACTTTTACAAAAAGGAAATTATAATTAAAAAAAATACCTCTTCATATTGCTGGTTAAAGAGACATGAATGGATTTTTCTCATCGCCGAGACGACATTCAGATATTCGTTACTGAACTTCGACTTGTTTGCTGCCGCTAGAAGCATACGATTTGAAGGCAGGTTTCAAATTCATAGACAAGTCGGATTTACGACGCCGTTTCCATACGATATCGTAACTAATTATGTGTGACGTAGATGAAACGTTGTATGACGGTATGGATATCAATGAGAATTGTAATAAAGTGGAGTAATCATGGTCTTAACTGGAACGAAGAAAACAACCACTATGGTTTAAAAAATGGGCAGAGTTATTGAGTTATGGAATGGAAAATGTTAGCTAATTTCCTATTAGCTTGTATCCATTTTTTAATCTACTACTTTAATTGTAAAACATTTAATAACATGTCTTAGTTTACGTATTACTCTTGTGTTTTTCACAATATCACACAAGTAAAAGATCTTCTATTTTAACAGTTATTTAAGCGAGGAAAAAACAAACATAGCTGCGCAGGCTTGCCTCGGACTGTACTTTAGTGTTAACGGGTTTGGAATAAGTCAGGATCATCACCAAGTGCCTTGTCATTTTGAATCCCGCTCACAGTTGACGAGGAGCTGACACCTTCCTCTCCACATCCGCGTGACACTAGGGGAAGGACTTCGGATGTCCCAGGTTAACGTGAAGACGTCCCCAAACCTATGGAGCCCCAGCAACAGATCGAAGGAAAATTCGGGGACCCTCCCTATCATTATCCACGTGGCAAGCAATGCTTCAAGCTACTGAGTCGCTGGGGAAAACGACAAAGTGACACGATTCATTTGCGCCTCTGCTGTTTCAAAGAGGTTGTCAAGAAGGGTACACTTCCGATGATCGAGAGGCCTCAAGAAGCGATTTTAATGAAATCGGATAGTTTTATTTTTTATTTTTTTTATGAGAAAAATCATTCGCGAAGTGAGAATATATGACTGTGTAGTGCGGCGAATGCATAAAAAAAAAAAAAAAAAAAAAAAAAAAAAAGACTTGGATGGAATTCCTAAAAGCTCATGAGGGAAATAACGTCGTGATTTTCCAAAGAGGACGAAAATTTTTGAGACGAGCACCAAGTTTGCCAAGTTTGGACTAGGAGAAGCTCTTGTTCATTAATGAGAAATCTTAAACGTTTAGCAAACTCAAAGCTCGCAGATCTGGCTTGTCAACACTTTCAAGCACATGGGCAATTGCTGAAGGTCGACAAAGTCGAAATAATAAACTCATGGTCTGGGACTGAATTTGCACAAATGATGAAACACTTCTGTTTTTATGTAGATGAGAGCATTGAAATAAATTCCAACGTGTACCAGCGGGTCATTCTAAAGTCTGTTTTTCTTCATTGAAGCCAGAAACACATTTCGGTAATCTAATCTGGATTTTTCAATAAGACTGTCCCAGCTAACAAGGCCATTCTAATCACATCGTTTGAACACCTGCCACCTTTCTCCCCAAATCTCTATCCCATACATCACAATGTATGGTTCATTTTGGAATCTACCACTACCGCCACACTGGTTGTGGACCAAAACAGACAACAAGACTCTTTAAAGCACTGCTTCATTGAAAATGGGTGAGAAGTAGATTTGTTCCGCCTCAATGAAAATTTCAATAAGCATTTGCATTTCTGCAAAAGTCAGCACTTAGAAACTAATTCAGTTCATTCATTCAAGTCTACTCTTATTATATGTAATATTTTTGTAATTTATTTAACATAAATAATAAGGCTTTCATTAATAAAATTTTTAACTTATGTTAAAAACTGTCTTTTTTTGCTACATCCAGTATTATAATTTAATCATTCTAATTAACTCTTGTGTGCGAAAAGTAACCATTATCCAACAAATAAACCATTCTTTCAAATGGGAGTCTTGTTTACATGATTTTTAGCATTTTACCATGCATTTTTCTTCGCAGTACACAACTGTTCCATTGATTAATAGACACAGATGTTCCTTTGATAAATTGGAAGTAATATTTTGCAATAATTATTCTGCTTAAAAAAATTTAAATGTTTATATCGACAAAGTTTTACATTTAGTAAGTTTGGCCCAGTGACTAGACCAATTTTTGGACTCGAAGATACCAATCCCAGTCCCATCAGAACAACGAGATGTATTTCAGCATGCTCATTAAATGGGGTGTGTACTTGGTTGAGTTTTCTGGAGGAAGGTTCGAAAGGGATAAATGGCACCAGGTAGGTTCTTGAGAATTTTCAGAATTTGCTTGCGGCGCATAAAAATTTCCACTGTTATATATATATATATATATAGAGAGAGAGAGAGAGAGAGAGAGTATTATATTTTATTCCCATATTTAATTATAAAATTTCTCTCTCATATACCCCATTAACCTACCTTTTTTGTCATCAAATTTTTTATTTAACTATTTTAACACTAAAAATATATTTCATAAAGCAATTGAAGATAGGCTTATACACTACTGGTCATTAAAATTGCTACACCAAGAAGGCGACATGCTACACACGTGAAATTTATACGAAAGGAAGAAGGTGCTGTGATATGCAAATGATTAGCTTTTCAGAGCATTCAGACAAAGCAGGCGCCAGTAGCGACACTTACATTGTGTTTAAATGAGGAAATTGTTCAGCCGGTTCCTCATACACAAATTGCATTTGAACGTTGTTGCCTGGTGAAAAGTTGTTGTGATGCCTCGTGTAAGAAGGAGAAATGCGTACCAGCACGTTTCTGACTTTGATAAAGGTCGAATTGTAGCGTACCGGGATTGCGGTTTATCTTATCGCAGTATTGCTGCTCGCGTCTGTCGAGATCCAATGACTGTTAGCAGAATATGGAATCGATGGGTTCAGCACGGTAATGCGGAACGCCATGCGGGATCTCAACGGCCACCTATCACTAGCAGCCGAGAAGACAGGCATATTATCCGCATGGCCGTAATGGATCGTGCAACCACGTCACGAGCCGTAAGTCAAGAAACGGGGTCGTTTGGAAGACAAGTGTCTGCACGAACAGTTCGACGACGTTTGCAGCAGCATGGACTCTCAGCTCGGAGACCATGGCTGCGGCTTCCCTTGACGCTGCGTCATAGACAAGAGCGCCTTCAATGGTGTGATCAACGACGAACCTGGGCGCACGAATGACGAGACATCATCTTTTCAGGTGAATCCAGGTTCTGTGTACAGCATCATGATGTTCGCATCCATGTTTGGCGGCATCGTGGTGAATGCACACTGGCAGCATGCATTCGTCATCGTCATACTGGCCCATCACCTGGCGTGATGGTATGGGGTGCCATTGGATACACATCTCGGTCACCTCTTGCTCGCAATGACGGTGCTTTGAACAGTGCACGTTACATTTCTGGTGTGTTACGACCCATGGCTCTACCCTTTATTCGAGCCCTGCGAAACCCTACGTTTCAGCAAGATAATGCCCGACCGCATGTTGCCGGTATTGTACGGACCTTCCTTGATACGGAACATGTTTGGCTTTTGCTCTGGGCAGCACGTTTTCCAGATCTTTCACCAATAGAAAACGTCTGGTCAATGGTTGCCGAGCGACTGGCTCGTCACCAAACGCCATACACTACGGTTGATGAACTGTGGCATTGTGTTGAAGCTGCATGGGCATCTGTACCTGTACATGCAATCCAATTTCTGTTTGACTCAATGCCCAGGCGTATAACTGCTGTTATTACTGCCAGAGGTGGTTGTTCTGGGTACTGATTTCTCAGGTTCTATCCAGCCAATTTTTTTGAAAATTTAATCACTTGTTATTTTTAGTATAATATATTTGTCCAATAAATATCATTTTGTTATCTGCATTTCTTCCTGGTGTAGCAATTTTAATGGCCAGTAGTGTAGATAATGTTTTTAAATTTGCTATTCATTTTAATCAAGAGTACATTTGATACTTTGTAAAATTGATAATATAAAGTATATGCAAAAATTCACGTTAAATCTAAGGATAGTTTTTCCCAAGAAAAATTCCTCACTATACTTTTATTAGTGTTATTTCATTTCAAATCATGTATAAGAACTATATGGAACTCTTGCTTTACTTTCTCTAAAAAGTAACAAAAAATAAATATTTCAATTAAGCTATTGATGCAGTGTTCTTACTTTTCTGGCTTTATATTTATGTTAAAATTTAACTTTTTACAAATTAATCTCTCTATTGATTTTTATGCAGTTATATATCGCGCGCGCGCGCGTTTTCAAATTTTTATTAAAACTTCCTTCATCCGAGTCTTTTTTTTGCTTCATATAAGATTATAAAAGGGAAATTCACTTTTCTGCAATTTAGACAATTAAATTATTTTAAAACTATTAGTGTATGGAATGCTGGTTATGAAGATGGATTTTTTTTTTTTTTTTTTTTATAAAAAACGAACACACCATGTGAAAATTTAATTTTTAAGTACCCAATTATTAATATTTTACTATTGATAATCGTATAAATATTACAAATGAGGAAAAATTTTGTGTAGTTTATTTTGAAATAAAAATTTATATATAAAACTTTATACTTACGGGAATGAATAAAACCATGTAATGACAATTATAGGTAGGGATTTTATTTCTTATGCCATATTCTCACTATTAGTTTATAGGAAAATAATTTACATCTTTTTTTGATACACGTTATGGTTTTTCTCATTTTCAAAATGAACAGAATTTATTTTCCAGAAAAATAACCAAACATAAGTAAATTTTATTATATTTAAGCATATGCCTCACGTTTTAACAATTATAAGGCTATAGAAATAAACATTTTTCATATATTTATATTTACACACATTTGTGAATAACAATTGCATTTTTATTTCGTGGGAAAAGAACTACTCGGAGCGCTTACAGCTCCCCTAGCAACGAATAGAAATGTTCTGGTTAAAATGAGTTCCGCACACTGAAACACAGACTGCTGGATTCTTTACATACTTGTGCCAAGAAGTATTCTGCGAATTAAAGAAAATCGTAATGAAACAATCAACTGATTAAAATCTTCACGGACGAAATAATACGAAGCAGCTTCGCGCTTTTCGTATTAATTTCTTCTATTGCCAAGTTCAAGATCAAGGTCATTCGACGTAATGAGTGAGTACTTAGTGGCGCCATTCTGTTTATTTGTGCCACTTGATTTCTTTTTTCAAAAATAAAAATCGATGCTCAGAAAATTGGGAAAATAATGTAAACTAGTTAACTCAGCTTTGAAGGTCGAAATTCGCTCAGTAGATCAGTGTTACGGTATTACTCATCACTCCACACACTTTCAGTTCACCCCTTCAGGGAAAATGGCCCGGACGCTTCAAAACAAACCAGTTTTTCCTCAATTTAGTTTCGTTTGCACAGCAGCCGCTGCTTTTATATTCATGTGGCAATTTTCCACCACGTGTCGCTTGCAAGGAATATACATAAGGAATATTTCATTTCCAGCAAAATAAGATTAATTTTTTGCATCACTCAAATTAAACGTATACTTTAATAACTCTAAAATTTAAGAATGCAAATAGAGTTTTGATATAAAATTTTCTATAGTAAAAACTTTTAGTGATATCATTAGAAATGGATTCAATTTACGGAGGTAGAAGTTATACAATTCAAATGTGTATACCATTATTACATTCATGAAACAAGATTAATGTAACATTTTATTTCTAAAGAAATATCAAATTTAAGTCATAAGCATCGCATTATGCTAAAAGCTGAATTTGCAATAAATATAAGTGCGATTTGCAGAATAGAGAGTATTTTTTGTCAAAATAAACATTAACAATTAAACTTGAAAAACATTACCCAATTCTCGTGTCTTATTGTTTAAAACATTTCGAGAATTTTAGAAAAATTTTTTTTCCATTGCTTATGCATTTATCCTCATAACAATTCAAACTTTTGTAACTTATTGTGTACTTTTTACATTTTATATAATATGATAGTGTAAAAATAATCCTTACCAGACCTTAATAATTTTATTTATAAATTTTGTAAATGTAATAAGTTTGAAATTAAATTAGAAAATTTTCTATATCGAAATTTTTGTTTTATGAATATATATATATAAAACAAGACCTTTGTAAATATACCTTTGAAGTCAGTCTAAAAATAATTTATATTGATGTTTAAATGTATGTTTATAAAAAAAGAAAATTTCAAGATAGTGTATGTAATGTTTATTTAAAACATTCCTCACATCGAATAGTGTATAAATTCAATGGAATCAGCTAAAATACAGATATAAACCTGATTAAAAATGCTTTATTTGTAATAGGGAATGTAGTTCAAAACTTTCACTTTTATAATCATGATAACTAATGCACATACTACCAAATACACTTCTGTGGAAAGAGAATGTAAATATTTAAGGCACAAACAGGTATAATAAGATATTCACAAACATTTCCAACTCATACAAAATTGTAAGTCTTCCTTTGCCATACTGGTTACAACTCTAAGATTAAACCAATTTTTCTCTACATAAAATATTTCTCATTTGAAATAAAAGATTAAAAATAGATTTTTCTCATAATACATAATTCTAAATAAATAATATACTTTTTTATACATAATTTGATTTTACAGAAAATAAAAATATACAAGATTTATATAAATGGCATCAATATAACAAAAAGAAATAATTCTGGTCTCTATTTTTACATAATTCGTAAAATTTATGATGCTTTTATTTTTAAAATAAGTCTCTTGGATTTCTTGTATTGCACCGAATTTCACTTCCAGATTCTAAGTACCTGGACATAGGAAGACTATACCAAAGACAAACTTATAACAAAGTAGTATATTACATAAAACTCTTCAAAAGTAAAAAATTTTTGATTATTTTCTTTTCAAAAATGTGGACAATTACAAACTTAGCATATCTAACATCATGCAATAAAACTTAGCTACACACTATTCCCAACTGTTATTGAAGACTTAGATTAACATGATTATACTGACAACAAATTTTGATCATATTTAACTGTACAATTTACATATTCTATATATATGCTGGGGCCATATCAGCACATGCATTTAACACACTGCAGTAAGGTTTTAAATTGTGCGATTTGACAGTTATTTTAAATTATAAAAAACACATCAAATTCTTCTAAGCTGACTTTTGTTAAATATATATAATTGACTCACCAATACTGCAAATTTGGCAAATCATTTGCATATCTATCAAATGTATTTCAACGTATTAAAATAAAAAGTGAGCAGATAACTTGTCCACTTAGCAGCTACTAGCAGTTTAAATAAATAAATTATATAAATATGATACATTGAAAAAACATAAGTATAAAGAATGACTAAAACATAGCACACCAAGTTTGTTCCCAACTAAAAGATTAACTTTTAAAATTCTTTGAAAAGTCAATATTCAATAAAACAAAAACCAATGATACATTTATAAGAAATAATTGTCCTTTTAACAAAAAACATTAGTTAAGTAGAACTTAGATTCAGTTACAAGTAATTTTATACAAAATTATTTGCACTTTACTCAAAATTTAACATTTGTTTTTGTCGGCGTTAGGATCAGAACAAATTTTGACACACAGTTAACAATTAAAACTGTAAAAATAAAACTTAATAAAACTTGGTGTTAGTTTAAAAGAACTAATAGGATTAAAGAGTTGGGAACAACCTTTCCATTAATTAAAAAACACAACTAAATTAAAAAGACAATATACTCAAACACAGACAATAAAAACTCTAAAAGCACCATTTAAATCCTAATACTTTATACACATTAGAAAAAAAAAAGAAAAAAAAAGCTTAGAATTTGATGTTACACTGGGTAGACATATAGCTATGATGTATGTGATTTACAGATGCAAAAATAAATACAAGCCTACATGATTTTTGCAAAAATAAAAATGCTAACTAAATGAATTATGCATAAAATTCTTGGAGAATTAAAACTGGTCCCAAGCTTTTTAAAGATACACATTAGCATATAAGAAACATTTAAGAAAAGGATAAGGCACATCAAACGGTTTATGTCACATTTTATCACAATACATGTGCTTAATCACTTAGAAGATATAGAATAGATTTAAGAGAAATACAAGTTATGCAAATTAAATATATATGTATATATCAATGTATTAAGTAAATGTATCAACAAGCACGTAAAAAGTTGAGTCTTAAAAAAACTTACTTTCTTTAAATGCTAACTTGCATGGAGAAATATACATGATTACAAAAATATACAACAGAAGTTAACTTTTTCTACAATTACAGCAGGATTTGCATAATGAAGCATTTGAAGATTAGTAAATGATTATTTTGCTTATTTTGAAGATGGAAAATGGCAATTATAAATTACAACATATAAATAATCCAACCATCCTGGGCAGGAGAAATAAATACAATCATTTTAATGCCCTTGCAAACAAACCCACAAGTGCTCCAAAGAAAACCTACGAAGCTTATATAACATTTTAAATTAACTTTAAACATGAAAAAATACAAAAATAACAGATATACAGACA
Source organism: Latrodectus elegans (assembly GCA_030067965.1). Classification (NCBI taxonomy): domain Eukaryota; kingdom Metazoa; phylum Arthropoda; class Arachnida; order Araneae; family Theridiidae; genus Latrodectus; species Latrodectus elegans. Next base: position 126,212,063 of record CM057813.1, read on the forward strand.
AAGAAAGATTGAAATATTAAATACAAAAGATAAATAGAGATTAATAATTTATACATTTTGATAAAGCTTAAAATTCTCATTCATTAAAATTCCAAGTGAAGTAAGTCCAAACTCTATATCCAGTATGCAAAATTTGGGAGAGTTGGAGACTACACTTATACACATTTTGTCCATTGAAATCAAGCCAATTTGGCTTCAGTCTTAACAAAAAAAATAAAAGGAACAAGATATTTCAGCCAAAATTCTCAAAACTCAAGGAGAGTTTCCAACCAGTGAATGGAAGATAGGGAGCCTTATATTTCTATTGATATCAATGGCAGCTGAAGGGTCAGGGTTGGACAGCAAATCAGCATTGCTGTTTGAATCGTCGAGAGAATTCATTTCCAGCTCAGAAACCAACATGTCAATTGAAGTTGCAAGATCACCATCCATAGATTCCTCTTGAGAAAACTCGTCTTGCTGAACAAGTGTGGGTAATGGTGGCAGATTATTCAAGAACGTGTAATCAGAATTGAAGAAACCACCACTAAGAGTTGGAGGAGCAGTTTGAGGAACTTGCGGCACAGGAAAGGATGAGTGATTATCCTCTAAAAAGAAACCATTAAAGGAAGATGTTGGAGACCCACTGCTGCTTGTGCTACCAGTGGGAGACAATTCACCAGCTGACCCAATGCTGAAACCACAGATGTCGTAATCTTTTGAAGTCGCATGTTTGGACGGAGATCGCCCTGTGACTGGTATACTGCTGCTCTGCAAGGTAGTCAAAAGGCACTTCTTAGAATCTTCGCTGTTGTGTATAAAATGACACCGTGGGCCATAAGGACAAAAACCAGTGCTATGAAAAGTACGGCATAGTTCAGTTTTGTACTTGGGATGTCTTGTCAGAGTTCTCAATTCACCAATACCATGAGCAAACTGGCATTTGTCACCATATTTGCAAGTGCCGTTTTCTTCGAAGGGTCGACAAAGTTCGGTTTTATATCTGCTGGAATTGGGTTGAACTTGCCTCACTGTCTGTTGAGACACAGGCTCGCTCACACTCCTATCTAGCTTCCGATGTTCTCTGGTCGCAAGTGCTTTCAAGTGAGAAGCTGCATTGCAGTTTGCTACACTGTTACTTGCTGTCAATGGTGGATGTTGTTTAGCAGTCGTCTTCACACCAGGGAGACTGGGCAATGTGCTCAAAGCTGATATGGTGCCGTGACTGGCAGCAGAAGGAAGGTTGATCAAAGATGCATATGAATTAACCAGTTGTCGTCCACTAAGTTGTCTTTCCAAAGCCAAAGACATTTGTTGTCGTATGTCCGATGTTACACGTTGGGATTGAAGGCCCTGAAACAAATTGAATTATTTTTAAAATGACTATTTGAATTATTTTTAAAATATGACTAATGAATTATTTTTAAAATAATACTCTGGATGAAGCAAAAATACAGACAATTGAAGGTAACTAATTTTCAAGAAAACACAAATTGAATAAAAAAGGAATGCCATAAATTTATACTTTTAACTGACAACTTTTTTTGTTTAATATTCAAGTCTTAATTTTACTTTGCTCATTTAGTTTTTATCCAAGAGTAGTGAATTAATAAGTTAAAAAACATAAGATATCAGACATAATTCTGAAATAAAATATTTCATAAGATATTGCACTTGAGATTTAAAGTCGAAAAGTATAGTTACTTGTAACCAGATAGGGTATAAACTTTTTACACAATGTTTATGTAATTTTTTAAAGCATATGAGGGTTTGATTTTCAATTTTCCTTATTAAATTTAAGTTAGACCTTTTCTGCACTTCTCAACTCTTAAAAAATATTGCAAAAATTTCAGAAAATCGCTTTAAACATTTGTGACAAAGAATCATATAGCGTTTTAATTTACAAATTACTGATGAATTTTCAATAACTATTGATTGAAAACAAAAAAATTCATTGTTTAAGTACCAATAAACACAGTTTCAAGTATTGCATTCATACTTAAACAATTTTAAGATTTATAACTTTAATCAATCAGTGCTTTAGAATATTGATTTAAAGCATTAGAAACTAACTGGTGGTAATAAATTTATGCTTACATTAATAAACAATTAAACTAAATTAAGAAATTTGTAACTTAAATGGTAAAAATATTAAATAGTTATAAAAATATATTTAATGGAGGAAAAAAATCATGAGTGAGAAATATACATATTTTATGCTTCCAAAAAGAAAATTAAAAAATATAGAGAACAAAGCATAAAAGTTGAAAACAAGAGTTTTCCATTATAATTTTTTTTCTTCAGAACTCTGAAAACAACGCGGGGGGAGGGGGGGGTGCTAAAATCGGATAAAAAATAATTTCACGCAAAAATTCAGTATTGGTAGAAATAATAAATTAATATTTTAAGCATTAAGACAAACCATTTATCTTGAAACTCTTATTAGTTTTATTATTATCATGACTTAATTTGGAAATTTGTAACAGAATTGCCATACGTGCGATTTTTATTATAAGATACCGTATTATTAAACTGAAAGCAATGTATATAAACAATATGCATATTATGCAACTAGAGAAATTATGCAAGTAAATATGAAAAATTCTTAAATATTCTAAAATTATGAAATATTCAGACTAAGATTTAATTATAAGCGATAAATCAACAACATAAATCGAAAGTTTGATTTTTGGAAGAAATCTAGGTTTTTATTTTAAGTATTTTGCTGGTGACTAAATTCAAAAATAATAAAATATTAGAAAAAGACATTACTAATACCAACAAGCCTTTATAATTTGTAGTAGATGCAACTAATATTTAAATTTTATTTATAAATTTAATTCAAGAACTTTAGAAATATAGCTTGGACAATAAAAATCCATCAAGTCACTCTTAAAGGAAATCGAAGATTCATAACTAGTAAAGCCACTAAAACGCTCGTTTCACTTTGCACATTTAGATATCAAAATACATTCATTTATTTAAAAAATTAATTTACGATAATTATTTAGCAGCTTAATATGGAATAAAGATTTTATTTGATGTTACTTAAATGCAAAGAAATAAAAGAAATGGTGTGAAATAACATTACTAATTTTATCATAAACTGTGCCTCTCCATATCTGCTGACGAATGAAGTCGAAACACTGCCGAAAAGAAAATAGAAACCACACCCCGTCTTTATATTTTAAACAATGCGGGAAAACGCGAACATTTAAACAAAAACAATCTATTCAAAAATATTTCATTGAAGCATCTGCGCCTCTATCCGATTCAACGAACATGAAGTACATATAAGAATGTGTTTTATTAGGATTTGATTTGTTTGTCGCTCAACGGTCAATTTTTGCACACGAGTGTTAATTAGACAGGGACCTACGCTTTAAAGTAGATTCCGAACCACTACAAACATCCATGCCCAAGGTGGGATTCGAACCCACGAACTGTTGAACCGAAGGCAAGAGCACTAACCATTCGGCTGCCAGCTTGGCGTGTTTTATTGGGTAAATACTCTCGAAACTTTTCAGGTTTACATTCTGGTTATTATTAATAATAATAACCAGAAATTTTTTTTATTATTACATACTATCATGGAAAGAACATTGATTTTTAAAAATAGTCGTTATGTATTTAAAAGATAACCTAGAATTTTGCAAACTGCTAGATTGGCCATTGTATGCAATAAACCAACAATGTCAGCGGATTTTATACTATTCGACATAAGCATCCGATGTGGGATTAGAATAAACTGTTCAAGACAGTTTATTTTACATGAATTCAGTACTAGATTGATTTGTGTTATTCGCAGCAAGCTAGAATCGTAAATTGCAGTAACTGAAAATGTATGAGAAAAAAAATATTTTACTATCCACAACGAAAATGAAACTTTGGATTAATATATACATTTAGAGTTTCCTCCTATTATAGAAATGTTTCCCTTGTTATTAACATTAATAAGCGATAACACTATTCTTGGAAAATAAAAAGCAAATAAAAAATAATAAAGCCTATTTTAGTCACTTAAAAGGAGATAAAATTACCTCAATTAAGCGAGACCAGCACAACTTCGGAGCTAATCCAAATATACAGTTAAAATTCGAGAAACAAATCTACCCCTAAAACATGAATCTGAAAATGAACATAGACCTAGGGATTCACAATTGGATAATCAATAAAATCATATAATTAGTTATAAATTCATGTAACTTACAGTAATCGGGAAATACAGTATTTTCTTAAGTGCGGATAATTTTTTTGGTTAAGTAGCTAAAAAATATACCTATCAACCAAACACATCAAAACATAAGAAAACCGAATTATTCCATCTTAATAACAATAAATTTTTCTATATTATTTGCTACAATTGTAAACGAATTCACAATTGATTACCCACACATTAATTTGCTATTCTGTGTATCTGCATACTACGGTCTACTATGTTCACTATGTACTATAAAGGGAAAAGAGGAATTAAAAATTAACACATCTTTCGCGTAATTATTGTAATTACATATAAGTACTGGAAATGTTTTAAGCAAAATTTGCAGTAAAGTGAAAAACAAAAAGGTACAGCGGAATATTTTAAATGAAAATATATATAAATGAAAATATGCCTGAGGGGGACATTGTTATTTAATAAAACCATTTGACATTTAATTTCTTCGCAAAAATTACAGTATTAAAATATTTCGCTATTTACAGCAGTTAGAATGAACATAGCAGTAAAGCAAAACAAAACGTTACCGCCGTACCAGGCACGAAAAAGAAAGTAAGCTCAGGGTTATACATCAATTTAGCACCCCCACAGTAAATATTTTGTCAGGAAGGAAGCCGATTCAACAACACACGTGTTTCAAGCGATCGCCACGGGAAGCTTCCATGAATGGAGACCGTGGAGCGGGGGAAACCAACAAACAAAAAAAAGGGGGAGAGGGGGAACCACCGGCTTCGGCAAGAAAGATCGGTCTGGATTGAAAAAGAGGTTAGCGGAACAACCTGTTCCTAGTTCCTTTACAATGAGGACAACGCGAAGATTTTTTAACGACATTCAGTGCAGAACTTCAAGGGCAGCGCTTCAATTTCTTGTCTTCTTTATCATCGCCTACTTATCCATTAGAAAATTCGATAAAACGTGGCAAAGAATCGGTTCGCTAATCGTTTAACTATAACCGTGAATTGAATAGATTGCGGACAAATCTATTGTAACTCACACAGCTTGGTTCTAATTTAAAATTGAAAAAAATGGTTAGTGCCCTAAACATTAAACAAGTCAACACAGAGAATGTTTCTTTTTAATAATTAACAATGCTATATACAATGCTCATCGAAAAAATCCTAAGAAAGTCATATCCATTGCAATATTACTAAAAATCTTCATGTATTTCTTCGTTTTAATACAAATTAATGATTATTGATTTCAGCGAACTTTTTTCACAACTTACAAGTATGTAAACAGTTGCCGATATTGAGAGTGACAACAAATATCGAATTACTGCAAATTCTTTTCCTCAATTTGCAAATAAATTACCATAATGGACTTTATTGTGTGGGTCAAGTCCAGCCTTTTCCATAACTGGATTAAAAAACATTTGTTAGTTTCGAAATAAAAAAATCATTAACCACAATATGAGCATTGCATTTATTGGAATAAGAGCAAAAAGTAATTATAAATTACCGAGTTTAATAACTATAATTATATAAAAAGTTATACTTGACAGCAATTTTCTCACTTAAGATACTCTGTCAGAAAAAGTAATATTTTCATTAACAGAGAAATTTAACATAGATATGTAAATTAAAAGTTGCAATACATATATTTCCATTCACGTTTAACTTGTTTTATTAATAGCAATAATTCGAGTCAAAGTAGAGGTTTACCTTTTGAAACTAAGCAATCCTGACAAGATTAATTAGATGAGTAATACGAATAAATTTGACCATTGCTCTTCAAATAGAATAAATTTATCAATCTTATTTATTTGTTTGAGCTTTTAACAATAATTGGAAATTTCAATCTTCAAGTGATGAATAAATAGGAGAAAATAAATTAAATGTCAAAACTGTAATTTGATTTAAGCAATATTAAACAAAATATATAAAAGTTATTACTCTAAGAATTATTAAATAAAAAATATGATCAGTCTTCAATTCTTTAAGTTCAAGATAATTAATGCATTTATCAGTACCAAAAATTTTAATTTTAAAATTGCATTAAGATAACAGAAAAAAGTCACTATTGTTTTAGCTTTAAAAGCAGAGCGAAACTACCTTTGATACAAATGGCAATGAAACATAAGAACGGATATACATAATTGACACTTAAAAAGGACTAATTCTATCCTTACCTTATATATGTCTCTAAAATCCGGATGAAAAGCTGACACTAAAGCGGCGGTGGACATTGCGTAACAATTACAACCACCAAGACCGAATCTTAAACTGAATCTGTTGCTTCTTCTCGCCCATCCAACTTTTCAACCAAAACATTGAGTAAAGCTACACGAGGGGAGGAGTCTCCGAGCAGACAGCCAATGGGATGAGGAAGATGTACCGGCACCAAATTAGAAGCTAAATCCGTACATTTGGCGAGTTTTGAAATGTGACGAAATGTTCATTGAAAATTTTTTATGTTTAACAATTCTTAAAGCTTTGAAATACATACTATATTTCTAAAACATTTTCCTAAATAAATGTGTCATCAAGATTAATTTTTTTGGTATTAATAATTTCATTATATATTTATGAGATTCTGTTGTTTTCTAATGTTTTATAGTATATATAAATTCATATATAATTGTTTTATATAATAAATGAAGCTCGTATATATTCTTACGTTTAAGTAAATTGGAAAATTTGACAATTTTGAAGAAATAGTTTTGCTTAAATCCAACATTGAATTAATTGAATATTTTAATGTTTTTCTTTTTTTTTAATAATTTAGGTTCATTGCTTGGTTTCATAATTTTTATCTGAATTAACACTTGCGTTTTAATTTTTTTTAATAGCAAAAATATTGTGGGTAAATATAAACGAAAATTACAGAGTTTTATTTTGAGTAGTATACGAATATAGTAAGAGACAGAATAAACAAACTAGCATTTACGAAAAATCGCCAAGTTTGGCGACCAAAAATAAACATGAAGAGATCATCGCGAATGTTCTCAAAACAAATAGGGTTATTACACAGGATGTTTTAGTATAATTTTCTTTTCATTTTCTTCTACTTTCTATGTCGAGTAGTCGGAGGTATTTTTTTTTTTTTTTTTTCTTTTTGCACTCAATTTAATGTTTGTGTTCATGACCGAAATATTCACCATCTTCAAAAATTTAAGATATTGGATAATTGAAAAGTATGCTTTTAAACTTATTAGAAATTTGTATATATAAATTATGTGCAATATTTTTTGATAATTTTTAGTCAGATTTTTATCCAATTTGTAATTACAAAATAAAAAGTTATGAAAAGCATGAACAAGGGTTTTAATAAATTTGTGGTATTAAATTTCATTTATTAAATTATTAGATTCAGAGAAAAAAAAAATCAGAATTTAATTTCACTTTAGATAATTTGCGTGAACTTTTAGGAAAGTTGCATGAGTAATTAATTACACTGTTAGATAGGTAAAGATAGTAATCTGTCTGGAAAAAATTAAACTAAGATAAATTATAATAAAATTAGAAATTTCTGGACACGTTATTTTTGCTCATGAAAATTGGGATTCACAGTATAAAATGAATTCCAAATATTGATATTCGGTGAGGAGAAACTGAACTCACAAGATCCTGATAACTGAAAGATAAAATTTGTTTCTACATTACGAACTTTTTGAACACGGGCTGAATTTCATCACGGCCCTCTGTTCGAATGCCAAGATACGAAATATTTCTACTCGAGGGGAGAATCAAATTCCGCAAAAGTAGGACTGGAAACTAAATACAAGGGAAGCAAAAAACTTAACCGATGTTCATAATATCTCAGCTAAGTCTTATTTTTCAAACATTTTCGCTATGGAAATAATTGTTCCATAATTGTATACGTAACCGCATCGACAAATGAAATGTTACCGCGATTGTGTCACCGCGTAACTAAATAATTGATGCAATTGGGTAATTAGAAACTTTGAAATTAACACCAGTTAAATGTCTACGTGCTTTAGCACAAAAATTTAATAACATTGAAATTTCTTTACCTAAATATTTCTACACAACAGTAGGAAAACTTAGCAACTGTTTAATTTTCTATTTTATTATATTTTTGAAAACCGTATGTAAGCAACAATAGAAACCGACTAGTCAGATGTTTTATATATGGTTCGTACTGTCTTTCAGACAAAAAGAGAAGATTCTTACGTATGTAAGAATGTTCCTGTCCTTGTGACCTCAGAAGATGCCCCTTTTCTCCATTCATGATAATGTTGCCTAATAGTAATTCATATACTGCCTCAGCCGTCGCGCAGTCTAAAAAGGGTCGCAATTGTGGTTTAGGAAGAGGACCACAGTCAAAAAGTACGCTAGAGTCTCCACAAGGGCTCAAGTCCCTAAAGATCCTTCAAGTCAATATCAATGGTGTTCCAACTGGGGCTTCAAGAATTAAATTGGATCAAATTCTTAGCTTAGCTGACACACACGGTGTTCAGATAATAGTCATCCAAGAGTCCAAACTGAGAGAAAATACTTCTATAAGGTTAAAGGTTTTAATATCTACAGAATCGATAGACATGGAAAGGATGGCGGAGGTCTTATTTTCCTCTTCAGAGACATTTATTATCAAGGTATAGACATCAGTTCTGTTACTAATAATAGGATTCAGGGAATTAGGTTGATATGCAGAGGCAAACCTCTACGTATATACAATTTGTATTATCCTCCAAACACAGGTTTGTGCCTTCCGACCTGAACAGTCTTTTTATTGAAAACAATATTCTCATTGGCGATCTCAACGCTAAACAGCCAGTTTGGGGTTATTCTAGCCAGAACCCAAGAGGCCTTGAATTCATTAATATTGATGATGGCATTCCAATTCATACTTCCTATAGTTACAACTCTACGGAAGCTCTAGATATTTCCATCGTTAGTCCTACATTATACCCAGGATGCAAAAGGACCGTTTTGGACAGCATAGGAAGTGATCATCTTCCAGTCTTGATAGAATTAAATCAAAGGCATCATGTAGTTACTAAATTAAACAATGGAACTTTAGAAAGGCCAAGTGGAATTCTTTTGCTGAATTGACTGTCACTGAATTTAATTTGAGGCCTATGACTAATGTTCTAAACTATGATTTGATTACTTTTAAAAAGATTTTGATTAATTCTGCCAAAAGAACTGTACCTAGAGGAAAAATTAAGAATTACAAGCGTTACTATACTCATAATTCCCCTTTATTACTACCCATTTTGGAAAAAAGAAAGCAATTTCATTTTGATTTGGTTTCATCTTGCGACAATACGAGAACCAGCTTAAATAAAATTAATGCTGAGATCAAGCGAACCTACGTCCTCCTGAAGAGAAAAAATGGAATGAACTATGTATCAAACTTGATTCGCGCTTATCCGATACCAAACTGTGGAAACTTGTTAAGAACATTAGTAAAGAACAAACTCGGGTTGAAAAGTGCAATACCTTGCTGGATAATGATGGACGTTTCGCCCAAAATGACAAGGAGGCCGCGGATTTACTTGTCTCACATTATCAAAAAATGAGCATATTGGAATTCTCTGCTGAAGATAAATCAGTAAAGAAAAAGGCGTCTAATATCTTCATGGTTGCCGTACTTCTCAGAGGGGCTTGACAATCTTCAAGAAGGAATTTGGCTTGCATGAGCTTAAAATGGCGCTTAAAGACTAATTTGGATAGGTCTCCAGGACCTGATGGGCTATCATCTGCCCGTGAACTCCATCTTGGAATTGAGGGAAATCAAAGACTCTTAGATATTAACGCGTCTTGGAATCAGGGTCGTCTCCCTCATGATTGGAAAAGGGAAGTTATTGTCCCAAATAGAAAAATGAACAAAGGGGCCAGCTCACCTGAGAGCTACAGGCCAATTGCCTTGACTTGCATTGCTTGTAAAGTAATGGAAAAAATGCTTTTAACTCGTCTCAACTTTTACTTGAATTCTCACGATCTTCTGCCGAAGGAACAATTTGGTTTTAGGAAAGGACATTGTACTACTGACCAGGTGCTTTATTTTTGTCAAAGGATTAGAGATGCTCATAACGTGAAGCATACTAATCATACTGTAGCAGCCTTCTTGGACTTTTCCAAAGCTTTTGATAGGGTGTGGAGACAAAAGTTTGTTAGGATATCAAGATGAAATTCAACACTCTGTCCGAGAGCTTTAAGCTGTACCAGAGATTACCCAAGGGGTCTGTTCTGAGCCCCACTTTGTTTTCCTTATTCATGGCTGGCTTTGAGAAGATCATTTCAAAGAGATGCGAGGTCGACGTTTTTGCCGATGATATAGTACTGTGGAATTCTTGCTCTGACATTCAGAGATCGGAGGCTAACGTTAATCTTGCTCTTTCTGACGCCTGAAAACTTGCAGAAAGTCATAAGCTGCTTTTTAACCCATCCAAATCTATTGTTAGTCTTTTTACAACTAACAGGAAGCTTTTTAATAACTAACCTCGAATTTGCATGAATGGCCAGCCCTTGCAAATGGAAAAGCACCCTAAGTATTTGTGTTTTATTTTGGATCATGACATTGTCTGCCATAGACACATAGAACAATTGCTTTTGAAAAGCAGAAAGCGCCTAAACATCTTAAAATATATATCAGGACGTGATTGGGGTGCTGATGCTGTCACTCTTAGGACAACCTACATGACTCATGTAAGGCCTATTCTCAAATATGGGTTTCCTGTGTATTGCTGTGCATCAGAGGCTAATCTACAGAAGCTTGAGAGGGTCCAGCTCAATGCAGCCTGTATCATCACTGGACTTCGAAATTGCTGCCCAAAGGAGATTGTTCTTTTTGAAGCTGGTTTACAGCCACTTGGCCTACGGAGAAATTCCGGCTTGGTGAAATATTTTTCAAAACTTTTCAACTATGGGTCTCAGAATAGAACTTCTGAGTATCTGCGAGTGTGAAGCAATAACCAAAGATTAAAAAAAGAATAGCCCTTTTAGTTATGCCAATTCTAACAACTTTATCAACAGGAATGTTCTGTAGCATAGTCTAAAACACTGCATCGACCCCTCGGGGGGTCTCTCTGACATCTTTTTTCATACAGAACTTTCCTCTAGTGTTAATAAGAAATCGGTTCCTCCTGCCCTGTTAAGACAATTAGCTCTTGAAATAATAGATAATATCCCAGAAGAAGATATGCTCTTTTGTACTGATGGAAGCAGAGATGAGCGGGACTGCTCCGGTAGTAGAATATTTATCACTTCTGACAATATCGCTGTAAAACTTAAGACGAGAAATCCTGATGGTTGTTCTGTCTTTAGAAGTGAGCTGATCGCTGTTGATATAGGGTTCAGTTGGGTTTCGTCTTCTCCCGGTATTCCGGACATTTGGATTCTATCGGAAAGTAAAGTTCCATTCAACACCTGTCTAATTGGCACAAAGTAGATGAAACTAGCGTGGCAATTCTCGACATGCTGAAACAATTTTCTTCTTCTTGGGAAATACATCTTCAGCGGGTACCCTCTCATGTGGATATTTCGGCAATGAGATTGCGGACGCCTTGGCTAAACGTGGTTCTGCTGAGCCTTCGTTTATTCCTGACTCTCTGACCTACCTCGAACTATTTTCAAAGGCAAAACAGATTGATAGTCATTTGGACATTTGGTATAGGGGACGGTTTCCGGGCGGTGCTCTGTCACTTCAATGTTGTAGAAGTGACCAAATAGCAATAAGTAGATTGATCACTGGCCACCTCAGATCGCTGTCTTTTTCTAATGGTGTAAAAATCTTCCCGATCTGGACCAAGTGCAATATTAACCACGCCTCTCCATACAACATTTTGGATTGTTTGGGGCTTTCTAGGGAATATATATTGGAGGTTTGAAGCAATAACAGCAGAGAAAATTGAATAATTTCCAAGTATCCACTCTGATAGATAAGCATTCTGAAAAATAGTAACTAGAATAATATCATCCACGGGTTGCCTAGGAAGGGAAGAAAACTAGAAATCTCCTTAGCACTCACCCAGTGGTTCAACGTGGCTTAGTGGTAGGCGTCCCTCTGCGGAGCACATGGTCGCGGTTTCGATTTTAGTCACTTTTAAATAGGAAACAGCTGTTGCTTTTTCTGCGCACTCGTTGGGATGAGTCTTAAAGAGTTTTCCGTGTTTCCTCTTTTGATACATGTAAATACGGTCCACTATGAAAAGTCTTAAAGGGGAGGCAATTTTTACGAAAGCAAGCAAAACGACATATAGGCAAGCAAAAATGTTGCCCAAGCCTTTCATTGTTGTTACACAGTTGTTGAAACAGCTTAATTACTGAAGCAGAGTGTGAATGCAAATATCTTAATTGAATACGGTTTATCATCTGACCAGACCCGTTCGCTTTCGTGTGGTTTTGCTTTTAGAGGAAAATCAAGTGAACAGTTTTCGAGGAACAATTGCGAATTGGAAAAATGTTTCGTTGAGTCGGTCAAGATACTGTTTTACTTTCCGGAATGAAAACTCTGATAAATCGGATAAGGCTCTTGGCACGTTTGTATACTATTTTATCTTCAAGTTATTACATACTAATGGTGGAACTTTTCTCATCCGTGTTCTAATGTGTTAGTGATCAGCGATGCATTGGAAAAGCGACAACACATTCCCAGCAGTGTTTAACTTTTTCAAAAATAAAATCGTTATTTCTTAAATTTGAATACGTTTACGGGAACGTAGAAATAGGAGAAAATTCGCACATACTGCTCTGAAAGCGACTGTTGGGAGGTTTGTTTGTTTGTCGCTCAACGGTCATTTTTTGCACTCGAAGGCTAATTAGACCGGGACCTACGGTTTAAAGTGGATTCCGAACCACTAGAAACATTCATGCCCAAGGTGGGATTCAAACCCACGAACTGTTGAACCGAAGGCAAGAGCGCTAACCATTCGGCTGCCAGCTCGGCGACGATTGCTGGGAGGCAGTAGTCACGTTTCTCTTCCCGTAATGAACACTTCAACGGGCACTTTTAGCACACGAGGATTCATTGGACAGATAACGACTTATAGAGGTGAATTTCTAACCACTACCAATCATCCACAGCCGAGGTAGGTTTCGAACTCACGAACTGTTAAACATTTCGATTTTCAACTTACCAGTTCCATCCTAGATAGACAAGAATCGAAATCAGGAATTAATGAAACGAATGCCGCGGTGGTGTCAGCTTGATCATGGCCCGGGAAGATGTATAAAAGTTAGTAAATTTGCAGCAGGTTCAATTTAGTGTTAACTACGTTTTAACTCCTAAAACACTAATGATTTATATTATAAATTTCATAATGAAACAGTCTATATTACGAATTGAGGACAGACCAACCATCAGCTATGTTTTCAAACGTAGCAACACTTCAGCGGAAACAGAATATTGATATCATTTATGTAGAAATGAGTATGTATAACCCTAAAATTGGCTCAAATTCCTTATTTTTAAATATGTAAAAATCGTTTGGTGGTCATAGAATGTGAAATAATGCATCGAATTAAACTTTTTTAATAATTCCGGAAAGAGTAGGAAATTGGAAATGACAAAGCAACGGAAAACAACTTTTATGAGTTCCCTTTTCTCCGACAATGACATTCAAGTACTTCTGAAAATGCATTGCTCATTTCCTGCCCAGAGCATCCCTAATGACACCAACCCCTCGTCTTTTAACCAAATCGGCCTGCTCAAACAACTTTTCCCTTTCCCACCCCGCAACAGATCAATCTTCCAGGCAATAAAAATGGCAGCAGATGCCTTCACTGGAACAGATTTCATTTCCAAAGGCGATTGGAAAATGGAGTTGAGTAGTGCACTCATTTTCAAGAAAACGATCGTATAATTCAAATTTCTCCAGCACAGTGGTCTGACCATTCTGGGCATTAGAAACGCGTATCTGCATTGAAAAAGTAGTTCTTAAAAATTGCAAAAATAATTTTTTTCTTTTAACTGCAAAAAAGACCTGCATATCTTTAATTTTTTTCATTTGTTGTGTTGCACACAAAATATTGATAAAGTTTAGATTCACATGATTGGTTATTCATAGGTCATATTTTGCTCACGAGGACTAATTAAACCAGTATTCTGCTGTTTAAGGACGAAAGTAAGAATCGAACTCGTGAATTGCTGAGCCGAAGGCAAGAGTGCTAACCATTCTGCTACCAGCTTATATTTATAATGAGTGTTATGACACCAAATCTATTACACTGATTTTTGGAATATTTTTGTAATTTTATGGTCACTTTCTGCACACTTTGATCAAATTTGATTAGACACTTAAAGGTAATTTTTTGCCCATGAAAGTAAGAAATGGGGTCTACATATAAAGATGGACACGTACGATCATCCAGATTCACAGCCACGAGCAATCGAATCAAAGATTAGAGCGCTAACTTTTCAACAGTTGCCTGCCTGGATTCACATTCTATTTGAATCAGTATCTTATTCCGAAACACATCTTTACTCTAAGGAGGAATCCAACTTTCGATCTATTGAACTTTTCAATTCCCAGGCACACGCGAATATACACGCTTGTTTCTCGAAATTGTTTAATTTGTTGCTTCGTAGCTTTTTTTGGGCCTAAGAACTGATGGTTTGGTTTGTTTGTCGCTCAACGGTCATTTTTTGCACACGAGGGCTAATTAGACCGGGACCTACGGTTTAAAGTGGATTCCGAACCATTACAAACATCCATGCCCATGGTGGTATTCGAACCCACGATCTGTTGAACCGAAGGCAAGAGCGCTAACCATTCGGCTGGCAGCTAGGCGCCTAAGAACCGAATCAACCGCAACTGTGTTGACTAAAAGTAGATTACAAACCAATTCAGACATTTCAAAATGTGGGAGCCGAACCCATATACTATAAGTCGTTCGAGTCAAGATTTTCAATTCATCGAGGCAACAAATTTGGCGGAAAAAAGTAAATATATTTAGGTGAAAAAAATCTAGCATATTAATAAATACTTTATTTCTTTACTGTGAAACGAAAACTAGAATAATTTTTTCCCCAGTATTTTGAAGAAAAGTTTCATTTTGCCACTCTACGACTACGGATTACTTTTCGGCTACAATAATCCTTAGGAATAAAACCTACAGCTTGAAATACATTCCAAAACTATTACAAATATTAATACCGGAAGGGAGAATCGAACCCACGAACACAATTATAAGCTAAAGAGTTCTTCAATTTTCGAAGCAGAAAGTTTAAATATAAAATATTTCATTGGTCAAAGAAATTTATTTTGTTCAAAGTGACATTTAACAAGAACTTTTTCATAGTTCAGTTATTAATAGTATACTTACAAAATTTTTATATAATTGTAATCCTAAAAGAATAGAAAAGATAAAATTCTTTAACACAAGCAATTTTTTTTTTTTTTTTTAAATTTTATTTTAAATATAAATATATTAAAACGCTTTCAAATAAATCGTTTTTTTTCCTCAATGTAATAAATAGTAAATTTTGAATATTAAATTATATTGATTTCATTGGCAAATATAATTCAGGATATTATTTCGTTTAAAACGTATTTTTCAATTGTCAGTTATAGTGAGGAGAACAAAAGCAGCAGTCTAATAATGGATTGACATCGTTTTCACTGTTACGAATACATTGAAAGAATTCCTTAACAACTCAGTGATTCCACTGGACAACTCACCTTCCGAGATGAATTTTAAAATTGGAAACAAAGAATGTGGAATTTTTTTTTGGCTGCAAAATACAGATGAACGACGTGGCTGCTTATTCTTGCTGATCGAAAATGTCAAACACAATGCAGTATTTCATCATAATAAACTAAGTCAAATGACGTGGTCAACACCCGAGCATTGGCAAATTTTCAACACTCAGTAGAATAACTGAAATAATAGATTTTGACCAAAATAAGCCAGATTAATTAGAGAAACAAGCTAATATTAAGCGATTACTGTGAACTTTGTGGTTTAATGAAATATCAGGATTTGCAATTACATCCCATTACTATGCAACAGGTTTTGATTGCGTTTATAAACAGAATCCTTTGAAAATTTTTAGTGAAAAAAAATAATAAATAACATGAAATTAAATAAAATCTATGTAAATTATGAAATTTGAGTTTTCGTTTTTCAGGGACTTTGCATGATATGGCAATGAAACCCTTAAGAAAGTAAAAATTTTGAAAATAAAAGACCACGGAGGCAACCACAAAATCGGTCAATTTTTATTTCATTTATTTTGTTGTACAATATAAATAAGTAATATTGTCCTTCTACACGATTTTATTAGCCACAAAAAAGTCACCGAGCTTACGTAATTACTAGTAATATTTATTTTTTCAAAAATAGTAAAAAATGCTTATAAAATAAAAAGTAAATTATAAAATATTACAATTAAACAAAAACGAAATAAATTTTTTGAGTAACAATGAAAATTACAACTACCGCTTGATAAATTTTAAATCAGAAGATTTTCCCAGGGTTTTAAATGATACGTAAGTCAGATCTCTTCAAGTATTGCACTGATTTAATTGTGCATCAGAATAGGAGAAAAACTTTGATTTTTGTACATGTAACTAATTATTCTTTAAAATTATTTATAAGCCCATATTTTGAAATTGTAAATTCATATTTATAAGCTTTTACAAAGTAAACAGTTTTATAAAAATTTCATTCAAATTTTTAGTTTCTTTCATTTTACCATTAATTAAGTTTTTATTATAACTTAAATATCACGAATTTATAGATATCTTCATATAGTTAAAAATAATTAAATTTTTTTGTAATAGTATCTTCTAGCAATTTAGTAAACTTTTCAATTTCTTTAAGGAATTTTAAATATATTAAATAACTTTTCGGCGAATTTGCAAAACTTTAAAAAAAATTTCACGTTTTAATTTTTAAACCAAGTTTTATCAAGTTCAGTATTTTCTAATTAAAAATTTAATAATCAAAAAACTACAGTTACAGAAAACCACTAACGAAAATATTAAAAAATAACTTGGCTCATAATCTTTGAAATAAATAAACTTCCAGTACACATATACAATCAAAAATAAAAGTGAGCGAAAACAAAAATCGGCTTACTTTTGCAATTTATAACAAACAAAATCTTACAACAAGCTAAAACCGAAAGCATGTATTATAATAATATGCTAACGCGTTGTTACAAGTTACTTACATATGTCACAGAAAGAAAATTAACTGTTAAATATAATTTGAAAGCTAGAATTAAATTTTGTTTTATAATTCCTATAGTTCAAAAATTTGGCAAACTAAAAGTAAAATTTCATTTATTTTTAAATCTAATATTCAACATTTCATAATTTTAAAAAGTTATTGTTCATTTACGATAAGCATTCGCTTCACCAAAGCAGTAATAATTAAAAAAAAATTGCCTTACCTTTTTTCGAAGAATCAATTTTTCATTAGGAAGTTTTAGGGTAAATCTAGAAAACATTTTTATTTCTACTTGTTCCATTTTTATTTCAATATTAATAGCTCAATCTCACTTTAGTAAAAATTAATACTTTAAAATTAAATGGCTATACTACTAAGCTATACGTTGATAGTAAGGTAACACACACAGGGCACAGTGCATACTTCTATTACGGTAAGATAAAAAAAAATACATCATAATTATGGTTGCCAACTTTAGGCCAATCTGTCATGTTTACCGCCAAAAAATCGAAAGTTTAAATAAAAAGCACATCATAATATTGTTTAAAAAATTGCAATGAAAAAAAGAAAATACCAACTTTTAAAAAACAGGTAAAAACAGACGATTTTATTTAAATTGAAAGAAAATATTTTTAAGAAAACTTAGGAGGATAAAAAGTAAAAATATTAAATATCAAAAGTTTTGATATTTTTTTTAATTTACGTATTATGAATGATTATTATAATAAATTATTATAATTTATTTCATAATTCATTTAAAATATTATCATTTAAAAATTATTCGTTGTCATACTTTTGTCTATTTATTTCATGGCTCATTCATTTTTAATAATGAAAATCATTTTAAAAAGCCTTCGTTTTAAAAATTGTAATTTTTGGATAATTAAGAATTAAATTAATAAACATATAAGTGTATTTTTAAAAACGTTTACTTTACTAAGAATAGTCAATTGTTACTCTGCGATGTGTATAATGTAACACAAAAAAATTAATTGTGAGATAGATGAATATTGCGCAAAATTAATTAGAAAGCGCATTTGTATTTATAAATACACATTGTAAATTTTTAATGTGTAAGAAGCATACGCATTAAAAATTAATAAATTCTAATGCTTCTTCGCTTAGTATAGCGTAGTATAGCAGAAAAAGGCCATTTCGGGTGTTGAACGCGTCATAACTACGGCAGTATCATGGTTCAAAATTAGAGATGTTTGGCTTTGCTTAACTGAAATAGTAAGCCGAAAATACATGGATACAACTTAATTGATATTCGCGATGTAATCAATTCAAAATTTAGTGATATTCAGTATTTTCGTTGGGAAGATAAAAAGACTCAGCTTGTAGCTTAATAATCAAAACCTTCTTATATATATATTTTCTCCATTTTTTGTTCAAGAGTTCACTAGCTCATTTCTCTCCTCAGTCACGTATATTTCGCAGTTCAATTGAAAATGTAAATGTCAAATTAACTGAATCCTTCATTATATTGTCTCTATGAAACAAACTAAAGTTCGAACAATATTTTATTTATCACAATATTTTATTTATCACATTACAACTTCCCAGATTTAGTTATTACAAGTTATTTTAGACGACGGAAATCAATACCAAAATTTCGATCCCGCTGCCCTCTCAAAAATGAAATTGGAAATCACCATCGAATTATTTCATCATTCCTTTTTGAACATTATTTTATTGCAGAAAAAAATTGTTTAATGTGTATAATCAAAGAATGTCGTACGTAAAATTTCATGTTTAGAAAGTAAAAATGAAACTAAAAATTAATTTTTTTTTATTTTTAAATAATGAAAAGGACAATTCTAATAAAAATTAGCACAGTTATTTTTTATTCCAATATTCGTTTTCATCAAAAATTTAAATAAAAAAAAAAAAAAAAAAAAAAAAAAAAAACTATTTTACCATAAATTGTGAATTGGCAGATTAAACTTTTTGACTAAATAAATCAAAACTAAAAGTTTGTGTGCTTCAATATTATCTTTTTCTTTAATTTTTTTTAAAATTTATCGTTTGCTTACATTTTTTTTTAATTATTCAATTAAATTTATCGTTTGCTTTCTAAATGGCCAAGAATTATAAAATAATAAAAAAAAATTTTGCTTATTGTTTTGTCCTTTGAGGTAAAGTGACATTGACTTGAATCGAGAGAATCGTTTTCTTGAAATTTATTGTTAGGAAGCGAATTTTTATAACCGGTAGTTGTGTGTGTCTTGAGATTGGCTCGTAAAATTTTTTTAAAAAAGTCTTAAAATGTAATCATATTTTCATTAAAGTGGTTACCTGCTAACACAAAATGCATTCGTGTATCCCAATTTTTTTTTTTTTTTTTTGAGAAATTGTTACATTCTTACAAACATCTAACGTTTACTTTCATAATTTTTGATTGTTGATCATTCTTTTCATTTTTGAATAAAGTTTAGTTTACGATAATAATCTTGAAGGAATAAATGACAAGAATATCAGAATTACGAAATAGTTAACAATGCTTATCAAATATTTTGATAAGCATTTCGCAAAATATACGCAAACGAATTCAGCTTTGTTTACTAGAAAATGAAGACATTTTGAATATTTATTATACATTTACTTTCCATATTTTTCAATATAATGATTTTTTTGTGGACACATTTTTCAAGTTTTTGATAATTTTGTATCAATATATTCACTTATATTCAAAATTTAGTGATATTCAGTATTTTCGTTGGGAAGATAAAAAGACTCAGCTTGTAGCTTAATAATCAAAACCTTCTTATACATACATTTTCTCCATTTTTTGTTCAAGAGTTCACTAGCTCATTTCTCTCCTCAGTCACGTATATTTCGCAGTTCAATTGAAAATGTAAATATCAAATTAACTGAATCCTTCATTACATTGTCTCTATGAAACAAACTAAAGTTCGAACAATATTTTATTTATCACATTACATCTTCCCAGATTTAGTTATCACAAGTTATTTTAGACGACGGAAATCAATGCAGAAATTTCGATCCCGCCGCCCTCTCAAAAATGAAATTGGAAATCACCATCGAATTATTTCATCATTCCTTTTTGAACATTATTTTATTGCAGAAAAAAATTGTAAAAAATTGAAAAAAAAACAGTACCTCAGTACTTTTAGGACAATTTGTGCTATAACTTATAAAATACATAGGATGTAACATAAAATAATATGGAACAACTATCAAAATCATTACTATTAGAATGAAAATTCAGAATTATCAGAATAAATTTTATTTCTAAATTTCAGTAATATCTGATGTAGTATATGTAAAAAAAAAGTTTTTTCTTTCAAATTGTGTATTTTTTACAGAATTTGCGAAGGAAAAAAAAATTTTTTTTCCTTTCGAATCTATTTTTACACATATCGCGCGAGAAAACATTTACAACAAAATCATTTATTTGGAAGATTACTTGATGCCTTTAAGACCCTAACTGACAAAGGCGATTATAAGAATTATATCTAAATTAAGAGCGGTGGTAGCATTGTAGTTAGGGCATCGACCTTCCGTACAGAAGGACTGGGTTCCATTCCCAAAACCGAAAGACAAAGACCCATCGAGTACATGAGATATAAATGTGTGGAATTGAAGGCCTTGTGGTCGGTTGTTGAGCAGTTACCATGTGTGTAATGGTCTCGAGAAAATTTCCTTCCCCTCCAGATCACAGTCAAAATTAAAAGAATTAATCTTTTAGTGGCGCCATCTCTCGGAGGTATCTTAAATCAAAGACGTACTTTCATCTTCGGGGTACTCTGTTTAAGCAAATTTCTTGAGTTAACTTAATTTCACATAGCTGTCGGCTAGAGAGCTTGGTTTGTTCAAGTATTATAAATATTAACGTATCTAAAATATTTATATCGCATTATTGTACTTTGGAAGCACTTTTCATGGATAGCGTTTACTTGTCACTTTCGTAAAACCCAGAAAACTCTCATACTCTCACTCTGGCAGATGATCGTACAGCCTTTATTTCCCATTGATCGCCATTGAGCCAAGCATGCTTTGCCGCGAAAATCGTGATCCTGCCACCAGGACTCGGTATGCCAATTATTATTTTGAAAATTAATATTAAAGAATGAATTCATTTTGCAAAAAGTCATTTATCTTTTCATTTATATTAATTACATTACATTTTTTCTTGCTTTTTTATTAATTGAAAGAGAGAGAAAAAAAAAAAAAAAAAAAAAAAAACTACTTCTGTTTTACTATTTTAAACTATGGTCAAGTGACAAAGTCCAAATTCGAACTCTTGGCATCTTCATTTCCTAGTTTCAACCCAATCTCACCAGAGGCATTAGACAATACAAATATTTAACACACACAGACTTTCTCAACATGACAGTCTTTAGCTGTGTCAGTTGTAGAACCCGATACCTTTCTAACACGAGAGCGACTTATTCTTCTTTTTGGATACTATCTCCTTAAAAGTCACTCAACCACTTAGTTATATCGCTTTGGGTCAAGGGAATTTATTTAAATTGATAACCACACTGATATACTTTACCACGTTACTAGCGACATCTAAACCTTAATCATAAATGAAACAATTTTTTTCTTTCTTATTTATTTTAATATTTGAAATAATAATACAATAAATCCTCATTAATTTAACCCCTATTTAATAGGACGCTTAATCCGGACAAAACCATGTAGACGTCCGTACATATTGTAGATTTTCCCATCACCCTAAAAGCGCTAGTGGTTGGTTGGTTGGTTTGTCGCTCAACGGTTATTTTTTGCACACGAGAGCTAATTAGACCAGGACCTACGGCTTAAAGCTAAGTGCTAGTGGAGAAACTGATGGGATATGGAGTTGTGGTTAGATGCAGATGAAGGCGATCCAGACTAACATTATTTAACGGAAGGAGAAATTGTTAGAGAGTGCTGCTGAAACCGCTCTGTAGAGGGTGGAGACGATAACTATGAAACAGACGACCCAAAACTAAGTTAGATCTTAGTGAGATCAAAGACCATTTAAATTTTGTGATAACACAGGTTGAAGACAACAGCAGTAAAGCCATGGATATTTGAGACATCTCCGACAGTTAATTGCTTAAGAAATGATCACTCACTAAAGTAAGGCAACAAAAGACAAGTATTTTCTTCCAACCAGTGACCGTGATAAGTGTAGTCAGTCAACATGACTTTCACGACTGACTTTCATGTTGAAAGTAGTTTCTCATCTGAAGTTCATTGTAAGTAAAGTAATGTAGGTACACAAATTATTCTTAATTTTCTCTTATGAGGTATTATATATTTCCTTCTTTTGAATTCAAAATGCAAGTTTATTCTTGCCATATTTCAAAGGATTATTTTGATATTGGAGACGTCAATCTTATCTTGAATAATTAAGATTAAGAAGCCTAAATAATTATCTAGGCTTGTTAAGCCATGCTGTGAATTTGAGATGATATTGGAGATGTCAATTTCGAAATCAATGTGTATGTGATTAGCTAATGGTTAGTTTCTTAAGTCAATTTTAGATGTAAATTGTGAATATTAGATGCGCCAGTCTCATAAATATATCTATTGGCTTCTGAAGCCATTTCTAATTTCAAATATGTGTTCCATTTTGTGATGCTTAGAAAAATAAATTAAAATTAACATCGGTACATTTATTGGTGCTTATTCCCTCAAAATTCTGCATAAAATACTCTACAAGACGGATTATTTTTTCGTAAAGGAGGAAATTTGATCGCATAAATGAGAGATTGAAGGCCGAAAGCGCAGAGCCAGATTCAGGCAAGGGCACTCGAGGCATTGGCCTGAGCCTCTGCATTGAATGGAAAGTTTGTTTTACATTGTCAATCAAATAGTATCGTTTCCCAAATCGAATAGAATTGTTTTTTGTTGTGAAGCAGAGGGCCACTCCCAAAGAAATTTTTGCCTCAATTAGAATAAGTCGCCCTGTGAAAGACATTTTAATATTCATCACTCAAACTGCCATGCGAAATGACTTCATAGAGAATGGGCCGTATTCACACACAGTAAGAGGAAAAATCCTATAAGAGACCAAACACCAACAGAAAAGCAGCTTCTGTTGTTTAAGTGAAGATCCCTCTTATGTTGTCCAATAGTGGCTAGGATTGAATCAGAGACCTTATGCTTTGAAGAACGCTGTCCTGCCACTACCAAAGATGAGTCTAGAGTGTGAAAGTTTAGAGAAAATAGCGGTAACTAAGGTGTCAACTTTGTCAATTGGCGGTTAAGAAAATAAGTGTAAGTGGATATACTGAGTGTTCAAACAGAGCCGATCGCCTGCTGGAAATATATTATCTCGGTGAACTAATCTCACTGATAATCATGACTAAAAAAATCTGAAGTCAGTGGCATGGCAGCCCATGTAGGAGCCAAGGCTTGCAGTACCCATCCCTGTTTCCTTGACCGAGAGGCCTTGGGGTATATCCCGCTTAGGTGGTCAGCCTAGCACAAAATCCCCTGTATTTAGCTCCCAAGCATGCTTGTTACTCTGTCAGACCCACTGAAGGGATGAAAGGCTGAGTCGAGCTTGCCCAGCCCCATGACCGAATCTCGGACCTGTGATGTTGAAACGCGAAACGCTACCATGACGCCCCTGAGCTTTTTATGATTATGACACCCATTAAAATTATCTGTTTCTATTTCAGGAATTCCCACCCTCGAAATAATTTTTCCAGCTGATTTTGCTGACACTGTACGAAGTTTTGCACTTGAGGCTTTCCCCACCCGGCACAGAAAGAATTTTTTTATTTTATTTTATTATTTTTTTTTATTGAATTGGGAAGGAGGACGGAATCTTATCAAAGCTTCAAGTGTCAATCTCCCGTGGAGTCATATCGGAACTGTTTATAGTCAAATGCATGAACTCTGAGTAAGGAGATAACTCTTGCTGTGGTTGTTATCGCAAGAGATGAAAGGAGATATCTTGATGTTAATGTTCCCACTTCCGGGACTTTTGCTCGCTTCAAGAATATCAGCGTATACTTTTTCTGCCTTTTTAATATTTTTATTTAAGTATAATCATTGGGAGTAAGAGAAAATATTACAGTATCGGACCCCTCATCTTTTATCAACATCCACTCAAAGTACCTTTTGAAATTTAACTATTTGTATTATTATTATTTTTGATTTTCGAAAAACTATTTTTTGCAGCAGCAAATGTATTTACACTATTTCTATTACGCCACCGAGTTAAAAGACATTAATGAAAAAAATCCTGGCTTCAGATAGAGTACCGAATAACTTCGTAACTTATGGGAATTTTATTTCACGCCTCATTCGGTTTGTTCTTGGCTTATCTATGAGGCATCATTTCATGATGTAGAACAGCGGTTTGAACAAAACTAGTTAAATATCGTCATTTATTGAACTTGAAATTTCCCCCCAAAAGTTAAGTACATACTGGAAGCTACGGTCCACAAAAGCTGGTGGTCTTGGCCTGCAAATTACACAAACCTCAAACCTACGAATGTTTGGAATAAAGATCGAAACTCTGGTAATTCAGCTTCTAGCACAATGTACCATGGGAAGAAAAAATGTAAAAGGAAAAGAAAAATCGTTTAAATATAATTGTTTGATAATTATTATTTTTTTAAAAATCTTATTAGAGATATTTTATTTAACGCAGACAACGCGCACCAATTTGAATAAGAATATTTATAAAAGAACTTACACAAAATAAGATCTTTAATAAATAGAGAGCGAAGATGCGTTCAATTCATAAAAGATTAAGATAATAAGATTCATTCACTAAAGATTAAGCAACAGCAATGAATTGTGAATCTAATTTTTCATTGAATCAAATAAAGCTCCAATTAAGATTTTATTTGTGACATTAGTAAAGACGAACTTCCGATTTCTGAATTTATGTTTACCGAAAAAGAGAAACCAGGAAATTATAGAGAGGAAAGAATACCACGCGTTGCAGTTCATAATTGAAATTCGAGCTAGAATCAAAATAGACAGAAAGCTGCTTGACATTGATTTTCGATCAATAATTACTATGAGTGGTCAAATAGAGCGCAAATAAAGCTTCAATGAAGTATGTTCGCTATAATGGACCTAAGCAATATTTCTTATAGCTAGAGAAAAACAAATTAAAAGATCTTGGTTGGAGACGGGTAATTATATAGTGTGGTTCGGATTCTATTTAAAACAGTAAACTCCCTTTGTAAAGAAAATTCTCGAATGGCTAGGGATACTGAATTAAAATTTGAACTTTTCATTTATTACCTGAAATAAATAATTTTTTAATAATGTTCACACTCATTTTTAATTGTTCTTCAAGATTTATATTGCAAAACACTGCACTGATATCTCTTTAAAAAGAAAATACATCCTACATTCAAGACAGAAAAAATAAATCAAGGTTTGTCTTAATTTATAGTACAAGATCTAATTGTTCTTAGATTTTATAAACGAACGATTCTATAAGTCCAATTGGAGAGGATTAATTCTTCAGAGTCAAATAACGAAAATGTGTCTTCGTTTCCTCGTTCTTTTGAGTATTGGAATAAATATTAAAAAATAAGTTATTCCATAATTACAAAAAACAAAAAAGGGACAAAATTTATCATGTAGTTCTAGGGTTAGAAATATACACCAAGAATTTTTATCGCGGCAGAAATTATAAATTTTTCATTAAATTTTGAGTTTTAATTAAATCTTTTTACAAGTATTATTGCTTTTGTAATCAAAAAATGATTAAAAATCAAGCTTTATAGAGAGGAAGAAATTTTAACATTTTGTGATATTCAGACGATAAATATTATGGCAGAATTCCATTTTTTTATAACTCAAATGCTATATATTTTATACAAGCCAACAAATTAGTTAATTTTTTTCATCTGTAGAAAAAAAAGATCATAACTTATATCGTAATTTAAAATTAATATATGGAAAGTTTACAAACATGAAAATCACCTAGAATTTTTATTTAAACCTTTGTATTTTTTAAAAAGTACGAGAATTAGTGCTACCATCTAGCGAACAAAAAGGCATTTAGAACAGCAATTGCTTATTATAGATCTGAAAGAAAAATTAATATGTAAACACAAAACATTTTCAGAACCTTATTAATTTATTTTACTTTAAAATAATTTAAAAAAAAATAATTACAAAACAAAAAAAATGTAAATATGTTTTTGTGCTGGAATAATAATTATTACTTTTTTAAAATCATTTTTCTTTGTCAAGAAACTTACTTTTTCATTTCTGAAAATATAATTAAATAAGCTGGTAAAGAACTGGAATCAGAATGCATTCAATATTATTTCAATTTTAAATTTAGACGATTCCAGTTTATTTGATGAGATAATTTTGGAAAATGAAAGAAAGTCAAATTTTGTTCCACAAAGATCAAATAAACACAAAAACTTCTTAAATTATAAGTAAACTCAGAATGGCTGTTTTCAATTTAGAACAAAAATTTGATCAACGCATTATATATAAATAATAGATAAAATCTACTTTTTAATTAAGATTACCTTTAATAGTCTTTTTTCGGAACTAAAACTTTTGGGTTTGCTAATTAAAATGAAAATTATATCTCATTAACAATATCTAATTTAAAAAATCTTTGATTGTTGGATACTTTATACCATCAAAGATTTTTATTAATATCTACACTTTTTAGAAAAATAACATTAGAAATTTTTTATGAATGATCAAGTTTGTAAAATAGTTTTTAAATAGAATTAATTGTACTTAATAGTGGTGATTAATGCTAAACGCAAAACTCATAATCTTTTAAATTTATGCGTATTAAGAAATATTTAAAATTTGCGAACAGTTTATCCCACGAAATTTAATTAAACTTGATTCCCTTATGAAGTATATATTTTTTTTAGAAAAAGTAACATTTGAAGCATATCTTCTTTTTCAGATAAAGTAGTTCAATATTTAAAGCCTAGATGGCATTACAACTAATAAAAAGAATATTTTGTAAGGATTATATTTGTACTTTTAAATATTTAGCAAAGATGCTTTTGAAGCAGAGTGGCGCAGTGGAAGCGTGCTGGGCCCATAACCCAGAGGTCCGTGGATCGAAACCACGCTCTGCTAGTAATTCTTTTCTTTAATTCTAAATTTTCCTTAAAATGTATGAAAATTAAAAAATAATAATAGATATAAATTAATAATAGAAAAAATTAATAATATAGATAATTTTCAAACAAAGATATTTGAATAATTGTTTGCTGGATGAAGTATTATACGCGCGTACCAGTTTCTGCTTGATTTAAATATTAATTATTGCATTAATGAAAGTTTTAACAATTATTTGTAAGAGCAAATTGTTGAAAAATAAAAACGAAAAATGATAAAATTTATAAATAAAAAAGTCGTAAAATATAGGAAAACGACTGAATTGCACTGAAATTGTTTTAAAGAGAATAAAGGAAATTAAATTGTGTACTTTCTTGTGCTATAAAGTATAAAGAAAAGAAAAAGTATTGAAAAAAATTTATATTGCACACACATACACAGTCCTGTATTCAAAAAAACTAAATAATACATATATTATTTAGTTTTTTGAAACAGAGGATTATGTGTGTATGTGTTTATATATGTATATATATAATAAAAAAGACTAGTTTTAAATATTTTAAATGAAAATTTTGAGTTCAATGGAACTTAATATAAAAATCCTGTCTATATAATTTATTTTTGAAAATTTACAAACAATGTAACTATGGAGAGGTGAAAATATATTTTTTATTTATAATTTATTATCAAAAAATTTTGCAAAGTGAATTAAACTTGAATAAATTTATGTTAATTTATTTTTTAAATTTTCCGAGTCTAAAATAAATTTTAAGAAATAGGAAATATTTGACTGAACACATGATATTTCTCTGTAAAAATACTTTTACATTTTACTCTTTTGAAAAATTTGGCTTTAAGAGGTCTAACAATAAGCCAGTTTAAATGTTAAATTTAAGAAAAAAAAAACATTAAGTTTGATATTTTATAAGAAATGTTTTTGGGAATGGCAAGAATGATTCCAGAGAGAACAGCATTAAGAGTTTTTAATGCTACCTGTGTTTTAATTAATGACCAAGATTAGTCACAAGTAACTGTCAAAGAAATCATTTAAAGGAAATTATGAAAATAAAACAATTATAATAAAATTAAACAATATATAAAAAAAACTTTAAATTCAATAAAGAAAAAAAATAAGAATATATAATAAAACAGGTGCATGTAATCTTTTTTTATATTTAGAGATAATTGTGCGAAACAGTTTGAAGTCTTCTGTCCCAGACCTGAATTACTGTAATTTATACATCATGTAGTTTATGAAACTAATATTAAGAACATAATGAAACTTCAATAAAAAAAGTCAGACTTTCAATTTAGAGTAGCAGACAGATATTTTTTCAATCTGTGATCAAAACGCTTTATTATTTAAATACTTAAAGTTTAATTCAGACAGTCGGCCATAGTGAACTAGATATGGTTGAGTTAGTGCTGAAAAAAGTGGTTCTCTCCTCATAATCATTTTGCATAAATAAAAAAATTAAAATGCACAATTTCTATACAGCATACATATTTTGTAATACAGTATTAGAATTTTATATACTTAATTATATCTGAATAAAATAATTCTAATAAATATGAATAATTTAAAAAATGAAATCTTATTTTGGCCGAAAATATTCACATTATTAATTAATACACATTACACTATATAAAAATTTTAAAAAATGGGGACCTATTTTCTCCAATAAATTCACCCTTTTATTTTAACATTTGAAATAAATCTCTGATTTATTGACATTCTACTAGAAAAAGAGCTAAGATTTCCAATTTTTCAAAACTGAAATAAGCAAAATAAAATTTTAACAACTAAAAATATGTTGCATAAGCAGAAAATGTTAAACTGGTAATGAAATTATTAAATCTTTAGTGCATTCAGTAAATCTTTGCGTATAATTAAATAAACTCAGTCATTAAAAAGCCGTCACATGATATCTAAAATTGTATTTAAATAGTAATAATAGAAGATACACTCGTATCCATAAATTAAGGATTCAAAGAAAGAGACAGAGAAGCAAAACAAATGCGACGTATTTGTAAAGTCTATTAAACAAAAGCTAAAGAGCAAAAAAGATGCTATATGTTTGACATCATTAATAAAAACTACGATTTTTACTTCCTGGAGCAAATTTCAAGAAAGAACCTATTTACAAAAAACCAATATAACATGGTTAGTATGATGGTAAATAAATAGTCTGCCCCCCAGACGATGCAATACTAGGCATGCTGAGTATCAAATTATCGATCTGATCTTGGGGAATATTACACCATTCATAAAGCAATGCTCTCCGAAGTTCTGGTAGACACGTAGGAGGGGGTTGACGAGCTGCAATTCGTCGGCCAAGCATGTCCCACATACGCTCTATTGCATTCAAGTCCGGTGAGTATGTTGACCAGTTCATACGGGTGATATTCTCCAATTGAAACATTGTCAAGATTCTCATTCGTCTACAATGTTTGCATGGTGAGGACAGCCACTGTCATCCATAAACAGAAATTCTGCACTCATGGAGCCCTGAAAAACATGTACATGTTGTTCCAGAATGACATCCCGATACATGTGACCTGTCATGGTTACATTCTGAACATGCAGGTTAGTTCTGAACTCAGCATAATTCCTCCCCAAACGAGCAATCCTGCATCAATTTCAATTTCTGTGTGATTCTGAATTATCCTTAATTTATGGACATGGGTGTAAATAGGCTTAAGAACATATATTTTTTGTCCTTCATACACTGCCCGACATTAAAAATGCAACACCAAGAATGAGTAGCCTGAAAATAATGCAAATTTCAGGTTTGAGCCCCCTCACTGAGTTATGCAAATGTTGTGAAATGCGCAGCTCTCCAGCGCACTTAGGATAAGATATAAGGTGAGCAACCAGCAGAGTGGGCAATATTCATGCCATTATTGCTGCTTCGAAAATAATGGTTGAAAATTTATTCTTGTCGCAAAGGACTACTGTAATTGCTGAGAATGCCAGGCCATCGTCGACAGAGTTAGGCCTAGCAGACAGACGAGTTTACGAGGGACATGGTGATAGGACTGAGAAGGGCAGATTGGTACTTATGACAAATCGCAGCTGACATACATTTGGACATGTCCACAATGCAACGGCTATGGCGGAAATGGTTGGAATAAGAATTTGTAAAACATTTGTAGGTTGCCGGTGCAGCCAGAGCGATTGTCAGCACGCGTGGATCGTCGCGTCCGACAAGAGGCGGTGGCGGCGAAACAAAGCACATTTACCGAAATTCTGCCGCATGTGAAACACACCTGGATGGTCCCACATCGAGCAGAAACATTAGCTGTTGATTGGTTTCTAGTGGCTTGCGCTCATGGTGTCAGTTATGACTGCATTTCATAGCACAGCATAAATACCAATGTCTGGAATGGAGCTGGATGAGAGCGATAAGGACGACGGTGTAACACGGATCGTCTTCTCAGATGAGTCACGTTTCTGTTTATTCTGTAATAGTCTTGTATGAATACAACGCAGTATCTTGGCTTGGAATGCAATTGTGTACGACTCCAGATCACTTCTAATTCCTTTTCACGGCACTATGACAGCACAACATTATGTGGATGATGTGCTGTGACCATGACACTACCCTACCTTCAGGGTGTGCCCAACAACCTTTATCCGCAGAATAATGCCTGACCGCACATTGCTCTCATCAGTCAACATGCCCTGCAAGATGTACAGCGTCTTCCCTGGCCATACTGCTCGTCAGACCTCTCACCAATCGAACACGTTTGGGACGCCATTTGCAGATCCTGCCACTGCCTCCTTCAGAAGACTCACTTTGGTAAATGGTTGACAGGAAATGGAGAGCCATTCCTCAGGATTCCATTCGTCCTCTCATTGACTCCGTACCTAGAGGTGTTGCTTCGTGTATCGTTGCCCACTGTGGTCCTACAACCTACTGTGACTCGACCCTGTTCTCGCTCTATATTATGCATATCATTTCCAAATACAGATCAAATGTTGTTCGTTCCTGTAAGTCTCTTTTCCGAGTTTCGTCACTTACTGGCAACTCCTTCTTGGTGTTGCATTTTTAATGTCAGCCAATGTATCTCTAGCAATGTTTTTCTTTCCGCCTTAAACTAGATTTATTTGTAAGATAATATTTTAAGTAAAATAAAATGAAAAAAAAAAAAAACTTTACTAAGATATACAATTAGCATTTGATAAGCAAAATATTTCAAAGATTTTTTTATTCGTTCAATGAATTGGTTATTTTCATTGTTTTCAATAATTGAAATCACGCAGACGACATCTGTAATACATTCAAATAAAGCAACCCATAATTCATTCTAAAAAATGTATTTTTATGAATGACACAATTAGTGAGATGGGTTCGTATATACACTGTTCACAGGGGATAGGGAAATTCCATAAAAGAAATTCGAAACTAATGGCTTGAGAGTTTCAGTTTTAACTTTAAGAACAATACCAAATAATTTTTATATAAATTCTGTAATTTTACTGATGTAATAACAAATAAGTAAAAATATAAATCATGTAAGATTGAACTATATTGTACTTTATTCCTTTTGAACTTTAAATACATGCTACCCCTGGATTAATTCAAAACGGATTGCACAGAGCATAGGGCAAACATGGCGCATCATCAAATGTAAAATGTAACACATGAATAATAATTCTACTAATTAGAGATAATAACTGTAATAAGTGATACGAGATGGCGCTAATGCTCAGTAAAGTGAAAGTGAAGTCATAAGAAATATGAATAAAAGGAAGTTTAATCCGGTTCACATAGTATTGGTAATAAGTGTATTGTGGTCAGACTTAGTTTATAAAATGAATAACAATTGTTTTTCGTAATTGACTGCTTTAATCATAAATAATGTCATAATAAATGTTTTGTTGTGCAATTTTCCTACTTCCATTTTTCTTGCGTCTTACAAGAAAGGCTTCCATTTAAATTTGTTTCCCAAATCAATATTAGCAGGGCACATAAACGTTTCACTTACTTCGCATATCAACGCACATATTTTAGGAATAAATGCAAATATTTAAAAAAATATCTATGGAATATATTTAAAAATTAAATGACAAATATAAAACTTTATTTTTTATTACATTTGAGTTTTATAAGTGAATGGAATAGTTATTTTTCCCGTTACCTCATTATATTTATTCTTGTTTATGATTATTGATAATATGAAATTACACTGAAAAGTTCGGATTTTAGAACGTTCTGCTTTATAAAAATCCAGATGTTGGCTTTCTATAGCTTTGAATGATGAAGGAAGAAATTTAAAATGGTAAAATAGAATGCTGTTGTAAATATTTGTATTTGAATTGAAAGAAATGCTCATTTTTCAGTTCATTTAAATAAAGTCAAATTCAAAGTCCAAAAATTTTTCTCAAAATAAATGACATTTTTCTATAAGCATCATTTTAAAATTTTTTTAGATTGTAAAGAAACAATTTTGGTGTTCCGGTAAATTAAATATTCCGGGATTGTTTACTATTGAGGAAAAAGTGTAGATGGAAATTCAAAAAATACGTCACACATTATATACATATATATCTATATAATATATATATAATATATATATATATATATATATATATATATTATATATAATATATATATATAATATATATATAATATATATATATATATATTATATATAATATATATATATATATATATTTATATATATATTATATATATTATATATAATATATATATATATTTATATATATATTATATATAATATATATATATATATATATATATATATATATATATATATATATATATATATTTGATTGATTACTTTTGAAATTCAAAAGAGTATTTCCTTGGAAAGGAAATATCCAGATTTATTTTCATGGTATCTTCATCCTTTCTTTTTCAAAAAATTTAAGAAATCTTTAAAACATTTAATTTGAAAATTTTTGATTTTGTGTATTTATAATATTTTGTAGAAGTAACCACTTCATCTTTTTATTGTCGTAACAATACTTTATGTTACTTCTGCATATATAAAGCTAAATGCTTCTGTATGTATGTATCATGCAAATCCATGTTTTTCTTTACAAATTTCACTGAACAGGTTTGTATGTTTATGTCTGGAAACTCTAGGGGAATATTAAGATAAGTTTATGTCTGAAACCTTTAAAAAATAAATATAAATAAATTTAGTTTTTTAATAATATTTTATAAGCATGGCTGGGCAATCAATCACACCACAGAATTGCGCCTTAAGTCCTGAATGTTTCCTCACAGTCCGTGAGGGGAGTGTACCTGGGCGGAACGGGCGAAGTTTTCCTAGCAGGGTCACCCAAGACGTAAAGGCCTTTCCATTACGCTCAGCTAAGACTTCCAGGCAATGAAGAATACACAGACTTCTATCTTTGGACTTGCCCAAGAGAGCTTCATACTTCGGTCCTACAGAAGCTGCGTACTACTTCCTCCATGTGACTTTGTTGATAATGGACTTCTAAAATGGTTATCATTTGAACGTGGTACAAAAAAATATCACACTTGTAAAAAAATGCTGTGACCATCCAGCTTCACCGAAACATATTCTGGATTGTGTCGGACCTTAGCGGGAGGATATATCCTCAGATCCTTGGCTAGCCACCGATTTTTCGACTGACAGCAATTTATGGGAGTCTATCTGACAGATGCCAGATCTTTAAAGAGGATAGATCACAGAAGTGCGCCTTTTCAGTGTAAGTATATACAAGTGAAAGCAAACGTTCGCGTTATTTTAGAAGACGAGGAGTAGACTTAACATGTGACGTTGTGAAATACCGCCCAATGTCAAGAAATTAACAACTTTTATCTGAGTCTGAATTGTATATGATTTTTAGGTATGATTCCGTATGCACTAAAGGAAATGTCATTAAGATAACTAAATTCTATGTAATAAATATATTTCTTCATAAAAAAACCCTTGTAAATGCCCAGATGAATAAATTAACTCTGATTAATATTAAAAGTACAATTTAAACGAAACATAAGGAATTTTGAACTAACGAAAACAACAGGGCAATCAAATTTTAATGACAAAAAATTCAAAGCATAAATAAATATGATTAAAAAAAAAAAAAAACTGCAAAAGATTTACAACAAAAGCAGGAATGGGTAAATATAGTTTTAATGAAGTTGAGAAAATGGAAACAAGCAATTGAAGAGAACAATATAGAATAAGTTAAAATTTCTTACACAATTGATAGGATCCACGTATATTTATTAGCATGATAGTTGAGTAGACTTTATTACAACACACACACACACAATGATATTAAAACGATTAGACACTAATCAATAAAAAAGCCACAGAAGCAAGGAATTTATTCTAATTTTAAAAATTAATGATTGTATTTGCTAATTGTATTTCTTGTCATATAAAGACGAATAAGAAACACAATCTCGAAGTTCAATATCAGATCAGGTCACAAAATTCACTTGAAAAAACCATTGGAATTTTTCTTACACGAACTCAAATTGGGGTAGGTGCAGTATAATCCAGGACGCCAAATTCTGAATTTATTGGCGATGAGGAAATGCTGTCACGTATCGTGACGTGCACGATGACGTAAATACTGGGGTTACCATAATGGAATTTTTTGAATAATTCTGATAGGTCTCTTTATATATGACGTCATAAAAATGAGATTGCCAGATACATAAGAAAAATCTCCTGGAAAAAATCACCAAACTCAGAATTCGGCATCCTAAATTATACTGTGCCCTCAAATTAAAATGAGACATTCCGATTCAAAAGTAATTCTGATGGGGTATCACTGACAACGTCAAAACTGACTATTGAAAAATATGGTTAATTTTCTCGACTGGCGATTAAATTTGGATACCAGAACAATGGGAAGTCACCAAAAATTTCAAACTGAAAAATGTGCCAAAAGAATTCAAGACACTGAAAGAATTAAAGCCCTCAAAAATTTCACCAAACTCAAAATTATGCCCAAAGAGTTTAAGACACAGTTAAAGAGATTTAGTTACTTTTAGTTGAAGCCTTTTTCTATCTCAGGCTTTTGCTGCATGAAATAAGATGCTCTAAACCATTTAGAGAACTAATTTATCCAGTTTTAAAAGAAGCTTTTTAGTTTATAGGAGTTTTTGAAAATGACGAATATTTGAATGTAATATTACAAGAAATAGAGAATTCACACTCACTTTCCAGCCATGCTTAAGAAACTCATTGCTGTTGTACTGCACGCAGGCACTGTGTTAAACCACTAGAAATCGTAAAATTAATTTATTGCGAAACAGGAAAAATCATTTAATAGGACTAGAACAGCAGTCCCCAATGACTCGCCGGTATATTTTTCCTTTAAAATCTAGATTTAACTTTTAAAAAAAAGGGGGGGGGGAACTTCTTAAAGTTATTTCTAGGAATTATAAGTTAAGTACGCACTAATTTTTGTTATTATATATACAACTGAAGAATTATTTAATTATAATACACTGCTCAACATTGAAAATGCAATAAGAACTTGCCAGGAAGTGACAAAGCTCGGCAAGCAGAGAGAGAGAGAGAGAGAGAGAGAGAGAGAGAGAGACAACAGCGAATAATAAGTGATCTGTATTTCTAAATGATAATCATAACAGAGTGCAAGAAGAGGGCTGGATCAGTAGGTTGTAGGACCACCGTGGACAGCGATGCACGAAGTAACACCTCTAGGCATAGAATCAATGAGAGGTCGGATGGAATCCTGATGAATGGCTCTCCATTTCTTGTCAATCATTTGATAAAGTGAGTCTTTTGAAGGATTCCGTGGCAGGCTCTGCAAATGGCATCCAATCATATCCCAAACGTGTCTATTGGTGAAAGATCTGGCAAGTATGGTGGCCTGGAAAGCAGTTGTACACTTTGCAAAGCATGTTGGTTGATGACAGCAATGTAGGTTCGGGCGTTATCCTGTTGATAAAGGGCATTGGGCACCTTCTAAAGGTAAACGAGTGTCATTGGCCGTAGAACATCATCCATGTAATGTTAGGCTGGCATAGTGTCGTGAATGTGAACTAGAGGTGACTTAGAATCGAACGCAATAGTGTCCCAAACCATAAAGCCGCGTTGTCACATGTGGGCGTTCCACAATGGCTGCAAGATTGGACATGTCTCCATGTCGACACTACACTCGTTTTTGTACTCGACTACCGTTGAAGAAACAGAAGCGCGACTCATCTGAGAAGACGATCCTGTGCCACTGTATCGTCCACATCGCTCTAATCCGGCATTATCCCAGACGTTGGTGTCTACGACAGTCTTCTCAATGGCAATCTTCTTAACGGACGCCATGAGCGCAGATCACCAGCAACCAATCGAAGGCAAATGGTTCTGCTCAATATAGAATCATCCAGGGGTCTTGCACATGCTATAGGAGTTCGGTAAACTTGTTTTGCGGGAATACCACCGCCTCCCGTCCGATCTACTCATTCTGACATCACTCTGGCTGTACACACAAACGTTCCTTGTTCGATCCACCTTCGCTATAGGCGGTGCACCGCGGACGTATCCAGGTGTCTGTGAACTGCAATTTGCTGTAAGAACAAAGCTGCCCTTCTCAGTCCGAGCACCATGCCCTTGGTAAACTCGTCTGTCTGCTGGAACTGACTCCGTCGTCGATGGCCTGCCATTCCTTGCAATTACTAGCGTCCTTTGCGATAAAAACAAACGTTCAACGATTATTTTCCTAGAAGCAATATTCGTATGAATTTTGCCCCCTCTGATGTTTATATCTTATCCAACGTGCGCTGGAGAGCTGCGCATTTTGCATCATTTGCACGACTCGGAAAGGTGTGTCTAACCCGAAATTTGCATAATTTTCTAGCCACTCCTTCAAGATGTTGCATTTTCAATGTCGAGAAGTGTATAATAAAATAATTTATTTCGTTACAAATGATCACTTTTGTAAAAAACTAATTAGATTTGAAAAGCTTAAAAAACTAATTCTAATTTTCACAGCAATAAATTTTATGGTTTGATATTTAATCTGTTAAATTAGCAGAAAATTTAAGATGCATACATTACTATTAATTAAGAGGAGATAAATTTTAGAACTTTAATTCATAGATTGAAAAAAATATTTTCACAAATATGTTTATGATAGTAAATTCTTAATTAATTTTAGCCGTTTATTTGATGATGGTGAGAACTTAGAGAATGCTCAGCGAAACCTATTTGTATAGTATTCCAATAAATTCTATTCGTTAATTAATCAAAGTAAAAATTACTTTTAAGAAGAAAAACGTTTTTAGAAAGAATAAATATTTTATTGCATATATTTAGATGAAAGATTTTTAATTAAATTATATTAAGATAAATAGTTAAAATTGACTACTAATTTGAACTGCAGCAAAAGACAAATAATGAAGCAATAACTTAGCGTATAACCTCTCTGTCTCTTTATTCTTAAACAAGAGATTCTTGAATGGAAAACACGTTGTTTGAAAATTAAATTTATAATAATTCAATTTAAAATTTTATTTTTGGAAACTGTCTTATAAAAATAGCGGATTATTTATTATTTTTTTTCAAGTAGATATTCAAATTTACTAATTAGAAAGCAATAAAATTACTGCTAAAAGAAATCCTTTTAAATAAATTTTTTGATATACACTATAGATTTCTACATATGGCAGTCGTAATGAAATCATTAGTATTTGTAATTTTGTTTTTATCAATTTATTAATTATATGTTTTTAAATTCTAATGATGGATAATTTTAAAGATAGAAGGTTATGGAGAAAATTTTAGGTTTAGAAAAATTATTTCGAAAAGAATATTTCAGAATGGATTAATGTAAAAAAAATTTATGTACGAAAGTATATATGAACAGAAATTTTGTACTCTTTTTCATCTCGGTGAAACTTTTTCTGCAAAGTTGGGAAATATTCCTCCAAGGTCTCTCTCTCACTCACTCACTCACACACATACACAAACACGACACGTACATTTTAAATGTCCCAATAAAGAAAAAAATAAAAACAATTTTATTTTCATAAATTCATTTAAATTTTTGGGCGCTAGAAACATTTTGAAGTGGATTTACTCCCTACTTGTATATATTTTTTAAAAATTTTTATAAAAAAGAAATGATTTAAAAATATGATGTCAAGCAGAATGTAATCTCTAGATTATATTAAAATAAAATATTGGTACTTTTCAATCCACATTCCATTCTAATAAGTTTTTCTTAGAAATTTTCTAAATATCCGAACATTTTTTATGAGACATTGTCTTCTTGAGTTCGCATAACTATTTACTATTCGAAATAAATCAGGCAATGGCACTGGGAAAAACTCAAACTATAATGCTATATTAATGTTCAAAAAGTAAATAAATCAATTCGCGACTATGTATAGAAACAAAAAGGAAAACTATATAAATTTGGGAAACGATTTTTGAGAAATTTCAAAGGAAGCCGATCAGACGAACATCAAATTTCCCGCATTTTATGCGGAACAAAAATTTAGCGATTACGATCAGGCTTTCACTTTCGACAAAAGGGAAATACCCGAAAGAAACATTTTCTATTTTTCAGGGAAGTTATGAATTTGATTCCAGAGAACAAATGTTAACATTAAACTTTTTCAAACAAAGGCGTGAGTTCGAATATAAAAAGGTCGTCACTGCATTCGTAAGTGATTCTAAGTTCTCAGCAAGAACAAGCAAAATGAATCATTTCATTGTCACACTGTTCTTCACAGTTTTATTCCTCGTCAGCTTGGGTGAGTAAGATTATTTTATTCAAATATATTTGTCGATATATTTTTAAGAAAGATATTTTAATTAGTTATGAAAATTTACTAAGTATATTTATAACTGTAATTTCTGGAAGATAAGTCCCACTAAATTTAATTGCAAGAACTATCGTCGTGTGCGATATAAAACTAACACCTCATATGAGACACATAAATTAAAAAAAGCCTGAAGTGAAAACCACAAAATGCAAATTATAGAATGTTGAATAAATTAAAAAATGTTGAAAATATATTTAATTTCCGAGTTGTTCTTATATTTACTCATTCTAGAATTTTGAAGTTGATGTGCCAAATACTCATATACTACGTTATAAATAACAGTACGAGAGAGAGTGAGTGAGAAATTTGAACAATAGAAAATTTCAAATTTTGGTATTAAAATTAAGAAAAGTGCACATCATATGAAATAATTTTAGAAGTATGATTCTTTTACAATTACTTATATTCGAATTAAAAACCAAAGCAAATTCGGATTTATTACTTGGATCGAAATAATCCATAAGGAAACCTTATCATCATATGTATTTAATTTTAATTAATTTTTATTTGGGAATAAAGTTTGAGAAAAATATACTTTAGGGTTTACCATGGTGAAAATTGGCGATTTTTTCCCGCCAAACTTGTTTTCGTGCATGACGGAAGGAACAATATGGCACTGTGAAAACACGATAGACCCCAATCAGAAATAAACCAACACCGATAACAATATAGCGCCAAATTAGAGTGAAACTAAAGCGCAACCTAAAATTTTAACATCTTTGAATTATTTTGATATTAGTGAGGTTATTTTTCTATGACTTCTACTTATACAATGTTTTTTCGTAGTGCACATAAACGGCGCACTGCAAAAAATTAAACTTTTATACTCTTAAATGATGCTAAGTTTTTCATGAAACTCCAATATTAGGAATGTAATGAAAGTTTAATATTTTGCGTAGGTAAAACATCACCCTAAATAATAAGAAAAAACTTTTTTTTCAATTATACTTCGTTGAAAAAAATTATATAAGAAATGAATACGACATGTAAGGTGAATATATAAATAAATGACAGCAAATCTCATCTGCAGCATAATTTTTTGGTTAAAAATAATAATTAACAAACACAGGAGATATTTTCTTTATATTTTAAAGGAAAAAATTTGCAGACTATTTTCTTATTCATTCGTAATGTTATCAATATATTCTCAACGATATTTAACTTTTAAATTTCATTTCATAAATAATTTTATCAAATTTAATTTCGAAGGTATTTCATAGATCAAAATACAACTTTTGAGCTCATTTTTAAAAGTAATTAAATTTGTTTCTAAGCAAAGGCAATTAAAATAGCGAATGAAATATCCGAAATAAGTCTACTGATTACACTGGATAAAATGAAACACACACACACAGTATAATAACAGCTTTGTATTAACCATTTAAAAATCTCTACGTTAAGTGAATCTAAATTGTGTAACAGCAAGTTCTATAAGAAAGAAATCCTTAAAATATTGCCAAACCTACGTATGCTTTAAATTTTCTAGTCAATAACACCAAAGCTGATTCATATAAGACAAAAATTATTATTTATGATCAAAATAATAACATATAAGAAATAGATGGAAATAGGCTAAAAAATGACAAATTAAAAAATGTGAAGCTTTACTTGAAAAAGAATAATAAACAATAAAAATAAAATTATGATTTATCGCCCCTTTTTTTATTAAAGTAATCATTACTCGCCACTAAATTAAACATCAAAATGATTAATTTCTTCGTAATAACAATAGCAAATTTTTGACAAAATTTGCTATTGTAATTATTTATTAAAAAATTATTTTTTTATGAGTCAAAATTCATTTTAATAAAAGTAGCGAACAGTTAGTTGTTTTTTCATGAAAAAATTACAGCACAAATATTTACCAGATAATGGTAAGCATATTTTGTAATTTAAATATTTATTCATGTAATATATATAATGAAAGCATGAGACTTTTTTTTTAATACAAAGATTCGATTTATTTTTTAGTTCACTGTGATAAGAAACCCGATCCTAAAATTGGAGAGGTAAGTTAATTTGTCTTCCACTCATAAAATAAATCTTGCATATTTTTATAATGTAATTTTTAAAAGATGATAGTTTTTTTCCCCTTTTTGAACAGAATATGTTTTTGCTTTTTCAACTAAGCTGCGCCCTATACTTGAAATCCCAATTAATGGCACAAAACAGGGTTGAGGAAATTGTTGATACCTTTAAAAAATAATAAAAATGCTTATTTTCCACATAACAATTTTCCCCACACACCAAGAATTTTAGTTTAGAGGAGGACTTAGATTAACATATGAAGCACAGTATATTAACAGTATTCTTGAAAAGTATGAACTAGAAAGGTGCAACATCAAATGATAGAAAATATGTAGAATACATCAACAAATTGTTGCATTGCAAACAAATAGTTTCAATAGGCATCTAGCTTAAAACTTGTTGCCAATTTTTTAAATCATTCTACTGGAATGAATTTCATTAAAGTAGAAAAAACAAATGTCCCAATTTTAAAATTGGAAGACAAGGGGTAATATGATTAGAGAATGCACAATAAAATTATATCTCTTATCATATTTAAAAATATGTAAATAAAAACAAAAAAAATTTCAGTTTTTAAAATAGAGTTTTATTAATTTAACAGCAAGTAATAAAAATGAAACAATCTTCAAAACTTATTCTAAAATTATATAATATATAAATTGTATATTTTTATATTATAAATTTAATTGCATTTCTGTAGTTTTTATTCCATTCTGAAAAAAAGCTCTGTTTAGAAATGAAAATTACTTTGCTCTACAAAATATAATGTCTAATAAATTGACTAACTATGAACAAACTAAATGAAAATTGAAATACTCAAAGTTTAGTTTCGGAATTGTAAAATTATCAAATCCGAAATCATTTCGTCCACTCTGTGAAGAACTGCAAAGATCTAACCTCTACACTAGACATAAGCATTTTTCTTTAAATAATTGTAAAAATAGTAAACTTGCTTATCTCATT
This sequence comes from Latrodectus elegans, assembly GCA_030067965.1. Lineage (NCBI taxonomy): Eukaryota > Metazoa > Arthropoda > Arachnida > Araneae > Theridiidae > Latrodectus > Latrodectus elegans. Next base: position 126,254,179 of record CM057813.1, read on the forward strand.
TTTTTAAACTACCCAATGGGAATGTAGTAAAAAAAGAGGGAATTTGATGCCAACATATTTTCTCTAGCAATGTGGTTAATTACCTCCATCCTCGAAAAGAGCAGAGTTCCTGAATAGTGGATGTTGCTACACAAAAAAATTCCTATTGAATTCCAAGTGGCTCTAATTATGGTTTAAGTTAATGACAAACGTTGTAATTGCAAAATCACATTGTCTGTTTTATATTGACATCCTGATGTATGTTTACCTGTTTTCTGTGTGTTTACATATTTTGCTGTGCGTAATGTAATTTTTATTTATATTATCTCGTCTTACTATTATATTTAAAAAAACTTAAGATAAGAATTCATGAAAATTTAAGATTATATTTTTGTATAATTTCTCATTATTAAAATGAATATAACAACATTTTAGAAATCACAAAGCAATTTTAAAATCTATCAAAAAAATGTTATATTATATATATTTGAAAACAAATTAATAATATTTAAAGAAATACATTTTATGTATAATTTAAGAAGATATTTCAACTGCATTGAACATTTTAGCTATTAGAAATGCGAATTTGGAAATGGAATATTTATAACAATAATTAGATACAGATATAGATCTAACTGTAATTGGAAATTGATGTGATTTTTAATTATAACTTTAAACACGAATTTGAAAAATTAGTATATTTTTTCAGCACGATTTAAAATAGGTGTATTTTTATCCATAGCCTCAGTTTAGTTTGCAAGCGTCTGGTGGAGGAAATAATAGAAAGAACTTCAATGCCGGTTTCAATGCTGGCGTTGGGACTAGAGTTTGGGAGAGTAAGAACAAAGATAAAAGCCTCGATTTGGGTGTTAACTATGGACAAGGATTCGCACGAGTTGATGGGCATACTTTCAAATCCAAACCACAATATGGTTTCGGAGGAACTTTTAGATTTGGCCGAAAATGAAAAGAAGAAAATTTTTTGATACTGTATTAAAAAAAAAAAAAAAAAAAAAAAAAATAAAATTGCTTTTTTTTTTACACACGATTTTCCTTATTGAGTGAGAAAGAATAACATAGAAAATTTTTCAAGTCATTTTAATAAAACCTTTTTACAAAAGCGAGTTTTTTCAAAGATACATTATATAATAGAATTCACAAATTCTATTAGTTAATCAATTACAAAAATTTCTATACATTCTCAACTGCATAAAAGTGCTTAAGAATAAAGTTTACAGTTATACGAGGGTTACTCTGAAATTTTTGAGATACTCGCAGACGAGAATTTACAAAATAAAAATAACGGTTTAATTTTAAAATACAAAGTATTTTAACACAGAAGACGATTTTTTACTGACTTACTTCAACTTGTTTAGCGTAGAATAAATTTTAAACAGAAGAGAAAATGGAGTTGACGGGAAGACATTTGCGATCTATGATTTTCTACGATATTAAAGAAGGATTAAATCAAGAATGCGTTCAACGGTTGCAATTAGCATTTGGTGATGAATCTCCAGCTCGTGCTACTGTATTCAGATGGTTTAGAGAATTTAGAAGAGTTCGCAATTTTCTTCAGGATTAAGAACACACAGGAAGGCCGCCGTCGGCAATAATATCGGATAATGTGTCTGCCATTCGAAAAATGTTAATAGATGATAATCGTGCTGTACCTATCAAATGATACAGAAGGAACTTAGCATTGGATCCGCAGCCATACACAAAATCCTTCATGAAGAATTACATATGAAAAAAGTAGTTTGCCGTTGGGTTCCCCATAATCTAAGTGAGCACCAAAAAGAGGAGCGTGTCAGAATCTGTAAAGAAACTCTTAAATTGCTATATGATGGTGGCGACCGCATCATTTCTAAAATTGTAACATGTGATGAAACGTACATACCGTTTTTTGACGTTCCAACACGTCAAGAAAGCAAAGTATGGGTCTTTGAAGATGATGCCACGCTGACAATGGTGAAAAAACAAATGCGCACTGAAAAAAGTGATGTATGCCGTTTTTCTAGAAGTACGGGATTGGTCAAAGCCATCAAGTTAGAGGGACAGAAGACAGTAACAGCAAACTGGTATACCACTAAATGTCTTCTAGAAATTCTACAAGAACTGAATGTTAGGGAACTAATGCTTCACAATGACAATGCATCTTCACATACAGCCGGATTAACAGTTGAAATTCTTAAACAAAAACAAATTAAAGTGATCGAACATCCGCCGTATTCACCTGATCTAACTATGTGCGATTTTTGGTTATTCTTTAATCTAAAAAAGAACTTATGTGGACGTCGTTTTCATTCAGAAGAAGAGATTGATGTGGCTATAAATGCATTTTTTTCATTTATTTCAAGAAATTAATGGCTTGAGGCATTTAATCTATGGAAAATTCGTCAACGAAAGTGCATTGATGCTGGAGGAGACTACTTTGAACACACTAAAATTTTGTAAGTATAACTTTAAAAACCAAGTTGTATCTCAAAACTTTCAGAGTGACCCTCATACAAAAATATAAAACTCTAACTAATATACAGAATTATACAACACAGTATTTTAAAATATACCATAACAAGAAAATAGATATGACATTTAACTGTAAAATGTAATACAATAAAGAGGAGAATGCGAAAAAGCACAGAAGAAATATACATCTCTAACAAAAACGAACATTTTATTACAGTAATAAAATCAAGATCGTACATCTAAAAGTAATAAAATTTTTTGATACAATACATGAAACAAAGTTTATTCTTACTTATAAAGTTCGGATAAATTTTAAAAAAGAAAGTTTAGATTATTTTAATTGAAGAAAAGGTTATAAAATATAAACCACTATTTTTATTTTGACATTATATATTCTCATTTCATGAATAATTTTTTAAATGTCAATATTTTAACTTTTTTTATTACTTAAAAAATGCTTATTTCATATGGCATATTAACATGGTTTTTTAGGGATCTGATTTTATTTTTGGACCTTCTGGATATTTTTGGTTTTAGAGATGGTGTAGTTTAGCTACATCTGGGATTAGAAACTACAACATGGTTTCTGCACATTAAATTAGTTTTCAATCGCTTGTTAAAATATAAAAACTTTTTCTTTTTTGTATTTTTATACATAAAAGAAGTACATACATAGTATTAAAAATATTTACTTTCACAATACATATAGTATATTATAGAAAAAAATCTTTAAAAATAATACTACTTTTATGAGCATACATTACTTTCAGCAATTTTCTTATAATAAATCACAGTTAAAGATGTTCAATTTTTTAATAAATCAAAGTACAAAAATATAGGAGATATAAAAAATAATTAAAATTTCTTTAAAATTAAGTTTATCACTCTGATCTTAGTATTTTCTAGATCTGAAATACAATTTTAGTGCATTAATTCTCTCAAAGCAACTTTTCATAACATTAAAATTTTCCGGAACAAAAACTTCCAATCGGCAGATACTTTAATTAAAAAATATATCACTGTTTAAATACAATGAAGACATTACCCATTGGTCATTACCATGTTAAGAGTAACAACTTACACACTGTCCAATTCTTATTTTAAATTGCTAACTTAATTAAGCATTAGGAAAAATCAAGTTGACAAATCAATTAAATTGACATTACAAACTATTTCATTATTTTTCTGTTATTACTTCCAATAACAGCTTTCACAATAATGAAAAAAAAAATTGCTTTGATTTTAATATTGGTAGCTATGAGAAAATAAAGTAAAATAGTGTATTTTCAGTCCCAATTTTAACTTTTTCAAAAGCTGTAGTGGGCTTTAGGATATCCTCACCGACAATTTGATACAACAGATCAGTAAACAAGGGATACTGAATTTTGCCTGTCAATAGACAGTCATTTTTGCAATAGAAGTGCAATCTACAGAGACTGTAATTTAAAATGGATTCTAAATAAATATAGGCAATCATGTTATGAATTAATAAACAAAAACCAGAACTATAATTTTTCAACTCAGTTTTACACACCATAGGTATTATAAGGATCAAACACTGATCATAAACACATGATTCAAATGAATTATTTCTAAATTATTGCAAGTTACAAAATTTTAAGCAGTAATAATTATTGAAAATTTATTTACAGGAAAGTCAAATTAATTCTCAAAAGAGGAAAAAGGGGCATATTTCCTTCAACAGCAAATATACAACTTTAATAAATGATAGTTTAGAGAAAAAAAATTCTTTTAAATAATGTTGCCAAAAATTAACAAAACTTCCCCTTAGATAATTTTACTTTAATTGACTTTTAATCACACTAAGTTATTAGATGAGTTATTAGATTAATCACACTAAGTTATTCCATAAACATGTTATTATAGATTGGTAAATAATCCTTTAAGAGAATTATTTCAAATTATGCAAATAAATAGTAGTAACCGCTAATATTTCATTTTTTAACAAAATACATCAATAAAAAATAGAATTTTAACAAAAAATATCAACACCATTTTAAAGTATTCCCATTAGTTTTAAGTTCTTTGAATTATATATACAACTCTATCATTGTGCCCAGAAGCATTATCCAGGTAAACTTAACATTTTGACTTTGTTTAAAGGACATTAAAGTAACATAACTTGTAATATTTAAATCCAGATGCTAAGGATGAAATAAGAAAGTAAAAGAATATTCAAAGAAATACAAATTTTATAGAAATTAAAAAATGTAATTTTTTGTTTATATGTTCTTGTTTTAATTTTTTGTTCACTTAGAATAAAGTAAAATGGTATCGTGAATTTCTAAATATTTTCTTATGAATAATTGTAATAAAAGTTAATAATAATATTAGTTGGTAATGGTAAAATGATTACTCAGTTTCATTAAAAAGTTCATCCTAAGCAAAATTTATTTAATTAACTAAAATAAATAATAAAACTGAAAATATTCGTTGATAGTTCTCATAAAATGTGAACCTGGAATAACAAGTGGCTTATTTTAAAATCAATGATTTTCTAATATAAAAATCATATACACATTTAATAAATCAAATGAAATTTGGTGTGACATTGAACATTTATCACATTTCTTTCTTGTATCAGAAACAAACATCGGCAAATGCCATAATTATCTTTCATAACAAAATTATTTTCTTTTTTCATAATTTCTTTGACAACGATTTTGAGCTGAAAATACTGCAAAAATTTCAATGTAATTTAAAAAATTAATTTTCATTTTCCAATAAAAAAAAAAATTCTGAATTAAAATTTGATTGAAGATACTCGAGAGCTTCCAAAGAACAAAATTCAAGCTACATAACATTTCTCTTAAATACAACTAGAACTATATCTATAAGTACATCCAGTAGAAGTACATGTTAATTTTTTTGCTCTGGCACTGACACTCTGTAATTTTAGTTATTCCAAAAAAATATTCATATTATTTTTATGAATTTTTGTGATTTTATTAATTATAATATTTTTAGTCATTTCTTTTTATTATTCTTTATAATTTTTAATACTAGAATAATAACCAACTAACCCAATTTTAGCAGTAACTTTACCCATAAGATCCTACTGAAACATTTCTTTATTCACAGCAATTGATGTTCTTACCTGATCCCAACATCTTACAATGATGTAATTTAATTTTTAATTGTAATTATTATTATTATTTAATTGTATTTATATTGTAATTATTATTGTAATTTTTTCATACGTAATCTTTCAAAAAATTTATTAACTGCCTCATCATTGTAAAAATTTTATTATGCCCTTTTATATAAAAACATTTTAAAGTCATGAACAATTTACTTATTTCCAATTAATTTTTCAGCAGTCTCTTTTTCCTTAATTTGAAGGCAATGAGAATAATTTGTGTATAATTCATTTTTCACAATATTTAGATAAATAAACTTGAAACAACTTTCCTTTAGTCACATGATGAGGTAGTACTAGAGTTCTTATTTTAATTTTCTTTCTTTTCAAAATTATTTACCCACGCAATTTCCTCGTTTTTGAATCCTATTTTTATTTATTCTTTTTCTTCATTCGTCTAGGCTTTCTTTTGTGTACCAAAAGTATATTGATTTTGTTTCGATTGAAAACTTCTTGTAATTTTAGAACATTTTCTTCTGGTTTATGCTCCTCTACTTGCTTCACATTTTTTTTTAAATTATGAAAAAACTTGGAGTTATTAAACACTTAATTTTTTGCAGTACTTTTATGCAATATATATATTACAAATAGCAAAGAATAGAATGTTACATGTTCTAAATTTAGAAGGGGAGGGGGAGGGGCAGATTTGAATTTCTGACATAAATAAAATAGCTGATATAATATCTATTTTTAGGGAGTTTCCTTATATGAAATTCTTTTAGTGCATTCTTATCTTTTCAGCTTATTCTACCCTTCAATTAAGTTAATATTTAATTTATGTATATAATAAAAACAATTCAGCATTTCAGAAACTTTCTGAAAAAGTACTATGTTTAACAGATCTTTAAATTGAAATCAAGTATTGATTATTAACAATTCCTATGGACTAATAATATATTTTTATAGTTTAAGGCACTTCTTATAAAATGAGATAAACTTTATACATGGAAATACATAAAGAAAAGTAAATATTCCTTAAAGCTGATATACACAACATCATGGGTTTTTAATAGAACATAAATGTTAGTATTACAGGAAGTAAGACAAATTTAGTTTGATTCACAGTACATTTTTTATGATAAATAATCAATACATACAAGCATATTTACTTTAACATTTAAACTGTTCATTCAATTTTACAATTGAAATATTAATAGAATTACTATCTTTTATTTAATTAAGAGAAATTAGCATAAAACCATAAATTGATTTCAAAAAAATGAATTCTAAAATACTAATGAAAAAAATATAAGGAATGTATTTGAATTAAAATTTAAGGATTTTAAATATAAATTTTAAGGACTTCACTATAATTTAAAGTTATTTGAAATATTACTCATTCAGAATAATGGAATTCCATATACTTTTTCTGTACAGTGTTTCTTATTATTTTAATGCCTAGCACATAAAATTTTTATTGGATTTTCAGAATTATTATAAATGTTTATAATTTACAGAAAAAGACTTTATGTTAAGATAAACATTTATAAAAGCAACTCATAAAAAATACTAAAGTGCAGTTTTACTAGTTTTTAGAATAATTTCTATCTTTGTGAAATATATTTTTATTAAAAATATAGCACTATATAATTATTTGGTATTTCAAATAAAAGTATTAAAAATTTTAAGCCAAATAGGCATTTTTTGCACATAGTGCATACATTTGTACAATAAATGATGAAAGTAAGTATGACATTAAATATCCATATGCATGAATTACATATTAATAGATACATATAGGGTTGGGTATTTTGATTTTTCATAAACTTTTATTTTCATTTAAACTATTCAATTGATAAAAATAAGTTTTCTCTGTAACTCATTTTTATTAATATCTATAAACAACATATGCCAGCAAAAAGTAACAAACATATATACAGATATTTCACAAGAATGTGTATAAAGTGTTAATAAAAAGGACCAAACAAAGAACTTATATGAAGTTCTAATAGTTTTGGAGAAGTTTAACTTTTTGATGTGCAAGAGTATTTCTCAATAATAAAATTGCATTTTCCCCAAATTTTTTTCTAATCTTCATTTATGAGTGATTTCCTGCACCATGTTGGCAAATCTAGAAAAAGAAAAATTTTTATTCTGATATTTTGCAAATATTATGCAGAAGTTATATCTCAATTTTAGAGCAATATTATTAACATTTATTAAAATTCAATGATCATATATAAGATATTTATAGTTAATTAAAAAAATTATATCAGTTGAAAACAAAATTGAATAGATACATAGTATTGCAAAATGACTAATTTGCAGCTCAATTACATAATAATTCAAAGCACCCATTTATATAGAAATAATTAAAGTTCAAAGTTAGAATTGAATAAAGTAAAACATAGAATTTTCATGATTAGATTTCTTCATTCTTTTATTGAAGTAATTATAATAAACACAAAGATAAAATATGCTAAATTTCTAATTAAAGAAGAATATTAACATTTTACACTGTGAATTTATAAAGTCTGATGAAATTTTATAGTTACTTATCTCATTTACAAAGAATGATGCTTTTATCTTCATTTTTCCTTTCATGTAAGTAAATTTTAATGACATTACTTAAATTCTAATGACACACTGTTGTTAATATCAAATCGTGATTATGTTAATGAAATGTGTCTGCTATTATTATTGACTTACATATCATTTCATAATCAATGAAATTAAATTGTTCTCAATGCTATTAAAAGAAAAAAGGTTAACAGAACCAAAATATGAAATTTTAAGCTTGATAAACAGAGAAATAAAATAATATTTCAATCGCTATCGAAGTAATTACATGTTTCCATTTTGATAAAAAATATTTGTGAAATACCTCTTTAGTTTGTTTTGTTGCTCTACTTTTTAGCTAGATACATTTAAATTAAATTTCCCAATGATGAATTTTTAATGTTATAAAATATGAAAAAAATTGGAAAAGTTAGTTAGCATGTCATTAGAGAAAACTTAAAAGAAACTGCTATTACAATCTGTACTTATTTGTTTATTGCTCTTTACTCATTTTTCTGCATAAAATCATGAAGCATACAATTTAAAGTGGATTTTGAATCATGACAAGCATCATGTCTAAATAGTGATTAATCCATAAACAATTGGACTGAAGATCAAAGCACTAACCCCATTCCGTTTCTACAAAAACATCTTATTTATGCATTTCCTTGGTGTTATGTTAAAATCTAGAAACATTTTTCACATAAAATACTTTATTAAATAAATTTCTGAGTTTTAATTTATTTACCAAGAATAATTCTATAAATGTGATCTCAAAATTTTCAAATTTTTTTTCCATAAACAAATAAGAGCACTTTGCCTAAGCAAAAATTATAACTTCTACATGCAATAACTTGCTTACCAAATGAAATAGAATTCAATTACTTACCTCTCAATTAAGGCACTATTTTCTTCTGCTATTTCCCATAACATGGAATGTTCCTTTTGCAAATTTTGCAACCTAGGAAGATAGAAACGTAAAACAATAAATCTGACACAATTTCATAGAATGAAATGTTATACACCATCTAAAAAAGTGAAAAAAACCCTAAGAATTTCAAGATAGTAGTAATTTAGTCAAATAAATCTGAAAAATTAATGATTATTTATACAAGTAAATAATTTACATTAGTTTCATGGTAAATTTCAGTCAAAATAAATATTTTTGCACATAAAAAATGTATGCTTATAAACATGGTAATTATTACTTACTTTCCTGAATTTTTAAAAAATTTAGATGCATTTTAGTCCTGCACTTTGGAAAGAAAATGTTAAAATACTAATACAATCAATAATCAAAAAAGAATAAGTATAAATGATTAAATATAATTGTTTGATATTCACATAATATTAAAAGAAATTATTTCCTATATACTTTAAGAATATATATTAGTAATATTTTGCTTTTGTAAGAATTAACAAACTATTTAGACAATCTTTCATTTGGTGACATTTCAAAACAAATTGCATAGTATTTTTAGTATTTAAATTACATTTTATTGAATTAAAGTTTTGTTATAGAAATTTTTACATATATTACAAAAAATTGTTTTATTCACTGTTCAGCAATTATTTTAGATGGCACAATCACAGGGAAGCCTTCTTTAGTCGCTTGTTTAATATTTAAGAAAAAATAATTAACATCATAAATTTGCATTTGTTTCTTTCTTTCCTGTCCAACACAACATTGTGAGATAAATAATCCACACACATTTAATCATTTATAAATAAGAAATATGCAAGAATTATGACACACATTCTTCTACACACATTTATACAAAAATTTTTTAACACACACAAATACAATCTACAATCATTTATTTTAATGATTTAAATGATTTACAGTTTTTTCCTCATTTCCAATTAGCAATCAGATGAATTCAACATTCATCTTAGAGCAAATACAAGATAAATTTTATTACAAAACATTAATTTCATGTAATTCATAAATCAATTTCCATTATGGAAATAACAATCATAACAACTAAGTAATATTTAATTGATAATGTGAGTGCCACTTTACCAACAAAGAATAATTTTTAAGGAGGGGGGGGGGGGGAATGAATAAAATCAAAAAATATAATTTCAAGTACAATTGGCCATTCCGAATACTGCATTTCTTTAAAATGAAATATTTTCAAGTAAGCAACAATCAACCCATAGAACCCATTTCCAATCATTACTTTTTGAATTGAAAAAATAAGTATACTTTTTAATTTTAGTTTAAAAGTAATTCACTATTTATTTGAACTCAAAATCTTTTTCTAATAAACATGTATAATTAAGAATGTCTTTATTTTAAAAGTAAAAGTTCACACAGTGTTTCAATGAAAATTTTATGTTGCTACTATGCTTTGATTTTATTGAATGCAAATATAACAGATTTTAAATTCTTGACATAATTTTCTCTTTAAAATGTAACAATCACTTATATTTATTTTTATTAACTCTCAGCTAATTATAATAGCAATAAAAAGAAAAAAAATACATATATATATTTTTAAAACTGAAGTAAGTTTAATATGTAAACTTTTTGCATTATATATATATATATATATATATATATATATATATATATATATATATATATATATATATATATATATATATAAACCATGACACATGTAATTTCAATTAATTTCTTTTGGAAAGTTGCTAATTCAAAACAATAATATGGAGCAATGACACAATGCAGTGAGCAGATTAACAGTTTAATTCTGTTGTAAGTTATTTTAAAAATGGCCAACATAAATTGCTTACTGACAGGACTTTTCATAGATAGTGGGGTGTATTCAAATGCTGCAAAGTAAAAGACAATTGGAAAACTTTCAAGCATACACCATAACAGACAAGCATGCCAAAGTATAACATATCTGCCTTCATTTAACAACAGTTGGTATCAAATATGAGATCCTCCACTCTCTAGAGTGCTGTTTTACCAATAGGCCACAGCAGGTCTGAATAGCAGCAAATTCGTAAATTTCAAAAGATTATTTCATTGCCAACTTGATCATGGTAGAGCTGAAAAGTTGCTAATTGAAGAGGATGAACAAATCTTGAGGCAATCTAGTTTGTTTGTTCATTATCACTTTTTGCTCTTGAAAGTTCAATCATCAATCTTCATACAAAATCTATGACTTAAAAGTGAATTCTGAGCCACTATAAGCATCCATCCCAATGAGAAAATTAAAGCCATGAACTATTGTGAAAGACACCACAGCGCTTGCTTACCATTGTGCAGACAATTTGGTGAATCTCCCACTGCAAATATCAAATTAGTAAAATACTGACCTACAGTAAATATGAGAGAATTGAATTATGTTAACATTATGGCCAAATTTTGTTCAAGTCAAAATTGGGAAAAATTTAAAAATTAGAAATTAATGCTTCAAAAAATATTTAAGATAAAAATTTATAGCACAAATTCTAAAAAATTGGAAATTCCAGCTCAGGATGGAACAATATTACCTATGATTGGTATACATATATTAAAATTAAGAAAATTAAAACTAACAAAATAAGATACTTTAACAATTGGGAGATACACACCTTCTGTGTAAAAAAATTCACTATTTTCTGTAAATGAATGAAAATCATACAAGTCATTTTTTTGTTAATGTTTAAATTACAAGTCAGAAAAAATATAATTGTACTAGATTGTAAATATACAAGAGACATCATTACATAGTTAATTTTTAGTAAACATAAAAACATTTAAAAAAACGTCTTACTTGCTCATATATTTATTCGTCCGAGACTTAAAGAAGCAATATATTAAAATACAATTAGATAAATTGTTTTAACTTAAATTAAGAATATTGACTTACTGCAGCAATATAGTATTATATGTGGACTTTTTTATCATTCCAGACACATCTCCATTTACTAAAAATGATTTTTCTTTCTTTACAGAAATAGATGTTTGCTTTTGATGTGGCTCATGAATTTGTGCAGATTTTAAGGAGGAAATAATTTGTTCAATAATTTCAGCCACCTGAGATTCTGCCTACAATTGATAAAGGAAAATATTTTATGGTTGAAGTATTATTTAAAATTTAAGACAAGAGATTTTAAAGACAAATATGAAGAGAGAAAGAAAAAATTAAAATAAAAAGTTAGCATAAATGATATTAAAAATTTCTTCATTTTGAAAAGGCAATATTTTTTAAAAATATTACATGTATACACATAAAAGAATCACAAACTCAACAAGTTTACATACCTTCTAAAAATGTTTATCACCTGTCATGTTTGGTGACACAATTTATATCTAGACAATAATTGAACTCATTTTACAAACTATGTAGCAAACAACTGGTATTCTTGAATTGTTGATACTACCTCAAAATGGTTTATTTGCATGGTGGTTTTTTCAACATGCTCTTCTGTAAGGACATTTTACAGTTATAACACATAAACAACTAACAATGTCAAGGATGCAAAAGCTTTTTCCTGGCTTAGCCCTATTTTTGATGAGTACTAATCCCATATTGCCTTACCTGATATGAAAAATAATGGATTTGTCATGTTACCAGGAATATGCAAACTTAGTGAGTTAGTTTCCTCTTCCATATATTTCTCACATATAATATTTAAGGAAATAATACTTTTTAAAATATAGTTTTTTTCAAACAGAACAAATCATTTTAGTTAGAACGTATATTCTTCATATGATTTTTCCTTCCTTAAAAGTAAACTAATTTTAAAATTAAATAGAGCTACAATACCCTATGTTTTTTTAACATTTAGGTGTTGCAAAATAAATACAATGATCAAGATTAAAAGAAATGAATTTCACTTTGCAATAAACCAGATAATTAATGGTACATATAACTAATACTAGAAATGACAGACAATGAGATATTACAAGCAGAGGTAAATATTACACAGTATAAGGTGTGATTAAAAAAAAAAAAACTAGAGAAACCATTTTGAACATAACTTTATTAAAAATAAATAAACCAACAAAAAATAACAGTGATTAGAAAGAGTAGAGCATAGATTTTTTCTTATATATTTTTAGTATTATTCATCAATTATGTCCAATCAAAAATTGTGCTGTGGGTAGTTATCTTTTTTAGATATTTGAGATTAGGTAAATTGTTTTTGATCAATATGTAATCTTAAATATATTATGACTTTTGCATATGCTTGAGGCTTGTAACATAGAGGGGTTTTTAAACAAAATTTTAGAGTTTCATTCTTTTTGCCTATAATCATAGATGAGAATTTTTGAGGGGGTATTGGAAGCTTTAATGTACTTCAGAGATGTTAAATAATTGTAGGGAATAATTACAGTTGCTTTTTAATTTAATTTTGCTCTCATTTATCACAAGGATGGTATCAACAATGAAAGCTATTACATAAGTGGGTGATTCTTATGGGTGTTGAAGAGTAGAATTATAGTAAATGTTTCACTGAGTAGGGCAGCCAATGGAATTATGTAGGCATCTTGTTTTCTTGTCTTTTTATAACATCCTATATTGTAATAAACTGACAATCTTGCAGAAGACTTCCAATTCATTTAAAAAGATATGACTGACTTTGAGTATTATATGGCGATAGCTATTTTGGTCATCAAACTGATGTTATATATATATATCATTGATTTTATTTCATTGCATTTAGTATGTGATAAATTGCATCTTAAATGGACTTCCATGCTATAAATCCAAACTGATGTGTATGAATACTCTTGACTTAGTGTCTAAAAATGAATTCATTGTAAGCAATAAATGTAGAACAATTTAATTAGCTCTGAGAATTTTTAGTCATAAATTATCAACCATTGATAGAAAGGTAACATAGGAGAAAATACATTAAGGTAAATATGATTGCACAATTCTACCCAAGTCTATAAGAAAATAATAAAGGAAAATATTAAAAAAATTGTTAAATAATTTAATTTTGTTATATTAAATAATATACCATTATAGAATATGAAGTTAAGCCAAATTAATTATTTTTATTTAATAAAAATATAAGAGAAAAATTAAAAAGTTTAAGGAAAGAGAAAATACTGAATAATTTTGCAATTGATATGACTTCCTATGCAAGAATATCATAAATTCAGAAATTTTAATCTTTCTAGGAACTTATATAACTTATTTTATAAATAAATAATTTTATAATAAAATTAATAACATCTAGATAAATTGGTGCTTTAGCAATCAAATGAAATTTAATAATAGAAAATAAAAGACTAAAATATTCATAAAAAATAACATAACAATTTTGTTGTAAGAACATGAGAATTTCTAAAATTAACATAAAAATTTTGCAAAATTGTTAATTTAGAACTCTATTAAACAAATAATTTAAACTATCAATATAATTCATGTTTAATTTCTTATAAAAACAATCCAGTAAAGTACAAAAAATCATTCGAAAATATTTATTCTGTTCTTCATACCTCTTGTAGAGATGTACCATAATTTTTAACTAATGAGGAAACAGATGTTAAGTCTTCTTTCAAACATTTGCACTGGACCATAGTAGCTTGCATTCCACTAAAATATTTTGAAAATCAGTTTATCAATATCTTGGTGCAATAGATTTTAAAGATGATTTTCCAAAAATTTACTACAAAAGTCTAGTAGAATTTTCTGATATTTTTTGTTGCCTTTATATAATATTTTTAATAACTTAATCCAAAAACACATTAGGATAAATTCAACTTAATACATTTAATTATCAAGGTGTATTCTGGTATACAATTATAACTGTTTACTTTAATGCTTCTGAAAATATAAAATAAAAAGATAAAATAACAAGTACACAAGAATATGTTTGTTACAACATCAGTACATTAGCATATACACTGATGTGATGTTGAAAAAAAAATTGTACCACTCATCTTGGATATATGACTTTATGATACAAGACAAATAACTTGACCAGGACATAGTTTAATGAAGATTCCAAATTACTACAAGCATCTACATTTGAGGTGAGAATCAAATCTAAAAACTGCCAATTTTCCACAGCTGATTTTAATCATTTAGCAGTTGAATCAGACAATGATTTTAAATGAATGAATACTTTTATGAGTTAACTTTGTAATCCTTTCATGTAAATTTTATAGTAAAAAAGTATGTACTATTGCAGATATACTACTTCCACATATTAAGAAAACAATTATGAGAAACAATAGTGTAATAGCCAAATTTTTCTGGGCATTTGTAATAAATAAAAACAATTACAGTCAGAAAAAAAAAAAAAAAAATCGATACTTTTTTAAATCCAATGGTTTGATATATTTGCCACTTCTTTTTTGTACAAGGGTACTAATAATACCAGGACCTTCCAATTTTCAAAAGCTCTTTTTCCAAATCATTAACATCTCTATCTGAAATAAAAATTGGACACATGACATGAAGACAAGAGGATTATCCTTTAGGTGCTAGCTCCATATAATTTCGGATGGGCTTTGCTACCCTTATATGAGGTTTCACTATTAATTTATTCATTAACTACCAAGAGCAAACTATATATAGTACTAAAAAAGAGACTGGCATTAAAATTACATACATTTTTTGATAGATACTTTATTTGGAAATAAATACTTACCTATACCATTCATCTAATTTATTTGATGCTTGAAGACATGATTTCAAGCACTGTTCTTGTAAAAGAGCTTCCAGTTTTTTACTTGTATGCTGAACTTTTATTCTAAAGTAAGAAATACAAAATTATTATAAAAATTTTAGGTAACTGTTTAAACTAAAATTTAAAAATTGTCAGTTTTAGAAAACAATTAGAAATTCTTGATAATATTGTTCACAGGTAATGACAAAGTTATTTTAATTTTTAACTTCAGTGTATTGTACTATGGTCACTTTTGCACAAGAGACATTTTTCAAAACTTGACCAGGATCTATATTTAGATTGAATTATTAGCCATTATAGACTGAGCCATAAATTGTTAAACAAAAGCTAAAAACACAAATCCTTCAGGAGCCAGGTTAATTGTTTGAAGATAATTATAAATTTTGTAAATATGAAACAAATAATAAAAACTTTTAAAATTAAATAAATGAAAAACTAAAAATCTTTAAATAAATGAAAAACTAATATATTTTTAATTTTAAAATGTTTAATTTTACATGTTTTAACCTTCTCAAACCACATTTTTAACAATTTACAGACAGAAGCTGATGAAATTAAACAAACTATTAAACTTAGAGATAAATTTTAAACATAATTTTAGTTTCTGCTTAAAAATAAAATAGAAATTAATTGAAGTTATAATTCATTATTTCTATGACAAAATATTTAAATAATATTGAAATAAATCTAAGTTTTGTTGAAAGATATTGAATATTAAATTCAGATAGAAGAAAAGTCTTACTTTTCCAAAATATGAAACTGTTCATCATGCAAAGATAATCCTAAAATGAAAAAATTACTACATAAATTTTAAAATAATTATGTATTTTACAAATCACACAATGACAGCATGATAATATGAAAAACATTTTTTAAAGATCTTCAAGACCAAAAATGTAATATAATTAAAAACACTTTCTAAAGATGCAAATTACAAATACAAACCCCTGGCATTTTTATCTCTGACAAAAGACCGCCAACTGTCACGAATGGTCTTTACATAAGTATTGGCAGTTTCAACACTACAATAAAATAATTTTTTTTTTATCAAAAATGGTCATTAAATTTTTTATAAAAATATTTATATAATGATAATACAGCAGGAAAAATAATATTCTAATGTGAGGTATAATAAAATTAAATACATACCATCCAACTAAATTTGGGCATTCTTCAGCACATTGTTCCCACTCTGTTTGCAATCTCATTGAGACTAGCACTTTTTGTTTTAATGTCTGAATTGCAGATTGAAGTGGTAAGAGTTTTTGTTTCATCTTTTGAGAATATGTATACAAAAATTATCAATAATTAATTGTATACTCTTTAAAGCATTATATAAAAAATTCAAATAATTGTTAAAAAACAATTTGTATTTACCTGTTCTTTCATTAACTTTTTCTCTGCAACCAAATGTGATATTCTTTGTATATGATTTTCACAATCATGTTCATTTGGGCATAATTTCAATAAATCAAATATCTGCTTGGTACTAAAAATAATAGGAAAATGATATGAAATATTTTGTACAGCAATGGAATTTATTATTAAAATCCAATCACAAATGAAACTAAAAGACAAATTTAATATTTTTGGAAAAATATAATTTTAAAATGGTTAACAAATTTACAGCACAATACAAATTAAATAATTTCATGTAAAGTTAAATTTTATTATTATTTAGTAAAAATATTTTAATATTTTTAGATATTATATGATTTAAGTATATATATTTAGGACATAGGCTAATAATATGAACATAACCAATGTAAAAAACAGAAATTAACAATAGTTTCAAATAAAAAAGTTTTAAAATAAAACCTATTTAAACAACTTTCAACAGACAGTAAATTTACAATAAGAAAATCAAATTAATATGCATTTAAGCTTCATACAACAAATATACAACTGCTAGATTCATATTAAAAATTAATTCTACAAGGAAGTTGAATAATTATCTTAATGTTTGAAAAAAGTCATACATAAAACATTGCTATCTTTTAACCAAGCAATAAAACAAAGAAATTAATTTATATTATAAAAATAAAATAGAGTTGCAAAACTGGATGATCACAAATGGACCTCAAAGCAAATTTCTACAGTACATATATATTTTTTAATAATGGGAGGCACTTGGTGACTCTACTAACTCTTCACCACAAAAAGGCCAGAAACTGCTGCTCATTTGTAGTTACAAAACAGGCACCAATGAACCAAGTCACAGAAAGTGAGTAGCATTACCCATGCCATACCAGCATTAAACTGTTGATAGGGAGGGCCACATTCATACCTTAAATAGTAAATTTTATAACAAGGAATCACATTATTTTGGACAAGGAAAGTTTTTAATTAAATTAATGATATAACTTAAGACTGAATATCATCTATTTTTATAACCATTTTATAATATATAAACAATAATGACTAAAGTATAAATAATATAGAAAATAAAAATGCAAAAAATTGTAAATTCATGGAAACAGATTTTTTTAATTAAATTATTATTATATATATATTTGCTTACAAGATATTTAATCCCATGTAAAATATAACTGATACTTAAAACATATGAATTTAAAATGAAAATTGATTACAGATATTGAAAATTGACATTACACATATAATTATATAGAATATAAATATTTAAATTAGAAATAAAAAAACCTACTGTTTTTCCAATTGATCACACCTGTGGTAGAGGTCTTCGGTTTTTTGTTTTAATGCATCACAACTAGTGGTCAGCTTGGAAACATTATCAACTGCAACAGATCTGAAATAAAATACAAGTTTTTCAAATGAAGAAGTATACACCTAACTATTTGCTAATTCAAATAAGTGAAACAATATGAAAATGTGAAAAAAAAAATCTTGAAATGATGAAAATTATTTTATTACAATTAAGTAGAGTTAAGTCTCTCATATACTTTGGAGTAGAAAAATGGAACATCTAATTGTTCAACCTAGGAGAAATCTAAGTATAGCATAGTTACAATGATTCAAATCATATGAAAATAGCATAAGGTACCATTCAAAAGATTTTTATACAACATGTGCAGGTATAGTATTGGGACCAAATAATATTGTGGAAGAATCCATTATAATGCTGAAAGTTTTAAAAAACTTAATCCAGTATTTCATTTAATACTAAGTTGGGATGCAAGGAATCCATTATTTTTAGTATGAACTTCCAAGACAATTTAACATGTTTCAGATTATAAATTTTGGTAGCATGCATCATTTTATTCTATGAAGTGTTCCCATTTAAAAATAACTACACAATGTCTCTCTCATAGAAATCTTAGTCTCTATTGGTGAAAAACTCTAGCTATCGATTTTCAAAATCTTCTTATGATATCAGTTTCTTATCACTAAGAAAGTTTTACATTGCAAGCATTTTAGGATGATTCTACTACAATCATTTTTGCATAATGTTGTCATATGTGACTCATTTCTCAACATCAGTTTCCATTTATTTAAGAAATGGATTGATTTCATTTGGTAAAGGTTTTTGAAAAATAAATTTATCATGTTTTTTTTTTTTTTTGTTTGTTTTAAATGGTGTAACATTTAAATAAAGCTTTTTTGAACAATTGGTTTAAAACTGTTTTACAACATCAAAAATATTGGAACAAAACCAAAACTGCACATACTTGTCTCTGTTATAGTATTGGAACCATAAACATCATTCATAATATCAGCTGCCTGGGTTGAATTTTCACCTTTATCAAAGGAAAATTGTAAAATGTGCTATTTTTTTCTTTGTCAATTTTCATTTCTAACATCTTGCAACTCACAACTGAATAGATCAAACAAAAATCAGCAAAACAATTTTTTACTCTGACATGTCACCATTCCAATGAGTATAACTCTGAAATTGTTTGATACTTTAAAGAAATCAATCACAACAACTGTATACCAAAAAATTCCCAACTTCCAAAACTTTTTTCCCAACCTAAAACAATATTAATAACAATAGAAGGTTATGATTAAAGTTTTTATTAACTAGCAAACATCAATTCAATTCTACAAGCATTAACAGACAAAAAAACTTAGAAACATGTCACAGCAGCTGTAAAAAAATAACTTACACACAAATCCTAAGTAGTGCATCCTAAGTAATACTAAGCCCTTATTTTCATAACAGTTTGTAAAGTTTAAAACATAAGTACATATCACAGTTCAATATGATTGTGTTGAAATTGTAATTAATTTGCATAAGCTTTGTCAGAATTTTATTTATTTGTAATGCACATTTTCTCCCTTTTGCAATCTATTTGGAAATTAAACAATTTTGGTCACATAGTCTTTTGATGCAATATTATGAATATTTAATAAGCATACCTTGATTTTGGGAACTCTAGCAACTTAAAATTTATATAGATTTCATATAATATTAGTTGTTAAGGATGAGACATAGTTACTTTTCCTGTGACATGCTTGCACCGATTAGTCACTAACTTAGTAAAAGTAACCAGAATTTGAATGGCTACTTTTCTAATAGTTACATTTATGTGAACCACAATCTATCAAATAAAAAAATAAAAAACTTCACAGTTAAAAAATGATAATGCATGACAGTAATAATTTTATATATTATTACAAAACAAATTAAAATAAAAAACATTTTATTTATTCATTTAATATCAATAAAACCATTTAGGCAATAATGAAAGAATAATTTTTTATTGAGTGAAATCCTGTGCTTTTTCCAATTTTTCTTAATATGCTTATAATTTGAGACAAATAAATGTGATTTATTTCATGTAAATAAAATTCTTGCCTAAAAGATTTCAAAATCAAATTTCAAAATTAACATCTTCGACTGATGCAAAAATTCATTTGATTTAAATTTTTGCCTGGATTCTTTGAAATTTACATTTTTCTATTACAAACCAAATTTCAATTTTCTTTTTATTTTGAAATAATTTAAGAAATATAGTATCTCTTATTTTTTTAACCATCTCAGCTTAGTTTTTGATTCCTTGATGAAATTTTCTAGTTAAATAAAATTTTTAACATAATTAACAATTAAAAATATACTGGTTTCTTAAAAACATTGAGTCATGATTAATTCAAATTTGAGTAATGAACTGCTAAAAAAAATTGAATCATTTTAAATAGTAAAAAATTTGATCTAGCTGTCTTCTCATTTTTATCACATTCTATTTAATTATTTTATATCATTACTTTAAAAGTTTTTTCTATTTATATGAAACAAAAAATGCATTAAAGTTTGAAATTATTTTTGTTGAAAAAAATTTATTAACTTAGTCTTAAAAATTTGAAAAATATTTTTTAAATGATAAATTTTAAGTGGAGCAAAAAAATATTTTTATTCAAAGCAACCTTAATTTTAATTCATTTTCAAATATAACATACTTACATAAGGGTTTTTGGAGTCTTCAACAAAAGTTCTCTACTTCGTACTAATTTCACCACAATTCTCTTCACTGCGTGAGCAACACTACAACAAGTCTTTGCCAGAGCAGCATCCTGGTCTGGACTGATAGATGAAGGAAAATTAGGAAAACATGCTGCCAAGGTGCTCATTCGAGTCAAGTCTTTAATATTAGTGTTCTCAGTATGTACAAGGACTAGAGGCTGGGTTTGACTTGTCACAGGATACGTTGAAACATCAGCAGTAGGTTGAATAAGAGTAGTAAATACAGTCTTATCAAACAACAGTAGCTGATTTGAGGGAGGCACTTTTGTTTGAGCAGTAATTTGGTCTTTAAAATATTGTAGCCTTAAAAAAAAAAAAAAAAAAAAAAAAAAAAACATTGAAGCAAAGTTTAAAGTTTTGAGCCATAAAAAATACATGTATGCATATTTTGCATTGCAATAATTTTCTTTATTAAGAATATCCATATTTAGAGAAGAAGTGGACAAATTATATAAACACGCAATTAAATATATTAGGAAGAAAAGAGTAAAAAAAATAAAACCTGTAAGAAGTCATTCTATATGCAAGATTAAGTACATGAACATGCATTTTAGTGAATAAATTAATCCATAAAGCAAGAAGTTATATAAATTGACAGTTACAGAAAGTACAAATCCAATAAAAAATTCAATTTTACTAATCACATGGGAAACAGAAGACAAGGAGGACCACAAATTAAGTGGTTTGACTCTGTCAAAAATGACTTTAATCTGGTGAATAAGGGAAACTGAAAGAGCCTTGCAATGGATAGGACCAGATGATAACAATTATTAAGGATGGCACTGGTCCATAATAGGTTGTAGTGCCTTGGAAGAAGAAAGCATTATCTTACGTATAGTATTTTGATCTGCAGCAAAACTATTGCATATTTTTCCTATTCAATTCTTTTCCTGTTAACATAAAAATAATTATCAATGATTGATTTAATTAGATTTAAAACTTATTCATTTTCTAACTTTGAATTAGACAGAGATGTAATAATATGCACTAAATCAAAAGTTTGTTGTGTTTTAAGTTTTATAATTAAATACTAACTAAATTTAAATATTCATGAATTAATCAACTGTTTCAATAAAGTTTTACAGATTGCTTGGAGGGTTATAAACTTTAACTAAAATTCATACAGGATTAGAATTTTATAAAAATTTACCCAATGTATAATATTTTTATTTGCTAAATAATAATTTAAATTGGAAAACAGATAATAGTTGCTACATCTTTGATTTTCTATCATTATTACAAAAATTTTGTTTTAAAATGGAAATTTCAAAATTATCATCCTGAACCAATTTTAATGCCCTTTTTGGGGAAAAAAAATTCAATTTTTATTTAACAATTATTAAGTAATATTTCCAACAGAATAAAACTTCAAAAATTGAAATGACAGAAGAAAGTTTATTACATTTCCCACTCTCAGGACCATTAGAACTTTTAAAATATTTATGAATTTTAAATAGTTGCATATTAATTTTTGCCCAACATAATGGACTTTGCAATACTCAAAAACAGAATCAAACTAATATAGAAGTGGCTGGAAATAAATTAATGTACTGTAATATATTATTTTTTTAAAAATATAATAAAAAAATTTTTTAAACAACATAAAAAAATCACTTTCTGTAATAATGTAGGCATTTAAAAATAATTTCCCTTGCACATTGAAATAAGTTTGTCATCAGTTTTAAAGCAAATTTTTATACAAAAAGAATTATATGACCCTTACTAATTATAAAATTATGCTTCAAAGAGGATTTCTAACATGGACCTCCACTGAAGAAGATAATATAATCTATGAAGGTTTAAAATAAAAGCCATTCAAAAGCAAAAGTTAATAGAACAGTAGAACAATATGAAAAGAACAGTGGAATCCTTTGATGGAAGTAAAAGGTTTTAACCTCTTTTCCAAACTTCATAGACATGGATATTTTTATTTCTATACTAAAGGTTTCTATCTTAAATTTTAGGTTAGTGCATCAGTCTTCCGTCCGGAAGGGCGATGTTCAATTTAAAATGCTGCCAAATATCCACAGAGTACATGCGATATACATATTGTTAAATCTGTGGAATTGAAAGTCCTGTGGTCACTCATTGAGCAGTTACCATTTGGGCAAAAGACTGGAGAAAATTTCCTTCTCCTTCAGATCAACGTCAAAATTGATGGAGTGGATCCTCTAATGGTGCCATTTATTTGGAGGATTTGAAGAGCAAAGATGTACTTTCACTTTTATGTTGCACTGATTAAATGAAAGACACACTCTACTGATTTAAATTTGCATAGCCAAGGCATAGTGAGCTTGGCTTGTTCAAGTGTCTGTCGTAACAACAATCATAAAGTTGGAGATATATTTTAAACATTTTCTTCGCATGAAGAATTGAGCCACAATGATTTAGTAAATTCATACCACTTCCCATAAAAAAAAAAGCAAAGTGAAGCATTGCTTATTGCAGACAGTGATGGAAAGGCTGACCACATTCTCCTTCATTGAACTGCTTGAGCTCCATAGGTACAGGATGTGTTTGCGACATTCAAAGTCCTTCCTTGGGAGTGACATGGATTTGGAAAGGGTGCAGATATTGATCACCTCTGTGACCATGGTTCAAAATTAAAAAACACTTTGCAACAAGAAAGTTTTCCATTCCTGTTAATTTTAGGTACAGTCCAGGGCATGTCTAGTCTGTAAGTCATAAGAAATGGGTAGTCAAATAGATAAAAAAAATTTAATTTTAAGTTAGAAATAGTAATGGCTAAAATAACATAAAAGTGCTGCTTTTGATAATTATAAAGTATAATTTAACATATATCTTAGGCAAATAAAAATGGAACTTGTGAATAACATTATAAATAATTGGTAACATAATTAAATAGCAATTGCTTCTTAATTATCACCATCAAAAATTGTAATTAAAAAGAATACAAAATTATAAATAAATTGGAGAAGATTAAGATGAAATTTTATATTCACAAATCTTCAGAAATATTTTCATATGAAATCCTGCAGGGAAAACAGACTTACGTTTTATTGGGTTGCATATAAAGGCATATTTCTTTGCCTTCATTCATATAAAATACATGAACTTTCTTTCGAGTGATGATATCCATAGCACATTCAAAAAATTGATCAAAAGTCCACATTTTTTTAGCATGACTTTCAAGAATTCCAGCCAGAAGAACAGTAACCAAATCTCGTAATCCCCTAAAGAATGCAAATGCTAAAAAATTTGTCAAAAGTAACACATAAAGCATGTAAAGCTTACATGAGCTAAAATTAATTAGTCTAATTACTATATTTTAAAATTGAGACAAATCCCAGGCTTTTAAAAAAGAGAGTTATGACTTTTTCATTGCAAATAATCAGATTTTAAATTATTAGCAACTTTTAAATATATCCATGCAGATATTGCTAATATTAAAAAATAATGAAATATGTTGTTTTCAAAATTACTAATCCTTTAATTTAATAAGTATATGGTAATATGTAACAGTATTTATTGATATATTCATTAAATTAATTTTAATAATTTAAAATCAAATAAATATTTTGAAGATAGTATTCAAACTGTTGACAAATTACAAAGTTGATAATAAAATAAAAATTATTTTATACCTAATTGGAAATACTTCAGAGAAATTAGATCAAAATAGTTAAAATATATGTAAAAAAATTCAAAACAAAAGTTTTTTGTATAAAAATATAATACTTATGATTATGAATATGTAAATTAAACACATGTTTAACTTGCAAGATAAATAAGTGAAAAAAATTACTGGTTTAAAAGGCAAGTTTTAGGGAGCTCCTTACTCCATTCAATGGGTCCTTTTTCACTGTGTTGAACACCAGATATAACTCCTGAAGCCTTGTTTGTTGTTATAAAATACCTACAAAAAATTGTTCATAAATAGACTTTTCTCCCTTACATAATATTTCCATTAACACCAACAAATGTATGGTTTCAAACACTCAACTTATCTATACCATGTTTAGAAAACATTAATACTATTTTAATGGAGCTGTCATTTAGAAATAAAATATCAAAAGAAAAATTACATTGTTTCCCTATTTCTCCGCCCTCCAAAAGGCCGAAAAGGAAGAGAACCTGTAGCTACATGGTACAAAGTAACCCCTATGCTCCAGAGATCAACTGTTGCTCCAAAAGGTTTGTTAGCTGGATGACGCAGTACTGCTCTTTCATACATATCTGGATGCTAAAATGTAAGAAAAAATGGAAATTCATTTTTAAATAGGAAAACTTTATTTTGTGAAATATCTTTAAATAAGCATTATTTAAAGATATTTCAAAGAATATAAGTTATTTAAAATTACTTTTTCAAAAACATGACTTGGGATAAATAGCAGTATATCAAACATTTTTTAAAATTTAACATTTACCAACAAATTTAATGAAATAAAAGTAGTTCCTGTTATCATAATAAAATATGCATTGTTTGTATTTCCACATTTGTTAAAAAACACATTAAAAATAAAAATATGTACTGGTAATAAATATTAAAAGAACCATTTTAATTTTAGTATAAATTTTTTAATATTAATTATTAAATATAATTCATATGCAGTTTTCTAATCTCTTATGTATATTATATAAACATTGAAAATTATTTTTTATCACTCATATAAATGTAATGATTAAAGTCCACCTGGTTATGGAAAACACTAATTACAATAAAATAATAAATTATGTTAAAAATATTGAAAAACGTTTTTAATGCATACAATGAGGAAAAATTATTTTTTGTTATCAATGTGCTACATAAAATTCTCTCATGCGTAAAGAAAAGTTTCCAAACTAATTTTTAAAAGAGTAAATCTACAAAAGATTATTACTTTGCACAATAACATAGCGTTTTTATAATAGGACTTAAGAAGCAAAGGTTAGCGACTCAGTAGTTTAGTAATAATATTAAAAGTCTATTGCACTACAATTAGAAAACTTAAAGGTACAAAAGATGGCCTATTTTATTGTACACTATTGTTATTTATTTTTGCATTATTTCCAGGTTGATTTTATCTTTGCAAGAAAAACAAAGACATTTTAAAGTAAAGAATGTATTGCAATTTATGAACAATATTTCATACAACAAATATGAATATAGTCTGAACATAATTTTATACACTCAAGTATAGAGTAAAATTTGTGAACAGTTATACATAAAATACATTTTTAATATTAATAAAACAGATATTTTTAATATATTTAAAATAAGAAACACATTTCGTTTTAACAGCGAAATATAAATTTAGTTTTTTTAACGAAAGTATTTTCATGACTTTAGAAAAGTAATTTACACATGATAATCTATTACGGATTGAAACTTTGATTTTTATAAATATTAAAATGTTTAAGAGTAATAAAATTAAATTTATTATATGAAAAAACATGTCAGAAGAGAGGAAAATGTATCTAAATTAGAAATCAGGATATTTAAATAGAATAAATTATTTTTTTAGATAAGATAGCAACATACAAACAGAACTAATAATTTTAAATGCAAATTGGCACAGTATGAGATAAATGATAATGTAAGAAAATAAAAGTAGTTATATCATTACTGTGTGTTTAAGGAACAGTAATATTTATAACATGAGAAGAACTTAAAAAATCATATTATTTTCCCAGTTATAATTTTAAGTATTATAAAAGGAAGTCAAATCCTAAAATTAATTTACACTGATTGGTACATACTGAAATAAATTTAGCAATTTTATTTTACTTAAGATGTTAAAAAGATCTTTACATTAAAAAAAAAAAAAAAAATCATGCACTTATATTAATTTCAGTCATAAGATATAAAATTACATATTAAACTAAAATATTGCACTAGTAAAAATTTACTAAGTATTCTTCTGTTCCATATAATGACATAAACTGTCCATCATCATCTAGTTCTCTTGCAGCACCAAAATCAGTCAGCTTGTATATTGATCTAAATTTACAAAAAAGTTAATGTTATATACATGAAAAATATTAAAATTAATTATTAAAATTAACTTAAATAATACTTAATTTAACAATATTTATTGAAATAATCTACTCTATTCAATCACAAATAAATATATTTTATGAAAACAAAAGGAAATAAACATTATGTGAGGGAAAATGCTTATATGGGGTAGGTAAAAAATCTTAGTACACAGAGCATGAAAAAAAGAAACTAATCACAATTATATGTTCTTTTATTTTTTGTTATTAGAATGTATAGATTAAAAAGCTATAACTTTAGCTTGTGCTTGCTTTTTATGATATTTGCATTTTTAAAGGTGTTTTCATTACTTAGATAAATGTTTTCATTATATTCTAAGATGAATAAAATGTCACTATAAATAGAATATGTCATCTACCAATTTCATAAAGATAGCAATCCGATTATGTGTGAGAGTTCGTTAAATAAATTAAAGTTGGAATTTCTGAAATCCTAACACTCACAATAAAAGCACATATCCCACCATTTAATAAAGGCTCAAACTGAAGGAGAGACCTTCCATTTTTCTTGCCATTAGCTAATGATAATCACTAATTGAAATGTTTTGACATTGTATGGTGTGTATTTAATAATCAAAGGTGTAGTGTTAGGATACTCCTCATTCTCTTCATATGATGGCGCTGTAGTCATTAGGAGAGAGGAGAGGAGGGGTTCCGCTCAGGCGGAGAGAGATTGCCTTGGACCAGCGAACGAGGAGGTTCAGCTGGCGCTCCTTGGGTGTTTGTTCTGTTGGCCGTGTAGGGCCATAATTAAATTTCTATTGATTCTAATTCTAATATATAAGACTATTAATATTAATTTTTAAATAAATGTTTGTATTTGTTTGAGTTGAGCTTTATTCTACAGAACAGACACTACAAAAGGTATAAAGGATCTTAAAAATTTCAACCTTATTAATAAGTCTTAATTGATAACAGAAAGCGAGAATTACGACGAAGATTTCATTAAAGAATTCTTAAATTCGTTGATTGAAGAATGAAAAAGAAATGAAGAAATTGAAGAATAAAAAAGAAATGAAATTGAAGAACGAAGAAGATTGCAAGAAATCGAAGAACGAAAAAGATTGCAAGAAATGGAAGAATGAAAATGGAATATGGAAATAGAAAAACGAAAACAAGAAATGGAGTTCGAGCTTCAAAAACTAAGTTTAATGGGAAAGAAACAAACAGGAGAAAATAACTTACGAGATACTGGTAATGATTTTCATTTTAAGGCGAAATTAGATTTTAATATTTTACAGAAGTTTGATTCCAAAACAAATGATATAAGTTTATATCTTGTCCTCTTCGAAAGACAAGCCAAGAGAATTGAAATAAAAAAAGAACTTTAAGTTGCGCATTTAATCGGATTATTGCCATATGACGTTGTGCAAATTATAGCAAGAGAAGAAGTCACCGAGGATTATGACAAAGTAAAGAGTTTACTTCTGAAAAGGTATAAACTAACTCCAGAAAAATTTAGACACTTCTTCACGAAACACCATAAGAAACCAGAAATAAACTGGTGAGATTTCGCTTATGAACTGAAAAATTATTTCCTCGAATGGATCAGTGGACTTGGGATACGAACATTTGAAGAACTATGTGATCTAATAATAACCGATGAAATAAAACGCAAAGTTCCCTTAGAAATTAAAGAACATTTTATTGATGTTTGGTCAAATTTTAAAACTCCAGAAGAAATGACAAGTAAATTGGATGATTATGAAAATGTCAGAATGAATACTAGTGTGAAACCAAAAGAATTTCCTCGCAAAGAATATTTCAAGAGATATAATTATAACAAACAAGAAGAACAAAAATATTCGGCAGAGTCAAAACAAATCCCTCCGAATGTTAGACAACAAAAATTTAAAAATTTCCGGAAAGAAGAAAATTTTGAAAAAAGAACTGTGAAAGAATGTTATATTTGTGGAGATTCACATTTTGCGAGAGAATGTCCAAAAAGATTTAAAGCAAATAAGAAAAGCGATGTTCTAACAGCAGAAATTTGCTCCCAGTTATTAAAAGAAAAGAGAATGGAAATTGAAATAAATCCTCTTCAATATGTGGATATTTATGTGGATAATATCCCGGTAAAGGCTCTCGTAGACTCTGGATGCCAACTTCCAGTCATAAATAATGACTTCATTTCAAAATCAAAAACAGAAAAAGGAAGAGTCGTTTTAATCAGTGCTTTTGGAGAAAGGATAGAAGCTGAATTAATGAGCTTTCAAGTAGCGTTGAAAACAGAAAATAATAAAATGTTTTCGAAATCCATGGAAATAATTGCAGCTGCTACAAATAAAATCCAAGGGCAATGTATAATACCAACGAAAGTTTTTTATTTATTGGAAAATGAAATGCTAGAAGAAAACAAGGAGTCTGCCGCCTGCTTTGTTTTGGCGTCGCAAGAAGTTGAATATCATAAGGAGACTGCTGAATCATCACGTGCAGAAAATATGGGTCAGATGCTTCGTTCAAATGACGCCACGAATCCGAGTGTTTCTGATGATGTGCAAGTGCTGGGAACCGAAACAAATTGTAAATTGAGTCAATCGTTACAATTTAAAAAAGAACAACAAGAATGCGCCTCTTTGGATGAAGTGAGATCTTCTTTATCATGTAGCAAGGGCAAATATTTTGAATTAGATGGCATTTTATTCCACAAAGGGAAAGTTTGTGGTGAAACTGTAAATCAGTTAATTTTACCGAAATGTCGCCGTCAGAAAGTTATGGATTTGGCTCATACCTCTGTTTTTGGAAGTCACATGGAATTAAAGAAAACAAAAGAAAGAATTAGATATAGTTTTTACTGGCCGAATATGTCAAATGAGATTTTAAATTTCTGCAAATCATGTAAAGAATGCCAATTACGGTCTCCTGAGAAGTCTTCCGATAAAATTCCTATTTTTCCAGTGCTTAGACCAGATCTGCCGTTTGAAGCTGTGAACGTGGATATTATCGGGCCGATTGAGCCTTCGTCAGCATGTAAACACAAATATCTTTTAGTACTGATGGATCAGCATTCGAGGTGGCCAAAGGCTGTTCCTTTACGTTCTTTAACAGCAAAAGCAACCTGTGATGCGCTATTAGAAATTTTTATGAGGACTGGTATTCCAAATATTATTGCCAGTGATCAAGGGACTAATTTTACTTCTAAATTAAAGCAAGAATTTATTAATCGCTTAGGATGTTCTCCCAGATTTTCAGTACCAGCGTATGCTGCCAGCAATGGATTAATTGAAAGATATAATAAGGTTCTGAAGAACTCTCTTCATCATGTCATACGATCAGATCCCAGCAATTGGGATAAATATATTCCTTATGTACTCTTCGCTTACAGAGAAGTGCCTATTATAGGTATATTGTTAGTTTACATTAATGTTACTGGTATATTGTTTCTTTTCAATAATTTCAATTTATATATATTTAGTGGATAAATTTATTTAATGTTTTATATTCCTTTAATTGTTTGAAAAATGTTATTAAGTCTGTGTTATTCTTATGTGTGTATCCTAACATATTTAATTCAGTTATGTGTTTATGTGGAACATAAACATAAAACTTGCAGGAAGGGTGTAGTGTTAGGATACTCCTCATTCTCTTCATATGATGGCGCTGTAGTCATTAGGAGAGAGGAGAGGAGGGGGTCCGCTCCGGCGGAGAGAGATTGCCTTGGACCAGCGAACGAGGAGGTTCAGCCGGCGCTCCTTGGGTGTTTGTTCTGTTGGCTGTGTAGGGCCATAATTAAATTTCTATTGATTCTAATTCTAATATATAATACTATTAATGTTAATTTTTAAATAAATGTTTGTATTTGTTTGAGTTGAGCTTTATTCTACAGAACAGACACTACAAAAGGTATAAAGGATCTTAAAAATTTCAACCTTATTAATAAGTCTTAATGAATTACATTGAAAGGTTTGTTCCACAAAAATATAAAATGTCCAAAGGAATGTTTGTAAGAATTATTGATCATTTGCAACTTTACAATTTTTCAGCGTACAGCAAAGTCTAACAGCCACTAAAGGTATCTAAATTTCATAGATGATGTAAAACTAATACACATTGATAAAAGCTTGATTTGGGGGGAAAAAAAAAAAAGCATTACAGAACTGTAAGCAGAAGAAAGAAATACAGGAATGAAAAGGTAAGCAAAAATAGAACAAATATTTAAATAATTAAACATACTAAATTGTAAAAAAAATGCAACAAGAATGCTTCTAAATTTTCTTCAATTTCATGTATCATTTGCCTGCTGGTCACCGGTTTCTTTTTTTTTTCGGTACCTTAAGAGTCTTATATGATAAGCATTTACAATTTTAGTGAATTTTGGGCTACTATAAGCATTTATGCAAGAGATAGGGAATGAAATTTGAAAACTGTTCAACCAATGACTTGAGGAGGAATGATGTGAAGTAGCTAAAATAATGGAGTGAACCAGGCAATAACGTAAAACAATAACACAAATTTTCATGAAAAAAATTGAAAACTTTTAATTATATTATTAAATAAAAATTTCTATGAAAATTAGATTTTTTGTCTTAAAATTCATGGTAAATTTAAATACTATTCACATTATTTCCACAATATTCAATAAATTACATAAATTATTACATACAACAGCAATTTTAAACAAATAATACATAAAGTAAAAAATACTCATATTATTTGCAGAATTAAAAAAAAAATGCAAGTTCAATTTATCGAGTATCCATATTTTTCACTTCCTTACCCACAAATAATATAATTTCATTTTTTCAATTTGATATACAGTATCTAAATAAAATATAACTTCAAATAATTAAATTTAATTCTGACACTCACTTTCAAAACAAACAACTTTAAATACTTAAACTTCAACCATAAAAAAGCAACATGCTTTAAGGGTTACTAAAACTCTAAACAAATTCCGTACATGATCACATTATCATAAAACGTAAATTACAAATTATTCCACACAATAAATCAGTCAGATGAATTTTTATCGCTGGACTGGCACCTAGAACTCATCCTAAATTATTTTTCCTGCTATTTCACAAAAGCAACCTTTACATTTTAATTGTATTATAGATAAATATTTACAAAAAACTAACCAAAATGATATTACTACATTGTATTATAAGAAATGTATCAAAATAAGTAAAAATGCCAATTATTATTATAATTTAATTACATAAAGTTTTCATTAATCAGAATATTTCTTAAAATTTGCTGGAAAAAATTAAGCTAAAAATATCACTGCAAGACATATCCAAAATTCTTAATAATCTACTTTTATTATATATTGAATACTAAGACTAAAAAAACTGGAAATAGTAAAAATTAATGCTAAAATAAAATTGATTTAATACAACTAAAAACCAACCTTCCATCAACAGAAATGTACTTCATTATATTTCCAGGCTTTAAATCTCTGTGAATAATATTATTATCTCTTAAATATTTCATTCCAGCAGCTGTAAGGAACAGAAGTATTATTATATATTTATTTTAAAATATCACAGAAATTTATTATTTTAATATTTAGATTATAGCTAGTTGCAAAAAATCTAAAATTAAAATTTAGTAATATATATTGACTTTTTGTATGACACTTCCAGTATCATCAGTTTAGTTAACAATAAGAAAAACTATAATAATAAGAATTTTTTTTATCTGAAAATTAAAATTCATTACATATTATGAATGCCTTATAATGAAATTTAGCAAAGTGGGGTATTTAGAATTTTTTTCTAAGTTAGAGTATATCCTTTAAAGTTAAAACAGTATAAAGATTTCAATGTTTATAAACTCATCACTGTAATCAATGACATGCTACCTATGTTTTGACACCATATTGATTTTTATCTTTGTGAAATCAAGTATTAATCCATGAAGAAAAGTATTAACAACAGAAATGAAATAAGCATAGTTGGCAGACTTCACATAAATGCCTTAATCTTTTGAAAATATTAATGGAAGATTTTGGTTTGTAACTCAGCAGTCATTTTTCGCACTAATTTGACTAAGATCTATAGTTTAAATGTAGATTCTGAACCACTAAAAACATCTATGGCCAAGGTGGGAACTAAACATGAGCAATGTAAGTAGAAGATATCGGATATCAAATAAAATTAAATTAAATATCATGCTTGTATTGATTTATATTGTGCACTGTCTTGTCACAAGACATTTTTTGAAAGTTAGATGATTATCATCATTCAACAATAATGATGATAATCATCTAACTTTCAACTTTCAGCAGAATGAAAACATAACTACTATGAATGATAACACATTCCAAATACATTTTGTCAATAAGAAATTGATATTTATCATGGGTAATCTCAAAAAAGTGACAAAGATTTTTATTCATGTGTCTGCTTTTCCTTTTCAGCAGAACACTCTTATTTACATCTTCTAGTGTCTTTATTAATTCTACTTTTACAGTCAAAACAGAGTAGAATAAGTTGTAAGAATACATTGCTATAAATAATATACTTCTGTAATCATTAAATAAGTTTTAATATAAACATCTTTTATTTAACATTTAAATATAATTTACAAGGCACAGAGAAGCTATACTTGTATTTTAGATTAGTGCAGAGTAAAATCATAATCTTTTGATACATCAAAGATACTTGCAAATTACAGCATTGTTAAATTAACAATCACAAATTACTTGTACTTTTAGATCAAACACTGAGATAAAAAAAAATGATTACAATTAGGTAGCTGATTTTTTTTTTAAACTTTTCAAAACAGAATACTATACTTCATATATTTCAATAGTACATATAATTACTTTATTATATAATATAACACTATTATGATGGTGAATCAAATCACAATTAATTAGAAAGAAATCAAACAAAGCTAAGCATTCATAAGATCTGTTAATCTTTACAGAAATTGTTACATGCTTAATAATATGGGAGATCTTTGAATTTATAAAACAAAATGTTTGATAATATTTATATGAAAACTATAAAAAAATATGGCAAACCAAGCATTGAGAAAGTCACATAAAATGGCAAGGTACATATTTAAATTTAATGACATTATTACAACTAAAAAGACTTTTTCAAAGATAGGAAAATGATAAAGATTACTTACTAGATGGCTAAATGATGTTGAAAAGGTTCTATAATAAATTGAAATCAACTAATCAAGTTTGTATAAGTGGAAGAAATCAGATATAGAAAATGAAAATTTAATATGATAGATAAGGTCTGCAACAAGTTGTAATTTTCAAAAAGGTATCAATATAATACTGAATAACAGCAATCTAATTTTATCATTGGTAATGAATGAGAGCTCAAATGTTTTCATTAGCTTCCTTTCAAACTTAAAGTTTCCTTACAAAAATATATTACTAATGGCATTTTTACTCAAAGTCACAGAAAATATTTTTACAGAAGTATTTTTAATTCCTTTTCAAAAGAAACAAATTACATTTATGCCAATGGGGTGTAGTGTAACAGACCTCCTCGTGGTTCATCCTGGGTAATGCTAAATCTGTTACAGCCTTCGTCTTTCTCTTGCGTACTTCATTTCTTTATTGGACTGCAAGATTTATTATGATCAAAGGAGCCAACATAAGGACGTAATTAAAAAAAAAACATTTATGCCAATCAATAAACAGACCTGTTAAAGCAGAGAGTTGCCCTTAAAAATTTTTAGAATAGATTTTTAACCACCTTAATAAATGAGGAATAAGCAAACATCAACTTTAAAAAGTAAAAAGATTTTAAAATTGAAAGTTAACAGGAGGATTAAAATAAACTTCACTTACAGAAGAATGTAAATTTGTCAAATTATATGTTTTCTAATCAATAATGCACATTTCTAGCATTAACTTATATTAAAACTTAATTTAATGATTTCACATTTTATATAAATCTTTATAATTAAATCTTTCCAAATTAGGACAATAGAGTGTAATTGGAAAGCTAAGATATAAGAATAATATGAAAATTTAAATAATAAATTAAATACTTAAATTTTTAAAACTGAAATAAAAAATGTGAACAATTTCATAATATAAATAAGTACTCAAGAAACAAAGACATGAATTACAGGAAAATAATTCAAATTAATATTTTTTTGTAAAATCTTACATAAATCTTTTAAAACTCTATGAAACTCTTCTTCCTCAAGTCCATAACTATTCTCAGGATCATCTAATATTGTGAATAAACTGCCAGCATCGCAAAGTTCCATTACAAGTATTTTCTTCTGGCTTTCCAGCTAAAGTTTTATGAAAAAATAAAGAGAAAAAAAAAGATATTAATACAAAGTACAAAGCAATTAAAAGAATTTCAGCTGCTTGTAGAAGAATTCAAATGATATTAAAGTTGATGCAATTATAAGTAATAAAACTTTGAAATTAAATTTGACTCCTTATTCTTATTCATTTTAATAATTAAATTGAACTAAAATAGTTATATAATGGTAAGCAAGTTTTTAATTAAATAATTAAAATAAATTTTATGCAGATTTTTTTTATAAAATAAAAATGCATAAAATAGGTGTTATCATTGAAGTGGATTTTACATTTTATATTTTATGAAGTTTTTTTTTACAATATGTATTTTCATGTTCTGCAAAAATAATGATCCTTAAAGTTTTCAAGTGGGAACAATCAAAAAATATATTAAATTTGAAGAAAATTTAGTCATATATAAGAATATAAGTGTGGACATAGTACAGAAGACTAATTTCTGTAGTTTTTCAGATTTATGAAAATTAATAAACACATCTTTACATATTTTCAAATTTGCATTCTAAAACTAACTACATATCCAATTATCAAAGTAATTTTCATTTGTTAACTGTAGTTTTAATTCTGGCAAAACATATAAGCTGGGTTTAGAACAGCAAGTACAGTAATTATTCCACTCTTTTCTACAAAAACTTTTTTACAATTTTTGTATGTTAATCATTATCATGTTATAAAAAATACACAATCATGCGATGAATTTCTTATATATTTAGCAACATATAATTTTCTGATATTTTCATACCATTATCTTTTATTTATTTATTTTTATTATTTTTTTATAATTTTTAATTTAGAAAATGATTTTTTGTAAAAAAAATGTTCTCATGCCACCAGGCTTCCTCTTCTATGCTTCACAATGGATATCATTAACTTAGGAGTCCTTATTTTTACTGGAGTTACTTTTGATTTAATTTATATAGCATTGACAGTAATGTAAGTTATTCTCTGCTTTATATTTCCTACACAGAATTTTAGCTAGAAAGTAATAACTCACATTCATTCAAGTCATCTGATAAATTTTCTTAGTTTTCTTCAATTTTAGAGGTTTATTTAATGAAACATGCCAATCAAAATGGCAAAACAGAATTTTTCTGCAACATCACTCCAAATAGATTGGCAAGTACATAGTGCCTAGAATATAAACTTCAAAAAGGTGATTACAAGCAATGATTACTCCTCGTAAAGGTAGTTGACTAAATTTACATTTGAAGCTATTGATTGCATACAGATGCAAGTTGAGAGTTAGATTAAGTAAGAGAAATTCCACATAAACTGACTAAAAAGCATGAAGAGTGATCTGGTATTTCAACATCTTCAGTGCAAGTTAGATATCCAAAATTCAAAGGATTTATGTTCTTTATTAAAAATGGCAAACCAAATTACTCAAATATATGTATCTAAAAATTGGAGGAAAAAAGTCAGCTGATAAAAACAAATACAAATCAAAAATGCATGAAAGCAGGTTAGTAAAAAAGATTTTCCTACTATTTAATTTGTAAATGGGAACTAAAATTATAATTGTATCTATGGATCCATGTTGGAAATTGGCTGCATATTCCTAAAAATTTAAGTGTTTGTAAATTACAGATTCATAAAAATGAGTGTCAACTGTATTTATTCCATAAATTTAAATTCATACATGCTAATTGGCATACTTTTTAATTGTAAGAAACATAAATCATTACTACATTCAAGTTTGTAAAATAGTCATAAATTAATGTAACTGTGCTTCATTCTGATTAGGATATATAGAAGATAATGAAGGCAAAAATGTTCACTGTGATTGAAAAAAAAATTGAATTATAAATATACAAAGGCCAAATGTTATTCCTTTCCTGAAAAATACAATTTGAAACAATAAAAATGTAAAAAAGAAATATTCTTTACAAAAAAGTTATATGAAAAATTTTCTTATAAATAACATATGAATACACTTAGATATGTTATCAATTATCTCTACACAAGATTGCATGCAGATCTGATTAACAAACCATTTGTGAATAAAATATTTAAATTTAACAAAAAAATGTTTGACACAATAAAATTTTTTAAGATTCATATAAAAAATCTAACAAGAAACACATTGTTAATTTTAGATATTTGGTACAAGTAAAAGTAAATCACTTGGTTTATTCTGATTTATCGATTCATAGTTTTTATACACAAGGTTAGACTTGATTGTGAACTTAAGTTCAAAGTGAAGTCAGAGCTTCCAGCATATCTCAGGTGACCTAAGTCTAGAATGCAAACAGCAACTTAAGACAAGAATACAAACAGTAACTTAACACTAAAATACAAACTGTTCAATTGCCAGTTTGGCAGTAAACATGTAGATGTTACTCAGATTTTAAAACAAAAATAGCTCGAAAATTATATTCAAATTACAAAAGGTGAAACAAAATTACCTCTTCTTCAATAGCAACCATTTTAACAATATTCTCATGGGTCAATTTTTCCATAACTTCAAATTCTCTCATTTGTACTTCCAAAGGTCTTAAATGACTAGTATGGTTAAATGTTTTTACAGCAACAGATTCACCAGTTTTCTGTAAAGATAGAAAACATGAGTTATAGTAAACAAACATAAGGTAAAATATTCTTGAATGTAATAAAAGTTAAATAGCACCCAACTTAATTAAATACTAGGACGAAAAGATACTTTAATAAAAATGAAGTTATAACAATAGTTAAATATTAAAGTAAAATAATGTTTCATTTCTACTAAAATTAATTCTAGTTAGTAGCATTTATTTAAAATAATTTTTAAAAAATAAACTATATATTTCTATTACAAAATTTTTATTTTATTTTATTACAATTTTTTTTTTTTTATCAGACTGACTGGACATGATTACTTGCAGTTACTATTGCTACAAAATTAGAGAGATGGATTCTCCAAACTGTGGAATAACTGTTTGTACAATAACTGAAGCCCATTATAAGGGACTTTAGCAGATTGTAGCTTTTCAAAAAGAAGATTGATTGATGCACTACAGTCATTTTTTGCCCATCACAGCCAATTGGATTGGGAATACAGTTAACAAGAATTACAAACCACAACAAGCATTCATGCTCAATATAACAAAATTTATGAATTTTTGAATCTAAGTCTAAGGTGTCAATCATTCAGTTGCCTTTGTTATAGATTTCATTTGTATGCTATTCTTGGTGAACCAAAGTAATAAATGGTGATGAAAAGGTATAATTCAATAGTATTCTCTTCATGATTTTGACTAAAATAAGTAACATCATTCAGTGTCAGAAAACAAATTCAGTGAATGCAATCATTAGATATAACTGGTTAAGTTAATATAAAACAAATGAGTATTAATAAATACTGAGTAATTTGGGAACAAAATATTGAAATCAAACCTAATAAGGAAATTTTAGAATAACAAAACTTTTATTCTTAAATTCAGCATAATACAAAAACTTTTTTTTTTCCAATGCCCAAGTACTAGATTTTTCAGCTTTCAATACTAAAGGAAGGAGTGACGGCATCTTTATATAGTGGATACTCAATGGGAGTGCCATTGTGACTCTGAGAGTGGATAAATCTTCACAATTTAAAAGTAGGGACAAAGCATGAGATTCTCAGACTTAGCCTGCCATCCCAGAGGTATCATTCCACAATAATGGAATTGAGAAGTGATATTAATTTTTTAAATAGTTATTTAATTCATAGATCAGATTTAATGCAACAGAATTAAAGTTATTTGAATTTTCTTCATTTTCTAATGTATTGCACTCCAGAATATATTCTTAAGTACTCACTTTGAAAGGAGAAAAACATTTGTACATTCTAAGGATAATCATCAATTTCAATTAGCCTTATCCTTTAACTTAAGCATTTTAGTTTTATTGTTAAGAAGATAATCCTTGTAAATGTTGTTTTATATGCCAAGGAACAAGGATTTTTGACTTTGTCAGCTCAAAAAACAGAAGTAATCGAATCTTAATTGTTGGGCACACAGTGAAAATAACATTGGAATAACTGAACTGTTTGGAACATTCCCCTCAATTTGATTATTTGAGCATTATATACAAAAGACACAGAGAAGAGATATATAGAAGGTGAGAATAAAATACTATGTCTATAGCCTTGTATTATAATTTGAATGTTCAAGCACTCATAATAATTTTTCTACATAAATTTAATTAAATCAGATTATTAGCACATATGCACGAATTTTCTGCTTTTAACTCACTTCTATATGTTATATACGTATATGTTTCTCCCTCACAAATATACAAATATTTAATAAATAACCTCTATTAGAGTACTTGAATTTTTACCCAGTAAAATAAACTACAAAACATTTAAGCTTACAAAAATGTAATTTATATCATTTACAAAAAGGAACTTACTTTATGAACACCTCGGTAAACAGAACCAGTTGCTCCTTTTCCTAAAACATCAGTAGTACTCCACATATAGTGGGCTGAACTCCTTAAATAATTCATTATGATGGATCTTATTAAGCCTGTGAGAAACATTTTTCAAAGTTATTAGGACAATAACATTTTCATTAAAAATATAAGTATTAAGAATGTTAGTGCATTGGATTACTCCTTTCCTTCCTTCCTTTTTAGTTGTAATTCAATGAAATTTTATAAAATTTCATAAAGTCATTTCGCAGTAAAAGAATGTATTCATTTATATACATATCCCTCATTCAATTATTTTGCAAATTATAAATATTTTACTTAAGTCATTGTTTTTAATTTTATGATATAAAACAATCATCTCAATTTTAACCAGCATTTATGATCAAGTTCTCCAGCTATTTAATCATAAAATGGGTACTATAATTTTTTATTTATAAAACTATGATTACTACTATAAATTAGATTAATTATTTACACCAAATTTGAAATTTCTACAAACATTTTAAATTTTGATAAAAATTTTTTTAATTGGTTACTGTAGATAAACTTGAAAAAATTAACTTAATAACTATTAGAGAATTAGAAACTATCTTTTTTTAATGATAAATTATACCATTTGTTGCAGTATTTAGTTTCAGTGTCGATTATTGCACTATTTTCACCAATATAGATTTAAAAATCTGAGATTTCAAACAAATATTCAGATTAAATTTTAAAGTAAATTTAAAAACATTTTAAAAGGTTTAAAGGTTACCAGAACTCCAATCAAATTCTGTGCACATTGTGGTGAAACACTTCTACTAGGAAGTTGGCAGCAGCAGCTAGAAAAACTTTCTACCTGAACATTGGCAACACCAATTTCTTCTGAACAATAGCGCACGGTGAACAACAGAGCAGGTTCACGTTTTCCCCAATGATGTGAAGTGACGAGTTCAGAAATCGCTTCTCTCTCAGAGATTTTTGTATTCGTGACATTTTGGCATTTCTTTAATTTGCAATAAAATTCAGTTAAGTTTCAATATATGGTGTGCACTGCCATTATTTAAAAAACCAGTTAACCTGTACACTATATCTGGTGACCAAAATGTTAACATGCATATTCTTCAAGCCTTACTTGGATTTGGAAGTAATTCCAGCGCCACATGGTATTTTTATAACTTCGACATAAATTCCTTTGGATTAACATCTACAGTTCCAAGAAATCTCATAGGTAAATGTCAGTGCTAATTGGTAATCATCCATAACTTCTAGGATGCAGGTAGGATCTTTCTATAATTTTCTTAAATGTAGAATTATGTGCTCTTTGGCTATTCACTGGGGTCAGTTTCTTGGAAAAATTGTGTATATATTATTTACATATTTTTCCCCCATGAGCTACATTCCGTTAATTACTCCACAATTTTATCAACCCTTTTGCATCATGCTGGGTTTTATTATTTGATTTACTGTGTATTGCACTATATGAATATTCATTGCTTCTTTTGTATTTCATAACTACTATTTTTTGTGTTTATTGTATTTCTCATTAATATATCTTAATATTTGAAACTATATGCACTTCCCTATTATTGATTTGTATACTTTGTAATTATTTTTCTGCTAAATTTTGCCTATGCCTTTATCTGATGATTTTTCCGTTACTCAAAATCCTCCCTCCGAAGACACACCTTCGCAGGTTGCCCACGTTTCGGTAAAAATACCCCCTTTCTCTAAAACTAACCCTTTCCTGTGATTTATCAGGTTGGAATCGAAGTTTTTCCTGGCGAATATAACGTCTGATCCAACAAAATTCAATCATGTTGTCTAATACTTAGATCCCAATATACTAAATTCGGTACACAACATTTTAGAGAAACCACCAAATACCAAAAAATATGATGCCTTAAAAAATGTCTATTTTCTGTTCATACCTCAAAAACAATACTTTAAAAAATGTCTAATTTCTAGATGCCTCACTTTCCAAAAGTGAGGCATCTAGAATTCGAACCTTATTGCAAGGAGCAGAACTTGGTGACCAAAGAAACTCCCAATTACTAAATCGCATGTGTATGTTAGCTGGGGATACCGTAAATGAAGCGCTTGTACGCACGTTATGGCTCACAAGGCTGCCATATAACACGCAGACTATTTTAGCCACTTTCAGCGAGGATGATTTGAATAAAATAGCCACAGTTGCTGACAAAATAAGTGATCTAGCTATCCCTTTGTATGTAAATTCTATCACCCCTAACTCTCACGATTCTGTCATGGCTCGTTTGGAACTTCAGGTAGCGCAGTTAATTCATCAAGTCAGCGAATTAAGTACCCTCCTGGAACGCAGTTCCCGTAGCCCTAGGCGTAAATTCCGCTGATCATTTCAACACAGCAGATCTTGCGATAGTTCCCGCTCTCGCACTAACTCCAGTGACTGTAAAATGGGTATGAATGAACTTTGTTTTTACCATGTCAATTTCGGTGATCAAGCTCGAAAGTGCCAAGCTCCATGTTCTTTTCGTCAGTCGGGAAACTAAACAAGCGATCACTCACTGGCCAATCTAGCGACCACTAAGTGATTTGTATCCTTCTGGCCGACCCGTCTTCAAAATAAAATTTTCTAATTGACACAGGAGCCAACGTATCTGTTTTGCCTAAAAATATGCTCCAAAAACCACACCCTCTGAAAATTTAGCTTTATATGCAACAAATGACATTAAAAATTTCTACTTTTGACAACAAACGCCTCATTATTGATTTAAATATCTGCCGAAAAATTTCATGGTTATTTGTCATTGCTCACATAAACCAACCATTATAGGTGTTAATTTTCTTAAACATTTTGAGTTACTTGTCGATGTTAAAAATAACTGTCTGATCGACTCTCGGACGTCTCTCTCGTCAAACGGCATATCTTTCAACAATTTTTCCCTAGATTCAAACGTATCTGTATTTATCAGCGATTCCAAATTTGAAAAATTACTCTATGAGTATCCTGAGCTTACAAACCCTCCTTTAGTAACAAATGACTTTAAAACTTATGAAATTTTCCATCACATTGAAACTAAGGGACCACCTGTATTTTCCAGACCTCGCCATTTGGATGCAGAATTACTCAAAGCAGCGCGTTTAGAGATCGAATACCTAATGTTTCAGGGAATTATTCAACCATCCAAAAACTTGAATGCTGTGACAACTACTGAGAGGTATCCTGTACCCTATATTCAGGATTGTACACAGGTTTTTTCAGCAAAAATATTTTTTCTACCCTCAACCTGGCAAGAGCGTATCATGAGATTCCCGTCAATCCTGAGGATGTACCAAAAACTGCTGTAACCACCCCATTCGGTTTGTTCGAATACCTTAAGATCCCATTTGGACTTCGTAACAGTGGTCAAACTTTCCAAAGATTCATATATCAAGTGATTTACGAATTGGATTTTTGTGTCCCCTACTTTGATGATCTCGTTATATAGCATTGGCAACCGAAAACAAACATGTTAAACACATTCAGATCATTTTTGATAAACTCCGCAAATACAGACTAAAATTGAATCCCTCTAAATGTGTTCTTGCAAAAACATCAGTCTCATTTCTTAATTGCTTAATAACACCCACTATCGTAAGCCCTCTTCCTGAAAAGTCAGCAGTAATTTCAAGCCTGAAACACTGTCTGAACTTAAAAGATTTTTAGCTATGCTAAATTTTTATCATTGTTTCTTGCCTAAGGCCGCAGCTACTCAAGCCCCACTTCAATCACTTTTAAAAAACTATAAAAAGAATGACAAACGACCTGTTCTTTGGACAGAAGAAACAAATGCCACATTTGAAAAATGCAAAAGCGATTTAATGAATTCAGTCACCCTTGGTTTCTGTTCCCCTTTTCAACAGCTATCATTAATGATAGATGCTTCCGATATCGCACTAGGAGCAGTATTGCACTTCCAAAGTACCAATGGTTTACAACCTTTAGCTTTTTACTTCAGGAAACTGACACCAGCTGAAACCAAGTAAACCACATATGATATAGAAATTTCGGCTATCTATTCTTCTTTAAAACATTTTCAGCATTACCTTGAGGGGCAAACCTTTTCTATATTTACTAATCATCGTACACTTACATTTTTGTTTAAAAAAAATTCAAATTCTGCATCTGCTAGAGAAATTCGGGATATGAATTTTATTGCTCAATTTAGCACTGACATTCAACACGTTTCTGGATCAAACAACCCAGTTGCCGATGCCTAATCAAGGATTTTTGCCATTAATAGTAATAACACCACCAATTTCCCATGTTTAGCTGAAATCCAGGAAAATGATGCAGAACTCACTCAATTACTATCAACTTCAGGTAGTTCCTTAAAACTACAGAAGATGGAACTATCCCCAGGACTTAAAATCATTTTGTGATGTAACTAACAATCGAATCTGTCTTTTGGTTCCCTATCCACTCCAAAAAACTCTGTTTGACTCCCTCCATGGACTTTCCCACCCAGGAGTACGAGCGACTAAAAGACTCTTTCTCGTTTCAATTAGCTTTCAATTTCAAAAGACTGTATTGCATGGACTCGTACATACATTGATTGCTAGAAATCAAAAGTTTCCAAACAAAACCATAGCCCTTTGCTGTCCCCTAACAATGCTTTCAAGATGTGCACCTGGACATTGTCAGACCTTTACCCCTGTCGGAAGGATATTCTTTTCTTTTAACAATGATGAACAGATTCTCTCGCTGGCCGGAAACAATTCCGATATGTGACATTTCTGCAGAAACCATTGTCCAAACTTTTGTTACCCATTGGATCGCAAGATTTGGAATACCTACCACCATAACAACTGATCAAGTTCGTTAGTTCCAATGGAGCTTATTCACAAATCTTAACAAAATCCTTAGCATTCGCCGAATTTGCACAATTCCATAATATCCTGCCGGGAACGGATTGATTGAGAGGTTTCGCCGATCATTAAAACAATCATTAATGTGCCACAATGACGTCTAGTGGACATCAAGCCTGCCCATTACGTTGCTAGGTCTTCAA
This sequence comes from Latrodectus elegans, assembly GCA_030067965.1. Taxonomy (NCBI): domain Eukaryota; kingdom Metazoa; phylum Arthropoda; class Arachnida; order Araneae; family Theridiidae; genus Latrodectus; species Latrodectus elegans. The sequence continues at coordinate 126,298,977 of CM057813.1, forward strand.
TCAGCCTACAAAGAAGACCTTGGTGGTACCTGTACTGAGATGCTTTATGGTACAACGATTCGGCTGTCTGCAGATTTCTTTCAGGCAACAAGCCTCTCTCTACTTCCCTGGATCCAGCTTCCTTCTTACGAAAGCTGTGCGAATCTAAGAGAAATGTTGCACCAGTGCCCACTTCATCTCATATCAACCCCAAGTATTTCGTGCACTCATGTGTTTGTGAGGCAGGATGTAGTAAAACCTTCATTGACTCATCCTTATCAAGTTCTTAAATAGCTTAATAAAACTTACATTCTCCTCATTAAAGAAAAAGAATCCGTTATCAATGTCGACCGTCTAAAACCAGCATTTTTAATGTCTGAAGTGCCTGAATCTTCAGTTCCTGTTCCCACTGCACTTCACTGAACTCTCCGAAAGCGATGCCTGTACCTATGATTCAAGACTCTGTTGTAAACAAAGAATCCCCTGTGTAAACTACGCAATCAAGAAGAAGAGTTCGTTTCAATACACGATATCCCTAACTCCCAGTGCCTTAGGTACTTGGGAGGGGAGTAATGTGGTGAAATACTTCTTCTTGGAAGTTGACAGCAGCAGCTAGAAAAACTTTCTACCTGTACATTGGCAACACCAACCTACTCCAAACAATAGCACACAGTGAACAGCAGAGCACGTTCCCGTTTTCCCCGACGATGTGAACGGACAAGTTCAGAAATCGCTTCTCTCTCAGAGATTTTTGTTTGATTTCTCAGAGATTCTTTAATTTGCAATAAAATTCTGTTAAGTTGCAATGTATGGTGCGTGCATTATTTAAAAAACCAGTTAACCTGCACACTATTACATCAAATGTTATCACAAAATTAGAAATAACCACAGGTTAATAAAAATCAAGCCACAAAAGAACTCATTTCTAGATTTGTCTCATTTAGCAATCATAACAATTGGTAAATTTCATCTTTTTTTTTAAAAAAAAAATCAGAAACTTGCATAAAAAGTAAATTTACAAATTATTTTATTGAAATTACCATTTATATTATATACCAATCTGGCATGATTTACACACACATAATTTAATACTAATTACAATAATTTCTTTTGTCATTAACCTTCTTATATAAAGATATTGGGAATGCTTAAAGAAAGTACAATGATTCATTGCATTAAGAAAAATGCAAAATCTTGTCATATGAGATTTGAGTCTTGTCAAAAATGCTGTCCCAGAAACAGTCACTTTGTTTGCTGATGATCTTGTTATTCATTCTTTTGGTTCTAATATCCCTATGCTGGAGAAAGCATTAAACTTGGCTTTAAAAGCTCTGGCAACCTGTACCCTGGACGAATAATTCGAAGTTAACCCGGAATAAACAAATTTTGAACTTTTTACTCTTAGTACCAAAAAGTTTAATGTTGACCTGGGGTACAAAAACAATATCTTGGGCCGTACTAATTGCACTACCTATTTGGGCAAAACTCTTGATACCAGACTAACTTGGAATAAGTACATTAATCAAATGGAAGATAAAGTGACAGATCACCTTAGTCTATTGAAATGTCTTGCCGGAATAAATTGGGTTCTTTGAAAAGTGTTCTTATATCTTATTTTATTAAGTGTTCTTATATCTCATCCATTTTTATATCTTACATTTATACAGTTTTGGAGTACAGCTCATTGGTCCTTGTTAATGTCTCTGACAGCGCCTATCAAATCGTGATTAGATTCAAAATAAAGTACTAAGACCCATAATGGGTGCTGCAGTTTCAACCCCTACACCTGTTGCAATTACAGATGGGAATTTATAATTTAACTGACAAATGAGCTAATGCTGCTCTTTCTCTTGGTGAAAGATAGTTGAGAAAGGAGTATTTCAGGCCTGACTACATTCTTCATCAAACTAGATTTAAATCTCAACATTCTTTTCTTCTTGAGTGTCAGTAACTTGCAGGAGCCTTTGGGATCTCAAACTCCATACTTTGCATCTGATGGCCGCCTATTTTTAGTCCTTTTGACATTTGGTTTTGTTTGTCACTCAATGATAGCCTTTTGCACACGAGGGCTAATTAGATTGGGACCTACAGTTTAAAGTGGATTCCGAACCACTATAAACATCCATGCCCAAGGTGGGATTCGAACCAACGAATTGTTAAACTGAAGGCAAGAGCACTAACCATTCAGGTGACAGCTCGGCAGTCCTTCTGAGATTTGCTACTGCTGAAATTTACTTGGTACAGCCTGTTTGGAAGTTAGACTTCTACCAGACTGACTTGTATTCCATTGCTTTGACCAATATATAAGAGAGATATCCTAATCAAGAATAGTTACAGGTTTTTAATAATAGATCAGCTATTCTCTTGCTGGTAGACCTGGAGCAGGTGCTTACACCAAATGTTTTAGTCTTAGAGATTCACACAGGTGGATAATTTTGATGGAGAAATAATTGCAAAATTTATGGCTATCAGATCTATTGGTAAACGAGCTGAACAAATATTGTTATCTATGTCCATTCTTAGGTTGCAATAAGACCATATCTGATTATAATCTACATCCCTCTTAACTAGAGTTTGAATGTTAACAACTTATCAACTTCTTTCTATGTTTTGGAGAAGAGGTCCTCCAGTGGATCCAAAGCCATTGCAGTATTTATGGGAATGAATGGGCTGATCATTTGTCTAGGGTAGCTTTACATTCACCTTTCAAAAATCCTAGGAAACTTCTTTAGAACAAAACCAGACACAGGACAATATCTGCTTCTAGGAATGTAACTGATAGAACATCCTGGGCATGCCTTCTGGATGGCCAGCAGCCTCTCACCTTATCCTCCTACCTAAGGCAGAGGGTGTTGGCTGTTTTAGAATTATTAGTGGACATGACTATTTTCAAATCCATTTATATGAAACTAAATCTGGCCAATTCACCTATTTGTGTGCTCTGTGACACTTCATCTAAGATTGGGAAACATTACTTTAGTTGCCACTCTCTAAAGGATGTTCATATCAGTTCTGACTTACAAGCCCTCTCCCTGATAGAGCTACTTCAATATTGTACTGGACTGAAAGACGCCACATGTCTAAAAAGACAATGACAGACATAATTAAGAAAAAAAGGTAATGTGAGATTGCTAAATAAAAAAAATGTTTTAGCAAAATTTATTCATAATCTATAAAGATTATCATAACTTTGCATCAAAGCATAAGATACTTATCAGTATGTGAAACATTTCCCAAGCATTTGTATAAGAATAAGCATTACTGAAATATTTTATATATCATTTACAGTGATAAAAATAAACCCATTTAATTTGAAATGTTTGTTGCAAATAATATAAAATTGTAATTACTTCTAAAGACACTATTTCGATAGCTTAATGAGATATAAACATGAAGCATAGTTTTATGGTGCATGGCAACATAACAAAATATTCATGTTAATCATCAAAAATATTGTTGTTTTGATATCCTGATTTCACATTTCAAATTAATGAAATTCAGAATTTAATCTTCATCTTATATAGTTGTTGTTGCACTATCATGCTTCCCTGTACCTGTCCTGATTTAAGTTCTACCAGTTAGAGGCAGCAAAGTGGAACCTTTGTGATTTTGAAGGAGACCCCTAATACAAGGCTTACCACTCCCAAAGGTGTCATTTCACTTGAAGGACATTGCAAACACAATCTATTTAACATGCTCTAGCCACCAGGACAGATATACATTAGCAAGCATGACAGATATAGATTAGCTAACACCACAGATATAGATATAACAGTAAAGATGAGAATAACTTAAAGCTAATTTTTGTAGCAATGCATGGAAATTTATAATCAAAGTCCACGGCAAACATTAAGCAATTTATCTATGGCATATATTAAACAAATCAATATATTTGCAATTTGTTTATAAAACAATAGGAAATTCCAAAATAAAAACAATATATAGAGTAAGAATCATAAACTCAATAATCTATTTTTATTCCTAATTTTCTAGATTTATTTAAAAAAGTTTGCAAATATTATTCATTTTAAAATTATGACTTGCTTTTAAGATGAATAATAAAAGAAGGCATAAAATATTAGTAAATTCATAGCTTCAATGTTATTTTTTTTAGATTTTAAAGAAGAAATTAATATAAACTTAGAATTAAATATTTAAAGTATGCAATTGCAATGCCATATGAAAATCATACTTCAAAGTCAAGTATTTTTACACCATCAATGCAATTCAAAGAAACCATAGTACATTTTCTCAAAAACTTCAAAAACTTAAGCATTATTTGATTTATAACTATTTTATACACAATGGATATTCTTTCACAAATCAATATGTAATTATAATAAATTTATCTGAGAAATACAGTTTGATATTATTTTAAAAATTTACCAAATATCTTTTACATCAACATTTACACACGATTTTAACAAATTAGAAATGCTGCTATATAGACAGACACATACATATGTATTTTTGTGACTAGTGTTTGTGAGTCAAACATTTCTGTGAATATTTGATACAACATAAATTCATAAATGCCTGCATTGAATATATTAAATCCTGAATATATATTAAAATTTTATTATTTAATCAACCATTATGTAATGTTTGAGAACTTTTAATAAAATTTAATAATTATTTATGCATAACTTTATCACTTTTTATTGCATCACAACAAAATTCCAATTAAAATTGAAACACATTTATGATGTATGTATTTATTAATTTTCAAACACAATAGATTGACATATATAAATACAGTGTATCCTACAATTATATTTCGGAGACCTTTTTTCCATAACTAGTGAAACGAAAAAAAGAAAAGAAAAAAAAACTATTAGTTCTGAAATGAACAAAGAAAATCAAAATCATGATTAGCTATATATTTTGGCTTTTTTTTCAAAAACTAAGAAAAAGAACTATATAACTTACCTACAGAAAAATTATTCCTTTCTTGAAAGCAAAATTATTTAAAAATAAGAATATTGATTAAAAAATGGTAAATATATAAAAATTATACTTTTATTAAACATAGAACAAGATTTATATGTCAAGATATGAAAATTTAATTACACTTCTACCAGAAGTACGTAAAAAACTTACTAGAAATTTAAAAACAAACAAAATAACATCAAAAATATTGCAGCACGAAATAGAATTCAATGACATTAATTTATTTGTGTCTTATCTAAAACTGATTTTATGATAATATAACCCATTCATTTCTAATAACAACTAATTCTTTCAATGCCAATTAAGATCCTTTCACTAGGAATAAATCTGTCTTTTTTTCTTATCTACTTTCATGTATACACACGACAAATTCAATCACATGGTACAGGAAAACTAAACTAAAACAACCAATTTATTCAACCAATAAAAAAGTAAAATGAGACATCAAAAATAAGATTAGTTGATTGAGCTTGATAACTTTAAATATTAAAATTAAATCATTCAAAAATAAGATTTCACAATATTTTTGATGTTTTGAATGTAAATAAAATTTCTTATCGAATCCGTGATTTAGAGTCTTAAGGAAAAAATAAACTAAACTTTTTTTACTTCCTTTTCCTCAAAACCATTTTCTAATTCCCAGGAAGATGAAAGGCTTTTGTAACCGTAACGAAATGTGTAATGTTTCCATAATTTTTATTTGCAAACAAATTTGCCGCGCTTGTAAACTGTAGTGTGTGTATTCATTGCAGTTATCTCATAAGTTTTTTACTGTCTTTAATCAATAAAATGAACACTGTTTAGTATGAAATGTTAACTATGTTTAATTATTGAACTCTGTAAATAGAATAAATAGTTTTCCTGATCTATTAGATAAAATTTATCAGTATGCCGTCTGTATCTGAAATGGCTTCGAACGTTTTTGTATTGGACAATGGTGGGTTTACTGCTAAAGTTGGATTTGCCACAGATTCGGAACCCAGGTTATTACATTCAATCTATCCATTTATGCATGGAACGTGTTAAAATGTTTTGGAAAATTAAGTGAATCTGTTTTATAATGATAATCTACGAATAGTAGTATATTTAAGTGAAATTTTACATGGACAATTAACATATCTATATAAAATTCATCTCTAATTCCATCTAACACATTTACTTTATAATTGCTAAATGATTATGCTATAATCAAATTTTACCTAGTATATTTAGTTTAATAATTGACGTATAATCTATTTTATTATAAAAAGAGGCTTTTGTTATAAATAATTGCTTAGATTTCAAAGAAAAATATGCTTTTATGTTTTTGATGTAAACAACTTTGTCAACAAATTTAAATACCTCTTAATGATTGAAAACATTGCAAAAAACTAGTTGCTAAATAAGAATGGGAACTAGTTCAGTATCCCTATGTATCGGCGAACGCGGCGAATTTTTTTTGTCCCCAAGCTAAGCGTGAGTTTATTAAAACGGGAAATTTCCTGAAGTTCGAAAAATAAGCATTTTATAAAATTTAAAAAGGGAAATAAATATAAATGATGGACTTACTTGATATGAAGTTTTGCTGATATGCCGATTGGTATGTTTATTTTGACATTTTGTTCGTTGTCACCAGTGTCACATTTCAGTTTCAAAAAAAACTTTCTAAATATTTACACTTAATAAAATTTAAAAAAAGCAAAAAAAAAAAAATTAAATATTAATTACTTTATAAAACTTAAAAAAACATGCAAAAAATATTTTTTTAAATATATACACTTTATAAGTAAATAAAGAGAAAATATTAATACAATAAAAAATACATTTAGAATTTAAATAAAATAATTACACCTTCTCCGAAATTTGGTTCTCATCCCAATTAACTCCCGAAACGATTTCAACAAATTTATTAAAATAATTTTCATTTGCAGCTATGCAAGCTTTATGAAACACATACATTTGCAAGGTAAAATTTAAAATCTGTCTTACGATTATATGTAGGTAAAGACGCTTTTACATGCCTCCATATACTTTCAATTGTATTCGTGTGACATCCAGTTTCTGGATCAACAAATGTCAATTTATGGTTGACTTTTAAATGTTCGAATCCCTCCTCAGTTAAACAATCATAGCTCTTCCAACAGTTGGAATACACGGAAGTGCGTGGCGAAATCCAATCTTTAATGACTTGTATTAATATTTCCTGTGGTCTGCGGTGGACGGCAACTAAAAATCTTTCCAGAATCCCTCTCAGCCCCCCAAACACCCACTGATTGTCAACCTTATGTCCCTTATGATATTTTCGCTTCCAAATTTATACTATCTATTTCAACAATTTTGCCCTTCCCCACTATTTTTCTGAATTAAGTTCAATGTAATCTAAAAGAGTTTCATTAATAAATTGACACCAATCGGCCAAAGTAGCTTTTGAGAAGGAATACTCTTTAATTATGTGTTCCATTTTGAATCCCCTTAAAACTAGTATATAAAATTTCAAACAATTTTAATTTGGAATTTGATAAACAAGAACTACGCCTAATAGATTTTTCAGTGTTACATTGCTTTCCATCAATACTTTTCTTACAAACAAAAGAAAAGTCATTGGAATAGCCTTTCTTTGGGGTAATCTTTATTTTTGATCAACATTTTCTACAATTTGTGTATTTTAATAATCCTATTTCCGTTAGAAAATTAATTAATAATTGCGGATCTTGAGCCAATTGAATTCTATTAACAATTCCAGGTTTTCCATCTGTTGGCCTAGAGTTTTTGGAAAATTTTTATTTAAATATTTATTTTAATTTCAAACTTTGTGTGATTACAGACAGCATACTTATAAATTTAAATCCTGTTTATCTTAAAAATATGATTTATCTGTTTATGAAATAGCTTAGGCAATGCTGTTACAAAATTGTTATATTGTCCTTTTTTTTTTTTTTTTTAATGATTGATGTGATAATTTGTAGGTGTCTATTAATTTTTTATTGTCTTGTAATTTTACATAAGCAAATAATTTTTTCAATCCATGTAAGTTAAAAAATATATTTTTACATGTTAGTGTCACCATAATTTTTTAAAGTGAACAGATTTTAAAAATTACTTTTTCTTAATAGTAAATTTTTTAATAAGAATTATTTAGTAAAATTGGCTGTGATGATGTTAACATGTAAGTACCATATATTTTAAGTGCTTAACTTTTTCACCATGAGGAGTCTTTGTTTAAGATGTATTCTCAAGATGAAGTGGAAGTGAATTAGAAAAGGAAGAAGAAAAGAAATTATACTACAGGATGGAGAATTCGCTCCACTAGGCCTAAGTTTTTTGGGGAAAAAAAAAAACAAAACAAATGTAGATTAAGTCCTAAAGCTGTAACTTTTATTACCATTTTAGATTATTACATAATCTATTTTATCACATTAAACTAGATTTTAAAAATATTTTTTCTTCAATAAAAATTTCTCTAATTGTCCACATCAGTATCGTTTTCTAACTCTTTAGCAAATGAATAATCACTTTCATTTATACCTCTAATTGGTTCATTTATCATATGAGTAAATTCATCCTTTGATAAATAATGCTTCCTCGCCATAATAATCTTGAGTCACTGCTTTCAAAAATAACAAGAGAAGTGAAAAAAATATATCTGAAAGCAAAACCGACTCCAAAGACCCTAAAACCCCCACATAGTAGTGAAAACAATGAAGAAAAATGTTTGGAGAGCTATCAGAAGCAAGAATGCTTATATTATGTGGAAAGTTAAACAGCCGAGCTGTGTTTACGTTATGGTTCCACCTGTCCCCAGTCACAACTAATGAGCAAAATACCAAACATAGTCAGAATGTGAACAATATGAAGGTCAGAATACTAAAACTATGTTCATTTTAAATGTAATGACACAGTGCCTTGTAGAAATTATTAAAAATGGTTTCAGCTTAAAATGCATGTATGCACTGTTCATTCACTGGGATAGTTCTCCATGAATGCACAGGTGAATTGCCTAGCCTCACATTCATCTGCGGAAAATGCATATATGATTCAGCCGTTGTGAAGAAGTAAGTGAAATCACATTGTGAGCAATTCAATAAACAGATTTTTCTGCAAGATTTTGTTAAAAATCTGTTGTTTGCCTTCCTATTAAGCTTTCTATATAGACTGTGTATTGTAATTAAATGTTGCAAAAGAGGATACTTTAAGACATCTCTATTGACAGACTAAGCAAAAGCATTACCTTCATCTCCCATACAACATTAACTGGGATTTAATCTGAGACTTCTCTCTGCAGAATGTGATCTTTCTACTTTGGTTAAAACTATTGATTTGTTTGAAATTTGATATGATTAATGATGAATTAAACTGTGTTTAATAATATCCTGCCCACTCGTGCAATCTTGGTCCTGTTTTTTTCTTTTTTTGTAGTACAAAAAGAATATTATAATATTCATAGTATTATTAATAAAGCAAAATTTATGAAATATCATTTTACTGATTTATTAGTTTAAGATATTGGATGTTTTAATTCATTCTATGCTCAACCTGTTATGGATTCTCTATTTCCAGAATCATTCCTAACTGTGTGACAAAGGCAAAAAGTGAAAGGAGGAGGCACTTTATTGGTAATCAGATTGATGAATGTAAAGACTTTTCTGGTCTCTTTTACACTTACCCATTTCAGAGAGTAAGTATTTATTTTTTCACAATTAAGAATGGATATTTTATTATCATAAAAAGTTCTTGCTCACTAATTTTCAATATTTGTCCCATTTGTGGTATGTAAATTATTCAGCTAAATTTTTTTATGCTCTTTTTATGGTTTTATAATATAAGAACTTAAAAGTAATTAGTTATAATGATTGCTGTAACTATTAGGATAGTTATAATTTTAAGGAAAAAGTTGAATCTTAATTGCTAATAATAATCTGTTGAAACATTTTTTTTAGTAATAAAAGCTGAAAAATAATTAAATAAGGAGAATACAAGTTCCTGTTTTGCAGCAGTTTTTGAAAACTTATAGATGATATTGTTGAAAAGAAGTCATAATTTGATGCAATAAAGTATTTTTTAAATTATTAAAAGGATATTTGGTTATTCTTTCTGTAATATTTTGCAGTCTTTCTTTCTTGTGTAACAAAATAATTTTATTTGATAGTATATATTATAAACTATTGATTTGGCTTTTCATAATTTTTGTTTTTTTTTTAAAGTGATATGCAAGTTATAAAAATTATTGAAAGATAGCAAAGTTACACCTCAAGCTGGTTTAACATTCAGTTGTCTGTAAATTTCTGGTAAGATTATTTAACCGATGATTAATCCTCATGAATATACTCATTTCATTCTCAATAAACTATAATCTACTTTATTGTGAATATTTGTTTTTTGGATATCAAAATCAAAATAATAATGAAATTTCCAAAACATATCATTTGGATTTTAATCAGTAGATTTGGGTTCTGCATGTTGCAAGTTTTCCCCAATTATATTTGTAAATCCATTGGATTACTTAGTATATGCATATACAATGCAATCATCAAAAAAAAAAAAAAAAAAAAAAAAAAAAAAAAATTAACATTATTTTAATAGGTAGTAAATATTCATTTTAATTGATAAAAATTATTTGAAATCAAGTGCATGTGTATTAATTTTTTATTATTTTATTAGGGTTTGAGATGTAATAAAATGTGGTGCCTAATGTTGAAAATTTATTGATCAGTGCTTGGACAATAATGTAACTTATACTGCAAGCACTTCATCTTAATTCTGATAAATAGCAATTATTTCAATTTTCTAAAGTTGTACACACCAAACATAGCAACTTTGTCTTTTGATAATAAGATTAAAGTAAATTATCTCTAATTTAATTAATCTCTAATTGTATGCATTTGAGTTTATTTAAATAAAAGAGCTATAAATTAGGAAAAGCTGTAATTTTAATTTTAAATGATTTTTCTTTGCATTTTTTTATCCAAGAAAGTAGAGATAGAATTAAACATGGCAATTATACATCAGCATTAGAGCAATTATGAATTATTCTATTATATTATTAATAGATATTTATAATTTTCATTTCTTGTTAATATACAGTATACTGCAATTCCCCAATATCCTTCAATAATCTGATCATATGATTTCTATAGAATGTATTCATAAAAATTTTTAATATTTCTTAAATTAATAAATAATATTTAAAATATTTGCAAAATACATTAATTTTTCTAAATAAGTGTGACATTTTGATCTAAACATTAATTATTATAGATTCATTAAAATATATGCTTTTGCAAATGCAACAAAATGATTTGTATGAATTGATTTTTTTATAATAAAAAATATTCCCAATTCACTTTAATTTTCAACTCCAGCAAAATATTTAAGTATAAACTAAACATACAATGTAAAAAATTATATATTTCATATTTGTAGTGTAAAAGTACTTTGATAGGGCTAAACAAACAATTTTGTAAGATTTATTATTATTTTCTCAATCTGTTTTAATTATTAATGAAAATATTCTTATGTGCTTATATTTCTATTGCTGTCTAATGATATGTCACACAACCTCATTAATTTGAAAGTAAACATTAATTTAGTATGTCCTTAATCTAATAATATAATCACATATATATTTATGCATAATTAGTTTTTATGTATTATAATCTGTGGTTATGACATTCAGCATGTGAAAGTCTGCACAATCTGAAAGAAATAATGTCTTTTAATATTTTTTATTAAAAATATTTTTAACTACATATATTTAAAGTTAATGTGTAAAAAAAAATTTAATTTAACAAAAAAGATTGATTGTCATATATCAAATCTTTATTTTTTCCAAATCCAGTGCATAATAATTTATTACTTGTTGGATTTATCCTTATATAGTTATCAATAATTTTTGTTAAATTCTTATTAAGTACAATGTGATTTCGTTTTGCAATCTATCATAACAATGCATGACTATCAACTTGCAGAATTTGGCCATTCATTTATGACATTTTTAAATGAAGTTTAAGGTCTTGTGTCCCAGCTGTGAAATTGTATGAATTGTCAGTATCTGTTTATTAATGCTGAAATCTGAAAGAGTTGTTGTAATCCTAGCCGAAAAATTTATTGCAAATGGATGTCTTATATACATCTATATATAAGATTGAAAAAAATTGGTGACTTTGTTAGATATGATAATGCAAGTTTGGATTGTTAACATTGATCCTCCCTTATTTGCTTGGAGGACACTTAAAGCATTTTATACTTTCAGTATCCTATAATGGTAGTTTTTAATCTAAAATTTTTATAGTGCTGTATGTAATATAAACACATAGCTGTATGTAATATGTTATTGAATGTTATACCTTTTTTTTCAGGGCTATATTGTTAATTGGGAAGTGGAAAAACAAGTGTGGGACCATATTTTTGGCAGTGATCTTTATAATGTAAGTATTTTTATTAGTAATATTGTTTATATATATTTAAATTTAATCTTTAAATTTGTACATTTATTAAGTATATAATTTTGTTCTCCAAGAATTTTTGACATTCATCAGTAATTAAAAACCATTTTATAAGCTATCAAATATATGTGTGTGTTTGAAATGTCATAGCTATTGCTACATTTTATTTCTGCTAGTTACAGTTGAAAAATTGAAAAAACACCTGTACTAATGATAAGATTTAAACACTCAAACTGTATAGTTATCTAATATATATCTTCAATGGCACTTCAGCTTATCACAAGTCAAGGCTGATTCCACAAGCTGCCTCCTTCTCACTCGATTTGAAGCAATGGTTTGCCATTGATTGATCCAAGATCATTCAACCTACTTGATGCGAAAACTTTGTTTTGTGCACCCTCATTCTTTGAAAAAATCACTAATTTAGTTGGGTTTGAGTGATTAGTTTGAGTGATTAGTTTTGAAAAATTACCCTAGCTATCTAATGTAACTAGTGTATATAGCAATATGTTTTTTATTTTATTTATTTTTATAAACCTATTGTAAATTTCCAAGATTTTATCCCCCCAATTCTATTTACATCCTTTTCTTAAAGGCTCCATAGATCTTTCAGAGTATTTTCCCCCCAAAAATAAGCAGCTTATCTTTTTTTTTTTTTTTAAGATTTATTTAGCTTGTATTTTTAGTTGTTTACATCTCTTACTACCATACAGATTAATAGGCTATTTAAGGATTGTATAGTTTAATTGAGTTCTGAGGGTTTTGTGTTAAACTGACCACCTAATTGAGACTTTGTACCCTTTGGGTCTTTAGTCGGGGAAACAGATATTGGCACTGTAGGTCTTGTGCCCCATTTCGTTGTCATGCTAATAACTTTTTTGAGTTTTGTACAAAATTAAATAATTGAAATATTATAATATTTTTTAACTCTCTCTCTCTCTCTCTCTTTTTTTTTTTTTTTTTTTTTTTTTGAATATTTGTTAGCTAGCATATTACAAATTTAGCATTTCTTTCAGATTTTTTTTGTAATTTGCTTAAGATTTGACATGTTTTTGTAGATAATCTGAAGTATCATCATGTTTTATGTATTTTATTCAAATTAATTTTTCTGAATTTCATTATATTGAGCTTTGAAAAATCCACCTTTTTTGATAATACCACTATTTCTTTATGGATTCAAAATGAAGTTTTGAAGATTGAATTTTAATTTATTAAATAAAAGAAAATCAAGTAAAAAATTGGAGTTATGCATACGTAACACAGTTAAAATTATTCTAAAGTATTTTTCTGACTATTATTTATTAAGTTAACAGAAATCTTAAAATATTTCTGTATTTTAAAATACTGTTACTGAAGAAAATTTAAAAGCTAAAATTTAATATACATTAATTCAATCTCTTTAATTTTTATAGGTTGACTTTAAAGAAACATGCCTTATAGTGACTGAACCCTATTTTAATTTTGTATCAATGCAAGAAAGCATGACAGAGATATTACTTGAAGAATACAAATTTCATTCCATTTTACGTATTAATTGTAAGTTTTTAAAGTTAGATTATTTGTAAAAATATCTTAATATCCCTTATTTGTATGAGATATGGTAAATTCTTTACTGCCATCTCTTTGTTGACTGCACTTGACCACTTTTTATGCTCTCCGAAGAAAATAGCGGCTTTAGTACTGTTTAAAATTTCTTCTCTCCATGATTGCTTGAATCTCTCTCTGATTATTATTGGGGATCAAATTAATTATTTTTGGTTTAAATATTTATCATAAAAAGTTCATCACTCTCTATATCTTTGCTTTTAAGTTCATGTTGAAAAATAATATTTAAATGAGACAATATATGTTACTATATTTATAGTGTTTGCGGGAATATTTTTTGACTTTCATAAAAGAGATAATTAGGAATCAATTTTATTGTCATAGCATGTGAAATCAAAGTAGGATTATTATATGGATTCACATTGATAGCAATATTATATTAAAGAATTAAGGTTTACTAATTCTTGCATTTTATTAAAGCTGTGCACTATTATTTGGATAATTGTTTTAAAACTTTCTTTAAATTCTTTTCATTCATTTATTTACTACTTAATATTTTTAAAAATCTCTGACATTTGTTCAAAATGAAATTATTGAATGAGATAACAGGATTTCATCATTAGAAAAAATTAGACTTATATAATTTTTATTGTTATCATATATACCAAATAATGATTATAATATGAATAATGATCATAAGATTTTCAGTGTTTTATTTTTTTATTGTAACAATTTTAAAAATTCTTCATCCTCTAAATATTTAATACTAATCTCAATATTAATACCTCATTTTTTAAGTATGATAATATTAATAAATTTTTAAAGGAAAGCAAATATTTTTTTTTCATGTGAGAAATTTTCATAGTACAACAGTTTAGAAAAGTTAAGTAACACAAGCTGATTTTTTACTATTAGTAAAAAATTGTTATATATTCTCAAAATATAGAATAATTAAATGTCATGGATTTATTCTCTTCATTTTTTCTAAATAAAATGCATTTAAGTGATTTCATAATTACAATTTTATTTTATTTTTTAGCTGGAGCTCTATCTGCTTACAAGCGACAGAAAGAAGTACCATCTGAAATGTGTTGCTTAGTTGTAGATTCTGGATTTTCTTTCACTCACATCATTCCATATATCAAAGGAAAAAAACTAAGGAACAATACTCGAAGGTAAGTAATTTTAACAAAAAATATTTAAAGGCTATTAGCTGTTAATAATATCTCTTTTCATTCTGTTTAGAGTAATTAAGCATATGAAGTAATGTATTGTATCTGTGCTTATGTTTTTCTTATTTTTGTTGCTACTTAAAATTTCTGGGCTATTTGGAATATTTTGAGGAAAATTATCCTTTCACTTAGAAAAATATTTAAACTGTCGATTTTATTAATATTTTAGTTTTAATTATTGTTAAGTCAGGAATTTATCATGTATGACACTTTTTTTTCAAACATCAGTCAGTGGCATTTATCTGCCATAAGTCATGCTTGACACTGATGCTTGTAATTATATGTTTATTTTTTTCTTATTATGAGTTCCTTCTTTTGATTTAAAATAAATTTTAGAGATAAATCTTATGTATTAAAAATATGAAATTGGAACATTATTTTAGCTTTGTGTGCATGTATCTATCTATCGATATATATAATATTATGTATAATATAATGCTTATAATATGCATAATATAATGCTAATTAAAAAATGTTTAAGTGAGTAAAGTAAACTTTTATTATAAACTCTCAAATTTTATATTAGTCTTCTATAATTAAAGAAATCATTTGATGTTAGTTTTCTTAATAAATTTCATTGCATTTTTATTTTACATAACTTTGAGTGAAATTCATACTTCTGAATGACTTAAAATATTTTTATTTGTTGTAATGATACATAGCATTGGAAAAAATGACAATGATTAAATAACTGTTTCCTTAATTTTGAAAAAATTTATGCTTTATGCATTACATATTTTTTTGTTATTGAATTTTTGTATTTATTGTTTGTGAGAATTATTTAAATTTATTAAAACTACTATAAAATAAATGAGATAAGTTTGCAGTTATAGACTTACAATATCAAATCATTTCATCTTACTTTACTTGTGTTATAGGTTTAAACAATATCTTACTGAAAATTAAATTCCTTTTATCAATTCATTAATCAATTTAAGGATATAATTATCAAATTAAACTATAATAATAGAGATGATAATTAAAATGTAATTATCATCTCTATTATTATAGTTTATGTAACAGTTTCCTTAAAAAAAATGTATTTCATTAAATAAAAGTGATCAGAAATACATAATTAAACAACAATAACTGAAATTAATATGAATTTTATGTTACTATTAATTTAATGAATTTCATTTAGAGATGGTAGTAATAACTTTGTTGTATGTTTCTTAATTTCTGTGATTAATGCTAAATGTGCAATTCTAATTCAATTAAGTTTCTCTTGTCTTTCTTTTCATAAATATATTCATCATAAAAAATTGTTTTTTCTAATTTTAATTTAATTCATTTATTTAATTGTTATACATAGTTATATTAGCAATGAAAAGTTTTCTTTTCTTTTTTTTTTGATATTCATTATTTACCATATAGTTATTTTGTATAAAAGTTGAAATTTTTAATACACTTATGTAAATATCTTTAAAAAAAATTAAATAAAGTTTTTTGACATAATTTCAACACCAAATAATTTTTGTTTATTCAATTTTTGTTCTTGTAAACAACTTGATATCTTTTATATACTTAAAAATAAATAATATGTCTTAAATTAGAAAAAATGGAGAATTTACATTATGTTGAAATATTTTTAATTGAAATTCTGAATATTTACTTTTATTAAATTTCAGAATTGATGTTGGTGGCAAAATTTTAACAAATCATTTAAAAGAAATTACTTCATACCGTCAATTAAATGTGATGGATGAAACATTTGTTATGAACCAAGTAAAAGAAGATGTTTGCTATGTGTCTACAGATTTCTGGAATGATATGAAAATAGCAAAGTAAAATACTCATTTTTAAATTAATGGCATGTTTGTTTTACATAATAACTGGTTTAAGCACTAATCAAGTATGTGTGTGTAGATGTGTTCATTCATATGTTTATTTAAGAAAAGCAGAAAAAATAATTAGACCAAGCTTACTTTTTATTGAAACAATATTAATATTTGTTGATAAATTTCTTTAAATTTATGTGATAAATGATATCAACATAAAATTTTTGTTTTCATCAACTATTTGCTACAGTATTTTAGAATGTGTTATCTTATATGCATAGCTATTGACAAATATGTCTTATAACTGTTGATAACTTATTATTAAGAGTTACTATTTTATGCATTAAAAAACAATAGTAATTATCAATTTTATTTTAAAAATTAAAAAAAAAAATTGCTATTTAGTTAGACTAAGAAGTGATTTTATTACAAAATTTTAATAAGTAATGAAGAATTCTTATATTTTAAAGTTTGTTCATCATTATCTGTTGATATTTTAAGTCTGATTATTTGTAGCTCATATTCTATTTTATATATTTAAGTTTCAAAATTTTTAATATTTGTGTATTCTAAAATTTTGATTTTACATTTGAAAGTTATGAGAAAAATGATTATCTATATTCGCTAACACTACTGCATATATCCATTATAAGAATAAAATTGATTGAATCTTAAAAAAATGAAAAAAAAAATTGCATAATTTTAAATCAAAATTTAACTCATGATTTTTTTATCAAGTCTCCTATTCCATATGGGAATGAGGTATTTTGATATATATTTCATCAGAAAATTTATGTGTACTTGTGTGTACACATGAATTTTCCTATGTGTACTTCAAATTATACCAACATGTTCTGTAAATTCATGTTTATAAAGAAATTTAAATTACTAATATATCTAAATAATTTTTACTGAAGACATTTTCTTCATATTTTTCAATGTGTACTCTTCTAGTTAAAATCATTCATATGTTTATCAGGGCTGGAAAAAATCATGGGAATGGGGGTATATTTACTTATAACTTTCCTTTTAAATGCTTAAAATAATTAATATTATTAAGCAAATCCAACTTATTAATTTTCAACCATTTATTCTTTTAAATGCTTAAAATAATCTGAATCATTCTTTTAAAATGATGTTTTAATGTATAATTTATATGCTCTTCAATTAGTGCAGAATGTTGATAAATATACTCTTAAATTCATGATTACTTAAATTATCTTAAATAAAATTGAAATTATCTTAGTTTATGCAACATTTTGAATTATAAAAATAAATTCACTATCATCAATAAGATTGCTATTAGTTTTATTACCAATAAATGTTTTCCAAAAATAAGGCTGGAAATTGACTGTTGGTAAGGCTGGAAAAGGTACTGAGACATGTTTGTGTATGTATATTAATTTAAAAATCAGTTAATTTGAAAAATAAATTAATAAAGTTACTTTTATTGAAAATTTTTTTATCTCTTTAATGAAAAGATTATATTTCACATTAAATTTTCTAAAATGCAAATTAAATTTTATGTTTATTAATTTCTGATGTAGTGCCTGATTTGATTGAAATTTTTTTATAAAATTAAAAGTTGTTAAAATAAATGAAAATTATTGAAACAAATATGTAACATTTTACATTTATTTTTAATAAATTTTACCCTTTAAAAATAATATTTTTAATTAATATATATATTCATGATTTTTAGAATATAACCACCTGTATATTTGGGGTTATTAAATATTTACCCAGTATTATGTAATTCAACCTGCAATGATTCATTAATTTCAGAAACAAATTACATAGAAAATTTTCAATTTATTTTTAATTTATTCATTTACAGGACTAACTTTTTTGAAATAAAAGCTCACTTATATGAATAAAACTTTGTTACGTACTTTTTCTCACATTTACTACAGGCTGTTGTGATTAACTTTCTTTAATATTAATTTTACTCAGAATTTGTAGTAGACAGATAATCTTATTTTTAATTTATGAAATATATAAAAAGTTTTTTAAATCAAATTTAGAAATCGGCAATAAAAATACGAATTTTGTTCACAGTAGTGAATATTTTGATGTAAGAATCAAAAGAAGAGTCTAAAAAACTGATGGCAAACAGTTTGAAGTTATTATTTTTATTTTCACAGCAAATTAAGTTACCAAATAGTTATTCTAGAAGTAATATGTTGAAATTTGTATATGTTTTGTATTGAATATGAAGGAATTTCTTTTGAAAAATATTACTTATAGTGTACTTTTCATGCGACGTAATACAATTCAAATGAAATAATTAGTTAAATTAATATAGATCCTCTGGAAGTGTACAAAAATTTTAATTTAATTCAAAATAATGAGGACTGAGCATTTCATAAATTTCATCTGTTAAAAAATGTAAGATTAATTTTTTTTCAATAATTACAAGGCTGTCAAAAATTTTATTCAGCATATAAAATTACATATCACTTAAAATTGTGTACATTTACTTTATTATTTAGTGAATTACAAAAATAATTTACTTACAATAAGAATTTATTGACTATTTTGTATTTGCATACATATTTTTATGCCTTGAATTGAGTATTTTCACTAAATTTACATGAAAATTTCTGGGTTAATAACTACAATTTTTAATCTTTTTTTCTCTTTTTAATAATCTTACTTGACTAATTTCATATAAAATATCACTCAGAAAACAATATTTGGAATTTTAATTCTTAAATATATGCATTGTAAATAATATAATTTTTCTATAGGTTGCGAGGGAAGGAAAATACTATAGTCCGAGACTATGTATTACCTGATTATACAATTATTCGTAGAGGTTATGTGAGACCCTTAGAAGAAACTACTGGAAAACCAAAAGAAAATGAACAAGTGAGAAATCATATTTAACTTTTAGGCTTTTATAAAAGTTAATTTTTTTGCTCATATTTGTGTTTCATGATAGTAATTATTTTTCTATCATAATAATGATTAATTTTAGAAAATCAATTAAATTTGCTCCATTTACATCTTTTTATGATAATTTTAGAGTTTTATTAATTTTTAAAATCCTTTTTCCTTAAAAACTTTATAATATTATTTATAAATGTTCTTTGGGTTTTTATTGCAGAGTATTAGACGAGAAATCAGGTTATACTCATCTTTCCATAATTTTATCTTTAACAAATAACCATACATGAATATGATATAGTTATTTGTTAAAGGTAATTTTAGACCATTACTAACAACAAATTTTGTTTTATAAAAATTTATTGAATATTAAATAGTATTTTATTTAGAACCCATGCCGTTATACAACTCTTGAGATATTTTTCTTCTGAATTAAGCATTCAGCTTAATTCAATAAACTATCCTATTGTAGTTATCTCTTATAGGAGGCAAAATTACAATTATCACTAAAGAAGTTGTCAGATTATATATTCTAATAACATCTTATTTTAAAATTTATTCATGTAGTCATTGCAGATATACATGAAGCAAAATTTTTGATGATATTAATATTTAAAGATGCATGAATATTTTTGTTTATTGGTGCTGATATTTATAACATTAGTATTATACATATTTTTTAATTTCTTATATTTAATTGAATTCAAAGAAAATTGTGTGAATATTGGGTTAGTATAATGGAAAAATAATCATTATTTTCATGCATTAATTATTTTTAATTTAAAACATGATTATTACTACAAATACAATTCACATTTTTATTCATATTGTTTCATTCTAGTTCACATAATATGATATTAATCAGTATTTTATATTTTAGAAATCTACTAATAACTTAATTCAAAATTGCTCATTTAGAAGTTTTGTTCTTTAATATTTCTGTAAAAGCCTAAAAACTAGTTGATTGTGAAATTGTTCTTAGTTGTTAATAGAATAAGAATAATTTTTTTTATATTTATATTAAAATTTAGCTATATGAAGCCATAAATAATCAAAAATTAATTTTAAGAAAGTAAATTGAACATTACTTTATTGAATACAAATAAAAATTTGCAACAATAAAAGTGCATGTTTTAATTGTTACACATTATCTATATTTATGTACACACATTCCAGTTTTTTTAAAAAAAATTCTTTTTAAATGTTTATAAATTCATAATTATTTCTCTTTGCAGTTCTCAAATAATATGCTAATCTTGTGTTCTTGTTATACATATGTTTTATTTGAAATTTCATTAAAATCTGTTTCATTCACATTACAGTAACATATATACGTCAAATTATTAGATATACTTAATCAGTTGTTATGATAATTGGAAGGTGGGCAACATAATTCAGTTCATACCATTTAATTTATAAAGAGAAATTTTTATATTATCATTATTTCAGTATGTTCTACAAATGATTATTGTTCAATATATATATATCTAAATATGATAAATGCAATATTTCACTTTATATTCAGTTACAGATTTAAAAATTACTGGACATTAATGATTCCAATAATTTTATTTTAAATCTTATTGTGTATAAATATATATGTATATTATTTTGCATACCTTTTATTCAATCATAATAGCTTGAAAAAAGTATATGCTCATTTGGATTGACACCAAAACTTTTATACTTGCTAATTGCATTTTTTATAAAAGAAATTTGTAATTGTTCCTTTTTTTAAAAATAATTTCTGATTTATCCTGCAATAAGTGATGCTCCTCTCTTTCAGCTGATTCGAATGAACAATGAAAGGTTCATGGTACCAGAAGTTCTCTTCCACCCTTCTGATGTGAATATTGATGAAATGGGTATTTCAGAGGCAATAGTCCATTCCATTGAAACCACTCCAGAAGGTGAATCCCCTTTACTTTTCTAAAAGAATCTTGCTTTGTAATCATAAAATATTTATTGTATGATTATATTTATTACAAAAATTGAATGCATGTAATAATTTAAACTTCTCAGTTATGGTTCCCTTTTCTTAATTGTTGTTTTTTGCCAAGAAACATAATCTAGTGAATATTCTTTGGGAATAGCACTCTAAATATTGAGTTAATTCTATAAATTTCATCTATAAATTTAAAAATTATATATTAATTTAAACTTTATGTTGTTGAATATATAAAAATAAATTTATTTTTACTTACTTTCTTTGTTAAGAAATAATTAACTTTGAATGTTTTTATAAATAATTAAATACTGAAATTAATGCATTTGTGATATATGCAGAATCATAAGATGCTATGATGAATTTGCAGAACTTGATAATGCTATGATATACATCATTATATTTTATAAAATATTTCAAAACAAAAGTATAACTTGAAATGAGCTCTCTAGAAGGCAGTACCAATCTTGTATGTTTGAAGAACATATATATGCTTTTGAAAATTATAAAAATGTGTCACCAAGGACATTGACATAGTACAAATCATTTAAAAATGTATTAACTTTTTAGCTATTAATTACATAAAGAATGTAATATTCATCAATGAAAAAATCTTTATTTTTGTTACTTTTTATTTTGCTCTAAATGTACCAATTATGATGGAAAATTTTATTACTTCATGTTTTGAAATATATTTTTAAAAATGCAGTTAAGTTCTTAATATTTTACATCTAGAAATATCTAAATTTTGTAAACATTATCAAGAAAAGTTGGCATTAAAATTTGTTTGGCTAAGGTTTTTATTGAAAATGAATATTTGAGATAAAATTTAGAATTACATCTAAATATTCAATTTTAATCATATATCTGATTTCTGTCTTATCACATTTCAGTATTGAAATAAAAATTTGATGATATTGCTTGATAAAAAAATACTTGAAATATTATCGAACTTACATTTTTTATTTTCTTTTGTGCACAGTACATTATATTGCCTATCTATTTCAAGTACCTTATATTATATGTGAAGTTTGATAACATTCTTCATGAACTGTGAATTTTTTCCTATATATTATTTCTTTAAATTGTATCGTTAGTTTAGATATTTGTGCACCATTTAATAGTTAATTTATTTTGACTTGGAAAAGATTAATTTTTGAAGTACATAAACCTCCCTTTATTTTCCAGATGTACAACCACATATGTACAAAAATATTTTGCTTACTGGTGGAAATGCTTGTTTCCCAGGTTTTAAAGAAAGAGTGTAAGTTTTATGCTTTATTTTTTTAATAATTAAAAAGATTTATGATAAAAATATTTTTTATTAGATTAAATTAAATGGTCCCTTTTATATATCATCAATTTCTGCAAGATCACATTATTTTTATTTTTCTAAATGCAATAAAATTATGTCATACATTATTAATTTTAGATACATAAAGGAACTAATTGTATTTATATTTATATATAGCTAATATATTTATATATAGCATTGTATTTATATATAGCTAATATTTATTATATATAGAGCTAATTATTCGTATTTTGTCCTTTATTAGGTATAATGATGTTAGATCAGAAGCATATCATTTGAATAATGTAAATGTAACACTTCCAGAGAAGTAAGTACTTTCATGATACAATTATTATTTCATATTGCTTCTGTTGATGTTACCTTAAATATCATGTGATTTTATCAAAAGATTTCCAAATCATCTTTCTTTGATTAATTGAACCTTACAATGAGACTAGTGTCTAATTTTTGAGTGTGCATGCTTTAAGACAGAACCATCATCCTTCAACTTTGAGTGCAGTCGTGTATTTGAAAGATTAATTATGCATTGCAGAAAAATTGCACAGATTTAAAATTTTATAGTTGGAGTAATAAGCTTAGTTATTTATTTTTAATATTACATTTATGTAATATGTGTATCTAAGTAAGTAATTAACAAATATTATATTTTGAATTATTTATAGAAGGCTGACATTTAACGAGTTCGATTCCCCTAATAGGGGCATGAGTATCATAGTTGTTATCCTAGTAATCGAAAATTAATGTGTAGTATGTTTACAATATTCTTATTCTCAAAATATATTTTCTAAATGAATATCTTGTAAATCCTCACTTTTCTATCAAAAAATATGTGAAGCTAAAGTATGTCATGTCAGATATATTTTTTAAATTTTACTTAAATATGTATTTTATTTTTCAATTTCTTAAACATTTCATTCAATGAGTGTTTCACACATTTCTAATTAAATGTATACATTGTAAAAGTTTATAAATTTTTAAAACATACTGAGAAACATTGATGAGCAAAGTGAAGATGAAAATATGTAAACTTTGTACTTATATAAACATTAGTTTGCTATATGATTAAACATTTCAAAATCCATGTTATTTCAATATACTTATAGTGAGTGTATTGTATATACATATAGTATATAAGTAAATTTTGTATTATATCTTAGAAATAATTTTATTTAATATTAATAGCCCAATAACATATGCTTGGGAAGGAGGTGCTCTTATATCTAGTGATCCTGAATTCCCTAAGCTTATTGTAACACGAAAGCAGTATGAAGAAAATGGACTTGAATTTTGTATGGAAAAATTTGATGTATCTTGATATTAAATTAATTTTATGAACAGTATTAAATTTTATATTTATTTAAAAACAAAAAACTGATATTTGTTATTTTGAATTGTTAAATAGTTATGTGCATTCTAATCATTTACTTGTTATATATATATATATATATATATATATATATATATATATATATGTATTAGTTAAAAATCAGATATTATATTCTTGTTCTTTATCATTAATCAATTTCTATGCAATTTTAAAAATTTTAACACTTTTTAATTTATAATGTAAAAAGATAATTTTTGTGACTTTTAATAAAAGTAACTTACAATAAAATAATTACCAGATTTAACCCATGTAATGAGCATCCAAACAAAATACATTAAAATCTTTATATTCTTGAGTTGCAGTAATTTGGAAAAAAAAATTTTGCTGTCTTGTGCTTAAACCATTTTAGTAATGAATATTGCATTTAAAGAGATGGTGATATTTTTTAAATAATAGGTTTTATTAAAATACTTTATTTACATGTTTGTACAATGAATAATATACATTAAAGAAAGACATTGTAAATATCGCATAACCACAGTAAAAGTGATAAAACATGAAAATTGAACTTTTCAATTTACATCTCCTGACTAAATTTTTTATTCTATATTACTTAAGAATCAAATTTTTATTTAAAAAATAAGTATGTGTATTTCATTTTTAAATAAATTATTACATTTCTTCTGAAAAATACAATTTTACAGTTATGATTTTTTATTTTGCCATGAAGTAATTTGTGACATCACATACACAAAATGAGTGATATGAAACATAATTATGTGGGCTGTTAAACAGGGATTATATTTCTAAAATTATGTTTTTATCAGACTTTTTTTATCAGCACCAGTTAAAATAAAATAAAAAAAAATTATATTGGCCAATGATTAATTTGCATTCATAAAAATTAATACTAAAAAGGGTTTATAGAAAAAGATAAATGATACTCTTAATTTTTAGAACAGAAAAGTAACTTTAGTATAGAGTCATAAATAATCTTTGACTCAAGAAAAAGAAAACAATTTCAAATAAAATCTCAAAATAATAAATATGGACAGATAAAATTACACAAAAGACTAGAATTTGTTAAACACAAAATATATAAAACCTATATGGAATGCAACACCAAAGATAATAAGTACAATAAATGAAAAGATGCAAATAAATAACAAAATAGTTGACGGAAATAAAATCAATCAACTTTTTAGAGATCAATTATCAACTTTGGTTTGTTTCTATATTTTTGTATAGAAATAATACATTATATATATAAACTACAATATGAAAAATATACACAACTGTATCTTTACAAATTCATTTTGTGTTCATTAACTTGTAAATATACTTAGAAAAATTCAACGTTTTGGTAAAAAGTTTTGTACAATTTTCCAACTACAATATATTTATATGAAATTCTTTGGACTAAAATGTGAAAAGATAAACAAGAAAATATTCTTCCTTTTTTTTTTCTATATTCTTCAGTATATAATATTTTGTAAGTCTGAAGAAGTATCAATTTGTGCTGACATTGTGCAGCTAAGTTTGCTATTTCCTGATGTAGTGATGTTGGTTTTTGACATGGCTTGGTTCAGTTGTGCAATGTTTGAAGCTATCAAACTTTCTATATCTGTCATACAAATCTCAAGATATTTCTGGAAAAAAAATATATACAGTGTAAGTAAGAAAAAGTAAAATAGATTCATTTTAAAATATTACATAAAAGATATTTTGCTGCCAATTTAAAACATAATATTAATTTTAATATTAATTCTTAGATTATATTTATATTTTAGTAAAAAATATATGTAAAAAGTAATTAGTCACAATAGAAAATTTTGTGTGTCATAATTTTATAAAAAGCTATATGAAAAATTACAAAATAAAATGCAATTAATTGCTTGTTTAGTTTTAAATTTTAATTTATTATGTACCTTTTTCAAAAGAGTATACTTAAAAATCATTAAATCCTGATCTAAATTTTGATTAGGATTTTATTTTAAAGTACTCTTTTAAAAATCTTATTTCTTTGATTTGAATTTATGCCAAAATTATATATATATAAAAAAAAAAAAAATTACATATAAAGTTTAAAATTGTATTCTATTTCTTGTAAAATTTATAAAATATCAGTTTTTATTTCTTGGCTGGAAACCAATGTTCCTTGCAAAAATATATTATTTTTATACTTACAACATTAATGTCTGTAAGTTCTGTCAGGTATTCTAAGAGGGCTGACAAAGATCCCCCAGGTTTTTGCAGCCATTTAATTCCATTAATTGCTACTGCCAGACAAGATGTTGCCAGCAATGAAGCAGAATAGGATGTAAATTTGTACTCTAAAAATAAAATTCTTTTGTATTTACAAATAAAAATATGATAAATATTACCATTTAGAGATACTGATTATAATAAATGTAAACTTGAATCTATAGTTAAATTACCTATTTATGAATAATTAAGTTCATTGCAAAAGATGTTTTAAAAAAATTCATGATTAAAATTATTTAATCAAATAACATTTATTCAATGAATTTCATTGGCTTAAATAATGAATTCATAAAATTATTTCTATACATGGTATACCCAATTTTCACAAAAGGCAAATATTTTATTTTTCTTAAAATTTCATATTTCTCAAATTGTAGCATTGTAATATAATATGAAATGCAAAATTGTGTTTCATTAGTTTTTAATAAAAACTATAAAGAGTTATTTATTTTTAATTCAAAACAATATTATAAGTTAGTTTTTATCCAAGAGTTTAAAATATGAACTCTTGAGTACAAGCTAATTTTTGAGTTCAAACTAAAATTTATTAAATAGGAAAAGATATCATTGATGGTTTTAGAAAATATTTTAAGTAATTTCATTCTATAGTTTTGAATATTATTTATATAAAAGAATAAAACAAATTCTTTGTTGTTTAAAATGATTTTTATTTTACGCTCATGTTTACGTAAAAAATACTATTTTACAACTTTTACGCACGTTATCAGCGCCATCTATGAGTACTTGATAATAATACTAAATGACAATGACGTTCCAACAAAAACTCTGATGTCATCTGCACTTCCTTTGAAAAACATATGGTGGCCTCAAACTAAGGGCGAACTGAAGGAGGGGCAACATCGACCAATCCTAGTTCGAGACACTTTTAAAAAGGATTTCTATCCACTTCCTGTGGAACCCGCCAAAAGTAACAAAGAACTTCGAGCCCGCCAACACCTGCTCCCGCGCATGGTTGCTAAGTCATTATTTAAACTTTTTTTTTTATGCTTCTTCTGCATCAGCGCCAAGAAAATTATTTTTTTCCATTTTGATCGCCAAATGAAACTGCACGCATTTGATATTTAAATAAGAATTAGATTGGCTTTGTTTTAATAATTTATATAAATTAACGGTGATCATAAATATGTTACTTAGATTTAATTAGCTATTTTAAAAATTGTTTTAAATGCACTTACTAATGTAAGTTTCATATTTTGATTGAGGTCATTAATTTCCGCAGATTTAACGAATATTTTGGCTGTATGCCAATTTGAAATATATCGAAACTAATTTAAAAAAAAATATTTTCGAATATCATATATTAATTTTTACATTTTTTCAAATGTTACTTTCTTTAGTTATTTGAATGATATATATATATATTATTAACCATAGAAAATGATGCTTATGCGATAAATAATATGAATTATGCGCTTTAAAAAAGAAACTATATCAGGTCAATTATTATTTTTTTAAATTTGACGTTTTACTCAACTTATTTAATACATAATAAATGAGCTTAAAATTGGTAGGTTTGACATAAATTATTTTGTCTCGTGATTAAATGAATATATTTTAGTTCGATAAAAATATTTAGAGCTGGATTTAACGTTTTGTTACTCAAAAATTATCGATTCTTTATCTACAATAATTAAAATTATCTATGTTAAAAAATATTAGTAAAAACATTATATCTATAACTTTTATTATTGATATAGACTAATATTTTTATTCGCAAATTATATAAACATCAAAAACGCACGAGGAACATATTTACTTACTTATATAAAATAAACTCACTAAAAAAAATAAGTTTTACTAAACACTTTGAATTCTATATTTATCAAATCCAACAAATTTAATTCAATTGGTTTGAAAGAAATTTCCATACGCTATTTACTTAAGAAAAACCATAATTATTATTAAATTTTGATAACTATTTATGTGAACTAAATGTTTAACTACATAAAATGTAAAAACAGTTCAAAGTTTACATAATATGTAAAATAATATACAAGAACCAATATAAATTTTGCATTGAAAATTTTTCGAACGATTTCTAAAGTAAAGATAAAAACATTTAGTGCAAAATACAAGTTAAATTTCATTTATCAAAGGAAAATATTAATGTGTGAAATAAAGTATTAACTGAGTGCAGTAATATGTTCTCCATTCGAAATTGATTTCATGTATAAGCATTTGCCAAATTAGCGCTAAATTGAAAATCTAGTAGCTTAGTTTCGAAAATGTTCCGCTTCTAAAAGAGAAACTAGAAGTTTTAAAGGACGCGAATTTCCGGTTTGTATAGCGCAAGCGCAACCAATCTGACTCCGGCATTTTCATCTTCGGGAGAGAGGCAGAGGAGGAAAAAAAAAAAAAAACAGCTGTCTAATTTACAGGTTGCAGCAAGAAACCATAAAAAAAATTAAAATGCGCCACATGGAACATTTACATAAATCCCCATAATTTTTGTTAGTTCAAAAATTAAAATTCACATTTAACAGAAGTTTTATTTTCTAAAATATATTCGTTCACAGTTTTATCCAAATTAAAATAAAAACATCCGAATTTTTAGTTTCGTTTTCACAATTGTTGTAAAGTAACTACAGTTATTCTCCAGATAATTTTAGAAAATTGTCAAAGTTCATTAATAGAATAATGGAAATATAATAGTTAAAATTTAATTTTATATTCAGAAGATGATTAATTTATTTGGAAAAAAGAGTAATAGTTTAACTATTAATGTTTGGAATTACAAAGAGAAACATAAAAATAAATGATAGAGACATAATCCATTTATCACATGTGAATATAATTTTTTAAAGATTTTTCTAAAGCATATTTTTGGCGAGCTGGCAGCCGAATGGTTAGCGCTCTTGCCTTCGGTTCAACAGTTCATGGGTTCGAATCCCACCTTGGGCATGGATGTTTGTAGTGGTTCGGAATCCACTTTAAACTGTAGGTCCCGGTCTAATTAGCCCTCGTGTGCAAAAAATGACCGTTGAGCGAAAAACAAACAAACAAAGCTTATTTTGTGTGTGTGTGCAATAAAAGAGGAAATACTACAATACGAAATTGGATTCATATTTTGGTATATTTCAATCTGTGTTGACAGATAATAATTTTGCTGATCATTCTAATTTTAATATATACATTAAATAGCTTTGTAAAGATATTTTAAATGAATAGCAGCAAAGAGTTTAATCAATATTTTATTGGTTTAGCAATAAAATAATAGTTTTCATACATTTGACATTAATTCATTAATATAATTATTTACTAATAAAGTGAAATTTATTAAATAATATTAATTAAAAATAATATTCTATAATGCACCGTTAGAATAAATATTATATTACTAATGTCATGAAAATTCATTAGAATTATTTCATATACTGGAAAAAGAAATTCACAAAATTAATAATACATCTTTTTAGTAAATAAATGAATTTATCATGAATTGCTAATTATTTTTGTGGATTTTAGTAACAATTCTGATATTGTTTTTAAAACATTAGTAAAATTTAGCATGTATGTCTATCATAATTCGTTTGGTACTTATTTTTTACACATCTAAGAATAAAATAACAGTTTTCCTACTGAAATTTATAATCAGATTATTTTTTTAAAATAAAATGAATAGCTAAAAACTTTAAAATATCGCTTTAATTTAAATAATTTTTTGTTATATCTAATTAGAAACTTTAAGAGCACTTTTATTTTAACGGGAAACGTGAACTAACGAAAGCACCATCATTCAGATTAAATTCAGAAAGCATTTTTAACATATGTGCTGAAAAAATAAAACTGACTACTCTTACTTGGCATCTTCTATTGAAATCGGCTTGAAATTAGTTTGCAACACATTTTTTTCACTTAAAAATTAAGGATTTACAGCTTAAAATATTTTCTGAATTACTACAAACATCCATTATGAACTACTGCAAACTAACATCCGAATTACTACAACAGGCGAAATTAACGAAATCAGATCACTAATTTATTAACTTACTTTTATTTCAATCAAACTGTCAGGGAGAGTAAAAACTCCATTAAACTTACACCAAAACTATTTTTTGAAAGAACTATTTGTTTTATTTGTGTTTTAATTCCATAAACGTTGAATTTTAAAACCTTAAAATTCGTACATATTTTGATGTCTCATTAGTTAAATTTATAAAAACACAAAGGAAATACATTTATCATGATTTGAAAAATTATTCAAATATCCAAAATTTCCAAAAAAATATGAAAAAAGATTAAGTGCAAGAAATATAAATTGAGGATATATCTAATAAATTTGTATAAGAACAATAGTTAGATTAAAATTTAAAGCATTTCATTACATATAAAATAAGAGATGTTGGTTTGTCATTCTTCTATTCTTGCACAAATGAGCTGATTCGATTTGAACTTACGCAATAAAGTGGATTCCGAAACACTACAAGCTCTTACTTTTTATAGAACTCAAAATTAAATTAAATTAATAAATGAGGTGGTATCATTACAACAGGATTTTTACATAAATTACTGATACAAAGAGCTACAGTAAATTATGCAACATGCTGGATCTTGCCCAATGAGTGTATTATAATTTTTTTATATGGATTATGAATACCCAAAGGAAATTTTTGTCATTTTTGCAAATTTGAGAAACTAATAAAGAAAGCTTTGTAAAAATATCAAATAAAATATTTAAATAAATATAATTTTATAAAATTAATTTTAAAAATATAGCGAATATTGTTATAATAATATCATTTTTAATTTAAAATTTTAAAACTTTAAAAATTTGATTAAATTCTAAATTTAAAATTGGTTATGCTTTTGATTTAGATTTCATTTATATTAGAAAATTTTTATATTAAGTTACTGTTTAAAAATTCTACTTCTTATACATTCAAGAATATTGGAAGGTTTTTTTCATGTTTAATAAAGTAAAATTGGAATTTCCATGTTAAGTTATAAAGTGCTTGAATTTCGAATAACCGAAGGTAAACGGACAATGTGTGGTAAATAATTAAAGTTAATTAAAAAAAAATCCCTAATAGTCTCAAAAAATATTACTAAGTAAACGCTTTTTGAAAAGTTCGAAGTGTCTAAAAGTAACATTGTTATTTATACGAATTATTAAATTTATTAATTTTTTTTCTGTCTTTTAAAAGAGATGACGAAACTGTCGAACAAAAATTATGCATCGAAAGTTGAATAAATTGCGTGATACATGCAGGATACTAGTCACTATTATTTTTCAGCTGCTGTAAAATACTTATAAATGACGAGGGGCATCAGGAAATCTTCTGATATAAACCATAATGAAACTTTGCATCTGCTACTGAGCCCCTGTACGCTGCTTTTACTGCCAATTCCGTTACTGCAGTGAAACGCTATGCAGTTACACCTCCAAACCCAGAAGAGCAAAGACAGCGCATCACTGTGTCGTTATTTCCGGTTTCAGTGATCACGCAACGTTTCCTGTCACGGATACTAATTGGGATGATTTAGTTAACTTTGACCGTCAAATTTGATGCGCCCGTTGTTTTAATCCTATGGGAAAATGAAAGATCCTTTCCGTGGTTGATTGGTTTATAAGTGTTTTCCCACACTTTTTTTATTTATTGTAACACTTGAAAGCATCGGAGCGTTTAAAAAGTTCTCATTGTTTTATATTTTTCCGACATACTCTGTGATCAGTTTCAAGCAGTGTTAATTAATATCGTTGATGATTTTCAGCTTTGTATTCTCTCCATCATAAATTTTAAATTAAATAGTTTCTTCTTCCAACAGCTGATGAAAATTCTATCACATGATATTAATGAATTTTAAAGGAGAATAAAAGTACAATTGACAAATGTATTTCAAATGAATAATTTAATTTATAAAATAACATCAACTTATATAGATAATAATCCTTTATTAATCATTGGATAGAAAATATTTTAAACAGATTGAAAAATAGCAAAACCATATGATATATTTTTATAATACTAATAAAATAAGATTCCCTATTATCATGTAATTTTTTCTTGTTTTTGATCATATATTTCTAACAAAGAGTTTGAGATGTCTGATGATTTATAGTTAAGAAAAAAAGATAAATTTCAAATGAGGTATAAAAAAATATTTAATCATCAATTTTAAAATTAAAAAATAAGACACTTAAAGACATAATTCTATCAAATTATGTCATTTTAAAATGTTTCTGTTTATTTTAAATTAATGAAAAATGATGCTTTATTACAATTATCAATAAAATAAAAAGAAAACAACTGGTTTTGTATGCGAACAATAACAATACTCCATCAAAAATGGTTTAAAGGAATTTTTTATCACTTTCAAGAACCCAGGTGTATAAAGGATTATAAATTTCCAAACGATAAAAGAAAGCCATCTTCTTTAAGCAATCGTTAACTTGACGTCACAAATTACAGTAGTCATAGGCGTACTATATAATAAAGTAGGACTTGAAGAAAAAAATTAATGATCGGCACGTGCTTCGATTTTTCCGAAGCCAATAAGTGCCTACATAGTTTGACATCTGCGCTTCAGTCCTTATACCAAAATTTAATAGAAAGCACCCTCCTCAGAAAAAAAAAAAGACACCTGGATAATACGGTGGAGCCTCCACGCGAACGCCACGTGGTTGAGGTCATCCCCTTGCAAACCCCCTACATTTATAAGAATTTTTTTAGATCTACACAAACGGTGATGAAGAATAAACGTAAGGGGGGAAGGGAGATGGAACACCCTACTTTGTGACGGAAATCTTAATAGAAGTGATTTTCGCAAGCACCTCTATTTCTGGTTTGACTCCTGGAGGTCAAAGGAGGCGGCGTGTGCCACAGGAAAAACGGTGCTTGCAAACGTGATGAGCTACCGAGCAATCCCCCCCTCCATTTGTATTCTAAATGTTGTAAAAGAAATGAAGAGGCAAAAACAAAGAGGTTAATTTTCAAGTGATAAAATATATGTAAATTTTCTGAAGATATCTCTTTAAAAATGTAAATAATAATAAATAGACAGAAAGGAAATTTAGATTTATGCAAAATGACAAATATCATGGTGAACTAAATTATTATTATTATAATATATATATATATATATATATATATATATATATATATATATATATATTATAATAATAATAATTTAGTTCACTATGATATTGTCATTTTATAAATCTAAATTTCCTTTCTGTCTATTTATTATTATTTACATTTTTAAAGAGATATCTTCAGAAAATTTACATATATTTTATCACTTGAAAATTAACTCTTTGTTTTTGCCTCTTCATTTCTTTTACAACATTTAGAATACAAATGGAGAAGGGGATTACTATATATTACTATATATATATATATATATATATATATATATAATATATATATATATATATATATATATATATATATATAAAATAAATTTTCGAAATGGGATTTATATTTAAAAATTATGAATAAGTTATTCTAAACAAATTAAGGCATTCAACTTTTTAATTCAACCAAATAAATAAAATAATTTCAATACCAAAAGCTCGATCGACAAAAATAAGGTTTCAAGTACCTCTTCACCACTGTGAGGGAAGCAAAACGCATCGATTAACCAATAAATTATGAAGAATCATATTAGAATTTTTTACAAAAGATGACTAAAATTTTTAAGAAAAACTAAAGAACACATTTTTTCCACTATCGTTTCTCCAATAAATTTAAGAAATACAATCAAAATAAAAAATAAATTGTTAATTAATAATCTAAATAAATTAACGTTTTTTACATGAATGCTTTCAAGCCAATTTATGATTCTATTATCATGTTATGATAAAAAAATTACCTATAATTATGAATAAATTTTATTTAGAGACGTCAATCATCATGATATTATTTGTTTAATAGCAATTTAAAATGCATGAATGAAGAGTGATTTTGCGGCTTATAAAATAACTTTTGTTAAAGCATTTATTTCTTCATAAAAAAAACTTTGAAAAGAAATGGATTGAAAATATGCATATTTTTTCAATTCTGAATTTAAAATACTAGAGTCATTTTTCATAATAAGAAATTCATTAACAGTTTTCATAAATAAAATTATCATTATAATTAATTTTAACAACATAGAGAAGAAAAGCAATACAATTTACAAAGCAAATTAATTTCCACGTTTAGTTTTCTGTAAATCATTTCATTTATTAAATTAAAAATTATGTAAAAATTTCTGTATTGATTTTGTGCAGCCAGTAAATTTTAAACAGTTCAAAAAAATTAATAATAATATATCACTTAAAAATTTACAATAGATGACGGGTATATTAGGTTTTTCATTTAATAATT
The DNA here is from genome assembly GCA_030067965.1 of Latrodectus elegans. Classification (NCBI taxonomy): domain Eukaryota; kingdom Metazoa; phylum Arthropoda; class Arachnida; order Araneae; family Theridiidae; genus Latrodectus; species Latrodectus elegans. The sequence continues at coordinate 126,333,953 of CM057813.1, forward strand.
TGTACATATATTTCTAAATATAATTGAAATGAATTTTTCAGACCGTTCTCTTGCATAATTACAATCTTTTTAATGAGGAACGCAAAAAGATCATTAACATGTATTAAAAAAAGTATGTTATTTTACACTGAAGTACAATCCCTTCCGATTTTTCCTATATTTATAATATAATTTTGTTATCATAACCTACTTCCAATCAAAAAAATAAATACTAAACATATGATGATAGGTATGTTTTAAAAGCACGAACATTTTAGTCAAAAGCTCCCAATTACTATTCTCAAAACAGATAAAAAAAAAAAAATTCCCACATTAATACTTTCAATTGCACGCATATGCGTTCCGATGCTCGAATGAACACCAAAAAGCAAGCAGATGACATGAGTCGGGAGTAACAAAAAAAAAAAAAAAAAAAATAATATTCTCGCTGCACCACTCAGATAAAACTAGCACTACGTAGAACTCCACTTTCAGCTGGTTGGTTAGGCAGACTGGAGGGACAGGGATCGACCAAATGGCCAGGATCCATTTAATGACTCCCATTTTTTTTTTCTTTCAGCCGGGGACAATAGAAATGACGATACGTCTCTCCCACACACATGAAACCAGGCCGACTCCAGAGTGCGGTCCTTCAACCGAGACATTCGTATACAGACACTCGGCGTCCAGGTGCAGTCCTTTGGAAAATTTCTCCGTTCGCCCAGGTAACATCTGCCGCCTGGGGGGCCCCTTTTTGGTCACTTTTTTCCCCTTTTCAAACAAAAGGACCACGAGGCTGGCACGCGACCTGATGCCGATGGTAGTAGCTGTCAATGATGAAGTTATTGCGCAATGCATCGGAAGATATGAACTTTCGATGGCCTCAACGTTTGACGAGTTTCTTCAAAAGTTCTTGGACAGGTATCGGAATTAAACTGCATGAACAAACCAGGAGCACTCAAGTATATAATTGATTTCATTATATGACTGCTTGCTTTTAAATTAGAGCATGGCAATGTTTTTTGTGAATTGCCTGTTTTTTACTAAAAATTAAAGATGTAGAATTAGTTTAGAATACAAACCCAGAGGAAACAAACGAACACCAACAGGAAAATAAATAATTTCCTTTTCATTTCATAAAAATTTTTCTAAATTTTTAATGTTTTAAAGATATTTTTTAAAAAAGAAGAAATTTAATATAAATTAAGAAATTCAACTCTAAAGAAATTTACTTTTAGTTAAACTATATTTGAATTCATTTAGTTAAACATTTATGATAATTTTTTGTTCATATTTGAAGTACTTTAAATATATTACAATGCTTTCGAATTAATTTAAAGAAATTTAATTTTGGAATTTTTTTTTAACTTTACGGATTGTTATTTCTTTATTTATGAGCCTCATTAGAATAAAATTGACTGTTTCCAATTCCTTTATAACATAACATTTTTTAATAATAAATTCAAATAAATAGTAAAATTCACCATAGATTAATGTTCAAAAATTTGGCTCATAATAGATATTATACATAGCAGCATAACAAGAAATTCGCATTAAAAATTATAAATTCTAACATGCAATATATCACGAATATAATATGTTTATATGGCGATAGTACTACAAATTAAATTAATAATCTCTCGCAGTAATCTATTTAAATTCATAAAATATTGTGAGTTGTTTACGAAAATGTGCACATTTCAAAATGTCGGGCAAACTTTAATGCATTTCATTTGTAACAATCTTACTTTTCACTAGAAAAAATAATTGATTTTGAAAAATATATGAGCAGAAAAACCAAACGATAAATTAACGGGGAGTCAAAAATATACCAATATACAGTGACACACTAAACATCCTCATTAAACTCTGTTATTAGGAAGCAGGTGGTAGATTGGGATTAAAATTTCGTTTTCGGAAGCGTCTTCGTTCGTATCGTTTAGCGTGTAGCGGAAATTAAGGGAATGGATAGAGGCAGGTGTACAGAAGAATAAAATGATGCAGCGCAAGAACAAAAAAGGAAAAGAAACCTGGAAAAGAAGCTATCAAACCTCGAGGGAATCCCTCAACAGGTGAGATTGCACGGTTCGTACCTCTGCTAAATTGGCAGATCAGAGTTAACAGAATTTCGAGGACAAAAGAGAGAAGTTCATAATTGGGAATGAAATATGGATGATAAAATGGAGAGATAAGGCTTGAGCCTGATGACTGCTATATTCTGCGAGGCAGATGCTTTTGCGGTTTCTGCTATAACAGGTTCAAGGTTGATTATTTTCAATGTCAATTAAGGAAGAACAACAGCATATATTACAGTAAGTATGGCTTTGCAATTTAAAAGTAAATATTTTAAGCAGGTTCTCAGCTCGAGGTTTATATTGAAACTGTGAAATCAGAAGAGTTAAAAAAAAAGTTAAAAATTTAATGATGCTTTTTTCGATGTGACAAAAGTGAAAACATAAAAACCAATACCTTACACAAATTATTCGAAAAGATATTTACAAGGATTATCTTGTTAATAATAAAACTAATATACATAAGTTTATGAGTCAATCAAAAATAAAATAAGGTAAAACAAGAAAAAATGTACACTTATTGCGGGTACTTTCATCTTTTCGAGCTAAGTACCAAATGTAATACAAGAGAAATGCAGAAATTTCAAATAACTTCGAATCTCTTACATTAAAGTAAGCGATCAAATAATTGGTTTAAATAATTATTTAACAAACTGATGTTACTTCACAGTTACATTATTTAAAATCCTAAAAACAAAATTAGTTTATTTTTATGAAATTGTAAGTTTAATAACCACATACTCTTTTCAAACTTTTCTTTTAAAATGTTCCAAAAATTTTTAACTTTAGAAAACTGCTAGTCGTTATCAATTTTATTAACTACACTATAAGAAATGTGATTATTTAAAAATGAAGTAATTTTTTTTAATTATGTAATCATACTGATGCATTTTATTAAAAAATGTATTTATAATATTCAGAAAATTAAAGTCATTCAATAAGTTTCGTTTATTAGCAGACATTAACGTTCGAAATATACATGTAAATATGATTTGGAAAGTTTATTTGGTAGATTTTTATACATCTAATAAATTAAATAAAATTTTTCTATAGTTCTTGTTTTACAAACAGTTAGTAAATTTCACCATCATGAAGTAGCAGTAATAAAAATTATCAGCACAAAATGTAATAAGGGAAAGCATTGGAGATTCTCAGAAACAAAAATTTCTAAATGGTAACCTTTTTTTTTTTTTTTTAACTACAAAATTATAATTACAAAAAAATGTGTTCTTTAATAAGTACAAAGAATATTAAAAAAGGATTTTGTCAAAAATAAATAAATAAAAATCTGAGTTCCAACCACCCAGTCTCCTGAGAGTGAAACTAATGATTTATTTTCTCAATAAGGAAAGTGAATAAGCTATAACAAGTATTTAAATTTATAAAATGTTATTATTTTAAAAACACATTAAGAATTTCTTCTTAATTGAAAGATTACATTATAGAAGAAAAGAATCTGAGAAAAACAGACAAAAAAATTTATTATTATTATTATTTTATTTATTTATTTATTTATTTTTTTTTTTCTGTTTTACAAAGCTTTAGAAATTTTTTTTCCAATCTAACACCAGGAAATTAAAGAAAATAGGAAGGTACAAAAGGTAAAATACCGGTAATTGTAATCATTTTAATTATTAATTTATTTTATTAAATTAGATAAACATAAAATTTTAAAGCTTATATTTCAACATTCCATGCTGCGTTTGAAAGAAAATACAAAGAACTATATTCTGTCATTTTATGAACAGAAACGTTCCCTAGGAATAGGGGAATCCTTCAGACACAGGCGACACTGTTTATTTACGTTTAACAGATGACTCAGAGGAATCCCCACACGACTCAGAACTTTACAACAGGACGTAAAACACGCGCACCCCATTGTTCAGCGAGCGGGGCGCACACTTCCTTCAAAGGGCAGACCAGGTGATCGCGCCCGTGGTGAAGTAAAAAAAAATTATGTCATATGACTGCAGATGCTCTAGGTAGAAATAGTGCATGCTGTGTCAAAGTTTATTAAACACTTAGTCGACGCAGCTGTAAGATCAAATTTCACCAAACACCAGGAAATCGCTGTAAATAGATTCTTTAAATGCATTTTTATAATTCATATTTTATTGCCCAATTCTTCGGAATATCCTAATGTTGGCAAAACCGGATAATATTAAGCTGAACACTATGTCAAAGAGAACTGTACTCATGCTTTTAAATTTTTTCATCAATTACTTTGGCATACGATGTCACACCACACAGCTAGTTGCTTAATAGTGGTTGTAAAACATGCTGATTTCCGTCACTTAATACATTTACGTTAACAAGAAAAAAAAATCAGAAAATTATTTAGTATTTACCCGATAAGTGTGTGAAGGCAACGAACAGAAACATAGCACTTGCCTTTTCTTGTTGTACTAAAATGGTCGGGATCGAATCCATCACCCTTCATCTCAAAGAGCGTGATCCTATTACTAGGCCATAAAGTTATAGATTACAGCAATAATTGCAAGTTTTATTAACATTTTGAAGCGGATAAGTTTTATTCACTGGAAATGTCAACTTTGTTTAAGGAAAACATGGTTCCACAATATAATATAGTATATTTAGAAATCCAATTGTAAGTCCACTGATATCAGTCTAAGGAAGATTCGTATGCAAAAAAAGACCACATAAAGACAAATTACGAAAAGATAACTGTTCCTCAATACAAATTTAGAACAATCAAGAATCGAATTGCGAATCTCTTAAAAATGAAACTTTCCTTTTAAGAGTAAGAATAAAAAGATACGATAAGAATCACATTTAAAATTAAACAGTTAACTTGAAGTAAAATTTGGAGACAATCAAAATAAAACTAAACTCTGTTACACGTCAGCCCATGTGGGCCAAGTCGTACAGAGACCATCCCTGTTTTTCTAACCACGAGGCTTCGGGGTGAAAAGTATATGTCCCGATAAGGTGGTCAGCCAAACGTAAAAATCTCCAGTGTTTAGTTCCCAAGTAAGCTTGGTACTCAGTTTATTGACCCACTGAAGGGATGAAAGATTAAGTCGACCTTGCCCAACTTGAGTATAGAACCTCGACTCTGCCTTGGGAACGTGAAACGCTACCACTAAGCCACCAGGCTTTTCGAGACAATCACAAATGTAAATTAGCCATTTAATACAATTTTCAAAAAAGCATAATATTTAAATACGAAAAAGAAGTTTTTTTTTAAATTTTTAGTAAAAGCGCTTGGTAATTTTTCAAGTGAAGGACCAGAAGGATAAAAAGTAAAATTCAATCACTTAAGTCTCGAATCTTCATTGGGACTCGCAAGATTTCAACTTCGTCTGCAGTTTAAGAATAATTGGAAATCAATAATGAAAGCTGAACTCACCTGTTGCACAAAGTGCGATGAATGTGTTCGTATGCCGCCTCACTATGTCTTCCCTTTCGACATTCAGCCTAGACAGCAATGGGTCGACGAAATCGTTGGCGATCACTGCAGCCATGTCCCATTTCAGGGTGTTCAAGACCAGCAATTCCCAAGTCTGAAAGAGATCAAAAGTTTGAAATAAAACACCGAACTCGCCAGTTAAGCTTTGGATGATGTAACAATTCCGATCAACTAACCGTGATATCCCTTGTCGAAACAGAGTAGTCTGTGTAGTATATGAGGGCATCCACGGTGAAGGATCGGCACTGCCGCAATTTGGAAGCTATCAGCAAGCAAACAGCTCCCAGGAGCTGGAGTTGGATTTTCCGTATTCTCACTTGTGCCAGGAATCTGTCCAAATAGGATACTGCCAGAGGAAAAATGATATCGTCCGCTCCCTGTTCTTCGCACACCTGACGATCAAAGAAAGGGATGAACAAAATATTAACTTTTATTTATAAGTTCTGCCGTGAACTAAAGTATATGTATGAAAAATTAAGGATATATATTAAAGTTTAAAAGAATCACTAATATTATAAAAAGACACATATTTTTTGAAAAAGGCCTAGTAGGAAAAATTAAATTAAATTTAATTCTAAATAGCTTTTACAATTCGAATAGAATTTATTAGAAACACCACAACTTTTCTATTTAATTTAAACTGCAGAAAAATAATAAGTTAAATTATAACTAACAAAATATTACTTGCCAATAATTAATTATATTGAACATAAAAAAGTTATAAACAATTTAAAACAATTTTAACTATCATTAAAAATATTTCTAGTGAAATGAACATTTTATTTACTATGATACTACTTAAAATAAAAAATGATTTAGTTAATGACTGTATCTATAGTTAGTAAATTTTTATAAGATTCCTCCACATTTCGTTTTATAGATGCGTATTTTATGCATTGTATTTGAACTTTTCATAAATGGGACTTTTCTCAGTATTAAAATACACATACAAAAACATGTAGCAATGTTTCTCTAAATTAACTAAATTAAAAGAGTCCCGATGTTATATTAAGGAATGAACATGGAGCATCTTTTATATTGGCACTTTGTTTTAGAGATATATCACCAATCATATAGAATATTTTAATTCAAGATATTTTCAAAAATTTATACAAGAATTAACCAAAAACTATCATTAAAAAGAAATTTTTCACACATTTTAATGTTTTAAGAGTAACTAGGAAAAAAATTCAATTATTGCCTCGTAAGTTAAAATGGTAAAAAATGAAAGTTACATTAAATAAAACATTTCAAGGTAAATTTAAAAACTATATTTAAAAATATGTAAAACAGACTTAAGTACCAAAATGGTTAAAAATTAGAATTTCATTGTAATGCATATTTATTTCATTGTTATGAGGAATTATAAAAAGTAAGTCTTAATATATAATCTTAATAGTTATTTAATTTTTCCAGTTATTACATTTAATAAAAAGATAAGGGACAGTATTTTGGATAAAATACCATATAACATAAAATAATATATACCAGAAATTAAATTTTCCTTTCCTTTTACCACACATTCAAAAAACATAAAAGTTACAGTTAAATATTAGTTGATTTTATAAGATAACAAACGTAGCAGCAAAGTTGTATAAATCAATCTATTTATATATTGATATATTTTTAATGTTACAAATAAAGTTGAATTAGTTTAACTATGACAATTATAACTAAATGAAAAATGGGTAAAAACTTTATTGCTTACGTTTGTTTTGAGTATTTACATTAAAGTTGAGAACAATATTTTAAATATTTCCAAATAAATTTAAGGTTTCCTTTCATAAAACAATAAAACTGATTATATTTAAGGATAAAATATAAAACACACAAATGAAGTAAAAGCTTACAAAAAATATGGAAAATCATATTAAATACTATGGAATCAAATGAAAAGACGATCTTAACACTGGAAGAGAAATAAATAAATAGAACAATCTCATTGCATTTACGGCCTTCATTCTATTTCGTCATTCCTCCTCATTATTCCTGCAAGTCACAGCATGTTTGAAAAAAAATTTTTTTGAATATTATAAAACCGTGGCTTTAAAATATCGTATATTAATTTGAAAAATTAAGTACTTTAAATTTACATAGGAATAAACTTTGATAAAAAATTTTCGTTTTAATTTTGCGCTAGATAAAATAAACTAATATACAACTGTCAAGAAAAGCCATGAAAATGAAAATTATATTTAAAACCATCAAAATCAGGAAACAAAATTTTTGAGGATAAAATCTCGCATTTATTTGAAAATTAAAAATTATAAGATGAAAAATTAACTTAATCAGATATTTCATAAAAAAAATAATAAATAAATAAAAGCTATTGCAAAGGGATTTCCTCTCGTTTTACTAACCATCATGCAATTAAATGAAAGTAAAATATTGACAATTCATTTTTCAGAAAATAAAGAATTTTCAATGAAATAATTTCTCTAAAAGGATTATATGAAACATAAAATTTTTCTTTTTTCTTTCTTTTTTTTTTTTTTTTTTTTTTTTTTTTTTTGTAGAAAAGTATAAATATAATGTTTTTATTTATTTAAGATGCTTCCTTTTGATTACAACATTCCATTTAAATACATATTTTTTTTTATTTATTATTTTTTCGGTTTAAAATTTTATGTAATTTATATCAATATTTTTAACCATTAAATTATCTTATAAGAAAAATTATTTAATCATAGTGTTAAAAAGTAAGATTTAAAAATCACATGTAACTGTTTTTAAATATAAATAAAAAGGAGCCCTTAAATATGAAATTAACACTGCATTATGAAATATGAAATACATAAAAAAGTTACTGTAAACAAATAATAATTTAAAAAATTACTATCGTTATACTTAATAAAATTTAAAGTAAAATTATATTAAATACAACCTATCTCTGAGAGAAAAAACTAAATGTTTTTCATTTTAAAAGCTTACAGTATATAATTTATATTCATCATATTTTTTATCTTAAATTTTTTTTTTCTAATTTAGAACTAAAATATACATTTTTCCGCAATAAATGACAGGAATTAATACACGAGAGATCAACATTTTTAGACTTGTATTAGGTTATTTCTAATAACAATATTTCAAACAAAGCATTTTGAAAACTTACTATTAAAACTACAGTTCATTTGATTACATACCTTTATATATATATATATATATATATATATATATATATATATATATATATATATATATATATATATATATTATCTATATTATCATTTCAAGAGCAATTTATGTCAGATATGTAAGGGCTTTAGAACTTTAAATGTCATTAATGTCTGTGTAATGTTGACAACTTGCTAATAAATTAATTTAAATAGATATATAATGCTATTTTTTTACATATTAGATAAAACTCATTAATGGCTGAATTCAATTTATATAACAAATTAACATTTAATTTATTACATTTTGGTGTACAACAAAAAATTATCTTAACAATACTCTCAAGTGAAAATTTTCACAAAAATCCTTAGTCCCAATTACAAGAAAACAATAAATTTACTTTAGAATAAGCAAAATGGCTTTTAACAATTAATTTTAGAACATTTTAGAGCAAAAACTAGCCCTTTAAAATTATTCATATTCTATATTTATTTGTTATAAAATCTAAAATCAATTAATAAAACAAAACACAAAATAAATTAGTATCTTAAAAATAAAAATTCATAAAGATAGTTACAACTGAAAAGAACTTTGAAAATTTTCATGTATGAATTAAATAAAAGCAGACGATATAAAAGTCAAACCTTTTGCAATTACTACTAATTCGATTGTTAGAACAAAACTGAATAAATTATTATTCAAATATAAAAAAATCTGCAACTACAAAAGCTGAAAATTGTTAAAAATATATTAAACATAAGTTCCGTAGCATAAAAAATTTTTTTGCTTGGAAAGAATCTACAGAAAAAATCTATTTAAATACTCAAATAAAGTAAAAGAAAGTAAAATCAGACGATAAGATTTGCTGACAACATATTGTTCTAAACGTTCTATTCTTTATAAATTAATTCTAAAATAATTAGCAAGTTTACTTATACATCATAATGTTTTATACGAAAATTTAAAAACATACAAATTAAAATGAATTCATTAAGGTTCAACTAAGAATGAGGGAGAAAAGTCACCTCCATCATCCATTTGGTGAGTATCTTCCTCATGTGGGGCTGAACCTCCTCTTGAGCTTCTTTAAAATAACACCGGGTATTGATATGTCTAAAACTCTTCCCTTTAATTCTTTCATTTTTAATCAATTGCTGAAGCACTCTCGGGTCCCCATCTATTACCGGATCCCTCTTTGAGATGGGGCATACCATCTCGCCACACCACAGAATAGAGGAATCCATGGGATGAGATGATTATCGGAATTCCGTGAGATTTCAATTTCTCTCGCTCCTCTACGGTTCCTCCGAAAATCGTGACTGACGACTGTTCAGGTTGTTGCTTCCGTTTTTCTCGTTTGGGACGTTCAGGGTTGTCGTGTTACGTTTTTTTTTCTGATAAAGAGGGGTGGAAAAGCACGTGGTTTTTCTTTTACTATTTCCGCAGATGGTTGTGAAAAGAAATGGCTTGCGAGCTTTTTTATCGCCAACAAAATTCGTCGCCAAGTTTCAGTGCAAAAGACAGGTGATAGAAAAGTGACAGCAGACGGACGTCCGCTATGAGAAGCAGGTTTTGCTTTCGTTTTCAAGAGGGCGGAAATATACATATTTAATGGAAAACTTTCTTTCAAAAATTATGTATATAATTTTTTAATATTAATTTTGATTGGTGAATGATTTGTTTTTAAACATTATCAAATTAAATTATCGTACTTGGTTTAAGGCGATTTCTGTTCTACTTATGTATATTTTATTATTATTTATAAAATCTTTTAATAAAAGTTTTCGAACTTATTTAATTTATTAAAAAAAATAAAAACAAATATTTTTGAATATTTAGTAAATTTGTTTCGTTTATTTACTGATGTATTTTTAATAAAAAACATAAATAAAATTATTTGAAAATAAAAACTATTAATCACAATATGAGGAATAAAATTATGAATATATTTTCAGCAATAATAGCCACTTTTTATATTCTATTAAAACTTTTCTGTAAATTTATAACATTATAATTTTCTAAATTCTTTTGAATCAAATATTAATATTAAAAACATCACATTTCACAAGTTTCAATGATAAAAATTTTATAATTTTACGTTTGAAAATTTCTTAGGTAATTTAAATATTTCACAAAAAAGAGTTTAATCATGAAATTTTTGATAAAAACAATATTAAACAATCAAATATTTATTTATTAATAATATCGCTATATAAAATTAATTTTTTAATCACTGTTCCAGATATCAAACAATGGCCCTCAGGTCGCTTGATTGACGTCCTTTTAAGAACAGTGTAAAATTAGTATTGTTTATTTTAAAATATCTTTTACATGTTAAAATTATTTTTTTTTCTCCACCCTCATAAGCAAATCTTTAAAAATTTATCAGAGCTTAAAAGTATATTTTAACAAATAGGTAGAGTAAATTGAAACTCCTAAAAAATTTGAATGTACTTTATTTTTTCCCCACAAAAAAAATATATATATATAAAAAAATATTCCTTTTTTTTTTTTTTTTTTTTTTTTTGCTATATGAAATGAAAGGGATTAAATAACATTAGAAAGTAAGAGCACAAACTTTTAGACTTCAAATATTTAAATTTTTGAAAATGTAAATAATTTGCTTCTATTGTCTAACTTAAAAAGGATGAAAAAAAAAGCAAGCGATGACGTTATATATTGGCACGAACAAATGAGCAATTTTTCGCCAAACTGGTATGAAGGCCATCCCATAGCTTCACAACTTCGGCCTATTTTTATTGGACGAAAGTTAGCGTAAAGTTTGCCTGGTTGCCGATCTCTACTTGCAAGAGTGACGTAAAATAGAAGAGGCTGCATTTATCGTAACATTGATAAAAGCACATGGTGCACTATTTTGTTTATTTTTTAAATTCTCATTTGTAAATTAATTAAAATAATTAATTTTAAAATCTATTTTTCAGCTTTGCAATTTTTAAAACAATTCTAATTTTTAATATTTAAAGCATAAACTCTTTTATTAGATAAATTAAAATTTAATTTTATTTTAATTTAATTTGACTTGTTTGTGCTACCATTACACAGTATTCCGTTAAATAACAATGTAATCAAAATACCTAAATTAAGTGATTTATTAATTTAAATTCACAACAGTTTGTATCTAAAAATTTTAATATGAATACCGAAATTTCACAAAATTTTAAGTAAAAAAATTGTGCAAATATTTTTATTTAAATCATTGTACATATTATTGTCGTAACATCCCAATAAATAAAATGCGAACTATCAGGGCAAAATCAAAATGATATCAATTAAGCAAATTTAAGAAAAAACAATATTATTTTTTGACAATTACATTGCAAGTATGACAATAGTTTATTAGTTTTAAATTGAAAATATATAAAAATAACCAATAATTTTAAAATAAATAAATCCTACATACAGTAATGAAAAACACTGTACTTTAATATAGAAATAATTTAAAATCATTAATTTTATTAATTAAAGCATTCTAAATGTAATGAAGCATTGATTATCTAATTTAAAATAAACATGGCTTAAAAAAAGAGTGAAATTTTTTATAAAAAATTACATTTAATTTTTAAACAGTACACAGTTTTACAAAAAATTAATTTTAATGATACGTAATAGTAAGATTAATTTTCAAATATATATTTGATTTTTTAATATTAAATACAAGAGAGAATTTTTCTTTTTACTTAGAAAAAAAAAAAAACCCTTAAATTTAAATTAATTTAATTTTTAAGTAAAGTTATAACATGACAAAATAATACATTTAAAATCTAATTTAAAAAGAAAATAAACTTAATTTGCTAATATAGTACTCTTTGTAACTGATATTATTAATCAAAAGATTATGTTATAGTTTAAATAATAATATTTTATACTTAGCCTTTCAAGAGCACACTTAAAAATTACGCTGTCCCCCATACACCTCTATTTGAATTACAATTATGTTACTTCAAACAGTTTGTTACTTCTAAAATTCTAATGCATTTAAGTATTATAAAAATCAAATTTCGGCGGAAAAAATAACAATAGCATCACTATTCTGTAATAGGTGTCTTAATTCGGAATCACCATGGAAAATTTGAGTGAAATTATTTCAATTTATTTTTTCCAAATTTCTAATATTTAAAATTTTATTAAAATATTTTAATTTTAAGCAACATGAATGAATAAAAAGATTTTCTAAAATTATTCTTCATGATAGGAATATTTTTACTCATTAATTTACAATTAATTTAATTTGTCAATAGAATCATAAAGTTACATTTTAAGGAATATACTTTCATGGCACACCAAAGATAACCACAGTTGAATATGCTGTATGAGAACAATATAAAATACTTATGTGCAAAGAAACTGATAGGTATTTCTTTTAAACTTTTTTACTGATTTTACCGAATATAAATTGAACAATAAATACATAGTGATTGTAATTTATTTAACATCTTCCCGATTCAAATTTGAAAAAAATACACTTGCTAGAAAAAGTTTGCTTATAAATGCACAGTAAACATTCTAAAGAGAATAAAAGTACATTATATAATCTATATTAATCCCATATGATCTAATGTGGAGTCTAAAAGGTAATCGAACAACTCCAATTGCTGCCATTCACCCCTAAATCATTACGCCACTTCCGCCGTGTTTAACTCTGCAGACACAAAATTTTGCTTCTTAAAAGCCGTACCCTGTTTTCTCGACACCAGTTTACGCCTTTTGATGCCAAAGATACAAAACTTGCTTTCATTAGAGAATATTACTTTTTTTAAAAAACTCAGAAGGTTTACTGACAAGATTTAAACAATTTTAGCTAATTGGCAGTTTAAATACACGGCTTTCTACGAGCTACACGACTGTGATAGTCAAATTTTTTCGTATAGTATCTTCATGACGAGATTTTTTGAACCTTTCTCTAATATCAAGTGCTATTTGAGATGCAACAATTTTTTGATTTAAAAGTAAGAATTTTCAGGGTGCATATCTTTTTTCTTAAAGTTTGCTACGATGGTCGGTTACTCCGAGGCTTTAAGATAAAAAATTATGATGACTTGCATTATTGATTAATCCTTGGATAAAAGAATTAGTTCTTCGAACTATCTTTCCAACTGCTCGTAGAGTTTTACCCTCATTATTTTATCTTAAGATGATTTTCTTTTCATTCAGAACAATATCTTTTCCTTTAGAATCCATTTTAAGTCTACTTGTTTGCAAATATTAATATATCATATCAACAGGACAATGTTTTTTATTCTATTTACCTTGTTGTATTGCCACCAGAGTTAAAATGAATAAGTAGTAAAAAATAAATGCAGACAATATTTCATTTCATACAAGCTCACAGAGACTAAAATAATTAAGATTTTAAACATTAATACTTTTAAACAATGTGTGTTATCTTTATGAAATTGTTACTGATATTTAAGGAATTATTAAAGAAAAGTTTTATATAAAAATAGAATTAATATTGACTCTATAATGTACATTTATTATCTGTAGAATGCTTACTTTGCATTTGTACGCATACTTTTTCTGACAAGAGTAAATTCGAAATAATTATAAATTCAAATGTAGAAATAAAAAAAAAATAACGTAATTAACTATGTTATCGAATGAATATTAAGAACATGTTAACAAAAGTATGCTTATTCAATAGTAAACATATAAATGTAGTTAGCTATATTAAAAAAAAATTAGTTAAAAATAAATTATATATTATTTTCTATAATATTGTATTTCAAAATGAAAGAGAATTATTCAGATTCATAACAAAGCATTTCCTGCTCAAATCGTTTGATTATTTAGAGAACTGGGAAAAATATTTCTATAAAAGAAAACGAGAATTAAACCAAAAAGTAATTCGTATTGAAAATCGTTTGATTTTTTTTAAAATTAAAAAAGAATTCTAAAAGAAAACGAGAATTAAAGTTACGAAAGAAATAAACAGACTGATTTATAATCAAGAATAGATCATTTATACTCACATTTTAACACTTTCGTATTCATTGTACAGTCAAATTTCAACCAAGCTACAACGACGATGATCCCTATGGAGTTCATTTCTGAAAAATATTTGTAAAAATTCTAATTTATTTAATTGGCATAAGTTAGTGTGTTCTATAGTTTAAACTAAAAGTCAAAATCTAGATTAAAAAAGAAATCTGAATGAGAAAATTTTTAATTTTGAAGTATAATTTTATATTAATTTAATTTTTTTCCTGGGTGAAAGTTATGTCCTTCTTGATTACAGCAAGATTTTGACACATATTCAGAGAATATTAATCTTATGGCTAATTTTGAGGGTATTGGAAGCAAGAGTAACGTTTTTATTGCCGATGATTCTTAACACATGGGCTCAGAACAACATTGACATTTGGAACGATGTTTGTTTTTTCCCCTGACGATGAATGATTTAAATCGTTAGGAGAATACGCAAAATCATTACATTAAGGTGATATTTTTCCAACTCATTCTTTGACGAAGTATTTAACTCTCAAATATTTAATTCTGAATTTTTAAGAATTTATGACGCTCCCAACATCACATGATTTAATAGTTTAATTAGAATTAAATGGGTTCAAAAGTATGGACATACTTCATGAAAAGAATTTTTGTATTATGATTTTGACAAGAAAAGGAACTAATGAATTAAAAAATACTTTTAAGACATTATAAATCTGGAAGAAGAAAAAAATTGGAGTCTAAAGGAGGTTTTAAGAAGAAAGATTTGGATAATGATATCAACTAATTCTGTAGTAAATATTAGAAAAAAGTTTTATTTTACATAAAGCATACTTTTTAATTATCACCAACTTTAACAAAAATTAGCGTTGAAGAAAATAAATTTAGATAGAATATACTAATTATTCTGTAATTTCAAGCAAAGCTCGCACATTCAAGTACAAAATCAGTATTTCATAAATCGGCTAATAAAAATTTAAACAAGAACTGTGTAAAATTTAACGAATATTGAAGTTTGGGCTTGCTTAATACTTAATTTGAGTCTGGATAGACAGATGCAACATGTAATAATTTCATAAAACAATTAAATTAAAAAACTGGGTAAGTTTTTTTTATTTATTTTTAATGTCATTTATTCATTTCCAACATTAGTTAGGGAGCTCTCTGAGTTACAGTACAAATGTAAAAACATCACCGCGTTCAAATTCTTAAATCTTTGGCCTTAGCGCCTCCTGGTGCTAATACCGCACTCTTCGGAGCCAAATATTCAAGGGTTGATATCAATCACTTTTGATCCATGAAAGATTGATTTTATATTTCTAATTTCTCTAATTCAAGTTTATTAAAGTGAGAGAGGTTTTTCAAAGTTTTCTTTGAATACAACGTGCAACAAATATTTAAATGACTTGCAAGGGTCCTTCCGGCTGTCAGACTATCGGTTATACATAGTGCAGACAGTTTAATTTCTGAACAGAAAATAAAATGCTTAAGTTACAATGCAAACAAAACACCTATAAAACAGACGTTAAGAAACTACTGTCATTCAGTTAAGTATATATTTAAAGGCAAATTTTATTTATTTCAATGTAACTTTTATTAGATTTCTCAAAATAATATACTTCACATAATTAAAAAATGTTTAATTTTATTGAATGGTTTGTGGAAAGTATGTTTATGTCAACCTTTTTTCACATTATGAGAGGAAAGAAGATTTATTTTTAATTAGGGATCTGTGGATGAGACATTTTCAAATAAGGTATTCAGTATATTTAAATCATACTTAATACGCAGGTTAAATTCATACATCTTATCTTAATCTGGGCAAAATATATTAACACATTAAGTAATGTTATCCTTGTTTCTGAATTTTAATGGAATAAAAACTACAAAAATAATTTTTTCAATAGTTTATAATTTCTTTTCTTAGAATTCCGTGTATGCTTTTCTCAAACGTATGTTAACGTTAATCTTAAAGAGTAAAAATTAACTTAAACTGATACAAATTAATTCAACGGAACTGTTTTATTTTAAGAATTCCTTAGTAGATTTAACGATGGCAACATGAATTTAGTCATTACAGAATGGCAACCAGAATAATAAAATGAGTCGAACGCCGCTGCAATGAAATGAGCAGTTGAAATAAGTTTCCCGCGCTTAATGTTCACATTTTGTATTTTATTCTTCTGTATGGTATTTTAAATACTCTTGTTGTTCTTCTTAATCATATTCCGATGACGGTTGCACCTATTACAAAAAATCTAAATTTTTTTAAGAAATGCGTGGTCCATTTCAGAACGAGTCTTTGGTTTGAGATTTACTATAGTTTTTTGGATACTCACAAAGAACAAACTTTTGACAACCATCCTTATTTCGAAAATCCTTAGCACATTTTAGGTCATTTATATTTTGATGAAGTTTCATTATAAATTCGGAACTCTTCCATATAAAACGGGACATTCACTTTACAAAACGCGGGAATTTTTACAATACAAAGTATACAAAGGACATCACTTAACTGCGTAGAGGCAATGACACTGAAAAATTTGTGCTATACAAGAATCAAGGTAAAAAGAGGGGAAAAAATTTAAAAAATCAGGGAAATACAAATTGCCCCCCTTGAATCTCAGCAGTATGTTCATGTGCCACCCACAATACAAGGATATAAGGGGAAATATACAAAGTGAGGAAAGTCCATTCAGAACACATTCTAAAATGTTGGCTGAAATACAAATATCAAAGCTGATCTAATTACTTTACTTTATCTCAATTATTCAAGGTATTTTTTCCCTGTGTGGTAAATTCACAAATTTCTAAAAAATTTATACTAAAAGTGATTCAAACGTTAAAGTTATACGAGGGTTACTCTGAAATTTTTGAAATACGCGCAGACGAGAATTTATAAAATAAAAATAACAGTTTAATTTTAAAATACAAAGTATTTTAATACAGAAGACGATTTTTTACTAACTTACTTCAACTTGTTTAGCGTAGAATAAATTTTAAACAGAAGAGAAAATGGAGTTGACGCGATAACATTTTCGCGCTATGATTTTCTACGATTTTAAAGCAGGATTAGATCAAGAAGAATGCATTCAACGGTTGCAATTAGTATTTGGTGATGAATCTCCAGCTCGTGCTACTGTATTCAGATGGTTTAGAGAATTTAGAAGAGGTTGCCATTTTCTTCAGGATGAAAAACAAAGAGGAAGGCCGCCGTCGGCAGTAATACCGGATAATGTATCCGCCTTACGAAAAATGTTACTGGATGATAATCGCAGTACTTATCAAATGATACAGAAGGAACTTAATATTGGATCCGCAGCCATACACAAAATCATCCGTGAAGAATTACACATGAAAAAAGTAGTTTGCCGTTGGGTTCCCCATAATCTAACTGAGCACCAAAAAGAAGAGCGTGTCAGAATATCTTAAATTACTAAATGATGGTGGCCACCGCATCATTTCTAAAATGGTAACAGGTGATAAAACGTACATACCGTTTTTTGACGTTCTAACACGTCAAGAAAGCAAAGTATGGGTCTTTGAAGATGATCCCACGCCGACAATGGTGAAAAAACAACGCGCACTGAAAAAAGTGATGTATACCGTTTTCTTCAGAAGTACGGGATTGATCAAAGCCATCATGTTGTTAGGACAGAAGACAGTAACAGCAAACTGGTATACCACTCATAGCTCAGTGTTAAAGGTAAAAGCATTTAACATTTACCAATTAATTCCAAAAATTAGTCAACCCATGAAAAGGTGTCAAATATGTTTATATAATGTAGAATCAAAGAAATCAGAACTTTATATCTTTTATATTAAAGTACTTTATATATATATATATAAGCATTTCCAAAGAAAATAATATTTAAACAGATGCATTTAAATGATTAACTGCAAATAGAAACGAGATCATAATAATTTATACAGATGCGATCAAGGAAGAGCGCTTTATTTTTTTAAAAACACTGAAGCAATCAAAAATAATAATAATTTTCCAAAAAGAGCGATTTAAATTACACTCATAAAATTGCAATACTCTTTATCAAAATGTGTAACAAATATGTTGTGCAAATATAACACGAAAATTATCTTTTTCTATCATTTAGTGTTTTTAACAAGTATTAACATTTAAATTATATTTAACTTCTACTAATTATATTACTTCACTGTTTGCTTTTAACTAACGAAGCATTTCCTACTCCTGATTTCTCCCATTGATATACATCATCAATGATAAATATGATGATTTATCCTCAAATTTTGAAATTTATTTGTTAACAAACTAAATAAGACTTTAAATATTGAAAAAAAAAGAAAAGAAACATTGCAAAAAGCGTATAACCTAGGTCTTTTCCACTTTATACATCCAATTGTTGATTGGTTTAAAAAAGAAGGATTTTTTAAAAACTAAACTTTATAGTAAATTAAAAACCAAAGATAAATATGCAAAACAAAGTAGCTCCAAATGTTTCTAACACTAACAAATGACAGAAAAACAATAGTCGCTAAGTTGTAATATTTACTAAATAATCATTTTTTAATAAATGACATTTTTATATGTGTGCGTGTGTGGTACACATTTATGTTATTATTTTCCAATTATTTATTTAGTTTTTAATTTATTTTAAACAAATTTAAACTTTAAGCAGATTTTAATGACAAATATTATTCGGTTAAAATTTGCATAAACAGAAACAAAACACGCATTTTGCTGACTAGAATCAGAAATCTTAAAGATCATGAAAGACAAAAGCAAATAAATAAGGAAAAAAATAATAATAATCTTTTACGCAAACGAAAAATTATGAACAAATTAATCACTAAAGGTTTTTTAAATAATCAAGCAATAAAAATATTAAAAATTCTTCTTCAATTACATGATGCATTTTTATTTGAGAACGTCCCCTACCACGAAACTACCCACTTCATTTAGGCTCTTGTAAAAGATTAAATAAAAGCATATAAAATACAAATGTAGAATTTTTTTCCCCAAAGGGATAAAGGAACCTACTTTTGTGAAAACCCCCACACGAAGAATCGAATAAATTGAGCAAATATTTTGGCATTTGCTTCAGGAAAATTGAAGTGAAATTTTCTTTATGGATAGTAATTGGTAACACAAGACGGCAGATTTTTCTCAAATTGCGTGAGAAACGGGACACTTCAAGAATTCTTGAAGTCTACGGATGGGAATTTTCCCCGCACTCATTTTTAAATGCATCTTAATCACTGGATCTATTCGGTTTTGGTGTAGAAAAGTCCTAAATATATTTTTAATTGGATTTTTCGAAAGTTAGTATATTAACAATCAAAGAGAAAGTCAGATAAGAAAAAAATTTAAAATTTAGGGCAAAGTTTGCTAGAGATAAGAATAGAATGATTAAGAAAAGAGTCAAAATTTCGTGTTTGAAAACATCTGGTTCGATATTAAAGGAATTCATCATGCCATGAAAGATTATTCTTTTCAAGTATCCGAATAGGAGTATGAGGTAGAGCCCAACATTCTGCAGATGTGATACTGACTTGAGAATTGATTCGCTGATTCAAGCAATAATTTCATCACGTGATCATAGTTGAAAAAACAAGACGATGGGCTTTGTCATCACCCTCTACTATCAGAAGGTACTGCCAGTGTTCAGAGAAGTAGACTTTTTGTTGGCCAGTAGAAACGTTAGCATAACTATTGTCGACTGTAATATTACCAGTTGAAAATATTCATGTAGATTTCTTTACAAAGTCTGCTTATATAATCTCTTTCCAATACCGTTTATAAAATAAAAATGTTTGCTTTAATAGATGTAGGATAAGTTCATTTATTTAATGTCACTTCGATCGATAGAAAGAGGCAACAGGAAACATTCTAAATATCATTAAATACAGAAAAAAATAGAGAATTTTTTTTTTTTTTGGATAAATTGTAAACTTAACAGATTGAGTAGGAAATTTAATTTGTAAAATATGAAAAAGAGAAACTGAGTTGGATAAAGCATCATCTGTTTAGTTTTTTATTCTTGGCAACGTAAAAAATGGTATGGTTGTTTCATATCAGAAAAATGAATGTTTTGATATACTTTGCAGTTAATATTAATTTTTGTAGCCGAGCGATTGCAAACTAGTTAGCTCCCTAATTTCGAAGCAATAGGTGCCGAGTTCGAATTCTGGTTCAGACATGGATGTTCCTTTTTCTCTGTGTTTCTTTATCCTTTCACTTTCGGAGTAAAGATGGCGCACACACTAGGCGCCCCACTGAATAATATGCCATCATCTTCGACCCTTGTAGCGCTGAATATAATTAAATCCTAAGGGCAGTCGGGCATAAGAGAAGAAAAAAATCATACACTTATGTAACTTCTAAATTAATCTTTAAAATTTTTTTAAGTCTGGAAAAATTTAATTTTCCCAGAATGTTAGTAAAAATTTGTAAAAACAATTCCTGAGCTCCAATTTTTACTACATCTCAACCTTTATCATTTTCAGAATAGCATGCAAATTTCAAATCGAATAATAAAATTTTTATACTGCAAGTACATCGAAAATGAAAAAATAAATAAATAAATAAATCAAGTTTTTTTCATCCGTACAATAAATCAAGAAAAAATGGAGGATAAAGTCGTATTTTTCTCTTTCTTGATTTTTAAAACTGGAAAAATTATTATTTATATTAACACACACACATATATATATTACAAGCTAAAAACTATATAATTTTTCATGAATACAGCTGCAATATGCTTCTAATAATATAATAATAGGGACAAAGAAAATGAAATACATAGTAACACCGTATTTGTTTTGTAAGAAAAAACATTCTTCAAATAACTTCTAAAGTAAATTACACTTATAAAAATTTCTTGTAAATATTTATTTTACAAATGCCGAACATTATCTCTTAAGCCATTGGTCCACGGGCTCTCCAATATTTCCCGGCAATGTTCTCATATTGAGAAAGTAAAGTACAATAATTTAAATGCTCAAAAATCATTTCTCCAGTCTAACCAATATCCAGAATTTGCTTTGTATGCCTCTCGACGGTTGATTTTTTGGGTTCGAGACTAATTCGGCCGGAATTTAAATGCGAATCCCGAAATAATGAAAAGAATTGGTAAACTGGAGTAATGACCATGTTTAATCCAAAAATCTGGATCGGCGTTTCAAAAGATTTAATTTGAAACAAGGTGAATTCTATATGGGCTATATCTAACAACATAATACAAATACTATGGACCCCTATTCCAGTTTTTCCGGAAATGTAATGCAGGTAGTTTTCCCTTTTTATATTCACAAAAAGAATTGTACACATTACAATGTTAATATGTTAGAATATCTTCTTTAAAAATGGGAGTAAAAAATTATTTGGAATACATAGAACAAGTTACACCATTTTTTCCAGCTCCCTTTATGTTTCTTTTGCATCGACAACCGCAATTACAATGAATTGCTTACTGAAAATTTCTTTTTCACATTACTTTTAACAAGCTTTTAATTTCCTATAGCATTTCGTTTGTAAATGAAACTCTCTTACAATCCTGATTTAACTACATATTCACTTCGTTATATAATTGTGACTTAACATCCTTCACTATCTCCTGATAAATATTTTTCATATAATTATATACATTTCGTATGTGTACCGTAAATAAAATTTCTCCCGAACATATAATTAGATAAAAATTCGTTCTCATTCATAAAATTATTAACTGCAGAGAGTCAACATCAATTTCAAAGAAGCGAAACAAAAATTTACAGATTGCTCATATTATATTGCTACAAGCATATACGGATATATTTTGCAGTCAACTAGAAGAAATTAAACATTGAAAAAGTAAATGGACTATATTTTAGATATCGAAAAATAATGAAATAATTATTGAATGCCAAGAAACACAAAAATAAATATCATTAATAAATATTTATATGATATATATATAGGAAATTTAATTCCTATCATATAATGAATTCCTATCATATAATAATTCCTATCATATAATGTGGAAAAAAGAATCTTATTCTTTTTACTCACGAGTTAACAATTATAACGAAGTAAGAATTCATTTTTCTGTAAAATACTAATAAAAAGTTTAATCACCTCTACACACACAGAGATGTGTTTATATATTAAACTATCATGCCATGTTTAAGAGAAATTAACCTGAATGAAAAATACACACGTGCACAGACTACCTAATAAGGCTAATCTCATCAATTATCTCTGGAATGTCAACAAAGGAAAAATTTTAGTCCTAACAAAAAGTATTTATTCTAAACAAGAGGCGACCAGTCGCAAAATTCGAAATTTAATGTTCTTAATAACGACATTATATATATATATATATAAATATATATATATATATATACTGACTTTTCTATAATTATTTTAGTTAATATTAAAAGTGTCTGTGTTATTTCGAATAGATTTGACAATAATTATGTGATTAAAATTGTATAATTATAATCACACAATATTATTGTGTAATTAAATCACACAATATATAAGTTTTGAAAAATAATACAAAATATTATATTGTGTTTTGATTTTCGACTAGAAATTTTATAAAGTTGTTTTCTAGGCATTTTGTTAATTTAAATGATAAATATTTATACAGATTTATTAAATATTTAATGTATTATTAATATTTTTGCACTCAAGCTCGTTTAAAACATTAGCTACGTTTTACTTAAAAATTTTGATATTGCCTTTGTAATTTAAACAGTAATTAATGCTAGATTGTATGTGAAGTAACTAAAGTGGTTTATGTCGCGATGCACATTGTTCCGGTTCACTTCAAAAACGAAAACACATTATGATTCGTATTTTCTTATTTTAAAACTGTCCTTTTGGCGTAACAATCAGCAATGGCGAAAAAATATGAATGGCATCGGACCCTTCCTTTCCTCCTTACACTGACAAAATAAATTTAAAAATATTAATAGTAACGTTATTAACTACTTTTTCACATTCTTGAAAAGGTATTATTTTCGTCCACTAAAGCAAATTTATTTTTCCCAATTCGTCGCCGATCGAGAATACATTGCAACGTAAATGAAAGAAGTTCCGACATCAGTACTAAATAATTTCGTAATTAAAATTACTTATCAAGCGTTCTACAGCTCATTCGTTTGTTCTTAGCTGATCCATACGTGAGATGTCATTTCCTGGCATATAAAATAAGTTTTTTTTTTTTTTAAAATAGAAACCAATAAGCAAATAATAAATATCGTTATTCTTTCAAATCGCTTTCCGCCAGAACGTAGTACATATTTTTCACTAAAAATCAACATCCAGGAAAATGATGTGCCCCTACCACTACAATATAATGAAATAATATTGCCCTGTATCAACATCAAAATATGAGCTTCATTTTTTAATTATAGAACATGAATTTACAGGGGTAGGGAGAGAAAAAGAAAACGAAGTAAAAAGAATTCTTAATTATTCATAGATGCCTCAACTATCAAAAGATAATTTATTATTATTATTTTTTTTTTTCTTTCTTACGATAAGGTTTTGTTAATCTCAACGCACATTTTTTCCCCTGATTTTGTTTGGTTTGTCGCTCAGCAGCCACTTTTCTGCACAAGAGGGCTATTTAAACCGGGACCTACGGTTTAAAAAAGATTTTGAACCACTATAAACATTCAAACCCAAAGTGGGATTCAAATCAACGAGCTGTTGAATCGAAGGCAAGAGCGCTAAATATTAAGCTACAACTTCAGAGGTCTCTCTCTCCCTCTCTTTTTCTTTCTTTTTTTTTTTTCTTCTTTTTTTGCACATGAAGGCTTATTTGATTTATAGTTTAAAGTGGATTCACTACGAGCGTCCTGTTTTGTGATGGGAATTAAACCCATTGGTCATAGCGCTAACTATTGCTCGTCGCTTAGGAAGTGTGCATGAACTTTTACTTGGGAAAATTTACGATTGAATGATTCCTACAGTTAAAATTAAATTTTGATCTTAGCAAAAATTTTGTGCCTAAAAGTTGGATAGAAATGTAAACGATTCTTCGGAGAAAATCGACTAAAGTGACTCAGAACAATAGATTAAAAACGTTGTGCTTCGCTTTTTGTATGCACATTAGCGAGTTTCATTTTTTTATTTATCACTCTCCTTTTCTGCACACGAGAACTAGTTAGACCATAACTTAAGAGCACATATGTCTCAGACAGGATACTTGGAAAACTTCCGAGTGCAAAACATGAATACAACTCATTACTTTGGCCTGGTTGGTTAGGGCATTATTTTCACTATCGGAAGGTAGTGAGTTCAAATCCTTGCGTGATCGAAGATCCGCCGTGTTCGCTGAAGGCGAATGGGGCACGTAAAATAGGTTGTGGTCGCAATGTCCTCCAAGTGAAATTTTACCTCTGAGAGTGCTGCCACTCCCAAGTATTGGAAACCTTCTGCTTAGTTCCTACTTCAAAATCACGAAGACTCCATCCGGCTGCTTCTGCTTAACTCATAGGTTCCCAAAGTGATCCAGGTCCATAGGAGACCACTAGGGAGTCCACATAGATGTGAAAAGAAAATAGAGGTTCACAAGTTGTAAGTGGGAGTCCACGAAAATTTTTATGGTTTTCATAATAAAGAACAAAAATTTTGTCTTGGATTTACCTAAGTAAGCAGGTAGCATCATTCACTTGGTAGATATTAAAAAATATTCGAGACTCAGCTCAAACACAGAACTGAATAGAATAATAGATAATAGTACAAGTGTATTTGATCAATTAATGAAGCAAAATATTAGTCGACGCGAATTCTCCCAGTTTCCGCACTAATGTCCTGATGAGGATATTCAGACTTACGCTCAACATTTAAGTACCCTGCACGATGACTTCAAAAATAGATTTGAAGATCATTCTGACGATGGAAATACCACCATGAATCATAACCCCATTTGATGAAGAGGCGAATGTGGTATTACCAGAGGAGCTCACCACCAACGAGGAACTGAAGGAAGAATTCAAAAAAGGCTATCAAACATTTCGGCTGCAGGCAGAAATCCCCGAAAAATATCCTGGGCTATGGGAAATTGAGAGAACATTTTTGAAAGCGTTTCCCTCGTCATATCTTGTCAAAAGAAGTTTTAGTGCCGTTACCAACCTGTTAACAGAAAAAAGGAGAGCAGATTGAACATTACAGAAATGGGGAGATTACAAAACTGAAGTCAAATATTGATAATTTGCTTTGTTAATTCATCAAGTACATCCGTTTCATTAAAAGTATATGACTATTTTTTATCGTTGATCAACATTTTAGAGTTCATTCTTGATTTTTTTATCAATTATTGATTGTTTGTAATGATAAATGTATATTATTTTAATAATTAGGACAAAGAAAATGCGCTACTTTTTCTTCTTCTTAACACCCCTAATTTAGGATGCTAATTTTTTTTAGGAGTTTTGGGAATGCAGTAGAAATGTAGCAGAAAGGGGTCTATCGAAAATAGGAAAACTTTGAAAGTGGTCCACGAGAAAAAAAGTTTGGGAACCCATGATCTTACTGGTAAAGCCCAACTCAGAGCTAGGTACAGGGAAGCATGCTGGTGCAACAACAGCTCATCAATTACGAAAAAATATTCCAAATATCAAAAATGCGGCGGTTGTCTTAACACCACCTTAACAACTAAATACTCGATAGACGATATCAATGATTACCCCAAGTGTTTTAATATAAAAATGAAACAGCTGACCAATTGTTTATGATATAGTATATAAATTGAAACAACTAAGACCAGGATAGAAAGTTATCGTTTATTAAGATATGATTTCAACCATCATACATAATAGTTTTAAAAAATTTTGGTACGAATTTGTCGTTTTTCCGACCACTGGATCTCGTAACTAGGTACCACCGTGCCTCTACACGTGTAATGTGATTCCAAATTAAATTCGATTATTGAGAACTTAATTTGAGAACTCAAAAATTATTTGTGTATCTAAAGAATTATTATTTGTATCTTAAGCACTTTCATTACCCATACTATTCCCCGATGTGCGTGAAGTAAAATATCGACATATTGAGTATCGATATTAATAAATTGATCGCTTATGCCGAAAATTAATTTTTCCAATCACCATATGTATTTCGAAGCTATGTTTTCAAACGGTCAAATAATAAGTCCAATACTAGATCAAGCAAAAATCGAGTTGTGATCGATGCATGTGGAAGTTTAATGCTTTTCAAATGGAGAGGTATAGAAGAATGTTATCTCAAGTGTCACTTCTTAATCATGGTTAAGCATAGTTATCTCTTAACCATAATTCCGGTTCTTAACCATTAATAATGATTAAAAAACTACTTATCACCAATAAATCTTTTTATGAACAAAAAACATTTTTTATGAACAGTGAAACGATGTTGGACTAATGAGGTTGGATAAATTTGCTGTGACCATATATCATAAAACAAGCGATTGTGGAATAATGAAACAGATGGGAATGGTTATAAAAACCATAAATTATGAATTTACAATATAATTTTTTAATTCGTACATAATTTAAAACATTTTAATCTTACTTAATGTGACTAAAAATAAAATACTATAATTAAACAAGATTAATTTTCAAATTTTGTCTGAGAATACTATTTAAGAGTATCCGCTCAAAATGAAGTATATTTAAGTCGTTTTTTTTTTTTTAAGTCATCTATATTTCTGTGGTTTTAAGAGAGCACATTTAGTATTTTCTAACGTTGAATTTCGAGCCGAAAATAAAAGAACTGTAAGACAATAACAGCAATAATTACATATTTTTCCCAAGAAAAACACACTGTGTCAGAATCAGCCAACTAGAAACCCGAGAAGTGATTCACAAATGACCATTCTCAATAATTACCCATATGCCATGCCATCCCGAGTGGCATCACTTATTTGGTGACGTCACATCCTGTCGTCTGCCGGATATAGGAAATCGATTCAGATAGTGTATAGAACAGAGGGGTTTAACTCTCGAAATGACACTGCCTCGGTTTCCTTTTTATTTTTTATTGGATCTAGGGGATGCGAAGAATAGAGAGGGGTGTTCGGAGGACATCCTTTCGCTGCTTATTTTTTTAAAGACCGAGGTTTCGTTATTCTTAAGAATTGGGTGGCATTCTACTTCTGAGTGCGATTCTGGTCAAGGTTTTTCAAAGGAAGCGGTTTGGCGAAAGAAGGGCGGAGGAGAATTGATTCTGTTAAGATAGCACAAAAGCATCAGTACATTCCGCCACTTTCAGAAAAATTAATAAAAAATGTCGTTATCGGTAGGTTTTTCATTTAAAAATTTAATTACGTTTGAAAAATATGGTGATAAAACCTCACTGGATAACGAGAAGGACTTGAATCCTCTCATAAAAAGTTCGGAAGAAATTAGTGTCGACTTAAGCTTAAAGTGGACCTTGACGATGAAGAAAAGAGAAGGGTGGTTTTTAAAAGGTATACTGTGAAAAGATTCACGAAAAATATTGAATTTTTAATAATGAGGATATTATTAAGACTGTAAATTTAAGCATAATGAAAAGTTGGTCAGGACATTTGAGGATGTATGTAAAATAAACTGCGACTTTAATGCGAATCCAAGTAGAAGATCAAGGCGCTGACCGAAAAAGTGGGCTAATTACCCAGGTTAAAAATTTTTATTCGGAAGGAAAAATTGAAAATAAATTTCGGGAAAGACGTTGGTTTGCGAAGGTTTTTACATAACATGGTAAGATACACAAAGCAACCTTGGCAATTATAAAAAATGTAAATAAAATGATACTTTAAAAAAGTGCTATATTATAAAAATAACATTGAATTTGACTAATACATGATAGTAAAAACTATTTATAGGAGTGTAAAACAACTTATGCCTTGTTATCAACTGACTAAACAAAAGATACAAGTACATAGTTTGTTACCCTGTAGTGACCAGCCTAACGTCGAAAGGTGCTGGAAGGCATTTTAGCATCCACCGCGTAAAATGCCTTTCAAGTGTTGCAAGGGTGGAAAATCCTCAAACATCCACCGCGATAGTTAGCATGCATAAAATAAAAGCGCAACATCCATTTTCAGTTGTTCAACTGTGTCTGGGATCGGCCCGACACCTTATGCTCCGAAGGACGCTATCTTACCACTAGGCCTCGGTGAACCTAAGAAACACAGTTAAAATAACTTTTATTTACCAACAAAAAGATTTAAGCTAAATAATTGTCTTGTCGGCTTGCATCACAACTAACCGATATATCAGCCGAAAGATTAGTGCTTTGTGTGGTCTTCAGTTCAGAAGTTTATATGTTTAAATCCCATGTTGGGCTTCGACGATTCCAAAAATTCGGAATCTACTTTAAATTGTAGTTCGCAGTTTAATTAGCTCTAATGTGCAAAAAAATGACCGCTGGGCGACAAACAAACTAGTCGTATCAGAAAATTAGTTCTATAATATTAGCAAATAGTTAATACTAATCAATATTATAGGAAATCATTATTTTCAACTCACTAAAAACAAAAAGTTATACTTAAATAAAATAGGTAAAATAAAAAGTAAGTAAAATAAAATATGGAGCGTAAAACAACTTAAGTATTTTATAAGCTTTAATCATTATTTCGTTTCGCCTTATTTTCCGATTATCTGAATCGCAACAAAGATTCATAATTTGTGTATGAACTTTCAGCTCTCTCTCTTTCCAAGCTTTCATATGACAATAACAAAACGATATTCAATACTATTAAAGTTTAATATGCAGAAGCCCCCTTAGTCACACGATTATTGGCAGAGTAAGACAATGGACCAACGGCCTTCCAAACATGAAAATTGTGCATTTCCCCCTACTGAAATACATAATGCAAACATTTGGTTCTCCTAATTATTATTCCGATAGCTTAGATACAATTAATAATGTTTTACACTCGAAACTATTCTATTGCATAAAAAATGATTTCTAAGTATTTCTTTGACAGTCCAGAGCAAATAAAATCAGTTTCCTTCCTTTCTTCGACTATTCAGTGTCATTTAAAAGCAGCGACTCGTATAGTTGTCATAATATTTGAAGCACATGATAAAGCAGTGTTTCGCAAACCGTAAACATTCCTCCAGCACTCTATCTTCAGTTTACCTTAAACGACCTTAGAAATATACCATTTATAATCATTTTCCAATTTTAATGTGCCAATTTCTTGAAGTTCTAAATTTGATTTAAAAAAAAAAAAAAGTGATACAGTTTGCATTAACATTACACTAGAAAACATGTTGGGGCTATACTCTGAGATATATTTGAGAAGTACTTTGCATGTCATTTAAAGATCTGATTCATGCAATGCTTTAGAGAGGTTAAACTCAACGACAGACACTTTCCTCGTTACTAGGTGTGCCGCAGGGCTGCAACACAATGGGGGCAGCCGGAGGAACACATCATAGGTGGCAGGGAAGAACATTTTAATAGTTTTCAATCCTGATAAATCTGTAAGCGAAGACCACGCCGTAATTCGTCACTCATGAACATTGAATACTTTAACATCAAAGAGTGTCACAAAGTGATTGGATACTACGTAACTGAAAACTAAGATGGATGTTGGCTGCCGGAAAGGTACGTTACACTAAGTAGACTACATTCATGTATCGCAAGAGAGAAAACTAAGAATACTCCTCAGTAACAATTTCGATAAATGTGCATGCAGAAAAAACACACTACCCCAAGTTCAACAGTGCTTGGAAGTTTTTCCACCGATGGATACGGGCCTGCCACTGAACTCTTCTGGTAGAGTCCCCAACTGAAAGCTGCAATAATCAGTGAACTCTTGAATAAAATTCAAATGGTTTCCTTAAACTTGAAATTATAGTACACAACCACTCTGACGTAAATTGCAAAGTAGTCTATTATTAATTTATAAAGAAAGTTGTTACGTCGGCACACTTTCATGTGTTTAGTACTGAGGTGGGCTTTACTTGTCAGTGGAAGCAGCCAGGTGGGAGACCTCCTAATTTAGAAGCAGGAATAAAGCAGATGTTACCCTAACAAATGCCCCGACACCCCCAGAGGTATCATTTCACTTGGAGGACATTGTGACCACGACCAAATGAACGTTCCCTATTCACTTTGAGTGAACACGACTGATCCTCGTTTAAGTGCGGATATGAACTCACTGTTTGCCGATAATGAGAACGGCACACGAATCAACCATGTCAACGCGAACTGAAAGGAAAAATGAGTTCATTTAAATTGTTTCTGAAGCCTCTCTACCTCGTGGGAAAATCAATGACAAAGTCAAAATCTAGTTAATATAAAGTTGGGAAGCACGTAATTTATTATCTTCCAATTAGAAGAAAATAACACTTATCCAATAAAAATTACCGTTTTTTTTTAAATCTCAAATTATATATATATATATATATATATATATATATATATATATATATATATATATATATATATATATATATATCAACTGTTTCAACTACGATATCAAGTGAAGAAAAATTATTTTAAAGATTTTGTGTCAGATATAAAAAGCTGTTTTAAAAAATAAAAACGTAAATTTATACAACAAAATAAGAATCAAATAAGAACGAAATCACAACTTACAATACACAAATATCATTAAGAAGATCATACAAAAAAATAGATTTGCTTCTTCTCAGAAAAGCCAAACCCACCGATTGCAAATTTCTTTAGAGAAAACGCTAAATTACAGAGCATTTAAGGTCACCCATCAGTCAACTGAAAGAAACCTTGACACAGCAAACTCTTCTCTCGCTTCAATTTTTTTCCTCTACCCATATTTAAATTGCAATTATGGTAAAGGTTTCCAATAAGACCACTTAATGCGTCCTCGAAAACTACATGCACGGTAAAGTAATTTAACTCTCTAGTTTCCGGGTTCGACTCTTAGTTCTGTGTGCAGTTTTTTTGACTTCTGAGAACTCTTGACAATTCACTTTTCTATATTTCACTGCGACGAAATGCTTTTTCTTCATTAGGAACTGTAGATAATTAACTGTGAATAACAATTGCAGAAACTCTCTTATGAAAGATTAGTTTTAACATTACGCACAGCAACCACAATATTCAGTATGCCATTCGATTTCACAAAGAAATGCACTCACCTTGAAGCGTTGATTTTCATTATAATGACCTATCTGATTTTCACATAAATGAAATATTAACAAAAAAAAAAAAAAAAGAATGAGGACATAATCATTACGCCATCTGGTCAATACAAGTTTCCCCGTTAAAGAGACTAATTATTTCAATTGTGAGTAGAAATCAAAGAGAGTATGCTATTTAAATGACTGGAAATTAAATAATTTCGCCTATTTTTAATTGTGCTGAATTCAATATAAAACACAGTTAGAAAAACTTCAATTTTTTCATAAATATAAATTAAAGGATGATACTAAACTATAATCTAGATAATAAAATATGTAACATAGATAATATGTAACTAGATAACAAAATATGTAACATTATACATTTATTCTTTTTAGTAGTTTTTGCGGTGTCAGAAATTTACCCAATATAAATGCCAGATTCATTTAATAACACGATAAGAATGGCAAAGAAACATTATAATAAATTCATTGTAATGTATAGTTCCAATATGCATCATCTTTCATGATTTCTTAATGGAAGATAAAAACTGAAGCAAATACTTCACAAAAATAAATAAAAAAAAATTAATGCTGTCATAAGCAAGGTGTTTGTCTTAAGATTTAAAATAGATAGTTTAAAATATCGCAATTATTATTTTAGAATTCTATTAATTAATAAAAAATCCATCAACTTTTATTAGGTTTTAATTCAAAACTCAATCTTACTCAATGCGAGCTATAAGCCTATGAGCATAAAGCTCCAAAACAGTTTTTTTTGTCGTTAATTAATATAGTCAATGAAATTTTTAAAATTTTAAATTGTCTTTGCCGAGTTAAACTAACTATAAAGTGGATGTGTGTTTTGTCTTATCTTTTTCATTCTACTTTTCCTTCTATTCTATTGTCAACGTGTTAATGGCTTGAATCAATGGAAAACGGCTACTGGCACAGATGCCGTATAATAGAGCGTAGGCTGAAACCAGTAAGGGGCTTAAAAATTGAGTTTTGTACCACTTCTTTGGAGCCAATTTAAAAATATAAAATTATACTCGATTTTTATGTGGAAAACATAAATGGAAAAAGTGCCATTGTGTCTTTGAACACACGCGCATTGTTACATATTCATGTTAATCTCAAAAATAATAAAAGATTGAATCACACAATACAGTTCAGCAAAATATAGAATTTAATGGATTTAATAATCCAAATCAAGAAATATTTTTTTACCTAATTTATATATCAATGATTCACTCTGTACAATAGAGTAAATAAGTAATCAATAATTTAATAACTGATTAAATGTTAGATAAATAATTTTATAAATATTTTTAAAGGGAAGGAGAAAATGTACAGTATTGAAATGCAGACAATATTTATCCCTAAATCATGCAAGTGTACTTCAATATAATATTCAACTTTTCAATATAATGATAATTTTGACAAACACAGTTACATTTATATGAATAATACAATAAATTATAAATTACTTCAACATGAGTTTTTACTCCAAAAAAATAATTTACTATTAAACAAATAAATATACAGCATTTGAAAATCATTAATTAAAATACTGAAATTTTATGTACTTACAGAAATAGTTCTTATAATTTCTTGAATAAAAAGAAAAAAAATCGCAGTGGTAAAAAACAATTCTGATCAACCTCAAAATCCATATCAGCTTCTAGTTGACAATTTTTACATCCATAACAAGCATAAATTTCAGTACATTTCACTTTAGAAAGGTAGCATGAACATAATGCTACAACACAAGCAGTCTTTTTACATTTACATAATATGTGCTCCACAAGATACTGGAAGGAACAACTTCTAACGACATCCAATCAATGTATAATACATTGTCTCGCGTATTCCACCCATGGACAGTTGAAAATACTTGCTTATTTTTTCAAAAAGACTACAAGCAGTTTGATAGTTTGCGTGTAAAAAATGCTTTATTAGTGAATCGTTATTTGTTGGTAGCATGCTATCTGTTACATACCCTAATACAAACCATTCATATCTTCAGTTAGTTTGCCCATAGAGTTCACATGTAAATTCTTCCAATTTTTCTATAATATCAGTTTTTAGATTCCATGACTTACCAAGATTTGGAAAGCTACTGTATAGTCTTCTGATTTCATCGTGTTTTTCAATGCTTTTACTTTTCTCACGAAATGAACTTACAGAATCACAACCGATAAATATATGTAGAGCTACCAAAGCATCAGAAATATTAGTTCCTAAATTCTCACTAATTAAATATATATTTAATAATTTAAATTCAGATGTCGTTCCTGAGGCAAAAAACACTTGCGAATTTAAGTTTCGAGTCAACCTAATATGAACACATCAGTATCAGAACTTTTAATAACGATATTTTTAAGTGAGCCTGAAGTTTATTTGTTTGTCGCTCAACGGCCATTTTTTGCTTACGAGAGCTAATAATACCGGGACCTATGGCTTATAGCGGATTCTAAACCACTACAAACATCCATACCCAAGGAGGCTGAAGCATGAGCCGCATGTAAATTATTTCCTTGCTATTATTTCTTTGCAAAAAATTGTGGCACAAGTGCCAAAAAACAAAAATGGCACAGGTGCTGTATAATCCATGATTCCATATCTGGCAACAACGTGTTTATTACGTAATACATATGGAGACCTATAAAAATTAAGCAGAAAATTCTAATATGGTAAACGTAATATTTACGCCATCGCGCACGACGATACGTCATCTTGGCAACTTTTCTTCATTGCCAAAAAAAATCAGAATTTGGCATCATGGCTTATACAGCACCTGGGCCAAAATTTTAAAAGACTTTTCATAGAGAATATTTGAAGTTACAGATTCACATGGTTTTACAGATAAAAACTTCGTACAATGTTTGTAACATGAACGATAGTATCTAACTTTTATGGCCATAATATCCTATTCCTTAAGTGATGCAATAAATTTTTATCATTTTTCAGTTGCTGCAGACAAAAAATTTGTAAAACAATTTGCATTTGTTTTACATTTACTTAGTTTTTCTCTTTTTCTTTTTCCGGAATGTTTCTCTTTCACAAGTTTTTCTGGCAATATATGAGATCGACTTTGAACAGCAGAATTACTTTTGCTTCATCTTATACGGTTACATATATTTTCTAAAAAAAACTTCCATTACCTTCTGATAAATTCTTACATCGTTTTTCAAAAGCAGAAATTCTAGTCTTATCGGTAAATAGTTGGTAACATTTTTTTATGATATCCAAGAGTTTTATCAGTAGGTAAACAGAAACATTTGTCTTCTTCCAGAAGCATTAAGCTCTCAAAAATTGAACGCTCATAAAAATCAAGCAATATTCATTTGTGAACGCTCCAACTTTTTTCAGAAAAAGGAGAGATAATTCCAAGATTTTCTTTTCCACAATGCAAGCAATTCAAAATTGAAGTTATCGTTAAAACTGAAATATTAAATTGAACGTTAATTGTCAACAAAACATACTAACTTGTTTGTTTACAATAAGAAGCATGTGTATAGTGCTCTATTTTTATAACTGCGTTTCTCATTGGATAACTCTGGGGTGAGGAACAGGGTATAAGAAATTTGATTGGTTAAATTTGCGGATGAACAAAACTTTTGTATGTGGAAGTTGTAATAAAAAAGTATTTTTTAAATTCTCAAAACAATGTGCACTTTACAAACGCAGAACTTTATGTAAATAGTAATATTTGACATTGAATTATAAAATGCAAATGGAATTTACATTGGACCCAAATTGCGGGAGCAAACATGCAAGATAAGAGTGTTGAGCCCAAGGCATATAATCTTGGATGAGACGAATTCTGAGTTCGGCAATTTTTTTTTGGTGGATTTTCTTGTTTATCTGGCAACCTAATTTTTATTACGTCAAAGAGAGATGGAGACCGATATGAATTATGTAGAAAATTTTATTCTGGCAACCTTAATATTATGTCATTGCGAGACGTCATATTGTCGACATTTCTGCTTCGCAAAAAAAAAAAAAAGATTATACGGCATTTGTGCCCGGCTTCTCAAGCCGATGCTTTGGTCTTTATATAAGAAATCATTTTATTAACAAAATGAACTTCGTCAATATTCTCAGACATTCGATGGTGAACTTCGCCTTGTTTGATGCCGCTCGAAGAATGCAATTTGAAGGCAGGCAGCAACTTTATCGACAGGTCGTATTGATGACACTGTGTCAATACGATGTGACGTAGATGAAACGTTATCTGATGTAATATATATTTTAAACCAATGTAATAAAGTGACGTAATCGTGATTTCAACTGGAACAAAAGAAACAACCACTTTGTGCGGGGTGGAGGGAGGTTGAGAATCATGCTTTCCGAAAGGAATTTTCATAGGTAATAAAACGTATTGACTAATCCTAAGAAAGAAAAGTATGATAATTCACCTCGAAAGATTTATGCAGAAATACAGTTCCATCTACTTTTGTTCAGTGGTGATTAAAATCGAGTCTTAGATTTCCTACGCTTTAGATCATACGTGTTAAAGGCTTAAATCAATGGAAAATGGCTTCTCAAACTGATGCTTTGGTCTTTATGTAAGAAATCATTTTATTGACAAAGTGAATTTCGTCAATATTCTCAGATATTCAATGGTGAACTTCAGCTTGTTTGCTGCCGCTCGAAGAATGTGATTTGAAAGCAGGCAGCAAATTAATCGATAAGTCGGATTTACAGGGTCTTCTCAATACGTTGTCGTAATTAATCATGTGTGACGTAGATGAAACGTTATCTCACGTCATGGAGGATATAGTTTATAATGTGGATCAAAATACAAATGTTTCTAAGAAACCGAGTTATTAGTGTTTGTCATTCTCTATGGCCGATCTTATTAAAGAACAGCTTCTTACATTAAGTACCGTTAATTTTATTTGAGAGAGAAGAGCTCCTGATAGGTAAGGACATCAAATGCAGGTGCTGGTAGGCTGCAAACGTCCTTAGATAAATAGTTTGCCTTCTCGTAGATCAAAAAGATCTACATGTGATGGGATCCATTGTAAATGAACATCATGATCAAGTGAGATATACTTCAACTTGTCATGGATGGATGCACTTTTTAATGTCTTATTTAATTAATAAATTATTGTTTAATTTTAATAAATTAGAATTAAAATGTCTTAACTTTAATCAGGGTATAAAATCCTATTCTCTTTACCCAAAATGCTGCCAACATCCGGCTTCAGCTGATCATCATATTTTAAGATGCTTTGGACCTCTCTGGGAGGAGATAACTCTCCTCTCCTTGTTTCCGACTAGCTACTCATCAATGGATTTATGAATATAGTCTGACTCCGTCAGAACTTTGGTGATGATAACCAACCAGTACCGTTAATGATATATGAACATCCATCATAGAGCCTGCTACTCGTATCACCGTCATTCGCTCACTTGGCATTTTATATATATATATATATATATATATATATATATATACATACACACACACACTCAAAGACAAAATACGGAAACAACCAACGAATTGTACAATTTCGGAATATTCATTTTCAATCTTCAAGTCATTACAATCTGCCTTTTTTCGAAGTACCCCGATTAGCAGCTTTTCCATGAAGTACACATGTAATCACAGCAATTCGTCACTCTTCTAAATGAATTGCTTTCAGTTCCCACTAGATCATGCCCCTCCCATATCTTGGGAAGCTCAATGTCACACTGTGGAAAAGTTTTAGTTTTATAGTGCATTTTAAAGAATATTCCAACAATAAAATAGTTAAATAAAAGAGAATATTCAAAATTTTACTTTTGGCAACCAAATTAATTATGGCAAAGTAAAAATTGCATTAAATATCATTTTTCTCCATTCGAGATTAAAAATTGTTAGCAAAGAAAGAGACAGATCTGAAATAAAATCTAAATAATCGAAAGACGTCACATTAACTATTTCGCAGGACAATTATTTATTTGAGTAAATAATTTCAGCATTTTTGTATTTTGATGTTACTCATGATATTTTCACCGATGTTTATGAACTTTGCAAACCAAAGTATATTTCTCTCACATAAACACCGAACTGTTAAATTTTAATACATAAACAGCGCAATATTTCTAGAAAATCAATATAGTTATATTCAGTTGTGGAAACAGTAAATATATTTATTAACTTTAAACTAGAAATAATAAGCAACAATATCTGTAGTTTCTGGTGATCACAATAAAATAGAAGAACAACTCAATTCGGGGAGTAGGTTGATCCCGGTTTCGATCCTACCCAATATTGAACAAATTTCCGTTTTTTTTCTCCACGCTTTGTGAATATGATTCTTTGAAGTTCAGCAAACAGGCAATAACATGCTACAAAGGTTATATATATATATATATATATATATATATATATATATATATATATATATATATATATATATATATATATATATATATATATATATATATATATATATAGTTACTTTTTAACAATGTCAATCGATTTTATCTGAGCATTTGACCTTTTTAGAAGAAATACTGTTGAAATGTATCCGTTTGTGGATCTAAAAATACATGAATGAAAACTATTTTCATGGAGTTGTTAAATATATAATAACCAAACATGCCCAAGAAATGAACACCGATATCTTGAAATAATATTTTTTTAATATGACCAAATTTGATTTAGTCGCTAACAAAAAGTAAGAACCATTTGAATATGTATTTTACATTTTTCATATGCTATGTACTATAATATATTTTAAAACTAATTTAAATATAATAGTTAACTGTTGATGATTTTACACGCAAAATTTCACTTATCACCAGTACTTTCAGGACACATTGTACGAGAGAACAGGCCCATTAAGATCAATTGCACATCTGTCGAAGCAATATTGCGTAACGTAAATAAACAATCGGGTTCTGGAGCAGGTGGTTTTTCTACCCTTTGGAGAACGAGCTGAGCGCAGGTATGACCGAGATACTACACGCAACTATTCACTCCAGCTGCCCTTCCATCGATGGTATTTTCAGACAGAAATCGATTAAAGTGAAAACATTCCGCCATTAGGGCTGACACGTTTCTTTTGCCCTATGCTGATCTCCTTTTCAAAGCTAAAATTAGAAAATGAAGCATTATACTCAATACCTGACTCCATAAATATGATTTTATTGCACCTTGGCAAGAAAAAAAAATTATTAAATAATGTATCATGATTTTGTTTTTAATTATAGCGGTATGATCATTTTTGGCACGTCAGACCATACCGTTTAGAATGAATACCGAAACTTTACCAATATGCGCAATAGTCAGGATTCGAACATACAAACTGTTGATCGGAAAACCTGAATGCAAATAAAAGCAAACCATTGATGACAAAATTGAGACGGATGTGCTTAAAGCTATTAATTCCGCTGCGTTTTAGTTTTCAAGATGCGTT